>CM021100.1:461934339-462657073 GCA_007115665.2 Sequoiadendron giganteum | reverse complement strand
AAACCCTTAAACCTTCTATCCTCCCTCCCTCTATCTCTCTCCCACTCCCTCCATCTCTCTCTCTCTCAACCCTCTCCCTCCTACCCCCTCTCCCTCTCTCGAGTATCTCTCTCTTAGTCACTTCCTTTTTCTCTCCCATCTACCCTCTACCTGAAAGAGGGAGAGGGGTTAGGAGGGAGATACTTGAGAGAGAGAGGGAGGGAGTGGGAGAGAGATAGAGGGAGGAATGGTTAAGGGTAGAGGGTAGAGGGTTTAAGGGTTTAAGGTTTAAGGGTTTAGGGTTTAGGCTTAAAGGTAGACGAGAGAGAGATAGAGGGAGTGACTAAGAAAGAGACCTAAGAGAGGGATAGGGGGAGAGGGTTGAGAGAGAGAGGATTGGAGGGAGTTGGAGATATATATAGAGGGAGGGAGGGTTAAGGGTTAAGGGTTTAGGGTTAAGGGTAGAGGGGATAGAGATAGAGGGAGTGACTAAGAGAGAGAGAGAACTGAGAGAGGGAGAGGGGGTAGGAGGAAGAGACTTGAGAGAGAGAAGGAGATGAGATATATAGACTCTCCCTCATCCCCCTCTCTCTCTATCTCTTATGTCACTCACTCACTCACTCACTCCCTCTATCTCTCTCCCCTACCCTTAACCCTAAAACCTTATCCCTTAAACCCGAAACCCTTAAACCCTCTATAATATACCCTTAAACCTCTACCCTCTATCTATCCCCCACTCCCTCTCTCCCACTCTCGCTCTCTATCAAATCTCTCCCTTCTACCCCCTCTCCCTCTACTAGGTCTCTCTCTCCCTTCCATTATTAACCCTCTAACCTCTACCCTCTACTGGAATGTAAATAATGACAAAGCCTTTTTGAAGCGGATCAATGGAAAGATCATTTTGAATTGGTGAAAATTTTTCTGTTTTCAGTTGTTGTGATATAATAATTTATATTTCTTATGTGGGTTGTCTCGAACTTGAAGTCTTAAATCATCTAAATCAACGTATCAAGCATATGTTTGATTTATCATAGTGAAAATTTCACTTTGTGTGATCTGGTTGATTGGTGTCTGCAAGGCAGAGTTAAATTCTTTTAAACAAGTCACACTGATTTAGTATTTCTCTTTGTCTCTCTCTGTCTCCCTCCTCTCTATCCTAAATCCTAAACCCTTAAACACTCTGCCCTCTACACTTAACCATCTACCCTTAACCCTCTACCCTCTACCTCTCTCCCACTCCCTCCCTCTCTCTCTCAAGACTCTCCCTCCTACCCCCTCTCCACATCTCCCTCTCTCAGGTCTCTCGTTCTCACACACTCACTCACTCCCTCAATCTCTCTCCCCTCTACCCTAAACCCTAAACACTTAACCCTTAAACCTTAAACCATTAAACCGTGTACCCTCTACCCTTAACCCTCCCTCCCTCTGTCTCTCTCCCACTCGCTT
The DNA here is from genome assembly GCA_007115665.2 of Sequoiadendron giganteum. Lineage (NCBI taxonomy): Eukaryota > Viridiplantae > Streptophyta > Pinopsida > Cupressales > Cupressaceae > Sequoiadendron > Sequoiadendron giganteum. Next base: position 462,655,648 of record CM021100.1, on the reverse strand, counting down.
CCTCTCTCTCTCTCTTTCAAGTCTCTCCATCCTACCCCCTCTCCCTCTCTCAAGTCACTCTCTCACTCACTCAATCCATCTATCTCTCTCCCATCTCCCTTAAACCCTATACCATAAACCATCAACCCTATAGGTCCTCAACCCTATACCTTCAATTTTCAACCATCTACCCTATACATTCGATCCTCAACCCTCAACCCTCATCTATCTCTATCCCTCCCTCCTCTTCTCTCCTTATCTCTATCTCACTTCTCCCTCCATCTCTCCCTCCATACATCCCACCTTCTCTTCCCTAATAAATCAGCCCTATACCCTCAACCCTTAAAACCTTAAACACTCAACCCTATACCCTAAACCCTCAACCCTTAAACCCTAAACCCTTAAACCCTCTACCCTCTACCCTCAACCCAATAACCTCAACTCTAATCCATCAACAGTTAAACCCTAAAACCCAATTAAAATCTCTATCCTAATCCTTCTCTTAGGTATGTCACTCATTCACTCCCTCTATCTCTCTCCGATTACATGTCTCACTCATTTTATCTCTCTCCCTCTCTCTCTCACTCTCTCTTGGGTATCTCCACTCCCCCTCCCTCTCTCTCTATCTCACACTCTCCCACTCTATCTTTCTCCCTCTCTGTCTCCCTCTCTCAGATATCTCCCTCCCTCTCTCTCTCTCTCTCTCTCCCTCTATCTTGAGTACTCCCTCTCCCCTGAGTACTCCCTCTCCCTTCCACCCCCTCTCTATCTCTAAAGTCTCTCTCTCCTACTCCTTGTATCTCTCCCATCCCTCTATCTATCACTCCCTCTCTTTCCTACTCTCTTAGGTATTTACTTCCCACCCCCTCTCCCTTCATCTCTCACACTCTCTCTCCCTGTCTCTATGGATTAGGGTTTAAGGGTTAAGGGTTGAGGGATTAAGAGGGTATAGCGGGCGATGGATTAGGGTTGAAGGGCTGATGGTTGAAGGATTAAGAAGGTATGGGGGTTGATGGATTAGGGTTTAAGGGTTGAGGGTTGAGGGATTAAGAGGGTATGGGGGTTGAGGGATTAGGGTTTAAGGGTTAAGGGTTGAGGGTTGAGGGATTAAGAGGGTATGGGGGTTGATGGATTAGGGTTTAAGGGTGTACAGTTGAGGGTTGAGGGTTGAGGGTTGAGGGTTGAGGGATTAAGAGGATATGTGGGTTGAGGGATTATGGTTTAAGGGTTGAGGGTTGAGGGTTAAGGGATTAGGAGGGTATGGGGGTTGAGGGATTAGGGTTTAAGGGTTAAGGGTTGAGGGTTGAGGGTTGAGGGTTGATGGATTATGAGGGTATGGGGTTGAGGGATTAGGGTTTAAGGTTTAAGGGTTGAGGGTTGAGGGATTAAGAGGGTATGGGGGTTGATGGATTAAGGTTTAAGGGTTGAGGGTTGAGGGTTGAGGGTTGAGGGTTGAGTGTTGAGGGTTAAGGGTTGAGGGATTAGGCCTCACTTACCTCCCACCCTACTTTCTTAGGTATCTCCTTCCCACCCCCTCTCTCCCACTTTGACTCCCTCTGCTTCTCTCAGGTGTCTCCCTCCCAGCCTCTCTCTCTTAGGTTTCTCCCTCCCACACCCTCTCCCTCCCCCTATCTCTCTCTCCCACTCCCTCTCTCTCTCACTCCCTCTATCTCTCTCCCACTTTGTGTCTCTACCTCTCTCTGAAGTCGCTCCCTCTCTCTCTCAAGATTCTCCCTCCAATTCCATCTCCCTCTCTCAGGTCTCTCTCTCTCACTCACTCCCTCTATCTCTCCCCCCTCTACCCTTAACCCTAAACCCTAAACCCTTAACCCTTAAAATCTAAACCCTTGAACCCTCTACCCTTTATCTCTCTCTCACTCCATCCCTCCCTCCCTTTCTATCTCTCAAGTCTCTCCCTCCTACCCCCTCTCCCTCTCTCACATCTCTCACTCACTCACTCAATCCCTAGATCTCTCACTCCTTGTATCTCTCCCATCCCTCTATCTCTCACTCCATCTCACTCCTACTCTCATAGGTATCTCCTTACCACCCCCTATCTCCCACTTTTTCTCCCACTCCTCTCTTAGGTGTCTCCCTCCCAACCTCTCTCCCTCTCCCTCTCTCTTAGGTTTCTCCCTCCCACCCCCTCTCCCTCTCTCTCTCTCACTTTCTCTCTCTATCTCTATGTCTCCCCCCTCTCTCTCTCCCACTTTGTCTCTCCCCCTCTCTCCCACTTTTTATCTCTCCCTCTCTCTAATGTCTCTCCTTACCACCCTATCTCCATCCTACCCCATCTTACCCTCTCTCTTTGTCAAGTCTCCCCCTCATATACCCTATCCCTCTCACAGTGTCTCCCTCCCTCTCTCACTCTCTCTCCCTCTCCCTCTTCCTATGCCTCTCTCTCAAGCATGTCACTCCCATGACCTCTTCCTCTCTCTCTCTCTCAAGTAGAGGGTTTAGAGATTAATGGTTAATGTTTGAGGGTTGAGGGATTAGGGTATAAGGGTTAAGGGTTGAAGGTTGAGGGATTAATACGGTATAGGGGTTGAGGGATTAGGGTTTAAGATTAGAGGGATTAAGAGGGTATGGGGTTTTATGGATTAGGGTTTAAGGGTTAAGGGTTGATGGTTGAAGGATTATGAGGGTATAGGGGTTGAGGGATTAGGGTTTTAGGATTGAGGGTTGAGTGTTGAGGGATTAAGAGGGTATAGGGGTTGAGGGATTAGGGTTTAAGGGTTGAGGGTTGATGGATTAAGAGGGTATAGGGGTTGAGGGATTAGGGTTTAAGGGTTGAGGGTTGAGCATTGAGGGATTAGGTTTTAATGGTTGAGGCTTGAGGGATTAAAATGGTATAGAGGTTGATGGATTTGGGTTTAAGGGTTAACGGTTGAGGGATTAAGAGGGTATGGGGGTTGAGGGATTAGGGTTTAAGGGTTAAGGGTTGAGGGTTGAGGGATTAAGAGGGTATAGGGGTTGAGGGATTAGGGTTTAAGGGTTGAGGGTTGAGGGTTGAGGTATTAAGAGGGTAAAGGGGTTGAGGGATTAGGGTTCAAGGGTTGAGGGTTAAGGGTTGAGGGATTAGGATTGTAGAGGGGTTGAGGGATTAGGGTTTAAGGGTTGAGGGATTAAGATTAAAGATGGGTTGATGGATTATGGTTTAAGGGTTGAGGGATTAAGAGGGTATGGGGGTTGATGGATTTGATTTTAAGGGTTGAGGGATTAGGGTTGAAGGGTTGAGGGTTGAGGGATTAAGAGGGTATGTGGGTTGAGGTATGAGGGTTTAAGGGTCTACCTATTTGTCCCTCTAGACCTATTTCTCTCTCCCTCCTTGCCTCCTCTCTCTCAATATCTCTACCTTCTTTCCCTCTCTACCTCTCTCTCTCTCTACCCTTAACCCTAAACCCTAAGCAATTAAAACCCTCTACCCTCTACCCTCTATATCTCTCCCACTCCTTCTCCCTCTCTCTCTCAATTCTCTTCCTACTACCCCCTCTCCCTCTCTCAAGTCTCTCTCACTCACTCACTCACTCCTTCTATGTCTCTCCCCTCTACCCTTATCCCTCTACCCTTAACCCTTAAACCCTCTACCCTCAACCTTTTACCATCTACCCTTAACCCTCTACCCTCTATCTCTCTCCCACTCCCTCCCTCTCTTTCTCACTCACTCACTCACTCACTCACTCACTCACTCACTCACTCACTCTATCTCTCTCACCTCTCCCCTAAAACCTTAAACCCTCTACCCTCTACCCTTAACCATCTAACCTCTCTCTCTCAAGACTCTCCCTCCATATCTCCCCCCCTCCATCCCACCTTCTCTTCCCTAATCCCTCAACCCTATACCCTCATCCCTTAAAACCTTGAACACTCAACGCTATATCCTAAACCCTCAACCCTCAACCCTTAAATACTAAACCTCTAAACCCTCTACCCTCTACCCTCAACCCTAATCCCTCAAACCTTAAACCCTTAAACCCAATTAAACTCTCTACCCTAATCCCTCAACCGTTAACCCTTAAACCCTTGTCCCTCAACCCTCTACCTTCAATCCGAAACCCTTAACCCTAAAACCTCAACCCCTATACCTTGTACCCTATATGTTGGACCTTGAACCCTAATCCATCAACCCTATACCCTCATCCTTAAAATATTGACCCTCAAACCTTAAACCCTAAACCATTAAACCCTTAACCCTCAATCGTCAACCCTAAACTCTTAATCCCTTAATCCTCAACCCTTAAACCCTAAACCCTGAACCCTTATACCCTCTACCTTATACATTAGACCCTCAATGCTAATCCTTCAACCATATACCCTTAAACCTATACCCTAAACCCTAAACCCTTAACCCTTAAACCCTAAACCCTTAAAACCTCTACCCTCTATCTCTCAAGTCTGTCCCTCCTACCCCATCTCCCTCTCTCATTCTCAGTCACTCCCTCTTTTTCTCCCCCCTATATCCTTAACCCTTAACCATCCCACCCTCTTTCTCTCTCCCAAGTCTCTCTCTCCTACCGCCTCTCCCTCTCTTAGGTCTCTCTCACTCACTCACTCACTCCCTCTATCTTTCTCCCCTCTACCCTTAACCCGTAATCCTTTATCCTTAACCCTTAAAACCTAAACCATTGAACCCTTTTACCCTCTACCCTTAACCATAAACCCTAAACCCTTAACCCTTAAACCCCAAACCCTCTACCCTATACCCTTAACCCTCCCTCCCTCTATCTCTCTCTACAGTTACAAAAATTCATTAAAAAACCCTCAGGTTTTCCCGTTTAAATTTAATATTTTCCATCAAAATATTAAATTTTTATTCATTTATACCCTATACTTTCATTTACTTCCATTCAAAAAGGCTAAAAAATGACTTATATCCTATACCGCTGCCCTAAACCCTTTAAAATTTTCTCCCTACTGCTTTACTGCGGATAGCCTTCAAAAAGTTTGCGGTTGTGTGGTAGAGGGTCAGCCTGGCGGTCATCAAACAACCACCACTATACCATGCGTAGTAAAATCTATACCTGCGGTAATGTGGTAAACTTTGTATGTCGTTGTGAAGTCCTTTTTATTTTTACCGCCTTACCGCGGTCAAACTTATGTCTCCCCGTGGTTACCATTTTCACAAGTTGCGATATAGCGGTAACCACTTACCGACCACTACATTGCCACTACCAGCCCGCTAACCGTTCCCCATCTCCACTTCCACCGCAATCACGTGGTCACCGGATTGACTGCTAGCGGTACCGTGGTGGCCCTTCACTAACTACTACCTCATTGATGAATCACCATCACCATGCCATCATGGTCTATGTTCAAACCGTGCGCGGTGGTGTGGTAAATTTTTTGTGCTTGATCGTTAGCCGCTACCCTCACCATCATCGGTTGCTTCCTTGTTTACCGCATTACTGCGGGTATAGATTTTACTATGCAGAGTATAGCGGTGGTTGTTTGATGACCACTAGGCTAACCCTCTACCACACAACCGTGGACTATTTGAAGGCTATCTGCTGTAAAGTGGTAGTGAAAAAGATTTAAAGGGTTTAGGGTAGCGGTATAGGATATGTGTCATTTTTTAGCCTTTTTGAATAGTGGTAAAGGAATTTGAATGATTTTGGATGGGAAAAATGAATTTTTATGGAAAAGATAGGAAAATATTTGATTCAAATAGGTAAAAGACCTTAGGATTTTCATGAAATTTTCGGTTCTAACAAGGTTAAGGGGAGAGGGGAGAGAGATAGAGGGAGAGAGTGAGTGAGTGAGTGAGAGAGAGACCTGAGAGAGCGAGAGGGGGTAGGAGGGAGAGTCTTGAGAGTGAGAGAGGGAGGGAGTGGGAGAGAGATAGAGGGTACAGGGTTAAGGGTAGATGGTTAAGGGTGATGGTTAAGGGTTGATGGTTAAGGGTTGAGGGTAGAGGGTTTAACGTTTTAAGGGTTAAGGGTAGAGGGATAAGGGGAGAGGGGAGAGACATAGAAGTAGTGAGTGAGTGAGAGAGACTTGAGAGAGGGAGAGGGGGTAGGAGGGAGAGAATTGAGAGAGAGAGAGAGAGAGGGAGAGGGAGTGGGAGAGAGATAGAGGGTAGAGGGCAGAAGGTTTTAAGTGTTTAGGGTTTAGGGTTAAGGGTAGAGAGAGAGAGAGAGGGAAATAAGGTAGAGATATTGAGAGAGAGGAGGCAAAGAGGGAGAGAGAAATAGGTAGAGAGAAGTAGATATGAAAGTAGAGATAGAGGGAGAGGCAGGGATGAAGAGAGAGGTGAGAAAAAACAAAGAGAGGTCTAGGTAGATAGAGGTGGGAGGAGAGGGAAGAAGAGGTAGGGAGGGAGGGATATTTAAGGAGAGAGAGGTGAGATAGAGAGAAAGAAAGCAAAGAGGGGAGGGGGAGAGAGAGAGGTGATAGAGATAAGTAGAGGCTTAATGAGGAAGGTAGTTAGATTGAGAGAGGGAAAGAGAGAGGGAGCGAAAAAGAGGTATATAGGGGTAGGCTAGACAGAGAGATGTAGAGTCAATTTTGGTGGAAGAGAGAGAGGAGGGAGGGATAGGTAAAGATGGATAGTTGAGATAGATAGAAGGAGAGACATATAGATAGAGAGAAGGTAGAGAGAGATAGAAAGAGAGGGAGGGAGAGGAGGAGAGATAGAAAGAGGGGGAGGGAGGGAGAGATAGAGAGAGTAGAGAGGGAGGAGAGAGATAGAGAGAGGTGATAGAGAGAGAATTAGAGAGGGAGAGAAGGTAGAGATATTGAGAGAGAGGAGGGAAGGAGGGAGAGAGAAATAGGTATAGAGGAACAACTAGGTAGAGAGAAGTATATATGAAAGGAGAGATATAGGGAGAGGTAGGGATGGAGAGAGAGGTCTAGGTGGAGAGATGTGTGATGGAGCTGAAAAGTAGAGAGATACGGAGGAACATGGAGAGATTGAGAGGGAAGGAGGGGGAGAGAGAAATATGTACAGAGAGATACGTTAGATAGCAAGAAATAAAGAGAAAAGGTGGGTGAAAGGAAGAGAGAGGGAGAGAGAGGGGGAGAAAGTGAGGTGAGATAGAGAGAAGTATAAAGGAAAGGAGATAGAGGGGGATATAGAGAAAATTAGAGAGGGAGGGAGGGAAGGAGAGAGAAGTGAGATAGAGAGAACTAGAGAGGGAATCTTAGGTCTCTCACTCACTCACTCACTCCCTCTCTCTCTCTCCCTCCCTCTATCTCTCTCCACTATACCCTTAACCCTTAAACCCTAAACCCTTAAAAACTCTACCCTCTACCCTCTATCTCTCTCCAACTCCCTTCCCCCCTCTGTCTCTGAAGTCTCTCTCTCCTACCCCCTCTCCCTCTCTCAATTCTCTCTCTCACTACTCCCTCTATCTATCTCCCCTCCATCCTTAACCCTTAACCATTAAATCCACTACCATTTACCCTCTATCTATCTCCAATTCCCTCTCTCTCTCTCTCTCTCTCTCTCTCTCTCTCTCTCTCTCTCTCTCGTCTCTCCCTCATACTTCCTCTCCCTCTTTTAGGTATCTCTCACTCATTCACTCCTTCTATGTCTCTCCCCTCTACCCTTAACCCTCTACACTCTACCCTCTACCCTCTATCAATTTTCCACTCCCTCCCTCTCTCTCTCTCACTAACTCCCTATATCTCTCTCTCCTTTACCATTAACTATAAACCCTAAACCCTTAATAATACTACCCTCTACCCTTAATTCTACCCTCTAATTCTCTTTATCTCCTCCCACCTCTATCTACCTAGAACTCTCTTTCCTTTTTTCTCACCTCTCTCTCCATCCCTACCTCTCCCTCTCTGTCTGCTTTCATATCTACTTCTCTCTACCTATTTTTCCCTCTATACCTATTTCTCTCTCCCTCCTTGCCTCCTCTATCTCAATAACTCTACCTTCTTTCACTCTCTACTTCTCTCTCTCTCTCTACCCTTAACCCTAAACAATTAAACCCTCTACCCTCTACCCTCTACCCTTAACCATCTACCCTTACCCCTCTACCCTCTATCTCTATACCACTCCCTCCCTCTCTCTCTCAAGACTCTCCCTCCTACCCCCTCTCCCCATCTCCCTCTCTCAAGTCTCTCTTTCTCACACACTCACTCACTCCCTCTATCTCTCTCCCCTCTACCCTAAACCCTAAACCCTTAACTCTTAAACCCTAAACCATTAAACCCTCCACCCTTAACCCTCTCTCCCTTTGTCTCTCTCCCACTCTCTCCTCTCTCTCTCTTTCAAGTCTCTCCATCCTACCCCCTCTCCCTCTCTCAGGTCTCTCTCTCACTCACTCAATCCATCTATCTCTCTCCCATCTTCCTTAAACCCTATACCCTCAACCCAATACCCTAAACCATCAACCCTATAGGTCCTCAACCCTATACCTTCAATTCTCAACCATCTACCCTATACATTGGATCGTCAACCCTCATTTATCTTTCTCCCTCCCTCCTCTTCTCTCCTTATCTCTATCTCACTTATCCCTCCATCTCTCCCTCCATTTGTCCCACCTTCTCTTCCCTAATACGTCAACCCTATACCCTCAACCCTTAAAACCTTAAAAAATCAACCCTATACCCTAAACCCTCAACCCTCAACCCTCAACCCTCAACCCTTAAATCCTAAACCCTTAAACCCTCTACCCTCTACCCTCAACCCAATAACCTCAACACTAATCCCTCAACACTTAAACCCTTAAACCCAATTAAACTCTCTACCCTAATTCCTCTCATAGGTATGTCACTCACTCACTCCCTCTATCTCTCTCCCATTCCCTCTCTTTCCCACTCCCTATCTCTCACTCTCTCCCACTCTATGTTTCTCCCTCTCTCTCTCCCTCTCTCAGATATCTCCCTCCAACTCTCTCTCTCTCCCTCTATCTCATGTATCTCTCCCCACCCCATCCATCTCTCTTGAATCCCTCTATCTTGAGTACTCCCTCTCCCTCCCGCCCCCTCTCTATCTCTCAAGTCTCTCTCTCTCTCACTCCTTGTATCTCTCCTACTCTCTTAGGTATCTCCTTCCCACCCCCTTTCTCCCACTTTGTCTCCCTCTCCTTCTTTCTCGGGTGTCTCCCTCCCACCCCTGTCCCTCCCTCTCTCTCACTCTCTCTCTCTCTATCTCTACGGATTAGGGTTTAAGGGTTAAGGGTTGAGGGTTGATGGATTAAGCCTCACTTCTCTCAAAAATCCCTCTTTTTCAGGCCTCACTTATCTCCCACTCTACTTTCTTAGGTCTCTCCTTCCCACCGCCTCTCTCCCACTTTGACTCCCTCTCCTTCTCTCAGGTGTCTCCCTCCCACACCCTCTACCTCCCCCTCTCTCTCTCTCCCTCTCATTCTCTCTCTCACTCCCTCTATCTCTCTCCCACTTTGTGTCTCTCCCTCTCTTTGAAATCTCTCATTTTCAGAGGAACATATTTGGTGCTCGCCAAATCTGGAGAGTGCCAAATTTGGCGAGTTGCAAATGGGTTTTTCCTTGAAATGGTAAAAATAAGGGTTGACCCCATGATTCAGGCCCACATTCTCATGTGTTTGTGTAGTTCAGCGCTTTACCCGAGTCAGAAACATCTTTTTTTCTGCAGTTGACTTCATATTGTATCAATATATGCTTGATCCATCACCTTTTTACCACCAATCTGCATGGTAGACAACGTAGAAGAAGATATTTTGAAGTTTCTACATCATTTAACATTATCTGAGGTAATATATTCATTTTGGTAAATTGAAATGTTTGTATTTAGTATATTTGTTTTTTTTTAACAATATAAACTAAATTTTCTTAATGATTTTATTAATCATAACAATTGGACTTAGAATTCAACATTGAATTAGATGGGATTTGCATAAAAATGTTCAATTTTTAGATTTGCATAAAAAAGTTCAATTTTTATGAGTTTGAAGAACAAAAAAACTAAAAACGTGACATTTAATTAACATAAATTTACTTATGAATTCTATTTGCATTGCTTATAGTAGTCCATTTCTAGCATGACTAGTGGAATTATTGTATTTCATTCTTTTTTCAACTAATTTGAAAAAAATTTATTTTCATCTAATTTGGAAAACCTCATTGCCAAAGAAATAGTGAATAATGATAAGATACAGCATCACAAACCCTTCTTTGAATCCATATTCTTCATGACTTTGTTAACAATCAAAAATTTGGTTTTGAGAAAAATAAACACAAGAGTCTCTAGTTTTCATTTAGGTGGCAACAATTTATACCCTAGGTTTGTGATTCTCATTGATTTTCTATATTGAATGGTTTACACCCCTCTTTGCATCAATTTTTTTGTAAAATGCATTACTTACTTTTGTTCTATGTGTGTTTGTGGACATGTAGCATTCAAGGTCATGCCGAGGAAATGATCGAAGCCTTTAACACCAGAAGAACATGCAGTTAAAAATTCAAGGAGAAGAGAATCAAAAAATGTATTTTGTGAAGCAAAGGAATTGCAACACATACAACCACAAATTCCCTTGCAATCTAAGAGATATGTCAAATTGGCAAGACAAAGGGCACGAATGAGGAAAGTTCATGGAAGGATAGGAATGAATATAGAATTTGGGGGCACATCATCAACCATAGGTGAAGCTCAATGCACATCTCCAGTTTAAGACACATTGACAACAACATGTGGTTTTCCAAGTACATCAGAAATCACATCTCCGATTGAAAACACACCATCAAAAACATTGCATTTTGAAAGTACATCAGAAAACACATCTCCATTTGAAGGAACTCCACAAATGACATCTCAAGTTGGAGGTACAACATTGTTTACATTTCAATCTCAAGGTATTTCATCAATTGCACCTCCAATTGAAGGTACACCATCTATCCCCGATATTGTTGACCTTCTTAATATTGACACAAATTTACATTTGAGAACTCCTCCTAGAGTTTTGCATAGAAAACCTACATTTTTGATTTATATTGATTCCAATGTTTTGAAATGGATGCCTAATAAGATTCCAAAATGTACATGTCAAAGATATGTAGAAAGGATATGGAGTTTGTTATTTGTTGAAATGATGAGGCAGCTCAAATTTAGGCCCACCATGAAGGCTCTTAGGCTAAGAGTTTTGAATGACTCAAGTGAAAATTCCATTGTAAAGAACTTGATGAGTGCATATGAGAGCGTGGGTTCCACCTCACGCACGAAGGATAGTTGTGCCACACGACATGTGATGAGAACAACACTATTAAGAAGTCAAACAAGGAACAAGGTGAACCTTACAAATTTAAGTAAGTATTTGAAAATAAGTAGATCATCTCTAAGGAGAGCCAAAGGAAGGCGTGAAAGAGTGGAGGATCCAAATAGCAATGAGTTATGGGCATTTCCGGGTAGAGTGCCACGGAAAGGCACAAGAAGTGCTCAAGGCTTGAGATCTTTAATTGTGAATTATTGGAAGGATAACACAAGGACCTCTCCTAATCAAAGAGATGTTGTAAGAAGGAGAATTGGTAGTAAGAACCATGAGCCACATCCAATGCATTATTTGGATACCACTCAAACCCAATTTTTTGCTCGTTTTGTACAAAATTTTCCTGAAATTAAAATATGTCAAAGGTATTTTGAAATGCTAAAGCATTTTTATGTAAAAATAAATCACACATGCACTATTTGTGTGGTTCATATTGATTTTTCTAACGATTATGATGTTTATCGATGTATATGTGTAGATATGCATACTGACAATGTTTTGCAGGAATGCAACATAATGCCTCCACCTAAATCGTGAAGGAAATTTTTGTCTTTCATTTTATGTGAAAGAGAGGATGGTCAATTTTTTTACAAAAAATCATGTTTGGATGGCACATGTGATCATTGTGGTGGCATGCAACATTTTCCAATTTTCCAACACATTGCTAGTACACACACAATTAGAGACAAAATTGTGGAATTTGGAAAATATACGACAGTAGCATATAGTCTAAAAGATGGGAAAGAAGCAAAGAAGTGTGAATTGGTCAGTGATAAGATTCCAGTGTATTAGTTAATGGGAATTTTTCATGATCGAGTGGTTTATGGTTATGCAATGCATACACATAGAGCACAATGGATGGACTCATAGTTCAAGTTATGCAAGGACACATTTCCACTTCATCATATCATTTCAGTTGTTGACTTCGCTAAGAACTACACACTACAACCACAAAACAAGGAGCAATCAGAGTAATACAACTCCATGCAGGTTGCTATATTTGTACATATAGAATTCATTCATACAAATGATAGTACAAAGGAAAATAGGAAAGTATTGAGGGAGTATCACTTTTACATCAGGGATGATCACACACATTCTACAGAGTTTGTTCAGGGTTGCTTTCATATGTTCTATGTCGATATGGCTAGTAGGGGCATATCATTTAGTTAGCATATCATATGGTCAGATAATTGCACATCATAATTCAAGAACGATAGAATGTTTTAATGGTTGAGCAGGATGCATAGGATTAGTGGTGTTCAAGATATGTGGAACTTCTCAGAGGTAGGGCATGGAAAGGGGGAGCATGATGGAGTAGGTGCATGTATCAAAAGAGTCCTAGCACAAGAAGAGTTAAAGTACACAAACAGTGTAAAGTTGACAGATGTAAGATCAATTGTCTAGTGGTGCAATGGTTCAATGGGTCTAGGTAGTGAAGGTAATTCTTTAGCTCATAGATTTTTTCATTTAGTAGATGATACTAATATTGAAAAATATGAGGATTGTTGTACACTAATAGGATCGAGCGAGCTACACTCTTTTGAAGCTCCAATGTAGGTACATGGACTATCCATACAAGGAAGATGGCATGCTTTTGTTATGCATGTACACTTCAATCATGGAATGATTGTGAGTCAACAGAGTGGGTTGACGAATGGTCTATAAGAAGTCTAACCCCACTTGACACTTATCAGCTCTCGATGGCTCTACAAATCATGAAGATGCAATCATCCATTGAATTTGATCATGTATTGGACCTACTAGAACCAGGTAATATATCTTACTTACAAGTTTTATTATGTTGCTCAGTAAATAAATCTAACAAGATGAACATATCAATGTAGGGCATGTTTATGTGGTGATTGCAGATGAAGACAATGAAGAGGGTACAAATTATCTCATGTGTCATTTTATCGAGGCCAAAAATTAATTGGAGTCCGTAGTTATAGATGGAGAAAACATAGAATATCCTACAGTTTCGGTGGTTGTTACTGGAACATGGCTTCAAAGGTATCCAGTTAAGAATGTTGAAGTTTGGTTTTTTGAGGACTTCGACACGCATTGGACAATTCTTCACCATTTGAACCTTGTCGTCGCCACCAACGTTCATTTGAATAAATATAAGGGTAGACCTGTGAACAAGAACTTGTGGAAAGTGCGTGAGTCTGAAGATGAGGCAATACTCGACACAATAAAGACTAGAGAAGACCCAGATGGTTCCCTGGATTGATTTGTAGGTATGCACATTGAATTTGTAAAGCCATGTTATTGATCACTCTTTTGGACCAACACCTTGTAATAAGGCTTTTTCATGATTACTATTTGATGTCATATGCATTTACAACTTTCATTGATCCTTTTCTGATTGTGACTATAGGTAATACTGAAGTTTGTCAAAGTATATAAGAAAAGAACAACATCGGTTGCTGGTGCAAGTGTTTAGTTGTATGAGAAAGATTGGTTGCTGGTGCATTTTTTGGTTGTCAATCTTCTCTTTCTTTTCCATCTCCTAGATTTATCAGATTCTTATATGCTACACCTTTTATGTTAAGCCGAGCTCAGTGATATATTTGAGATTTATACGTAGGGTCATCAAGAGATGATAAAGTAGCGAAGGGGAACATCACCATTGTAGGACCTTCAATCGACCTCCTTATCTAGCATGCATGAAGGTGATAGTAGGTCTCGTTAGCTGTATGACAAAAATTATTTAGTTATTGCTCTTTTAATGATTTTTATGTGAGTCTATGTCTAAGAATAAGGTGCTTTTGCAGGTTTTTTGTGGACCAAATATCTATGATACTACACAACCACAAAGAGGATACTACCCATGTATTTCGTAGGGAGGAGGGGATGCACATGTTTTGAACTATTTTGGAATGAAAATAGTTGGGCTAGATGAGGTGGAATGGAAAAATGAAACTAGGCAGCAACTCCTTTTGTCCTTTTCTCAAGTACAATATATTTCATGATTTGTGCTAGAAATGGGAGTATTATTTCCCTGCATGTATTTCTACAAGTATTGACAAATGGGAAGATTTTCAAGATGTTCGTCCATCACAATTATAATATTTGTCATTGACTTACTATATTTTTTGAAGACTCCACATTCATAAGGACCTATTGCTGCATACACAACCATAGCTCTTGGAGTCTTGAGACATTGACTGACATAGACTTGACAGTCATAGGACATTGACTGTGGTGAGTGAATTTGATTGGCAAGCACTTTATCATCATACAGTTACTATACTTAACAACTAATCACTACTCATTTCTAATCTGTCCTTTTCATTTGCACATTGCCATGTACAGCGACCCTTCACACTTCCCTTGTGTTCATACATTCATGATGCTTGTCTTAATGAATAACCTTCCTTTAAATCTATTGTCCTTTCATGAAATGATGACTATCTTCATACCTCACTTCCCTTGACACTGTCAATTGACTATACATTTGTTTGTTTCCTATCCAATTCTAGCTCTCCTAAATTGGATCTTTTCAATACCCTCATAATAAGGAAGTGACGGAACTCAGAGAAATGATATCGAAAAAGGGCATCATCTTCATTACCACTTATAGAAACTACATAACTTACTGCTGCTCCCTCCTTGCTAAATGATGACCATGCTTTATTAATCCTTAGCTCTAGTTTTATTCCTTGAAAATGCAAAAGAGTGGCAAGAAACACCAGATTATCTAGCCCAAAAGCCACAAAAGATAATATTATATTCATCTAAAGAGTGTCTAACCTCATTCACAAAAAAATTTGATGGAATTTTAAATACCCTAACCAACTATTAGCAGTGATCTTCCTTGAAATCCTGAATGGTCCCTCTATCTCAACATCTAGGGTTTCTTCAATCTATGTTATCTCTTGATGATTTGATATGTCGCCGCTATCTTTTTCCAATTAACTGTCATATGCCATCACTTCACTCCTATGAGAACTGACATAAACTTCTTTGTAGTCTTCCATTTGAAATCTTGTAGCACATTTTACTGCCATGAAAGCTTGAAAAATTGGTAGAAGAGACCTAAAAGGTAATAAAACCCTAACGTCTCAACTCAGTCTTTATTAAATTCAATCATAACAAAACAACCTACTCATGCATGTGAATTTAACTCATTTAAGGCATTAGAGACTAACCTCTTACAAATTTTAAAATAAAAGGTTGTTTTGACCTTAAAGGATTGAACATAGACTAACAATTTTAATTGTTTGGATCTACCAATTCATCCCCCCTCTAAGTTGATTGTGTGCCCTTCACCCTTGGCCTTTCCATTATTATCATAACTTTGAAGAAAAATATCAAAAACTAATCCAAGTGGCTAACAATGATATTGCCTCACATTCATCATCCTATATTGGTCCATCCACTTTAGCCTCATCATCCACCTCACATAAATACTTTCCAAATATCAAGGTTGAAATACGAGACAAGACAAGGGTTGTAGAGACTATGGTCTTAAAGGATATTTTTATGTAGGACAACTCCCATCTTCTCCTAAGACATATGGAAAACCATAACACATAGAAAAAAGCCTCTTCTACCATCAAATTTGAACCCATGGTTTTCTCCAAGTGGGGAGAGCTAAACAAAGAGGTTATAGAGGAAGACATCTCCAAATTGCTGTACCAATATGAGAATGAGAACGCAACCCTGCCAATAGATCAATGTGGTAAGGTTTTCCAAGTCATTAAGAACATGGGGGATTCAAATGACATGGTAGCCTTGGTCTACATCAACAAGGAATAACATAACCTATTTTTCTAGAGAAATGACAAAAACATCAAGGGCTTGGGTATGGTTCATTATACGTTAATCCTAACATCGAGAGTACCCCTAAAATCATATTGCTTAGGGTTGACAACGTAGGGGCAGTGTATGAATCAAAGAAATAGATGCAACCTAGGTCATTTCTAACATACCTTAGGGTATGAAATTCAACAAAACAACTACTATGGTTCAATCGACTCGATCCCTTAAGGGTGCAAAGTGCAAAAGGGAAACAATATTTGACAGGGTATTACTCATAAACCGTGGTGATTACAAAATCTATTTCTGAACCTATGAGATCACATTGGACCCCTTTACAATAACCTCTCTTGGTTATTGCTATCTCAGAGGCATTTTCCTATGGTGGTGAAGTTTCACTCGAGGAAAGAGTTGTCAAATGCAAGTAGTTGAAAGTTGCAAAGTGGTGCAACTTTCATTCTGCAGCTCGTGTGACCAAACAAGCTGTTCGAACATGTCTAAGTGGGTATTTTTATGCTAGGAATGGTCCTCTTTCACACCTAAACACACGGAATCGCTTTGAGCTACGTTCAACCAGATCAATCCCTTAAGGGTCCAAAGTGCAAAATGGCTGCAAAATTCAGCATGCTATTACTCAGACACCATGATGCTTAGAAACTTCTCATCTGATCCTACAAGATCATGTTGGGCTCATATACAATAAACTCTCTCAGTTTTTTCTATCTCGGAGGCATTTTCCTCTGCTGGCGAATTTTCGCTCGGGGAAAAAGTTGTCAAATGCAAGTAGTTGAAAGTTGTAAATTGGTGCAACTTTCATTATGCAGCTCATGTGACCAAATAGAATGCTCAAATTTATCCTAGTGCGTATATTTATTCTATGCACGATCCTCTTTCGCACCCAAACACGCATAATCGCTCTGAGCTATGTTCAACTAGATCGATCCCTTAAGGGTCTAATGTGCAAAATGGCTGTGAATTTCACCATGCTATTAGTTGGACAATGTGATGCTTAAAAAATTCTCATTTGATCCTATGTGATCATGTTGGGACCCTCTAGAAGAACCTTCCTTAGTTTTTGCTATCTCGGAGGCTTTTTCCTATGATGGCAAATTTTCACTCGAGGAAAAAGTTGTCAAATGCAAGTAGTTGAAATTTGCAAAGTGGTGCAACTTTCATTCTACAGCTTGTGTAACCAAACAAAATTTTCCAATGCATCTAGGTGGGTAAGTTTATGCTAGGCATGGTCCTCTTTCACCCCTACACATGTGGAATCGCTCTGAGCTACATTCAACCGGATCGATCCCTGAAAGGTCCAAACTACAAAATGGCTGCAAAATTAAGCATTCTATTATTCAGACATCATGACACTTAAGAAATTCTTGTCTGATCCTACAGGATCATGTTGGGCCCATCTACAATAACCTCTCTCATTTTTTTCTATTTCGAAGGCATTTTCCTATGCTGGCGAATTTTCACTCAGGGAAAAAGTTGTCAAATGCAAGTAGTTGAAAGTTACAAAGTGGTACAACTTTCGTTCTACAACTTGTGTGACCAAAAAAACTACTCAAATGCATCCGGGTGGCTACATTTATGCTAGGAATGGTCCTCTTTTGCACCCTAACATGCAGAATCACTCTGAGCTACGTTCAACCAGATCGATCCCTTAAGGGTCCAAAGTGCAAAATGGCTGTGAACTTTAGCATGCTATTACTCAGACATCGTGATGCTTAGAAAAATCTCATCTGATCCTATGGGATCATGTTGGGCCCCTCTACAATAACCTTGCTTGGTTTTTGCTATCTCGAAGACTTTTTCCTATGGTGGCAAATTTTCACTCGAGGAAAAAGTTGTCAAATGCAAGTAGTTGAGGCATATTATCAAACAATTCATTGCCTTGTCTATGGCTTTTCATGGCATTCCATCACCATGAGACCAATTTTCTTTGAGGCATTTTTTCAAAAAGTTCAATGGCTTACTATTATGCTTTCATAGATTTTTTCCAAGCATCCATAGCTTGTTCGAAAGCATCTATTTTAGGCTTTTAGCCATAGCAAGAAGGCAATGAACTATTTGATAAAATGCTTTGGTAGACATATATGAAAAATGTCATAGCATAGACAAGGGAATCAACTATTTGAAAAAATGCCTCAAAGAAATGTGGTCTCATGGAATGTCATGACAAGCTAAAGCAATTAGTAGCTGCTTCTAGTTATTAGTTATGCAATGTGAAGTAATTGCATATCTGCTTAGGGTGACTTTGTAAAAAGCTATATTGTAATTGAAATTTTGTCATCTATCAACATCTAGTTATTCGTTATGCAATGTGAAGTGATGCTTTGAGTTTGAAAGATGTGCAATGCATGAATAAAAACTACAAAAATCTATTTTCTACATTTCATTAGTTAAGCTCTTTATTTTATTTTCTCTCTATATCTCTATTATGTGGAAATTCCTTTTGATTTCAAAAAGATAGTTTTTATCTCTTGTTATACAATTTTTTATTTATTTTTTATCTCTTGTTATAAAAAGGAGCCGATATACAATGTTAAAGAAGAGTGGAAGTACAACTAAATTTATCATTTCAAAGCAATTTTTTTGATCATTTTTTCAAACAATTCACTGCCTTCTCTACGCTATTACTTACTATTATGCTTTTGATATATTTTTCGAAGCATCCATAACTTGTTCAAAATCACTTGTTTTAGGTTTTTAGCCATAGCAACAAGGAAATGAACTATTTGAGAGGATGCTTTGGTAGACATGTATGAAAAATGTGGTAAGATAGACAAGGTAGGGAACTATTTGAAAAAATATCTCAAAGAAATTTGGTCTCATAGAATGCCATGACAAGAAAATGCAATTGACAGCTGCTCCTAGTTATTAGTTATGCAATGTGAAGAAATTGCATAACTTCTTAGGTTGAGTTTTTTCAAACTATATTGTAATTAAATTTTTGGCATCTATCGGCATCTACTTATTAGTTATGCAAAGTGAAGTAATGCTTTGACTTTGAAAGATGTGCAATGCAATGTAATCAATGACATGAATATAAACTACAAAAATCTATTTTTTACAATTCATTAGTTCAAATATTTATTGTATTTTCTCTCTATATTTCTATATGCTATGTAAATACCTTGCAATTGTATTTAAAAGCCTTAATAGGTCAGTTAGGTGGTATTTGCAAAATCAAGTTGTGAATGAATGGTAATTAAGAGAAAAATTGACAAATTGCCATCTTAGAAGTCTAACAAAGGGTGGTTATGGTGGTTGATCGGCTCAAGGGGTAGTTGGAAGGTGGTATCAAGATATATTGCTATAATACCCTAAGTTGAGGGTTGATTTTTTTCATTTTCTAATAAGAAAATATACTTCAAAACATTGATCACTGGTTTTCTTTGTTTTCCTGAATTTTCTTTGCCTTGCACAGGCCCATACAATTCTATCATGACTTGAGGCTTTGGATACTTGATTTCATATGTTTTTACTCTATTTTCATTTGTTCTAAAGGTTTAAATCCACCGTTGGTGTGTGTGGGATCAACAAACTTGGTTACTATTTTGTTTTCTGTGTTAGAGGTTTTGAGGGCAACACCATGACACATTAGCCAATCCACCTACTGTTCTAACCCTATTGCTTGGTGGATTGGCCTGTACCATGATTATTTTGGTGTATGAATACTTTGGAGGCCGAGAGAATGAATAAACTTAGTGGGGTGTGAAGTTCTAATGCTGTTCAGGGGTGTTTCCACCATGAAAGTAAGGAACTCAAGTACTGAATCTAAGAAATACTAAAAGGAATGGGATTGTGAGTGTCTTTTAAGTTAGGGTAGAGGTATTGTGGGGTGTTTGGACCTTTGGAAGGATTGGGGGAGGTATGGAGCTATGAGTTTCTTTAAAACCCTTTTTTTTGTGAAGGTTTAGGACGGTTTGTGAGTAGAGGAATAGAACAAGTTCTTGGGGCTCTTAAAATGGAAGAATCCTAAGTTTGGTGAGCATCCCAAAGACTATTTCAAGTTTCCTTGGTTTGCAGGTGAGTTTGTGAGGGGGTTCCTTTGGAAATTAGGCCTAATTATGAAGCTTAGAGCAAGAGAGGTGTATTGAAATTTCATGTTGGTCCAAAAGAGTTACTATTGGTTTTTTCATATGTTGTGTAACCCTGAAAAGGGTATGTTAATCAACCTTTAAATGGTCAGGTGTTTTGGAAAGGTTGGGAGAAATTAGGCTTGGACCAGGTTTTGAGTTTGGTGTAGAAGCACCTACACCACATCATCAATTTTTTTTAATTTGAATACATCAATAGGGAAATGTTAGTGTCTTTAGGTTTATTTTGTCTAATAATCTTTGAGAGATCAAGCATAATGCAAATAAAGGGTGTTTTGTGTCTTAGAAGTCAATTATAAATCATATAAGTTGTAAAATGCTGACAAAGCAACTTTAACACAAACAAGTGTAATTATGGGACCAACTAATCCCAAGGTTGGTTATGGGCATTCGGCAGAAGATGGTTGTTGTAAAATGCTTTAAAAATACTTACCAAGGCTTGAATGAGAGAATGGAAGAAGTTTTGTAACAATTTTACACAATAAACACCATAATTTTGAGCAATTTTCTAGAAAAATATTATTTTCTTTAACTTTTTGAGTGTTTTACAGGAACATACAGGTTCTTCATGGTCTAATAATTTCAGTGGATGTGTCTATATGTATTATTATTCATTTTTTCTTTATTTTGTGTCTTAACTCTTTGTTTGTAGAGAGAACCAACACAAACAGTGACTATCCCAGTGTTGGTGAATCAAGGGTTTGAGGGTAAATTTGTGATGTAACAATCAATCCACCTATTGTTTGCTATTGTATCTCAGTGGATTGATTGAAAAAATGTTATAATAAGTGTGTCAACTCATTTTGGAATAAGGAGTCATAATTATGTGGTGTTTTTGTGATTGTTCTAAGACGAAACAAGGGTTTTCCAACATGGAAGTGAGGAACCAAAGAAAGGTTTTTAAGAATTAATGCTTGTAAGGGTTATGTGAGGGTCTGATGAGTCCATGTAGAAGTATTTTGAGGTGTTTAGATCTTTGGAAGTGTTGAGAGAGGTTTGAAGTTGTATGTTTCTTTAAAACCCTTGATTTTGTGAAGGTTTAGGAGGGTTGCTTGGGTTTTGTGAGTTAGAGGCTCTGTAGACACAAACTAATGAAAAAAATTGAGGTTTGGCACCATGAACTAAGACTGTCCAAGGTGTTTGGATAGATACCTAAAGTTGGAAGGGTGGTCCCTTTGGAAAAAAAAGGGCTAATTGTGAAGCCAAAATTGAAGTAGGTGCGCTGAACGTCTATGTCGGTCCAAAAGAGAGACCACTAATTCTTTGGTATGTTGTGTAGCCCTGAAAAGGGTATCTCAACCCATCTTGTAATTTTCTAGTGTTTTGGAAAGGTTGGGAGAAATCTGGCTAAAAATGAGTTTTGAGTACTACAAAAATAACCAGTCACAAATGTGAGAAACCTTGATGAATCTGACTTAGGGATTGTTGTCAATTGATTCAATTGTCATTGTATGAATGTTGATGGTCTTTTTAGGGCCTTTGTGGAGTCTTTTTGTTCATTTGCAAGGTTGAGGAGTTGAGACCCTTGAGGTTGGTTTGATGCCTATTAGGCTAAATCATTATGAAGAAGAGTTCTTGATTGAGAATTGACATTTCCATTGTTGTGAGTCTTCTCCATCTTGGCTCTACATCAGAGTGCTACAAGGGTGGATTGTTGGGTAAGGTTTTGAATGAAGATTTTGGTTTGATGGGGCTTTGAGGTTGTGTAGATTGCTCAAAATAGGTTGTATTAATCTTGTTAGGAGCCCCTTGAAGGCAGGTTGTCAGATTGATTGGGTTTGAGCCTCCTTGCCTTTGCATCAGTGAGGCACAAGTAATTGAAACATTCCAAAGGATACAAACCACCACGAATGGAGCTTATTTATATAATACACTTTAGATGGGGCTTATTGAGCATTCAACAATAATTAGTTAAGCATGAGATGTAAAAAAATCCATGCCTACAACATTCAAGCATACAATTTACATGATACAAATGATAACATCATTCAAGAATGGCAGTAGCAAAATAAGAGTTTCTTTAATCAAAAATCCGAAAGGCTATACAATGATGTATATTGATAAAAGTATATAAATATATCCAAAAAAACCATATAGGCTTAGTACAAAGGAGCCATTTGGACAAAATATATCACATATATTTATCAATAGTACAAAACATATGTTCCAAAATGCCACATAGGCATACAAAAAACAACACTAATACATAGTCATTTCCCTCTAGGGGAAGGAAATAGATCCCATGTTGCCTTCAAAATTTGGCTAGATGGAGTGACTGTTGCTTGTCTTGTCTTTTGAACACGCCCGCTACTCCTCTCTTCAATCTAGACCTTCAACTGATACAATTAAAAGTAAAGATGTTAAAACATACAAATTGAATTATGGAATGGCATATAACAAAATATAATCACTTACTGCATACATATAGTCATCATGCACATTTAAAGCATCACCATGTCCATGATCTAGAGTGACAACCACCTTAGCAACCATGAAGATAAAAGTTAAACTACATAAAATTATTGTGAAAATTTTCTATAATAGACCATAAAAGAGAAAATATAATGTCAAATCGATTGATCTATTCCATACCTCTCTCAATAGATCAGAATTGGCTATTCCTACAGCAACTCCATGGTCCATCGTGCCACCAACATCACCAGGGCTATCTCTTGTCAACAACTGCAAATGAAACAATATCTCAGGTATCATGTTGATATAGGAGAACATAATGTGACATGATCAAGGAATACTTGAATGCAATTTTTGTGTTTCTCATCAATTTGTTTAGATTTGTATATACGCAAAATTATGAAAACTAGCTAACATAGATTTACAACCCTATTAATGAGTAAAGGCTACCAGAGTGTACGTTGTTTGAGGATATGAATTGCGAGGTGTGGAGGAAGAAGGTGCACCAAGGAACTATTTGAAATTCGAAGCATGTTATGAGACAAACATTCAAATATAACATTCAACTGTTCAAATGCAATAATATTATCTTTAATACTAGTTGCATACCCATGGACTCATCGTCGAGAATGTATAAGGGTCTGTAGGAATAAAGCATCCCTCATGAACAGTGCGACCCTGAAATTTTATCATATCAAAATTCTACTAATTTAGTTATTCTTAAATTTCAAAATATATTTTAATAAACAACATTAAAATAACTTTCTAAATTTTACCTGAATGTCAATTCTGAATGTATCATTCAGAATATCATCTATGAAAGCCATCACCTCTGCAACTAACATAGGCTATGTAGCTGCATCACGAGCACCTTGACAATCGTACATGCAAACAATACCATAAGCGCCACAATGGTGGGGTGGAGCTCAGGGCCTACACGTATGCTCCACACCAGGCTCTACTAGAGGACTCACACACTGTAAAATGGTCTAGGTGAGTGAGCCAATCGACTTCATCATGTCCACCTCTACACTTTCCTTAAAAATGGAAGGAACAACGACATGCTCCACCATGGTTTTCCAAGGCTCTCGGTGCCAACTGTAGATTACATCATGCAATAGGTCTATCATGTGTGGAGCCCCCACCTCTACCCTGAAAGCCTAAGATGTCAAAATAGTTTTGCATTTTATTGAGGACGAAGTGGAAATAGAGTTTCCTCAAAAAGTATTACGGAACCTCATGGTTATTGCATGGAGGTTGGTCAAATATCATCCACCACCCCTCCCAAAATTTGTTTCTAATTAAATCATGGTGCCACCAATGGATGGGGAACCTCTTGCATGCATGGGACAAAGGTTCATTGGTTTTTGGGTCTTTAAATAGGGCACACAACTCGGCTTTGCTAATTTTTAGTTTTTTGAGGCATATGACAAACCATTAGCATAAAATTGCCTCATCTCATCTCTCTTAGTTGACCAAAAATTCATTTTCTCACTCATTTCTCCTACATGAGTTAAAATTGACTTCAATGATTCAACAATCCCTCTCCTATAAGGGTGGGTTTCGGCATGCTCGGTTAATCTTGTAATTAATTGTTGAATGTCTTTTTATTGTTTTCAATTTGATTTTGAATATTTTCTTGTGTTCCTTGAGGATGCCTATGAATTGATGTAGGGGTTTCGGGTTGTTCTTGTATAGGAGGCTCTTGATGAGGGGGTGATTGTGAATTCTCAATGTTTTGAGGTGAAGATTCATTCCTTGAGAATTAGAACAAAGTTTAATTATAAAGATCTATTTAAAGTTGCATTCCAAATCAAATTCGAAATAAATAGAATAAAAAAACACACCTCTTTGCAATCTTTGACCTCTCCGACGTGTTGGTGGCATTCTCGTGGAAAATGGAAATCTAAGGATGCAAATAATGGAGGAGATTTGGCAATCGCGAGTTGTAGACCTAAAATCTTCCTTCTCAAGCCGCGAGTTGAAGACAAAATGAGGGTTCCAAACCTGACTTTTGCATTTTATGTCTAGAAAGACATTTGGTGTGCGCCAAAGGCCTTATTTCGGGTTTTTTTTAATCATTTTTTTCAATTTGGCACCTAAATTGTGTCACAGATTGGTGCACTTACAAAAAAAATTAAAAATGACGATTTGGCACTTTATACTTAGTGCGTTTACAATGGCCACTTGCAAGCCAAGCAAAGTGGGTGTATGATTTTTAAGGTTTAATAACAGCCTTAAGTAGGAAACAACAAACTCAAATAACTAATGCAAAAGACCAAACTGAGATCTTGTCTTTACATATGCCAAAATAGGCCAAAAATGACTAAGTGTTGGAAGTATAATTCTGATCACAATCACTACAAAATGATAGCACCACTATGAAATTCTAGAAAAATAATGCACTTTCAAAAAAAATGGCACTTGAAAAGGAGTTCGTATGAGCATGAACGGAGCCCTAGAAGTTGCAAAAATAGTGACAACTCAACTACACTTGTGAGAAACTGAATTTTCTGAACAATCCATGCATCAAAACAAGAAACCGATTATACCACCATGTAGAGCATGAAAAATTAGCCCAAATAAAAAAATTGCTCAAGAAAAGGAGTCAAAATGAGAAAGATATTTGCGTTTGAAGATGAACTACAAAATCCAAACTGCAAATGGAGAGGGGGGCAAAATTTTTTTGAAACTACTGATGTAGTACTGACATCAGCATGTCACTGGCTTAAATTTAATGGCCATGGGGCCATCACCATCCCCGTCATTTTGGAAGAATAATGTGCTGAAATATTCTTTTTTTTTCGGCAGAATCCTTTTTAGGATTGCCAGAATCTTCTCATAACAGAATCGTCAGATTCTTCAGAATATTCCAAATTTTCTAGTAAACGACCACCAGTGTTTGGAATATCCGGCCTCTTTCCAGTGACATGTCCATGGGGTGGACGAAGTCCATGTCAACTAATGCACACCTTCCGTGTGGCAGCACGGGGCCCACGGGTACAAAAAGTACCCCCAACGTACTTGCCTCTGCGTAGGTACTGCAATGTGCAGTCCCTGTGTATGTAGGTTTAAAAAATTTGTTTGGTTTTTTTTTTTAAAAATTTTTAGTAATTGACTTTTGAAACTAAAATATCAAATTTGATTTTTTACAAAAAAAAAATTCAAAATTTTTTCTAAAGAAAAATCGCACCATCGCCCTGCAATAGTGTCAATCTGTACAACTGAGGAGGGCAATTTTTTTTCAGATGGCTCTGGGAAAATTTGTCTGATTTTGACGAATTGAAAATCAATATTAAGTTTTTTGGCCCTTCTGGATGCAATGGCAGTGTCCTTTTTGGCTGAAAATGCTTTGAAAATATGGCTACCTCTTTGATCTGGCAACCACCTTTGATCTTCAAACCCTTGTAGATTTGGCCTCCAAAGTCCAACTGAGACGAAACAAAAGGAAAATATGACTTTCTCGAACACTCCAGATGCAATGGTGAGCTCAAATCTAATGCAACAAGCTCCCAAAATGCACCTACAATACAAGGCCAAAAATGGAACCCCCCTAGAATCTGATATTTCTATGAAGAAAATGCAAGATTGCACTCAAGATCTCCCCAAAATGGAAATCCAAACGCACTCCAATAGCTCTGATACCATGTAAGAACTGGCTATGAAAGTAGCCACCCAAGATTGAGAGGCCTAATGGAAGCACAAGCAAAAGAGAGATAGAAACAATATGAGAAGAATAGACTATATTCTACCAATAATGCAAATATAATGAATGTCTATATCAATGTACAAATGTAGTAGAGACCCCTTGGTTATATAGCCAAGGTGAGAACATAGGAGGGCGTAATATTATGAAAAGTGTCATAATCTTATGAGAAGTGTCATAATCTAATGACATGAGACAACTATGAAAAGCTATCACTCCACCTAAAGTGGAAAAGTGATTATTTGATAACCACCACAAAAGGTGGATCTACCACAAAAGCTAGAGACAAATCACATGATGTGTCCAAGAAAGGTGGAAATGATAAAGTGATAACATGATAAGTCCACCAAGAGTGGAAAAGCTCTAACAACTCCTATGTGGTCCCTAAGTAAACTTAACTAAGGTGTAATGATGACGTAGGACAAGGTACAACATAATTAATTACACCAACACCTTTGGATTGAAAAATTCATTGAGTAATTTCATGAGGTTGATGAATGAGGTATTGAAGAAATTCTTGGGTAAGTTTGTGATTGTTTACTTGGATGGCATCTTGATTTTTAGTAAGACTAGTGAAGAAATTTTTTTGCACAAAAGAAAAGTTTTGCAGAGGTTGAGAGAAGAGTAGTTGTTGATAAACATTAGGAAGTGTAGTTTCATGAAGGAAGAACTCGTATATCTTAGATTTGTGATATCATTTGATGGGTTGAAGATGGAACCTAAGAAGGTGAGAGCTATTATTGAAATTCCTATACCTGAAATCATTGGAGAAGTAAGATCATTTCATGGATTGGCTAGTTTCTATCAAAAGTTCATTAGGAATTTCAGTTCAATTTGCAGCCCTATGACAAAAACAATGAAAGGAGATAGGAAGGATTTTAGGTGGACATTTGGAGCAGAAATAAGTTTTGAATTATTGAAGAAGAAGGTGACTGAGCAACCTATGTTGGCTTTATCAAACTTTGACAAGGTATTTCAAGTAGATTGTGATGCAAGTGGGAGTGGAATTGGAGTAGTGCTAAGTCAAGAAGGAAGACCACTAGCCTATTTTAGTGAGAAGTTGAATGATGCGAGGAGAAGATATTCAGTGTATGATAAGAAGTTATATGCCATAATTCAAGCTTTTAAGAAGTGGAGAAATTACTTGTTACCTAAGAAGTTTGTGTTGTATACAAATCATCAAGCTTTGTAATATTTGAACAGTCAAGGTAAGTTGAATTAGAAACACATGCGATGGGTAGAGTTCTTGTAGAGTTATACTTTTATTTTGAAGCATAGAAGTGTAAAATAAACTAGAGTTGCTGATGCATTGAGTATGAGAAGGAATATGTTGACACAAATGAAAGCGAAAGTGTTAGGTTTTGATGAATTAAATAACTTGTATGAGAAAGAACCAGATTTTGCAAAACCTTGGAGAGCATGTGAAGAACTGGTTTTGGAGGATAAAAGTCAATGGTTGGATTATCTCATTCAAAAGGATTTATTTTTTAGAGGAAATTAGTTGTGTAAACCTCGAAGTTCAATGAGAGATAGCTTGGTAAAAGAGTACAATAGTGGAGGATTAACAGGACATTTTGGAATTGACAAGACAATCACATTGGTGAGCGAGTGTAGACATGGACAATATACAATTCAATCCGACACACTTGATCCTGATTAGTAACATCATTTCTTCTTGAATCATCTTCTTAATTTGTCATCACTTTCCATCCCTTAATTGAATAAATCATTATTTATCTGATTAAGTCATTCTCTCCTATTAATTAAATTAACCCTATGTCTCTATTTGATTAAATAATTCATTCTATTTAATTAAATCCCTAAAGTCATCCCCTTAAATTAAATAAATTAATCTTTATTTGATTTAATCTAACAACATCCTCCTTAGTTAAATAAATTAATTCTTATTTAATTAAGTCTAAATCATTATTCCTCTCAACTTTGATTTAAATAAATCATAAAATGTGAATCAAATTTGTCACATCACCTAATTTATGCATAATTGATCAAACCTTGAATAATTTAATCCAAATCATTGCAATCCTCTAGATTTTGCAACTTGCACAATAAATCAATTTATTTGATTTATTAAATCATCATTTTCCATTCAAAAGGGAATCTTTTGTGTAATATTCTTCTAATTTAAAAATCCCTCCAAAAGGGGATCGGTATTTCCAACAAGACATTTAAGAGGTCTCTTACATGTCCTTGGCCTTGAGCCAATGACATTGACTCCATTTCTTTCTCCCTCCACCATGTCACATTCAAATTTCAAATTCCACCTAATGGCATTTATCATGCCACATTGACCAAAATGTGCTCATTCCTCAACCATTCACATCTTCCCAAGTGGCACTTGGCCATTGGATGTTGAATGATCCCACATTGCTCAATTCCACTCTCTCTTCCATTTTGGAAATCTATAAATGAGAGACTCTTCCTCTCATTCTATATCCACAATTTGAGTAAGCTTACTATACTCAACTTCATCCTCATCCACACTTAGAGAAAAGTTATTCTATTCACATGGAGAGCTAATTTTGTCCATTTCATAATTAGGTTATGCCAAAATATTATCAAGGAGATTCAATCATCCATAAATCATCAAAGAGATTACAAAGGAGTTGGGAAAAGGGTCAATTTCGACACACCAATTGGCACCAACTCCCCCATGGGATCAACAGTTTGCTTGCTTAATTAGGATTTTCTTTGTCTTTTATGTTTGTTCTTTGTTTTTCCTAGTATTAATCATTTTAAATGGATTTCATGAGGAACACTTGTTTTATCTTGCATATGAACTCAATAATGAGTTTGTTTGTTGTGTTTGTGTAGGAATAGGATTAGGGTTCACAGTGAGAACTAATTTTGGCCATAGATTCATAAGGATACCAGGAGATTTGTGAAAAAATGTAGAATTTTTCAAGTTGCAAAAGGGAGTAGTTAGAATGTTGGATTGTATAAACCTTTGATTGTACCTGAAAGACCTTGGGAAGATATCAACATGGATTTCATACTTGGTTTTCCTAAGACACGAAGGGGTAATGATTCAAGATTTGTGGTAGTGGATATATTTTCTAAAATGGTGCATTTCATACCTTGTAAGAAGACGACAGATGCAACACATGTATCAGATTTTCTTTTCAGAGAAGTGGTCAGACTGCATGGATTATCGAACAGTATTGTTTTAGACAAAGACATAATGTTTGTTGGTTACTTTTGGAGAACACTTTGGAAGAAGATGAAGACATATTTGAAGTTCAGTTCTACTTTTCACCCACAAACGAATGGATAGACAGAGGTAGTAAACAAGAGTTTGGGAAATTCGCTGAGATGTTTGGTTGGAGACAAAACTAGAAGTTGGGATTTAGCCCTTGCACAAGCAGAGTTTGCATACAATAATTTAGTAAATAGAAGTACCAAATAGACACCATTTGAGATTGTTATTGGAGTTCACCCTAGAGAAATATCATAACTAAGAGACATCGCTACAAAAGGTAAAAGGAGTGTTGAAGCAAAAGAATTTGCAGAACAAATGAAGACAATGCATAATCAAGTGAAACAACATTTGGAAGGCATAAACCAAAAGTATAAGGATAAAGTAGATGAAAAGATGAGACATAAGGAATTTGAAGCTGGAGATGAAATGATGGCATATCTAAGGAAGGAAAGATTTCCAGTTGGTACATACAGTAAGCTGAAGATGAGGAAGTTTGGACCCTATAGGATTTTGAGAAAGTTTGATTCAAGAAATGCATATGAAGTTGAGTTGCTAGATGACATGGGTATTTCACCTATATTAAACATTGTAGACTTCCATCAGTACCACAAAGCAGAGTTCTATGAGGAAAGTAAGGTGAAGTGGGAAGAACAACTTCCTAAACAAAAATCAGATGAGATAGGAGAAATTTTGGATGTCAGAGATGGAAGGACTCGTGGAAGACAATACAAATAATATCTTGTGAAGTGGAAAGGTAGACCGGTGGAGGATTATTCTTGGATTCCTTAGGTTGAAGTTGATTGTATTGGTTTTTATTTGGCCCCTACTAAGTGAGGGACTAACTTTTTATTAACCTCGGATGTCTGATGCAAGAGAATCCTTAGGTCTTGGCAATCTTGCATCAACCAAAAATATTTCCTTCCAATTTTTTGTTCTTATTCTGTTATTGTTCTTGTTCGAGTTGGTAGATCTAGTGTTTCTTCATGTTTTCTTGCTAGATCATGTGTACCTAGGATTTCATTGTGAACATGTTTAATTGCCTTATCCCAAATTTTAAGCTTGATTGGATATTGTTCCGACAAGTTGTTGCTTTTCGATTGACAATTTCTTGTTTTGGCCCTGGAATAATCTCAAACCCTAATGACTAGTTGGATCGATCACAAATTGCACCCATTGTTTGTGGATCCTCACGATGTGTTTGGGTTGCTTCTGAGGAGTGTCCTCGACCTTATATTTAGGTCCACACTTCATCATGCACATCTACCATTGAAGAATTTCAGATTTGAGGCTGACATGTTCTTGCACATGTTACCTTTTCCTCATTGGATATTGTAACAATATTTGGCTAATGCGGATGTTTCTAGACTCATAGATATGATATAAATCTTGTATTGAATCCTTAGAAGGATGAAATATTGATGATCATGTAGAATAAGTTGTATATTAGGTCTGATCTATCGGATTTGACTCGCATATAATAGAACTCTATTTTGAGCATGTTATAATTAGGCATGTGTGCCGAATCTAGAAGCTCAGATGTGGTTGACTATTTGTGATCAATATTTCTAAAAGTAAGAATTTTGGCATCTAAATTTTCCTCCATAATTTTTGTTTCCTAAATTGTGTTACTCTTGCTGCATGGTTTAGACTGTTCTCTTTGAGGACCCTCCTTATCGTGGCTACACTAGTTTCAAGCAAGTTAGACTCATTTTACCTTGAGCAACCTAAAGCCATAGTAGGCCTAATTTGAGGGAGAACAGTCCAAATTTGAGTCTTTTATTCGAAAAAAAACCCTATGCTAATTATTAGTATGTTTTAGGGTATCTGCAAGATCATCATGGAAAAAATAGGCCCTTAAGTGGCAATAAAATTCAAAAAATCAAAGTTAGGCAACTTGACGCAAAAATTTCAATAAGTTATCTATATGATTTCAAAAATATGTAACAATAGAATCTGTAGAAAATTGAATTTAGTTTTTAAACTACTAGGTTTAGTTTAGATAAAAAAAACCTATTTGGTGAAAATTTGAAATTTCAATGCAGTACTACTTAAATTTTAGGGAAAAAAATAAGAAGTAGGTGTTTGTCTAACCACCCTAACCACAATAAAATGATATTATTTTTTTATAAAATTTTAGATATAAGTAGGGGACTCATGTCCCGATGTGATGCATATTATTTTTGTAATTTTTTTCTAGGTAAATAATTAATTATGAATTTTTTATTACAACTTTTAAAAAAATATAAAAACTTGTATGTCTGACCACCTTAACTTGGTCAAAACTTCATGAAATTCAATTTTTTTTTTTAATCCTATAGTATGTCAAGCATAGAATGTGATGCATCTTTTGGATTCAAAAAATGTGATACCATTTGAAAGCTCTAGATTTTTTTCAATCAGCCTATCAATCAAGACTTTAGTCGTAATTCAAATAGAAAATGAATAAAATAATTTATTCAATTCAAAGTAAAAAATAATTAATATTGGTGGAAACCTGAGAATATCCTTTAAAAATCCTTTCCGTTTCATCAATTTTGGGTAAAAATAAGTCGTCAGCCACATGGGCCATCATTTCACTTAGATATCACCACTTTTTGGCCTATCATGATCCTGCACATACCCTTTACTTGTATAAAACCCAAATGGGTATCTAAAAATATGTTTATATTCTTGATATCATGTCTGCATTAAAATTTTTGGCGAAAAAACACCAATTTGCTGCTACCATGCCTTAGATTCAAGAAATATGACAGTCAAAATTATGGTCTATCCATATAGAACAACCTACCCTCATTTGGGGATTATATTAAATAAAAGCCAAAAGGGTACTCAAAAATGCTTTTACAATTTGGGTTGGAGGTATGTAGAAGAAGTTATGTTGGAAAAACCAATTAGGAAGTATTATTAGGAGACTAATGCCTAATGAATGAAAACACACTATTTGAATGGTTAGAGATTGAAAGTTTGCTTATTTGAGGATTGATTGGAGTTGTTCACCTCTACTCTACATAACACCACAATTCATTAATGTTGACTTCTTTGATGGCCATAATTAAGAATGGAACTAATCTTTTCTTTGCATGCATGTTTGCCACCTACATTACAATGTATTCAATGGAAATGAAAATTAGGTCTAAATAAGTACAAATCATATCTTTTGCAGCATCATTTTATAGATTTTTATATCAATTTATTTTTCTGGGTTAATGTCTATTGTTTTTTGTTTTCTGCATTTTATGGGTTAATGTCTACTATTTTTTATTTTTTAGTGCTTTTATGGAAGTCTTTGTTGTTGAGTTAAAGACTTAACACCATAATTCATTAATTTTGAGTTCTTTGATGGACACGATTAAGAATGGAACTAATCTTTTATCTGCACACATGCATTTTATCTAACTTCAATCTATTAAATGGAAATGAAAATTAGGTCTAAATAGGTATAAAATTTATCGCTATAAAATCATTTTCTCAATTGAAAATATTTTGTTCGTATTGAAAATGTTTTATGCCTTTTTAATGTTCTTTGATATATTCATGTCTTTGCACCATGTTTTTTTGTCAATGCATGAAATTTTAGCATGGACATTTAGCATTTGTTACTCCATAATTTTCATTGATTAATGGATTGTGGTGTCAATTTTTAAGATTGTCGAGAGACATAAATTTGAACCCCCTCAAACAATGTGTCAAAAAAGGATGCATTTGAAAATTCGTATATGTTTCACACTGTCATTTCATATTTTGTTCAGTTAAATACTTAACACCATAATTCATAAATGATGAGTTTTCAATTGACTATCATTAAAAATGCAACCAATATTTTTTCAATGACACATGGATGCCAACAGGAATTCAATCTATTAAGTGAAATTTAGGTCTTGATAGGTGCAAAATATGTAGGTGTAAAATTTATGGCTATTGGGAGGGTTTATAAGTTTCCTATTGGTATGCATGTTGTAACAAATATGTATGCATCATTTAAAATATTTTGTGAAGTTAGACCATACCTTTTAAGGTTATAGACTAATTTTTTCATTGTGCTCATGCCTTTCAATGCATTGCTCGAGAATCATGGTAGCAATGATACTTTTTCCCGTTGCTAATGTTTTCAAGATTATTTTAGTAATTTGAAATTTTGGCCTTTTATTTGCAATTTTGTCATTATATGTTCCACTTTCCTTGTGGTTTTGTGTTATTTTTAATTAATTTAATTATTCTAATTAATTTTACAAATTCCTAATGTTTTTTTTCTATTGAAAATATTTCATGAATCTGTAATTTTCATTGATATAGTCATGTCTTTGCGATCAATGTTTCTATCGACACACGGTGTTTTAATGACTAAATTGTGCAATTAATATTGGTACATTCTCATTTTTTGTGAATAGACTAAAGTGCAGGTGTCATTAATGGCTTATGGTGGTAATTTTTAAGTTTGTCAAGTGATTTGTTCATTTTCTCAGATTATTTGATGTGGGTGAAATATGTGTGTGTTGAGAGGGTTTATATCTAATGTATTGTAAGCGGATAATAGGCATTTGCAAGTTCTTATATCTTTTACACTATATGATTTCATAGTTTTTTACATTTTGGTATTGGTTTAATCTTTTGTGTTCCTTTTTTATGAGTGTTTTTATGGGTTAATCTTTGTTTTTGCATTTTCGTCATCAAATTTTGATATTTCGGTGGTGGTTTTGTATTTTTTCAATCCAAATTAATTGTGTGTTCATGAAACATTGATAGATATTTAAATATGTCTATCTATTCAAGACATTTTTGGTGTGCTATGAATGTTTTGGTGCATGTATTCAATAGATAATACTTTTGTTGAAGATGTGTATTTGGAACTGCTAAAATGAAGTTTATGCTCTTTTCTTTCAATACTCTCATTTGCAATTGATATTTTGTTCCTTGTTTTGAATTTTCCCAACAGCAAATGATATTTTTTTGTAGCATCTACATTATTGGTATGGAGTTTGAGAGTTACATTCTTGCAAATTCTTGATTGGATTTTGATATTTTGGTCATAGTTTTCTATTCCCTCAATCCAAATTAATTGTGTGTTCATGAACCAATGATAGGCACTAAACGATGTCTATATGTTCAAGATATATCTATTGTATTGTGGAGAGATTTTTATGCATGTACATGATGGATATCTTGAACAAATAAGAGATATGTTGAAGATGTGTATTTAGAACTATTAAAATGAATTTTGTGCTAATTTTTTTACAATTTTGTTATTGGAAGTTGATATTTTGTTATTGGTTTTATATTTTCCTAATTGCAACTTATTCTTAGGAGAAATGAATGGAAAAAATTATCAATTGTAATGGTTTGAGTTCATGTGGCTTGTTTGTATGACCATATTTTGATTTTGTTTGGATCTAATTTTCACTTATTGTAAATAGAGTCAAGTGTAGTCGTCAATAATGAATTATTGTATATATATATATGTATGTATGTATATATGTACATACATCTATATAGGTATGTATGCATATATATGTATATGTATGTATGCATGTATATGTATATACATACATACACATATGTACATATATATATATATTTGCAATTTTTTTATTGTCTTTTTATTTTCCCAATTGCAACTTATTCTTAGCAGAAATGAATGGAAAAAATTATCGATTCATAATTATTTGAGTTCATGTGGCTTGTTTGTATGACCATATTTTGATTTTTTTTGGATCTAATTTTCACTTATTTTAAATAGAATCAAGTGTAGTCGTCATTAATGAATTATGGTGTTAAGTTTTATGGTTGTCAAGCAAAAATTTCTTGTGTGTACAACCACATTTTACATTTATTTAGATCTGATTTTCATTTATTGTGAATAGATTCAAATGCAAATGCCATTAATGGATTATGGTGTTGAGTTTTGAGCCTATATATATGTGTATATATATATATATATATGTATGTATGTATGTATATAAATGTATATGTATGTATGCATGTATGTATGTATGTATATATGTGTATATACATAGATACACATATATACATATACATACATATACATATACATATATATATATATACATACATACATATATATACATATATATGTACCTATACATACATACATAAATACATACATACATATATATATATATTCTAGTGAAATTGTTGTTAATGGATTATGGTGTTAAGTTTTATGGATGCCAAGAAGAAATTTCTTATGTGTGTGACCACATTTTGCTTTTATTAAAATATGATTTTCATTTATTGTGAGTAGATTCAATTGCAATTACTATTAATGGATTATGGTGTTTAGTTTTCACCATGTCAAGCAAATAATTATTTGTGTTGTTTATTCATTTGCTCAAAACATTGAATCAGGGTAAAATCTATGTCCCTTGAGAGGGTCTATAGATATTGTGTTTGAACCAAAAAAGGAGAGTTTTTTAAGTTTCCTTATCTGTTGTTCCCTATCATTGAGTGCTTTTGTGGGTTAATTTTTGTTTCTCAGTTAAAGACTTGATATCATAATTCATTAATATCGACTTTTGTGCTATCCACCATTAACAATGCAATTAATGTTTCCTCTATTGTGCATGAATGCTAAGTGCACTTCAGTTTATTGAAACAAAATCACAAGTTCATGTCTACATTGGCTAATATGCTATGTATATATACATATACATACATATATACATACATACATATATATACATGCATGCATACACATATATGTATACATACATACATACATACATACATATGTATGTATGTATTGTATCTATACATATATATATATATATATATGTATATGTATGTATATGTATGTACACACACACACACACATATATATATATAAATGAATATATACAAATGTAAGTATATATAGATCACCATGCTATTCCTATTAATGTATTCCTCGGGAATTGTGTAGACAATGTGTTTTCACCCTGTTAATGTTTCTAAGATTATTTTATTAAAGGGAAATTTTGGCTTTTTCTTTGCAATTCTGTCATTGGTTGTGGCCATTTTCCTTGTGGTTTTATATTTATTTTAATCAATTTAATTATTCTAATTAGTTTAATGAATTCCTAATGTTTTATTTCTATTGGAAATATTTCATGACTTTGTAATGTTCTTTGATAGAGTTCAGTCTTTGTGCCTAATGTTTTTGTTGACACATGGAATTTTAGTGAGGACATTATGCATTTACTATTAGAAAATTTTCATTTATTGTGAATATATTGAAGTCCATGCATCATTAATGGTTTATGGTGTTAAATTTTAAGTCTATTGAGAATTTTCTTCAATTGCTCTAATTGTTTGATGAGGGTGAAATTTGTGTGTGTTGAGAGGGTTGATATCTATGGTATTATAAGTGGAAAAGTAGGCATTTGTAAGTTCCTATATATTTTACACCGTGACTTTACAAATTTTGATGTTTTTGCAATGGTTTAATCTCTGTTGTTCTTTATTAATGAATTTTTTATGGGTTAATCTCTATTTTCGTAATTTCCTCGTCGGTTTTTGATATTTCAGTTGTGGTTTTATATTTTTTTTAACAATCAAAATTAATTATGTGTTCATGAAATAGTGATAGATATTGAAAGACGTCTCTTTATTCAAGAAATGTTTTATGTAATCTAGATGTTTTGATGCATGTGCATCATGCATATCCTAAATAGATAAGACTTATATTGAAGACTTGTATTTGTAACTATTGAAATGAAGTTTGTGCTATTTTTTTGCAATTTTCTCGTTCATAATTGATATTTAGTTCATGGTTTTGAATTTTTCCAATCGCAAATGGTATGTTGTTGTAGAATATTCATTATTGATGTGGAGTTTGAGCTATATTCCTATAATTTCCTGATTGGATTTTGATATTTTGGTTGTGGATTTCTACTTTTTCAATCCAAATTAATTGTGTGTTCATGAAACAGTGATAGACATTGATATATATCTATTTTTTTAGGATATATCTGATGTACTGTGGGTGTTTTAATGCATGTGTATCATGGATATGTTGAAGATGTGTATTTGGACTTGCTAAAATGAATATTGTATTTTTTTTTGCAATTTTGTCACTGGTAGTTGATATTTTATCCTTGGTTGTGTATAATTTTCCCAATTGCAATTTATTGTTGGGAGCAACAAGGGAATTTTTTTAATCAATTTTTTCTAATTTGAGTACATGTGGCTTGTGTGTATGACCACAAATTTCTTTTGCATGGATTTAATTTTCACTTGTTGTAAATAGAGTCAAGTGCAGTCATAATTAATGGATTATGGTGTTAAGTTTTAGGGCTATCAAGCAAAAGGCTATTGTGTGTATGTCATCATTTTTCATTTATTTAGATGAAATTTTTATTTTTTATCAATAGATTCAAGTGCAATTGTCATTAATGGATTATGGTGTTGAGGTTTTAGTCTATATATATGTATGTATGTGTAGACATGTAAAATAAAAATCTGCTCTAATTAACATCAAATTCTTCTATTAATCAATTAAAAGAAATTATTGATTAATTCCTTAGCTTCATTGTACTTAATTGAATAAATAAAATTAATTAATTAAGTCATTAAGTTCTTGTTATTTGATTCAATAAATAAAAATGATTTAAATCAAATATCAAAACCCCTAAAATCCTCCAAGTTAATTAATCTGAATTAATTAACCTCTAATCATAATCACCCATTCTCTAGCTTTTGACTCAACTTGAGTCAAATCTAAACTCTCAAATAACCCATCCACTTGCACCAATAAATCATTTCTTTGATTTTATTAATTCTTCTAATTACTTTCAAAAGGGCATCAAGATGGAATATTCCACAAATTTGAATCTCCCTCTCAAATGACTTGTCCATCCAACAAAGCATTAAATTCTCTTACACAACTCTTACATGTCTCTTACACAATTCAACTTGACATTAAATCTCTTCTTTCATACCCCTAAACATGTCATTTCATCCAAATTCAAATTTCAAACTGGCACATTGACCAAAATGTGCACAACCCTCATCCTCTCACATCTTGACAAGTGGAATCTTGTGATTGGCTCATGAATGATACCACATTCATTTAAATCCCTCAATCTTTCAACCTTGAATCTATAAATGCAAAGCGTTTCAACACATAAATTTACAACACAAAATTCATGCACAATCTTAGTATTAGCATTAACACACTTGCATCTTGGGAATCTTGCTTATCAAGGGGTGGGAAAGGGCATCCTTTCTACATCACAAGGAGCACCACTCCCACTATAGGATATGTTTGAAAATAATTCACATGCTTTCAATGAGTCTCTTTGGTATTTCAGTGTTTTGTTTGCATTATTTAGTATGGTTCAATATTTCATAGAGATACTATTTTTTCACTTGCTTTAGATAGACTAAAACACTAATATGGTTCATTTTTTGAAGTTTGTGAAGATTAGTGTCTACATTCTAGTACTCAAAGGATGGCTTCTAAGTAGCCTGCATTTGTATCCAATCCTTTTTGTGCATATCTAAAATGCTAGGATCTGAGTTTTGAGATCTATTTCCAAAGTTTGTTGAGTTTTAACAAAAAAAAAAAATCTATTTAAATATTGTCGCTTCTCTTGTCTTGGCCTTTAATATGCAGAAATAGATAGTCAGTTGTAGCATGCATTTGTCAGCTTTGTTACTACTTGTGCATTTTTTAATTTTGTTATTATTTTTTTCTATCTCAACACGTATTGGGTTAGCTTTCGTTATTATTATCAACACATTTATGATTGTCCAACAAGATTCCAAGGGTTAATATATTCTTTGCAAATATGCTTCTATGAATTTTGGAGTTGAATTAGGTAAACGAACTCTAAACTTGATGTAAGTTATTTTTTTTTTGCTTCCCATAGATTTTTCCTT
Source organism: Sequoiadendron giganteum (assembly GCA_007115665.2). Lineage (NCBI taxonomy): Eukaryota > Viridiplantae > Streptophyta > Pinopsida > Cupressales > Cupressaceae > Sequoiadendron > Sequoiadendron giganteum. The sequence goes on along the minus strand of CM021100.1, from coordinate 462,616,399 downwards.
GGCGAAGAGGTTATTGTAGGCTTCTATCTTGTCCTTATCCCTATCGTAAAATACTCCATTCTTTCCATTGCATATTTTCTTGGGGAGAACGAATATCTTTCCTTTTATCATCTCCTCATCATGCCTCTTGAAATTTTTTGAGTTACTTTTTGAAGGAAATTTGTTTCTTGCACTGGGCAAGGAAATTGTTGCATGTTTCCATCTTCATGATGACGAGCATGTTTAGAAATTTCATTTCTCATATATGTTTATTTTTCTACACATGCCTTTCACTCATATCTCATGAATGGATTAGAGCTATGTATGTTCAAGATGAAAGAATAAAGAAAACTATGTGTCATAACATAATTAAACAAAAATACTTGTACACATTAAGCTATGATAGGAGATAGGTGCAGGCATTGAGATTACCCATTACAAATATGGACTGGATACTATGATATGTTGTGGTATATTATTAGCTCCAGTGTTTTTTGAGCGAGACTTCACTTCATCTATCGGAACAAGACTCAAACTGGAGTTTTTTTTAAATCTTCATCGCAAAGATCTAAGGCGTGATCTTTATTTTCTCAACGTGTATTTTAATTTTTATTCATGACTTTGAAGCGACGTATAGTGTCTAAAATGATCTCATGTAGTGTTTGTTTTGTATGAAGAATAATTTTGAGAAGCAGATGTATCAAGGAATGTAGGAACATTTACTCTGCCTATCAAATCTTAGGCATCTGCAAGCATGTTGCTCCCTCTGACTACCCAATTGAAGGTGATATTTAGAAATTTATTACTCCCACTTCACATGTAAGACAAGGTACTTATCAATGAATGTATTAAAATGAATAAAATTTTATGCATCTATTAATTACATTGGACTGCTAGTTGTTGAGAGCCATAATGTGTTAGTTTATTAGCTTGGATAGCTGTTCATCCATTTGCTAAAATTAGATAGTAGTTATCTTATTGTTGAGAATGTAATAATTACTATATAATTATAGACTTCCTTTAGTGACACCTTACAACCAAATTTATTATGGTTGTTAAGTTGTTATTTACCTCAGCTGTCGATTGAGAATTGATCTCGGCCATTGGTTTACCAATGAGAGTAGTATAAAAGGGGGTTAGGGGGCATTTGGAGAATACAAGTTTTGGAGAAGCATTTGCAGTGCTAGAAAATGAGTTTGTGAGTTTGCAGTGATAGCAAACAGTCTTGCAGTGTTAGCAAGGGCACAGTGATAGCATTGGGGATAGCAGTGGAGGAATATCAGCGGGAGAAGTTGGGAGATTGTCAGAGTCTTGCTAGTAATAGGCAAGGAATCTTTGTATCTCTTAATTTGCTAAAGTTAATATAATTCCTCATCTATAGAACTGGTTTTCCCTTAGGGGTTTTTCCAGGGACGATTGTCCAAAAATATTGTGTCCTTGTGTTGCTTATTTCTTTCCGTATTTTAGTGAAGTTGCAGTTGTGTTATTTTTAGATATTCAACTATAAAGTTATTTTTAGCAGTTAAATAATCTTTATGAGATAGGAGATTAATAATCAGTGACTGCAATAGGAATTTTCACATGGTATCAGAGCTAAGTTAACGGTAGAAAAGGTTTTCCCTAGGAAAGAAATTGAGGGTTTCTATAACCTAGTTTGATCTCTTTAAATTATTATTGCTTTTACCCTTTGAGATGGCTTCAGCTAGTTTGAGAGATCAAGACAAATTAGATGGTGCCTAAAATTTTTGTGTCTGGAAGGCCAGACTTTCTTTATTGTTGGAAGACAATGGTATCAAGGATTATGTCACCACTGTTGTAGCTGTACCTACAGACGCAACATAGCTTGCATCATACAAGAAAGAGGATGTCAAGGCGAGGAGGATAATCCTTGATGGTGTCAAGGATCATATTGTTCCACACATCTCTAAGTTAGATACGGCGAATAAGATGTGGGATGCCATTTTGAATCTGTACCAGAACACTACCACCAATAGGAAGATGATTCTCAGAGAAAAGTTGAAGAATACTCGAATGAACAAGGGAGAAGATGTTACAAGTTACCTCACTAGGCTTAGACTTGTCAAGGATGAGTTAGCAGCTGTTGGAGATAGCCCTAGCGATGATGAGCTTGTATGGATAGCCCTAAATGGGTTTACTAAATAGTGGGATGTTTTTGTTCAAGTTGTTAGTGGACAAGACACCTTACCAAGTTGGGATCGACTATGGACTGATTTCACTCAGGAGGAGTTTAGACTAAGTCTTGTCAATGGGGCCAACAAAATTCAAAAAAGTGAGGGAGAACAAGAAAACGTTTCCCTAGCGAGAAAAGGGAAAGAAAAGAAGGGATTTAGCAAAGGATCAAATTCTCAAAGTGAGAAGAAGAAGAGGGACCTATCTAAGGTCAAGTGCTTTGGTTGTCACGAGTTTGGCCACTATGTCAGCGAATTCCCACAAAGAAAGAAAGATAACAAGGGCAAGAACCAGGTGGCAGCTTCAGCAAGTGTAGAGGAGCTCTTTAGTAGATTGGAGGATGAGTTTGCACTCATAGCTTGTATGATTAGCTCAACCTCACAGAGTGTCTAGTATATAGATAGTGGAGCATCATTTCATATGATAGGAGTTAGAGAATACTTCTCCAGTTACAAGGAGGAGGACACCAATATCCAAATTTCTATGGGAAACTTGTCCAAGCTCAACTCAGTTGGGAAAAGCACTGTTTAGTTTCAGAGGGAGAATGGAAAGGTAATTCCTCTTCATGATGTGTTGCATGTGCTAGGCTTAGGTATGAATTTGGTTTCTATATCTATCCTTCAGGATAAAGGGTATAATGTTCTCTTTAGAGGGATGCATGTTTTGATTAAGCATAAAGATTGGAAATCACCCATATCTATTGGAGTTAGGAGTGGTCTCCTTTATAGGTTGTAGGTTGATACTCCTAAGGCACTCATGAGCACTAGTAACCCTAGAGATCTTGAAGAGCTATGGCATAGGAGGATGGGCCATATTCATCATGGAGCACTTAGATTGCTTCATGAGACGGTGACAGGTGTTCCAGAGGTGAGCACAGAGCATGATGATGTATGTAAGGGATGCGTGTTAGGAAAGTTTGCGAAAGCATCTTTTCCAAGGAGTGACACCAGATCTATGGGTGTTCTTGATCTAGTGCATTCAGATGTATTTGGACCAATGTCGACAAAGTCTCTAAGAGGATATGAGTATTATGTTACCTTTATTGATGATTTCTCCAGGAAGACCTGGATATACTTCTTGAAGACCAAGGATGAGGTTTTCAGTCACTTCCAAGAGTTCAAGGCTCTTGTGGAGAACTGAACAGGAAGGAAGATAAAGGTTCTTTGGTCAGACAATGGAGGCGAGTACAAAGGAAATGTCTTCCAGGATTTATGTACCATAGAAAGGAATCAAGAGAGAGTGGACTGTTCCTTACAATCCACAACAAAATGGAGTTGCTGAGAGGAAGAACCATTCTATATCGGAGGCAGCAAGGGCTATGCTACATGACCAGGACATGCCCCACTACCTATGGGCAGAGGCATGTAGTACAACAGTTTACATTCAGAATAGGGTTCCACACAAGGTACTAGGGAAGATGACACCAGAGGAAGCTTTCACATGGAAGAAGCTAGATGTAGGTCACTTCAGGATATTTGGGAGTTTGGTATATTGTCATATTCCAGGAGATACACGTACCAAGTTAGATCAAACTGCAGAGAAGGGGTACCTTGTTGGGTATAGTGAAACTTCAAAAGCATATAGGATTTTTATTCCAGGGACCAGAAGAATTATTGTCAGACGTGATGTCAAGTTCATGGAAGACAAGGCGTTTAGAAGGTCCAAAGATTTTCCAGCAGATGATCGGAGTGAGCAGCCAATGAAAGCTTCAAGTCTAAGTCAAGGACAACAAAGCTCAAGTATAGTTATTAGTACAAGCATAGACTCAGGTGGTGAAGATTCACAGAGTATAGAGCAACTGGTGCAGCAAGATATGCATGTAGATGATATAGAGGTTGATATTTCATCCTCTATAGTTGGAAATAGGAACCATGAGGTTCAAGACACACAAAGGGATACTCAGGAGTCTGTGGGAGCTCCTAGGAAGAGTACAAGACAAAGGAGACAACCAGCCAAGTTCAATGACTATGTGGCATTAGTCAGCCAGTTGGTAGATAGTGAACCTTCCAGCTATCAGGAAGCTGCAAAGCATCAGGAATGGCGAGATGCTATGGTTGAGGAATATAACTCAATAATGCAGAATGATGTATGGGAGGTAATGCCTAGACCAACTAATAGAGCAGTAGTTGGATCGCTCTGGATCTTCAAGATAAAGCACGGTGCAGATGGTAGCATCGAGAAATATAAGGCGAGGTTTGTGGCCAAGGGGTTCTCTCAGAAGGAGGGAATAGACTATGAGGAGACATTTGCTCCTGTGGCCAGGTATACTTCTATATGAGCTATAATCTCATTTGCAATGCAGATGGGATGGCAGATCCATCAAATGGATGTCAAGATAGCATTCCTTAATGGAGAATTGGAGGAGGAGGTATACATAGAACAACCAAAAGGCTTTGTAGCACATAGCAAAGAGACTCACGTGTGCAGATTAAAGAAAGCCTTATACGGACTCAAGCAGGCTCCCAGAGCATGGTATGAGCGCATTGATACATACTTGTAGGAAATGGGCTTTGTGAAGAGTGAGGCTGATGCGAACCTCTACTACTTGGTGGTTGGGGGTGAGGTTCTCATTCTTGTTCTATATGTGGATGACTTGTTTCTTACAGGTGCACTAGGGCTCATAAACGATTGCAAGAGGGACCTTGCAGAAGAGTTCGAGATGAAGGATTTGGGAATTATGCACTACTTTCTAGGCATGGAGGTGTGGCAGACTGATGGAGAGATTTTCCTTGGTCAAGGGAAATATTACATTGAAATCTTGAAGAGATTCGAGATGGAAGATTGCAAAGCCATGTCTACACCCATGATCACTAATTGGAGGAAGGTAGATGCATCCAAGGAAAAGGATGTTGATCCCACCTTATACAGGTAGCTGATTGGTTCGGTCATGTATTTGGTCAACACCAGGCCAGATATAGCCTTTCCAGTAAACTCTCTTAGTTAGTTCATGGTGGAGCCAAAGAGAGTGCATTGGACGGTGGCTAAGCATGTGTTGCGTTATCTTCATGGTACAGTTGAGCATGGGATCATATATGTTCAAGGTGAAGGAATCAAGTTGATAAGCTATACTGACGTAGATTGGGAAGGCAGTGCAACAGACAAAAGGAGAACTTCAGGGTGTTGTTTCAGTTTAGGATCAGGAGTTGTTTCTTGGTTCAGTAGGAAGCAAAAGTCTGTGGCTCTGAGTTCATCAGAAGCAGAATACATTGTAGCTAGCATGGCGACATGTGAAGCTATATGGCTTCGAAAGTTGCTAGTGGCCTTTTTTGGTCAGAAGGTTGAGACTACTATGATACATTGCGATAATCAGAGTTGCATCAAGTTGTCTGAGAATCCAGTGTTTCATGATAGGTCTAAACATATAGATATCAGGTATCACTTCATTAGGGATTGTGTACAGTGAGGTATTGCTCAGCTACAATACATACCTACAGAGAAGCAGGTAGCAGACATTCTGACTAAAGCTTTGGGGAAGGAAAAATTTATCTTCTTCAGAGATAAGATGGGTGTCATGCAGAACAACTTCCTCGCTAAGAGGGAGTGTTAGTTTGTTAGCTTGGATAGCTATTCGTCCATTTGCTAAAATTAGATAGTAGTTATCTTATTGTTGAGAATGTAATAATTACTATCTACTAATAGACTTCCTTTAGTGACACCTTGCAACCAAATTTGTTATGGTTGTTAAGTTGTTATTTATCTCAGCCGTCGATTGAGAATTGATCTCGGCTGTTGGTTTACCAATGAGAGTAGTATAAAAGGGGGTTAGGGGGCATTTGGAGAATACAAGTTTTGGAGAAGCATTTGCAGTGCTAGAAAATGAGTTTGTGAGTTTGCAGTGATAGCGAACAGTCTTGCAGTGTTAGCAAGGGCGCAGTGATAGCGTTGGGGATAGTAGTGGAGGAATATCAGCAGGAGAAGTTGGGAGATTGTTGGAGTCTTGCCAGTAATAGGAAAGGAATCTTTGTATCTCTTAATTTGCTGAAGTTAATATAATTCCTCTTCTGTAGAACTGGTTTTCCCTTAGTGGTTTTTCCAGAGACGATTGTCCAAAAATATTGTGTCCTTGTGTTGCTTATTTCTTTCCATATTTTAGTGAAGTTGCAGTTGTGTTATTTTTCGATATTCAGCTGTAAATTTATTTTCAGTAGTTAAATAATCTTTATGAGATAGGAGATTAATAATCAGTGTCTGCAATAGGATTTTTCACATAATGTGTTCTCATCAACCCTTTTTTTCTTCCATTCGATTCTTGTGTTTTCTAAAGCATTATCTAAATATATCAAAGAAAGTAACAGTAATCTGTGAGCTAACAAGACTATGGCAGATGAACATTATGCACTAGATAGATATTGATGTTTGAAATACTATAAGCGTTAATACCTAGCAGGTTAAAACGTGGAATTTAATCATATTTTTAGGCATATGAGAACATTGTCAATATATTAAACACTTGAAATTTTTAGCCTAGATCTCTTTTAATTTACTATGTATTACCGAGAAATTTCTCAAAGATAGTCTTGTCAGTGATAAGTGGAGGAATAACTAACTATGGATCAATGCCAATGATTCACAAATCTATCAATGATCGCACACTATATTCCAGTATTTGACTAATGTATCTTTGCATTAAATTGATTCATTAAATTGCTTTTACAAATTTGACTAATGTTGTTGAATATTGGCAGCTTGCAGAGATTTGTTTGACCATCATTGTATGCATTTTTGAGTGGGATTGAGAAAGTGTGTGTGTTGGTTGCTATATTCTAGGTAGCTATATTCCAAGATTAAACAACGAACTTTCTCACAGTGGACGTCTAAACTATTCTAGAAAGAGGAGATTGGCAAAGCTGAGCGACTCATGTGCAAAAGACTTTGATCATTGTGTTTGGTGAGATAGTGACTGCTAGGTCATCTCTAGTAGTGGCAATATGATATATGCTATAGAATTCCTGCATTAAAGGAGAATGTTAGGAGAGTTTAAATGATGCAAATTAAAAGATACAACTACTACCAGGTTTAAGGGATAAGTTCATTTGCACATAAGTCGAAGAAGAGTCGTCAGCAATTAAATTGCTAGTTGGTACAATAAATGACTAAGGGGTAGGTAATAACACTGCTATAAATGGTTTTTAGGTATATGTTGTAAGGATTCTCTTTTTTTTTGAACTGAGGTTGATACGATATATTTTGAATTATGAATTTGTATATAGTCTTATAACCTTATAATTTGTTTGATTTACCTTGTTAATGTTCGATTTTTCAGGTTATAAGGTCCAGACTGTGTTGTCCATGTGCCCAAATCTTCTTGTTTGAGAATTCGAGATCTTCAATTGACTTTATTTTTTTTTAAGGGCCATTATAAAAAAATCGAAGTTGCTACAACTTGCTACTTTGCATCAAGATAGATAAAGTCAAGAAAATTTGAGTTGGAGAAAACCAGGCATTGAAAAGTAAAGTTAAAAAAAGAATTTTTAAATGCTTAGGGATTCCTTTTCATGCTTTAATTTTATGTTTTGAATTAACTCGCATCTTTTTGAGACTCTAAAATAACATTTCAATTTTCACAACAAAGGGCTTAAAAGGAAATTTAGGACAAACTTACTAGAGTTGATTTATGGGATTTGACAAATTGAACAAGGCAACTTTCATATCTTATTTTGGTGCTTTAAAACGAATCAAAATCATTTCTTTGTGGAGTTAAAATGAACAAGTGTTTCTTTGTCTTGTAATTACTTACTCAAAGTAATATCACTAAAAGGATGCATGTGCTTCTCTCACACCTCACAATGATCTAGGGAATCAAAAGGCCTTTTTGTGACATTAATTTGTGTAAGTAACTACCCACACACTTCAATTTGGATTTTAAAATTGGATAAAACATCTTGTGAGTGTGAGTAAGCCTATTGCATGTGTTCTCCCTTTGTTTCTAAATGAAGGTTGATCAAACTATGAATATTTTTTCTCAATTTTGTTTATCTTAGAGGGCCTACCTTGTGGGAAAAAATAATCACCCAAGGGAACAACCCAATAGGTAACATGCTAAAAACAAGAGGATTTCCAGCTAGGATATAAAAGTGGGTACTGGAACAAAATCCAATATCACATGGTTGGCTTTGAGGAGAAGGGTAGCAATGGTCTCTCGCCACGTGGGTCAACTCCTACGAATGGAAAGTCCCAATTAAAAACACTTGTTTAGCAAAGGCCAAAATCCTAATCTATTTGTTGGTGCAAAAGGTCATGTCCTTTGAAGCTGCCCCACATACACATGCGGTTCTGTTGTAGAGATGAAAAGTATGCCATGGGAGATTCATGGGTACTCTTGCTTGATTGACCCGAGAAGTGAGTGCACTATAAGGGGGAGCCTGTGTGGTCAAGCATCTAATCATCCACACTAAATATGCACAGTGGGATTTATCGAAGTGGGATGCCAACAAATATTGTCTCTTCATCCTAGGATTGTGCATGTTATTGGAATAAAAAAAACATTATTTGGATCCAAAATAGTGGAAAACAAATATTCAATGAATCATCAAAATTTCAAACCCTTTGGAAGAACAAATGCCTTGGAGGTGTCCTCATGTTACTGCTTGTCCCTAGGGGTTCTTATCTTTAGAAGGCCTCAAAACGTTCAGACATCTAAATTTGTTTCTCCCAAAGTCAACAATAGATAACCTTCGCCTTGATTTCCTTGACTTCTACATAATGGAATTTGTGGGATGAAAGAAAATTAGGACATTGGAAATTCAGTTTGAAAAACAATACAAATCAAGAAAGTGATTGTGGTAAAAAGAACAAAACCTAAGCAAGATAATAGACAATTGAACCACACATGTGCTTGGTCTCTTTTGGATCATATGGTTTTCATACAAATATTGGTGTTTTGGTTTGAATCACTCCTAGGGAAAAGCATGTTCTTCAAAACCTTGGTCTTGTAAATAAGTCCCTCTTAAGTTTATCTAGGATCAAGTCAAACAATTCACCCATCTCAAATATCAATCAAATCACATGTAGCCAACAAACTCTGGGGAACTTTGAAAACATCACTTATGCTAGACTTATAGGAAAAATCAGCATCACCTTTTTTGACTTAAAACACTTAGTCAAATTCTCAATCCTCTTGAGTGAATTTACCTCTAGGATAACATAACTTCCTAAGGTTTAAAAGTTCAGAATCACCTTGTTTGACTTAATACACCTAGTCAAATTATCAATCCTCTTGAGCTAATTTACCTCTAGGATAACACAACTTCCTAAGGTTTACAATTTCAAAATCACCTTGTTTGGCTTAACACACCTACCCAAATTATCCTCTTATGTACAAGTTTATTGTAGGATAACACAACTTCCTAGGGTTTACAAGTTCATTATCATCTTTTTTTACTTAACACACTTAGTCAAACTATCAATCAATCAAAATCAAATCAAATCAAGTCATAGAGTCTAGCATTGATCCAAAGTTCCTAAAAATTTTAAACACCCATATTGTTCAACCCTTTCATCCTTCATCTCATCATTGGTCCTAAACCCCTCAGAGGTCAACAAGGGAAAAACACAAGAAAACATGGAGTTTAAACTCGAATCATACATCATGAGTAATCCAATTCAACCAAGCTATCAAAACCATACAACACCAATTGATTATCTAAACTCACATTTGTACAATCTGTACATGGGATCATTATCTCCTACAAACATCAATGGAACAACGAATGAGAGTATTCCCAATCTAAATGCTGGACCACCTTTCCCAATGGTAGATTTAGATCAAAGTCCAAACCTACAAATCTATCAACCAAACACTCAATGCATTAGTTTTCCAAACAAAATTATCCCACTAAATCCATACACGCCAAATACAAGTTTACCAAACATTAACATTTCAAATCCATACTTGGTGAACTTTGGGAAAGATATGTTTGCATATGATACAGATGTTGCTCAAATTCAAGGTAGCAACATGCAAAATAATGGTTACCTAGATCAAGGCAATATGATTTCTAGCCACAACAATGTTCAAAGTCAACCTATAATGCCAAATCTAAACATCACACCAAATCATATCATTATCTAGAATCAAATCATCCATGATTTCATGCAAACACCACAAGTGTACATTCCAAATCAACTTGACCAAAAACCCAATCCACCATATCAAAGGTGTCAAGATCAAAATCAAGATCAAATTTTACGGAATCAAATTGCTTCACTTGCCAAAGTAGTTGATCCATTGTGCCAAGAGACATCTCCAACCCAAAATCAATTAAATATTCCATTGATTGAACCATTTACTCAAAGCATTGAGCTATCTCCACAAGTACACTAGGAACAATATCTCCAATGCCGAGAAATTGGGTATCTGGATCAACGACATCAACAACATATCCAAAATATATCACCATAATGTCAATTTAAAATACAAATATCACAAGGTAGAAAAAGAAAGCACACACCACTTGGGGAACCAATCCAATTGGTCATGCAATAGTTGATACAAGAAAATATCATTAAATCCTTGTTTATGTGAATTATCAAGAACCCATGGTGAAACCACTAGGGTATGACGAGAAGCACTTTTGTGATTTTCAAAAAGAAAAGGGACAAAAAACATCAGATTGTATTCGAATCAAAAATATCTTCCAAGACTTGATTGATTAAAAGCTAATAATTATTGGGGATAATACTCAAAATTCAACCACTAGTGATAGCGTTAACAATCTCTCCTCCATAATTGTTGAAAACGGTTATCGAGATCAATCCATCAATGAAAAAATTGAAGATGTTTCCACCTCAACCAGTGATCAAAACAACACACACCAAGAACCACTTTTCAATCATGCTCAAAACTCACCAATGATGCCTAACAATGATCCAATTCAAGAAATGTTAACATCATTTGGTCCGATGGTTGAAAAAATTGACAATATCTCCACCATAACTGTTGAAGACAATGATCAAAATCAATCCATCAATGACTACTATGAAGATATGTCTACTCGATCTAGTGATCAAATCAACATTCATCAAGAGCCACTTTTTAGTGATCTATTTCAAGATTTGTTAACATTATTTGATGCTATTGACATAATCCAGGATCCATTGACCAATGATCATATTGAAAATGTATTTACATCACCTTATGAGTTAGAGGACATATTTCAAGAATTTATTCCAAAGCATGATCAACATTTATCACCAAGGTCTAGTAATGGTCCTTCCCAAGACATATTGGCATCCCTCGACCTCATGATTGCAGATAGTGAAGGAATCCTCAAAGATCAATGAGTTATTGATCTACTTCCCATTCTTGATAACAATGTCCAAGAACCCACTATAATAAATTGACCCATGTCAAGAACTTGATCCAAAGCATGTTGAAAGAAATTCCAACATTAACCAAGATCAAGAATTTGTATCTCCAAGATACCACAATGATCTAATGGGAACTCTTCTATCTATACAAGATGTCGGAAATGATGATCATATCCATATAGCACATTTTCCTCCATCTAACCATGGGATGCTTTCTTTAGATGGACACATAGATGATCTTCATTCAAAACAAGAGTCTCATACTCTTGACATCATTACCAAGGACTGAGAGTCTCCTACTCTTAACATTTGTGCACAAGACCAAGATGTAGAAATATCTAGAGACATATTAGAAATGGATCATGAAGAAGGCTTCTACAAGAGTTGTGAATCAAAAATATCATATGAAAGAATATCAGGAATGAATCATGATGAAGAATTTTACAGTGAATCTTTAACATCGCTTGAAGAAGCATTTAAATATGATATGTCACAAGATCAACCAAAAGATATCAATCAAGCATTCATACCACATATGGAGGATCCTATCACTTATAAACTTGGATCACTTACCTTTCTTAGGGAAAGCTATCTCATCAATTAAGAAGCTGACACTTTGGAAGGTCCACGACAGAGCACAGAAGGATTAGCACCCTACTTCAAAGATAAATCATATCCTATTGCAAAAAAATTGTTTCTATAGATGAATTATAAGGGCAGAAGATTAGGCCTACATGAACAAGGTGTCCTAGAACCAGTGCATATTATTGGCAATCCTAAGCATCAAGGTCTTGGTTATTTGGAAATTCAAGGATCTAAACATATCAGTGATACCTCTATAAAATTGGGGGCAACTTTTCACAAGAAAATGTCAACATAGGGAACACGAAGAATACTTATGATGAAACCAATGCCAATACTACAACCCGCCATGTCACAAATCTTCATCCACCCATCACCCCATCCACAAATTGGGACCAACGTCAAAAGAAAGATTTAAATCAAAGAATGAAAATGTCATCAAAGAAAAAGAAGATAAGAAGCATATTGGACAAATCAAATACATATGGATACCAAAGAATACAAAGAAAGGTGATCCCTATCAAAATCCATTAGTCAAAAAAACTATGGGGAAAAATTAAAAAACGGAAAAGTATCCATCAAATATGTCCACAAAGGAAAAAGTAGGCCTCTTGAGCAACACACAAAATATATCGAGTTGTTGGTCCTAATTCCATGCACACTTCTGTATCCAACCATCATTTCCCATCTTCCCAAATTTTTTAAAATTAAAGGTTCCAAAATACCAACCAATCCATCTTATATTCCTAAACACACTCCATCCACATCTCCACGCATGATATCCAATTCTCACATTTTCCATGTGTTGGCAATGACCCTTCATCATAAGGATTCATAAGGTATTCTATCAGGATGTATGCACAAAGAAAAAGTTAACTCCGGTATCAACAAAGTAGATCAGGAATCTCAAAAGTTGCATTCAAGTGCACGTATCTTGGCAAAGAAAACTCTTCAAGTAGGATAACGATGACATGTTATGATAGAAGCATCAACATGAGCAGTACCAAGTGGTTCAACATGATTTTAAGATCTTTCAGAAAAATACAAAAAACTCAAAAAAAGGATTGAAAACAGTAATGAAAAAAATCATCCTCTAGCAAAAACCACTATGGTGGTGCTTTGGATAGGTACAATGATGAAAACCTGGAAAATAGGCATCATGTGTAGAATCGCGCATTTGTGTGCACCAGTTTAGCTGAAAGAATCTTTACACATCCATAATAAAACCAACATTCCCTCCATCTTATCTATAATAAATCCATTCATCCATGAACAATTTTCCATCTATCCAAATTAGCGTGATCTTGGAAAATTTTGGTGCACACTTTACACTTGCTTATGGTAAACATCTTGAAATGGGTCATTTTCATTGATCCTATCTTATCCAAAATTTTTTGGGCCTTGAAGCATTATACAAATGAACATCCTCTGTTCGAACACCTTATCTTGCTGCAAGATAATCCTTGGAATCCTTTGCATGCTTACCATATATATCCATTCATATACCAATCTAAGCGTCCACCCATGGAATTTCGTACATTGCTAGACACTGGGGGTAGATATTTACATCTTGCTTCGGGAATAAATATTGATCTATATCCTCCAACTTATGTGGTGATCTAAATATTGGTAAGCAAAAAATCAAATTAGTAAAAGTATTTGTGAGTAGTAAAATCCACATCGCTAGCCCATGACATATTTTTAAAAGATGATGTTCCTTATCAAGCTTTATCTTTCATCAAACATCAATCCTGACAATCAATATTAGTTTCATCTAATGTGTACTTCAGTGTCACATCAAATCATTCAAACAAATTTTGTTCCAATCCAAGCTTCAAAATCTTGATCAATCCAATCCAATCATCATCTTGGGATATCCCTCCCAATCTTTGTGTTGCTTAACACTATCCTTGCATTGTTGTGTATCCTCAATAATGTTATCATCATCAATCTTGAAATCCTCTTGTTTCTTAACACTATCCTTGCATTGTTGTGTATCCTCAATAATGTTATCATCATCAATCCATCCATCTAATCAATCAACCCTAGCTTGGTTTTCAACAAAATCCCAAAATAGAGCACTAATATCATATCCATATCTAAATCGTCAAAATCATGTGAAAATCCAAAAAAATCCAAATCATATCAAAAATCCAAAACATCTCATAAAGTTAGAAAACATCAAAAACATGTTAGCCGAACTTCGTCATTTCTGAGCTTGAACGTAGGCAAGGTTAATATTTGATCATCCCCTGAGACATTTTAGGTCAGTCCTTTAGGCGTCCATCACAATGGAAATTCATTTTCCCATCTATTTCACATTTTAGGTCAGTTCTTTAGGCATTCATCGCAATGGAAATCCTTTTTCCCATCTATTTCACATTTTAGGACAGTCCTTTAGGCGTCCGTCACAATGGAAATTTGTTTTCCCATCGATCTCAACAGCAGTCAAGTCAATTGTCAGCCGAACTACAACATCTCTGAGCTTGAACATAGGCAAGGCCATCCTTGATCGGCCCCCGAGACACAAAATCCAAAAACATTCATAAAATCTCAAAATTCCAAAAACATTGGAAAATCTGAAAATCAAAATAACCTCAAAATATTTGAAAAAACCCAAAATGGTGCACCCATCTCATCTCGCTTTCACTCGCAATAATCGTCGCTCATAACAAATTATCGTCACTTTCTGTAATACCCCTCTATTTTTCCTTTTGGTTGGACAATGTGTCCTTGTGTTGTTATGTTGCTTTGATGTGTTTCTGGATATTCAGATACCATATTATGTTGTATTTTCTATTAGTACCTTGACTATGGTACTCAGCTGCTATTTGATTGCTACCTATAAAGTGATGTTAATGTTATCTTTTGATGTGATGGTATTGTAATATGATTTTATCTTTATGTCATGTTTTGAATTAACATAAATGGATATTCAAATTAATGATGTTTATGCTTTGAATTATATTAATATGTTAGAATTGTCAGTTAGTTACACTGTATTGGTGAAGGGGGCAGTATCGCATCACTCACTTGCGAGTGCCCTACGATTCCAAGATTTCCTCTTCACAGTGTGTTTTAATTATGACATGTTTATGTATGTGGATATACTCTTTGTTCGTAGGTTGAGAGGTACATGACATCGACTCCACCTAGTTTCACAGGTTTGAGCGTGTCTAATGCCCAACGGTATTTGATTGGGAGATAGTAGCTAGGTTTTTCGTGCCAAGTCGTCCCCCTAGTCATAGTGTGTCATCTGGTGTGAGTCGGGTTAAGTTGTTTTAATATTGTTCAATTTTCCTTGTTTCAGTTTAATTCCAAGTTAGAAAATGGTAATTAATTACTTTATGTATTTAAAGTTATTAATTAAATTAATTGGGTTATAACGTTAGACACATTGTTTAATTTATTAATTAATTTAATTTGATTAATAAAATGATTTAATCTTGGATTAAGATTTATTTTATTAATTAATTAAATTAGATTGTGTTAAATTAAATTACTGTGTTGAAATGATTTAGATTATTCATTTTGGAAATTTATGCATATTGGTTGAAATTGAAAATAAAATAAAATATTTAAAAGTCAAATTAGAGAATTTGAATTCAAAAAATTAAGAAGGGAAGATATTTGCTATTATGTTCTCGGGAATTGATGAGGGTGGTTGTAGGAATTTTATGGTTTTTTCCTTAAGATTGAATTTTTCTTCCCAAGTTTCATGTTCTTGAGTTTTGGAGAAAATTAGAGGAAAAAGAGGAAGAAATTGTTGAAGTTTGTGGGTTTTTGGAAAAAGCTAAAAGAATCCATGGAGTTGAAAAGGGAAACAAGGGCACCACCAGGATCTTCTATCATCTTCAAAAAAATCAGGTTCATGTCTTTTAAATCGTTTGCTTTTGAGATTTTTAAAATTTTTAATATTGTGGTTGAAGATCATGTGGAAAGAGCTTTTGAATTCTGCTATTTGAATGCAAAGGAAACACACTTGGAATTTTGTTCCCCAAATTAGCAAGAAAACACTTTTAAAAAAAATGAATTGCTTCAAGAAATTGAAATATGTCTATTTATAATTCTTTTCCATAATTTATTTTCCTAGTTAAATCTCTGATTTGAATATAATTGCAAAAAGAATACATTATCTTGTATATATATATGAGTATATATTCATATATATATATATATATATATATATATATATATATATATATATATATACATTGAAAAATATGTAAATATATATATATGCAAAGATATATACATATTGGGAAAAATATTACTATTGGGGAAAAAAAATCGGATTAACAAATCCAGATGGATTTTAAAAATCCACAATCAAAAATTTGAGTTCACATTTTTTTTGTAAGGGTTTTTTAAATGTTAAATTTTTTTTGGGGGAGGTCGCTGGGGGCTCACCCCCACCGCGCTCCCCATGGGAGGCAAGTCGGGGGGAGCCACACCAAGGGCACTCCCCTCTCCCCTCCATAGTTGCGCCCTAAGGGACGACTGTGTTTACACACAATTGCCCCCATTAATGGGGGCCAGCTATGTGTAAACACAACCGCCCTGCAGTGTATGGCGTGTGCAGTTTGAGGATACCACCTTGTGGTGTATGGCGTGTGTGGACCAAGGTAAGTGGGGTTGCTTTTTTAGTTTTTGTTTATTTTTATTTTTATTTATTTATATATATATTTTTATATTATTTAATTTGGATAAATTTAATTGGCAGTCTTCTCTTATGCTTTAATGTATATTATCTATTTGGAATGCATATGCTTTATTTATTAATTAATTAATTGACATGGTTTATATTCATGTTTTGTTGAGGTTCTATATAACCTTAGAGGTTGTTGGCATTAGATTGTGAACTTGCATGTTAATTTTACTTAAACAAAAAAAAAATAGTTTGTTTAAGTAGTTAATCACATCTTCCTCTAGGGTTGTGCGGCGAGGTGTTAACTTTCATCCTTTGGTAAGTCAGTTAGAAGCAAGTGTAGTAGATACAAAAGTGAACACCTAATCGACAAAGTCTCGTCTAGGTCAATAAGTAAGCAAATTGGTCAACTAAGAGTATCAATAGCTTATCATCCAAATCAAATCTCATGAAAACCCTGATCACAACATGTCCTAGGAATGTGACCTTTCGATGATGGACATCAACATCAGGTATCACCTTAGTTTAGCCTTGACTAGCAGTATGAAGAACATTAGCTTGTTTTTTTACTTTATCTTGGTCTTTTTGACTTATCTTATTTTGCATTCATTCCAAGAACTTCTCAATGATGTCTAAACAAAAATATTTAGAGATAAATGAATGGGGCAATGATCATTATGTTTTTTTCTGCTATGCTTTTTGGACGTTCTTGTAACATAACTTGGTGAATACTTGCTTTGTTAGGTCCATCCTAGCAAGGTTTATGTATATCAAGTGTGAACAACAACATTCTTATCTAATTATCGAGTCAAATTCCATCACACTAGGCGCAATGCCATCCTATTTCTATATAGCTTGATGCATCGCATCTATGTGTATTATCAAACATAAGGAAATTTATGCTCTTTAGCTTTCTCATCCTTGGATAAGAAATATATCATCATCACTCATAATCATATCTAAAAAAGTCTCAACAACTAGTGGACTTGTTGGACTTCTACATTTTCTTGGATTCAAGGGTTGATCCCTCTCATTCTTGTATCCTCTCTCACACTAACAATGCATCCATCCTAAATCCACACTCTCATCTTGCATAATAATGTCATATCATTGTAGGACAACATAATCCATCTCATCCAATCTCACATGCATTGAATAATCATTTAAGATGTTTAAAATAATATAGATTTTTTATTCTAAGAATCTTCCAAACATATCATTTACATCATCATTATCATATAGATTTGTTAGTCTCGCCCTCCATACATCCATTTTGAACCTCTTTGTTGTGATATCAACCTCAAATCAAATATTTTTACTCAATCTCTCAAGGGGGCAATGTACTAACATACTTATTTCTGCTAGGGCATCAAAAAAATAAAAAATAAAATAATTTCGATTTTGGCAGCATCATTCTTTGAACCAATTCAACAAGTACATTGCTTCAAAGAGAGGCAAAATTTTGACATGTAAAATAGACATCCGCTCTAATTAACATCAAATTCTTCTATTAATCAATTAAAACAATTTATTGATTAATTCCTTAGCTTCATTGTACTTAATTAAATAAATAGAATTATTTGATTAAGTCATTAAGTTCTTATTTGATTCAATAAATCAAAATGATTTAAATCAAATATCAAAACCCCTAAAATCCTTCAAGTTAATTAATCTAAATTAATTAATGTCTAATCATAATCACCCATTCTCCAGATTTTGACTCAACTTGAGTCAAATCTAAACTCTCAACTAACCCACCCACTTGCACCAATAAAACATTTCTTTGATTTATTAATTCTTCTAATTACTTTCAAAAGGGCATCAAGATGGAATATTCCTCCTATTTGAATCTTCCTCTCAAATGACTTGTCCATCCAAAAAAGAATTTAATGCTCTTACACATCTCTTACATGTATCTTACACAAGTCAACTCGACATTAGCTCTCTTCTTTCATCCCCCCTAAACATTTCATTTCATCCAAATTCAAATTTCAAACTGGCACATTGACCAAAATGTGCACAACCATCATCCTCTCACATCTTGATGAGTGTCATCTTGTCATTGGCTCATGAATGATCCCACATTCATCCAAATCCCTCAATATTTCAACCTTGAATCTATAAATTCAAAGCATTTAAACACACAATACTATAACACAAAATTGGTGCACAATCTTAGTATTGGCGTTAACACACTTGGATGTTGGCAATCTTGCTTATCAGCGGGAGGGAAAGGGCATCCTTTCTACTTCAGAAAGAGCACCAGTCCCACTATGGGATATGTTTGAATATACTTCACATACTTACAATGAGTCTCTTTGGTATTTCAGTGTTTTGTATGCATTATTTAGTATGGTTAAATATTTCATAGAGATACTAGTTTTTTACTTGCTTTAAATAGACTAACACACTAATATGGTTCATTATTTGAAGTTTGTGAAAATTAGTGTCTACAGTATGTATCTATATCTATATGTATGTATGTGGCACAAAGCACAAAGTTGTCACACTTTCAACCAACATATTAGCACGACTGAATTTAAGTATTTCTAACTAAAAATCAATTTGAGTCAAACATATGACCTAGTAAGATTCATTCTAGCTAAGTTAGATACTTCCACAATTTATTCAACTAAAATTGTTGGCTTAAAATATATGGAGCACCACTTTGAGTCCAATCTACCAAAAAAAACAATTATTTGAAAAACTTGAAGTTTTAATAACTCCTCCTCATCTAAATAACATTTTTTTAAAAATGTAAAAATACCCTTTTTGAGATCCATAAGTGTAGTTTTCAAAAATATATTTATTTTAATATTTTAATTATTATTATTATTATTATTTTTAGTTATACTAAAAGTAGGTTATCAGCAAAAAATATTAGGTTGATTACCATGCCAAGGAAAAATACTAAAACTTATTAAAAAAATTGAAAAAAATATGATGCACTAGATAAAAGAATCTATTTCAAGATGGTATAATTTTTTTCCATTTTAGATAAATATTTAATATGAATGTTGATGTCTATGGAAACAATTGTTTTTTTATTCACGTACCTTTTAATACTTATATACAAATATTTTTTTATCAAAATTGGAAAATAATATATCCATGCACTAAAGTTTCAAGCTATAAATACACAAAAAAAATTTGAAACAAAAAAAATAAAATTTACTATAAAAAGTTTGACGTCCCGTGCAACTTCATTTTTCAGCATTTTATCAGCAACTAAATTATAGTGTTAATTTATGAAAAACTAGTTTAAAATAATTTTTTAATTTCTTATAAAAAATACAAACATAAAATATACTAAAAAATACATATTTTACTAGTTTACATCAATTAAAAATTCAAAACATATATGCTACTTTTTAGTGATTCAAGTTTAAAAGTTGGATCAACTTTGACCGTTTCCTTTATAAAGTGTGACACAACTTTGTGCTTTTACCCATATATATATATGTGTGTGTATATATGTATGTGTTTATATATATATATATAGAGAGAGAGAGATTCAAGTGTAGTCACCACTAGTGGATTATGGTGTTTAGTTTTGAGCCTGTCAGGAAAAAAATTATTTGCGTTGTTTATTCATTTGCTTAGAACATTGAATCACAGTAAGATCTATGTCTCTTGAGAGGGTTTATAGCTATTGTGTTAGAACCAAAAATGGAGAGTTTTATAATTTCCTATATTTCTTGTTCCCTATCATTTGGCATTTTTATGCATTAATTTTTGTTGTTTAGTCAAAGAATTAGCATCATAATTCATTAATGTCAATTTTTCTGTTAGCCACCATTAATAATGCACTTCAGTCTATTAGAACAAAATCACAAGTTCATATCTACATTGGCTAATATACTATGTATATATGTATGCATATATAAGCATATATGGATACAAATATTTATGTATATGTATATAGATATTTATATATATGTATTTATATATATGTATAGATATATATACATACATATAGGTTTATATATGTGTACATATATATGTATATATGTATATGTATGTGTTTATATATATGCAAGTATGTATATATATAGATATGTATGTATATATGTGTATCAATGTACTTATTTCCATTGGTGCATCTTAAAAACAAATATTTTTTTTGAACTTTGATCTCAACAAGGTTATTCTTTGAACCAATGCAATGAGTGGATTTCTTCAAAGAGGGGAAAAATGTAGAAGATCAAATTAACATAAATTCCTCTATTAATGAAATAAAGAAATTTATTGATTAATTCACTAATATTCATCATGTATGATTAAATAAATCAAACTATTTAACCATATCCTCAAGGTCCTCTTCGTTTATTCAATAAATCAAAATGATTTAAATCAAATGTCAAATCACCTCAATCTCTTCAAGTTAATTGATCTGAATTAATTAACCTCTAATCACCATTACCCATCGTTTAGGTTTTGATTCAACCTAGGTCAAAACTTAACCATTGACTAACCCACCCACTTGCACATGAAATTCATTTTATTTAACTATCTAATTACCCCCTTTTCCCCTCACCAAGGAATATTCTTTGAGAATATTCCCTCATTTACTCCACTTATTTGACTTTTTAACCCCAAATAATTTCCCTCCAAAATCTCCAACCATATTCATTTAATACTTCTTACACATGCATTAACCTCTCTTACACCTCTCAAATCCTTAACCATGGACATTCTCCAAAATGTGCTCCAACTTCCTCCACTAGGCATGTGACAAGTTTTACAATGTCATTGGCTCTTCTTTAGTCCCACATTCCCCCCATCTCTCCATTCTTCAACCCTTTAATATATAAATATAAGCCACTTCTACTCTAAATCCATCCACAATCTTAGTATTTGCACTATAGGCACTTTAATTTCATCTTCTAGTTCATCTTTGTATCACATTTTGTCCATTATCATTTGAAGCTTATCAAGGCGGTGGGAAGGGGAATCCTTTTGACATCAAAGTTGCACCACTTCCACTATGGGACAGGTATAAACATGATTTTTATAGGCTTTCAATTATTTTCTTCTATATTTTATTATTTGCATTATTAGGTATGTTTGGATATCTCATAGGAATGCTAGATTTACTTGTTTCAAATGGACTAACAATACTAATGTTGGTCATTGTTTGAAGCTTGTTTGAAATTTAGTGTTTTCATCAAACACTAGAAGGAGGGCTTGCCTATGTCTGACTAATCCACATTAGAGTATGAACAAAATTCATTTGAATTTTATCTTATGACACTATTTTTATAGATATGACTGTTGAAAGATGCTCAAATTTTTTAATCGTTAACAACTCGAATTTCTTTCAATTGTTGTCTTTTTATGAAGCACATACAATTATCTTTTTATCCTCTTAACACTTTTAAATTTTGGGGAATTGATTGCTGTTGAAATTTCAACTATTGCATTTTTAATGTTGGAGATATGTTTAAATCGTCTTACGTTGATAAAGACACAAGATAACCTTTCACTCCTTTTTATAGGTTGGTGTGAGTGGCGGCTAGTTAAGGAGGTGAACTAGAGGCCGATTTCTACTAAGATGTTTATAAAATTAGCAACCCTACCGTTGAATACATATCACAGAGGCTTACAGTAAATTTTGAGGGCATTTACCCCATTTCCATTATCTCTAGAAAATTTGCTCTGCTCTCTCCACAAAACCCAACTTTCCAAGACAATCAATTAAAAGAGCTGAAGTTGTAGATCCTAACTTGAATCCATCTTTTTCAAGATTCAACAGCAAGGTTAGTGCTTTTCCAAACCTGTTCTTTTTCACATATGCATAAGCCATGACATATAAATATTTATTATATCTAGCTTGTGGCCGACTTTCATCATGTTTTCAAAACCAACTCGCGCCTTGTCTGGATCACCAGCGCGGGCATAAGCTTCAACAAGTAGAGTGAAGGAATTGAGATTTGGTAGAATCCCAACAAACAACATAGCGTCGAAGACCCTTTGGGCACCAACTACATTACCTTGCCGAGAAAAATAATTTAACAATGCCTTGTAGACCGCTATACCTGCATACATATCCTTAGCTTCCATCTCTCTAATCAAAGACTCTCTTGCTTCAGTAATTCCTACCCTCGTATAGGCAATAATATTTGCACCGAATTCTCTTTCCAATGGGTTTGAAATTGCTGAACGATTTTTATGGTGTGGTCATTAATTATTTTGTTCATGTGATCTGATATGATTCTTAAGTTCTGATTTTTAGTATTCTTGTCATTGCTCTCATCCATTTCTAGAAGCACATCAAGGATTTCATTTTAAAATTCTTTATTTACTTGTCATCATCATCATTTGAAAATGATTTATTTACCTATCATCATTGTCTGCATTAAATGCAGATCATTTGGACTTGACAATTATCTGTCGCTCCAAGTCATAATAATCATCTGAGAATTCAATCATATTTCAGTTTATTCTCTTGCGTCTTTATTTAAATTCGTTGCAGGAAAAGTTACTCTCAAAATTTTGGAGATGTAGGTTTGGATAAATGTTTTCCTTCTTTCGTAAAAGCTATGTAATGTACAAGTTTCTACTTTTTAAAATTCTATTTGTGGTAGGCATGGAATAAGAAAAAGAGATTAGTTACAGTAGGTAGTTATTGGATTCAAAAGGTAAAAGTAGAAATAGGCTACCATAAGTTAATTTTGCATGCTTATCATCTGATTGCACCTCTCTAAACTTTCTTGAGATCAATTTTGTTTGGCCTCTCTTAAAGATTGCCATATGTTTGTGAGATTAAAGTTAACATATTAAATACATGATTTTTTTATGCACTAACTTGTATCAACCTTAGTATCAGTAGCCAAAGATTGACCTTGTAAGAGAATATGAACACTCGACTTGTTTAGAGAATGCACATTTAAAAATCTTAGTGCTAAACAAAATTAGTATTAAGGTTAGTCAAATTAAAAATATGATGTTTGCCCCTTTAAATTAGTATTAAGGACAAAATTTATCATATGCCTGGTTGGCTCCTTTAAGTTTTTGGCTGCACTCACCTCTGGTTTTTTTTAAGAGCTATCCTCAAGCACTTTCTTCTGGATCATCGACTAAAGAAAATTAGCTGCAGCAAATTGATAAACAATGAAGAGGTAGAGAGGCATTCTTCCAACTATTAGGTTACTACAACAATAGTGGTCGATGACATCATGAGGTTGACGATATGCTGAATGGTATAATGCATCGTAATGTTCTATTCTACGATTTCGATGACAATATGATATGCATCAAAAAAAATTTATGCATTACTCATGGAAGGCCCTAATGAATATCATAGATGGCACAGTTTGGTGTATTTTGTTTTAATTTTTTTTTGGTGTAATATGAAAGCTAACAATATATTGATCTATAGCTTTGGAGTCATGTTCATTGAATACTATTCATAGAGATTTAGAATCATTGTCATTGATTATCATTTGTAGTAATTTGCAGTCGTGTATATCATGGGTCAAACTAACTTGCTCGTTGGGTTAGTCAAAATAACTTGATAGAAGTTCTTTCTCATGCAAACATCTACTTGAAATAAAAAACTATGTCATTTTTAATTTGTATAAGGTTATCAAGTGAAAAGGAGCATAAAGCATAGATTTTGATATTTTTTTATCTTCAGCTATCTGCACAAGCCTCTGATAGTAAGTGGGGCCCTGTAAAATCTTTGATTGCATTTTACTTGTTGTCTAACTATTATACATCCACTCTTGCAAGTTGAGGGAAAGTTGCATTTTACTTGGATTTCAGTTGTTTGAGCCTCCCAACGTCATTAATGAGGGAAAATTGAGCATTTAAAACTTGTTGCAAGTTGAAGCTTTCTTTTGGAGAAGGTTGATATTGAAGATCAATTAAATTCGTATATGCCATGATTACAAGTCTTCTACCTATACACATATTTATCATGTCTTGATTTCCACATTAAAACTAAAGGATTCACATGCCTTTATATTTTTCATGATACGATCATCATATGAAAGAGGTAACCAATCCACTTAATGTATGATCATTTTATCAAAGTACAAATTTCTTCTAGTTTCATAGGTATGGCATTCAAAGGGTAGAAATAGTGGTTTGTCTCTTTATTTTCATGATAATTTTTTTTTTACTGTTAACTTTCAATTTATAAAAGATTTTTTGGGATGGATTTTTTATGATTGTAGGTTGACACTGGAATTGAGAAAAAGCAAGCACATTGGAGTAGGAGAATTAAAATTAAATTTGAAAAAATTATTTCTTAATGCTTATTGTAATAGTCTAGGGCTTTCATTCTTGCTTATATTTTCTATTTTAGGAAAACTCACTTATTTTTGGGTTTTAAAATTAACCATTGATTTGATCTCTTCAAAGTTGGTTAAAATTAAACTTAGAAAATTAGTAGAATTTGGGTTTTGAGGATGAAATTGAACAAAAAACTTCAACACTTGGTTCTGGTGCTATAAAAATAATTCGTGTTTGCTTAGCTTTGTAATCTTCTCTACAACCCTATGGAATTCAAATGTGTATGCACTTCTCTCATGCTTCACGATGATCTTGAGAATCAAAATCATTTTAGTGACACTAAGTTGTCTAAAATATTTCCTACACACTTCAATTTGGGGTTAAAATTGAACAAATCATGCGAGTGAAGAAAATGCATTGTGTGTGTTCCCTCCTAAGTGCGTTAGGTGGTCAAACTAAAAATTCAATCCTTCAATATTATGTACCTTTAGAGGGCTTGAATTGGTGGGAAAAATTACTCACCCTAAGGGAATGACACAAACCGGTGATGAGCTAAAAGCCAAGCTACTCCCAACTGGTATATAAATTTGAATGTTGAGGAAATATTAGCTTTACAAGAGCTCCTACGGATAGGTAGGTGATTCTCCTTATAGAATTTTATCTTGCCTATTGTCTGGCCTTTTGAATGAGTGCCTTGATTATGAACCAATTTGTGTAGAATACAAAATCCCTAACTATTTGTTGGAATCAAGACCTGTCAGACCTATGAATCCATCCCACATACTTGTGGTTCTTAGTAGAGATGAAGAGTTTGTCATGGGAGATTCATACGAACTCAAAGCTTGGATGACTTGTAGAAGTGAGTGTCATGGAGGGTAGCTAGTGTGGCCAAGCTTCTAATCATCCACTCTGAATAAGCGCAACTAGAGAATCCAAGTGGGAATTCAACAAATATTGTTTATTTCTATCCTAGAGTAGTGCATTATTTTAGAATCAAAATTCTTTGCTTGGATCTAAAATATTGGAAAACAAATACTCAAAATATCATCAAATTTCAAACCCTTTGGTAAGAGAAAATACCTTTGAAAATCCCATATATTATTGCTTGTCCCTAGGGATTCTATCCTTACAGGATTCTAAGTATTTGGGCCTATATCTCAATTTTCTCTCTCTAAAGTTAACTTTAGAGAACTATTGCCTTGATGACCTTGATTTCAAAATAATGGACCTTGAGGGATGAAAATAAATTGAGAAATAGACATTTAGTTTTAAAATCTAAGCAAGAAAGTGTGGATGTGGTAAAAATAATTCATTAAACAGAGACAAAAGATAATTGAACCCCACACATATGTTTGTTCAAATGATTTCCTGCAAGATCAAGATCCCAAAACAAAAATATGTCAATCGTCACAAACGTCTTAGTCCATGAGATCTTAAGAAATGTTAGTTAGCACTTTACCAGGTCAAAGATAGATTGTTCTATAACTTTTTAAAAAAAATTGCAAAGGATAATCCCAACTTTTATTCATTTTATTATTTTCAAAATCCATGTCCTTTTCAATGTTTTCATTTTAACACCTATGAGTTATAGCATGTTCTTCAATACCTTGGTGTTGTAAACAAAGTATCTCTAGGTTCAGTTATGATCAAATCATCCCCTTCATCCCCCAAGCGTCAATCAAATATTATCTCACAAACAACTCTTACAATCTTGGAAAAATCATTCATGCTAGACTTTTGATAATCCTTCAAATCAAAATAAAAAATCATCTTGTTTGGCTAGGTGTCTGTGGATGAATCCTTCTTCATACACTTAGTTAAATTATCACCTTGTGGACAAGTTTATTCCAAGATAACATCCAACGTCTTGGGGTTCATGATTTCATTATTCAAATCAAATCCAAAATCCAAAATATAAAAGTCCAAAAGTCTAGTGTTCCTTTAAGGTTTCTTATAATTCCAATTGTTCATTCCATTCATCTTTCATTTATCATGTCACCATCATTTGATCCTTAAAATATTAGATTTTCTTCTTTGTACCTAAATTTTAGACCAACTAAAGGAATTAGAGGTTTTCTTCACATATTCCTAAAAGTTGATCCTTATTTTATTGTTTAAACTAGATCTTAACACAAGAAAAACATGGAGAAAAACAAAGAAACATTCATTTAAAGGGATTTGAGTCAAATTGAAATAGAATCCAACCCTAGGATATCCATTGACCTTCCAATTAATCCTCCAGTACCTCAAAATCCTCAAGAGGGAGGTTTACAAGTGGAGGATGTTACTAACAGTGTCATAGGAATGACTCAAGATGAAATCATGGAGATGGTCCAAAACCCTAAAAATCACAAGATTGTCAATATAATGATGAGACTGAATCCTTCACAATACATGCTAGCATTAGCAATGGAAGGGGATAAACTCCCTTCTGATTATGATGTGAACACTATCATGGAAAAAATTCTTGGAACTATGCCATCCGTATCATTCACACAAGCCTTCCAAAACATCATTCAAGCCATCCCACAACCAACATCATCTCATGCTCCAACTCAACCCATGATCAACAAGGGGAGTTCATTTCTCCAAGATCTTCAAACACACCCCCTTGTAAACAACCAAAATTTGGATGAAAACACTATATTGGGTATGCTGAACATTGTCTCGCAAGATACCAAATATCTGTATGTTCCACTCATTTTTCATGAAACCAATAATTCATCAACTTTCTTTGTAACACTAGCATACCTTCTTCGAACACAAGTCTCTCTCTGCATGGTATCACAAGGATAAGGGGGTTTATTTGGACAATGGGGAACCTTTTATGCCTCATCATCACTTTCTCAAGGAAACATACAACCTATCCTCTCACCACTTCCCCTACTAACATCAAAATCTACATCAATCCATGGTTTAGGGAAACCCCCTTTGCCAAACATACCCATCCAAAATCAATTAAGTCAAAACAATCCTCCAATTTTGAATCAAATTAACATACCAAATCCTCCAAGAACTCCACCAATATCACAACACTAGGTGGCACCAATCCAAACATCCCAATCTATCGTTTCACCATCTGCAACACCTAAAATATCTCAAAACGTGGTTTCCGAAGAAACTAGCACATCAACTATACCGACTAGCACACAACCCATGGTCATCACTCAAACACCTCAACAACCACCTCAACAAAACCTCATCACACCATCTCACACCATTCTAAATCCTCCATCTCCACCACCAAATCCAATTGTGGCCAACCAATACAACATCATGTTGCAAGTGGCTCAACAAGCCTATCAAAAGGCACTCAAACAATTCCAAGCACAACAATCTACACAAGTTGTGCAACAAGAAACACAACAAGAACATGCACAATAATCTTTACAACAATCTCAACAAGTTTCCCAAGCGCAAGCACAAACATCGCAACAACATCGACAAGCCCAAGAAATTGCACAAGCTATACAAGTCACCTAGGCTACTCAAGTTGCACAAGCAAAACCGCCAAATCAAGCACAAGCACAAGCTCAATATCAAGCACAACAAGATCAAACACAAGTCTTGTTACATCAATAAGCTTACCAACAAGCTTTGCAGGAATACCAAGCAAAAAAAAAAAGCAACTCAACAACAAACCCAATAGTAAGCATTGTTGGCACAACATCAACAACAAGACCAAAAACAAGAATTTTGGCACAACAACAACTCAAGCATATCAACAAGTATGATTTGATTAACGATCCCCTAAAAATGCACCTCCAAGTCTAAAAGTTACCCCACCCATCAGTCAAGCCACAACACCAACCCAAAATACATTCATTCCACCACCTAATATGTGAAATGACCTATTTACTCAAATCAAAAATCTCTCGCAACAAGTGTTGGAGATACAATTCGGGAACACCAAAAAATCACAAGGGAATTTATGCCCTTATTCGATAAAAGCATTGTGATGAAACTGTTCCAACCAAGTTTTGAGATACAAAAGTTTAACAAGTACTTTGGAACCTAAAACTCTGAAGATCACATCAAGGAATTCTACATACAATGCATGGAAGTTTCCTATGGGCTATGAGGAATCTTATTTAATGAGGCTCTTCCCTAGAAGTTTGGTTGGCCCAACCATGGAATGGTTCTCCCGCCTTCCTCCTAAAATAAAAAAGTTCCAAGAAATTGTGGACTCATTCATATAAAATTACTCATTTAACATGGGCATGAATGCAAGCTTGGAAGAGTTGTCCAACCTAAATAAAAAAAAGGGAGAGATATTTGCATCCTTTTTGCAATGATGAATATCCAAGGCCAATAGGAGTAAGTGGGGTATGCAAGAAGAAAAACAAGTCAAAACCATCATCTCAAATCTTGAAGGGATCTTAGCCTTCAATCTCAAAATGCAGTGCATAACCACCTATGATCATATCATCGCCAAATCTCTTAACATCGAAAGGGCCCTCATTGCACAAGGTGGGAAATCCACTTCTCAAGACAATCATCCATCAACAAGCTACAATCAGAAACCATGAACATAGGTGAAAAACAAAAATTTTACCAATGATGGTGTTGTTGACGCCAAGGTTGTAATCAGTGCTGCAAGGCCAAATGCACAACAACAAACATACCAATAAAATCAAAGTAACACCCAAAAAACCCCTCGACCCAGCACATCTCAATAACAAAATAAACCAAAAACATTCAACAATGTCATTGATCAAGGCGGACCATCCACAAGAAATAGATATCCCCCTAAGTGAAAGTACACACTATTTGGGGAACTGATTGAATCTATCATTTAACAAGTCATTTAATCCAACATCAGCACACTCCTAGTCATTAAAAATTACCAAAAGCCTCAAGTCAAACCACCATGTGTAACGAGAATGACCTTTGGGATTTTCATAAGATAAAGGAGAACACAATAACCAGTTGTACAAGGCTTAAAATACTGATCCCAGATCTTATTGATGACAAGAATATTACCATTGAGCAACTAGCTATGAATTGGGACCTCAAAATATACATGAATCTAATGCCACATCACAATAAAGCAAACAATAATGGTAAAGGAAAAAATTATGACATCATAAACAATGTTTATGACAATTTTGTTGCATCATTGGATGAGTGCGTAGATGTTATCAATATCACAGGGTCCAAATCTGAGTGTGTTGTCACCACACGAGATGGAAAAATGACTATCCCTAAACCATCCACATGATATAAAGCACCCCTTACAAAATCAAATTCAGTTGTCAATGGTTACAATTTCTTAGAACAACTGAAGAAGACCCATTCCTAGATCTCCATCATGGATTTGCAAAAAATCATGGCTACACATAGGGAAATTCTACAAAAGCCACTAGTGATGTCTTTCATATCCACAAATCTTGATGCAGACTAGTTCCAAGCTATGGTCAGCCATATCACCATACCAAATATTCTTACATTCTCTAAACAAGATCTTCCAACCCAGCCATCTCATAACTATGCACTCCATCTTGAAGTCCTAGTCCATAAAAATAAAGTGAAAAGAGTCTTGGTGGATGGAGGTGTAGGTTTGAATATTTTTACTCTCAAGCTAGTAAAGAATTCAGGATTCTCTGAAGATATGATTGAAAAGGGAAAAGGTATCACAATTTTGACTTATGATGATCAAGAACTAGTGTATCAAGGCACCATTCAACTTCCTATCCAAGTAGGACCAAAAATCATGGAGAATACTTGCCAAGTCCTTGATTTTGACCTCCATTATAATATTCTCCTAGGGCACCAATGGATAAATGAGATGCAACCTATTGCATCCCCATTATATTAATGTGTTGAATTCACCTATGAAAACCAAGAGGTCATGGTTCATAGTGACCCAAAGCCCTTTTCATATTGCAGGAACTGGGAAGCTAAATATTACAAAATATCAAAATTCCCCAAGAACAATGAAGGCCCTACGACTCCATATGTAGACCCATCCATCCTAGCCTCCACTTCTATTACAAAGACACCTTTCATTCCTGAAGTTTCTAATATTAAAGTCATTATCCAAGATAATGAATGTTGAGACTACAAGATGAAGAAAGGTGCCTTTGTAATAGGAGAATTACCTCAATCTCCTAGATCCCATGGATAGCCACAACCGGTCGACACAATATCTCAAACATTCAAAGAAGATCCCTCTAGATTCAAAAGTTGGGGGACCAATGCCGAGAGGTGGTAGATGAAAAAATATATCAAAGCTCCTATACCAAGATGAAAGACTTGTGCTTTCCCTTCCAATGGATGATTATAACAAGGGACTATAGTTAATGCTTGGCATGGGCTAAAACAAGAATGAAAGTCTCAGGAAAAATAGCAATGACGGATTAGAACCCATCATTGCTCAAAAGTGCATAAAGAATCTTGGCCTTGTATGTACCCCTCTAAAGATAACCATATGTTGTAGAGGTATCACTATTAAAATAGTCAAAGTTCCTCCTCAATTACCAATATCCATAGGTCTACGCTTAGAAAACTATACTTACAATATAATTGATGTGTGTGATGAGGGTCCCATCACTGACCCACCCATGCTCTTTGAGGACTCTTCCATGTTCATGATTTCCATTGTATCTTTTGATTCAAACAATGAAACCAATGAATTAAAGCTAGTTTATCCCTAGCTAATATACTATGACCAATGAGGACCACCACCAATCTTAGACACATTAAAAAATAATGAGGCTCTCTTAGAATTCATGGGACTGTAGTATACTCTACCATGTGGAGATCATAAAGAAGGATTTGAAATTGAGGTAGACACACATGCATACTATGGGAAAACGATTGAATCTCTGAGTCAAAAAAATGAAAATTTAAGAGTAATATATAGGTCTTTAAGTGAAAACCACACGGTAGCACTTTTTGACTCAAAAATAGTTATAAAAAAGGACGTATCAGATGGTGAAAACCTCTCTAGGGTCCTAAAGGATGAGGGATTCAATCTTCCCTTTAGTGCTATCGATTAGAAAAAAATCAACAGTCTTGGTAGAGAAATGTAATCTAGTCAATCTAGGAAGAAAAGAAACACCACACATAACCTTCTATTTAGAATCACTTTTTACTAAAGAACACAAACTTTTAGCTATGTTTCTGAGGGAAAGAAAGGTAAACTTTAGATGGACCTACGCTAACATGCCTGGTATTGACCCAAAGGTTGTGGTTCATCATCTAGCCATCTATCTAGAAGTGAAACTACTAAGATAGAAGTTGAGGAAGATGCATCCGTAGATCGAATTAATATTCAAAATGGAATTATAGAAGCTCCTTGATGCTAGCTTATATAGCCAATTGATTATGATCAAGACTGGGTTTCAAACCTTGTACCTATCTCTAAACCCACTAGGGGCATCCACATCTAAAATGACTTTAGGGACCTAAACAAAGCATTCCCTAAGGATGATTTCCCTCTGCCCAATATAGACATCATTATGGATATGACAACAGGGAATGAAAAATTGTCAATAATGGATAGATTTTCAGGATACAACTAGATAATGATAGACATGGATGATCAACATAAGACAAATTTCACCTATCCATGGGGGACTTACTACTAGAACATGATGTCATTTGGGTTAAATAATGTTAGAGCTACATACCAAAGGGCTATGGATTTTATTTTCATGACATGATTCACAAGTTCGTAGAGGATTATGTGGATGATATATTGGCCAAATAAAGGAAGCACTGAGACCACATATCAACACTAAGCTCCATATTTGATAGGCTAGAATAATATAAGGTTAGAATAAATCCTAATAAGTGTGTCTTCTGTGTACAATTAGGAAAGATCCTAGGGTATATTGTATGAATGAGGGGAATCGAGATAGACCCTACCAAAGTTAAAGCAATTCTCAAAATGGAGGTGCTAAGGACATTGAAATGGTTAAGGGGTTTACATGGAAGACTCCAATCCATCTGTAGGTTCATAGCATAGTTAGTAGACAAGGCTATCTCATATTCTCATCTACTCCACAAGGGGGTAGCATACAAGGGGGATGAGAAGTGTGATCAAGCATTCAAAAAAATCAAATAATACTTGCTGACACAACTAGTACGCATGCTACTACTCTAGAATAAGCCAATGATCTTATATATATCAACAACATAACTAATACTTGGGGATCTATTAGAAAAACATGATGAGACAGGGAAGGAAAGAGTCATATACTGTACCAATCGAACCATGGTAGAGCATGAGTTAAACAATACATTCATTGAAAAATCTTACCTAGCGGAAGTGTTTGCCTCACATAAATTCAAGCACTAAATCTTAGCTCATCAAATAAAAATCATTGCCAAAATAGATCCCCTCAAGTATTTGATTTCCAAGGCAATACTTATGGGGTAGATGGATAAGAGGGTCATGATCCTCTTAGAATATGACAATGAATATGTGGAAATAAAAGCTATCAAGGGACAAGTGATTGTAGATTAATTAGCATAAGTATCCATCTATTGAGAGAACCCACTTATATCCAAATTCCTAGATGATTATGTGTTCAACCTTAGTGTCATAAATTATTGGAAGGTTTATTTTGATGGTTCATATACACAAAATGGATTGGGAGTAGGTTTTTTCATCATCACACCATAAGGGCATTGTATTCCTAAATCCTATAGGTTATATTTTCCTTGCACTATTAATTTTTTTGAATATGAAGCCCTTATGATTGGACTTGGAATAGTAGTACAGTGGAAAATCATGACACTTAAAGTCTATGGGGACTCACAACTTATCATCAACCAAGTCAATGAGTACCAAAAAAAGGACGACAAACTGATCCCATACAAGAAACTGGTGGAGGACTTCAAGGAATTATTCATTGACATCATGTTTGAGAAAATACCTAGGGAAAAAAACAAAGCAATAGATGTCATGGCAATGATCAGATCACTACTGGATATCTTATACAATGTACTTAAGCATAAATTCTTGGTAGAGAAGCTTCTCATACTATCTTTCAAGGTACTAGAGTCTCAATTTGTGTGTGAAATCATTGGTCCTGGTAACCCATGGTATCGTGACATTTACACCTACCTAAGAATAGGAGTCCTCCCCACCGATATCACTTCCAGCCTTAAAAAAACCTTTGTCAAGAATTCATTCCGCTTTTTTATCTTAGGCGACACCGTATACTGTAGGAGTATTGAAGGAACCTTTTTATGATGCCTAAATGTTGGGGAAGCTTGGAATGCTTTAAGTAAGTTACAAAATGGTATTTATGGTTCACATTCTAGTGGTATGACCTTGGCTAAGAAACTACTGAGAATGAGGTACTATTGGCCAACAATGGAGAAGGAAGCTCATGAATATGCCAAGAATTTCTTGCAATGTCAATAGAATGGGGACCTCATTTTCATGCAACACGTCAAGATCTCCACCCAATTGTAACACTTCGACACTTCTCACAATGGGGGCTCGATCTCATCGATAAAATATTGCCCACCTCATTTAATGCACACAAGTTCATTATCACTGCTATGGAGTACTTCACAAAGTGGGTTGAGGCCATTCCTATGACCTATATCATAGGAAAGTATATTTTTGAATTCATCCTAAACTATCTTATCTACCACTATAGTATCCCACAAGACATTATCTCAGATAATGGAACACCTTTCAAAAACCAGGATGTCTGAGACCTATGCCATAAATTCAATATCCAACATTACATTTTTACTTCATACTACCCCCAAGGTAATGACAAAGCTAATGCTACAAATAAAACCATCTTAAGAATCCTCAAAAAGATAGTCATTGAAGTTGGTCGTGATTGGAACTTACAATTGAAACCCACCCTATGGGATTACCAAAAAAGTATCCGAACACCAATAAGTACAACCCCATTCTCCCTAGCCTATGGATTAGAAGCCATCCCTATCGAGATCAAGCTCCCATCCGTAAGGATATCACTACAAAATCTCAACACTATTGAAGAATATTGGGTGTCATAGTTGAACGAGCTAGAACTATTGGATGAGCAATCCATGGATGCTTTAAACCACCTACAAGTCTACCAAAACTATCTCAAAAGGAGTTATACCAAGAATATATGAAACTTGTCCTTTCAAGTTGGTGAGCTTGTGATGAAAGAAAATCATAAAAAATGTGCCAAATCTAGATAGCAAGGTAAAATTTGAACCCAACTGGTTGGGACCTTTTGTCGTCCCTGCAAGCTATAAAGCAAGATCATATTAGTTTTCAACACGCAAGGGTGAGCCTCTATAGATTCCTATCAATAGATCCCATCTCAAAAAAATTAATGCCTAAGGTTCAAGGTATAAATCAAAAGAATCAAAAAAATATAAAAATATAAAAATCCAAAAAAAATTAGAAAAAGGATTGAAAATAGCAAAGAAAAAAATCATCCTCTAGTGAAAACCACTTCAATGGGAAAGTACCTTTGTGAAAACATGGCAAATAGGTGCCTTGTGTAAATAAATCACTTTCCATCCACCATGTACTCCTCAACTAGTTCCATATCACCCATCATATTCCATCACATCCTTCCATCACCCATCCACGTTTGCATCATAGCTTGATCGTATGTTTCTATCATGTCCCACCCTATAACTACTTAGCACATTCATAAGGTCATTTTATCCCATTTATATCAGAGTAGTCTATTGTGTGACACTAGGGGCATATTATCAAACCTAAATTTGGATTGGATTCATGTAAATTCTTGAAATCTAAAGATCTTGAAATCAAAAAATCCAAAACATTCATAAAATCCTTTTGAAATCCAAGAACATCCAAATCATATCAAAAATCCAAAAATAGGTTGAAACTAGAAAAAGGTCAAAAAAAAAGTCGTCATGTCAAACTATGGGTCTCTGAGTTTGAACGTAGGCAAGGCCATCATCGATGTTCCCCCGAGACACATTAGGCCAATCCTTTAGGAGTCTATCATATTAAGTTGGCAATCCATTTGTTCATATCTCATTAATAAACAATTATGTGTCAGTCAAACTATGTGGTCTCTACGTGTATAATTTAGGAAATGCTAATCCTTGATCAGCCCCCGAGACCCCTATGATAGGTCCTTAAGTTAGGTTCTTTTTCAAAACATTGAAATTACCAAAAAAATCAGAAATTTTGAAAATCAAAATATTTGTGAAACATCTTGAAATACCAAAAATATCCTCAAAACATTTCCCAAACACCAAAAACATTTACAAAACCAAAAATAATCTTTCCTATCT
This sequence comes from Sequoiadendron giganteum, assembly GCA_007115665.2. NCBI lineage: Eukaryota > Viridiplantae > Streptophyta > Pinopsida > Cupressales > Cupressaceae > Sequoiadendron > Sequoiadendron giganteum. Next base: position 462,580,209 of record CM021100.1, on the reverse strand, counting down.
CAACATTCACCTATAATAAGCATGCACTCACAATAAGTCAATCGTCACCTTCAAGCTTTGGTAGAACAATAAAAAACAAGCTTAGTAGTTAAAAGTGAAAAGTCAAAGATCAGAGATCTCAAGTCTAGGTCAGTAGGTAAACAAGTTGGTTAACTCTTTGCCTCAATAGTCTATCATCCAGTTAGTTCCAAAATCATCTGATAACATCATGTCCTAGGAATTATGCTTCCGACAATGGACATCAACATCAAATATCACCATCATTTAGTCTTGGCTAGAGGTCTAAAGAACATTCAATTGTTTGTGTAGGGTATGTGCAGGATCATCACAGAAAAAAAAATCCCTTAAGTGGTGATAAAATTCAGAAAAATCAGAGTTAGGCAACTTGACATAATTTTTTTAATAAGCTATCTATATTATTTCAAAAATATGTAAGAATAGAATCTGTAGCAAATTCAATGTAGTTTCTAAAATACTAGGTTTATTTTTATTTTTTAAAAATCTATTTGGTGAAAATTTGAAATTTCAAAGCAGTAGTACTTAAATTTCAGGGAAAAAACAAAAAAGTGCGTGTCTGTCTGACCACCCTTACCACATTAAAATGATAATATTGTTTTATAATATTTTAGATAAAAGTAGAGAAGTCATGTTCCAATGTGATGCATATTATTTTGTATTTTTTTCCAAGTAAATAGTTAATTGTGAAATTTTTTATTACAAATTTAAGAAAATATAAAAAATCATATCTCTAACCACCTTAACTTAGTCAAAAATTCATGAAATTCATTTTTTTTTTGAAATCCTATAGTATGTGAAGTATAGAATGTGACAAATGTTTCAGATTCAAAAAATGTGATACCGTTTAAAAGCTATAGATTTTTTTCAATCAACCTATCAATGAGGACTTTAGTTGTAGTTTAAATAGAAAATGGATAATAATTATTTATAAAATTCAAAGTAAAGAATAATTTATATTGGTGGAAGCCTGAGAATATCCTTTGAAAACCCTTTTCGTTTCATCAATTTTGGATAAAGAAAAAGTTCTCAGCCACATGGGACATCATATCACTTACATATCGCCACTTTTTGGCCCATCATGATCCTGCACATACCCTGTACTTGAACTTTTCTTTTTGATTTATCTTAGTGTGCCCATTCCAATAACCTCTCGATGATGTACATATCAAGATTATTTAGAGAGATAGGAATGGGGAATTGACCATTAGCTTTTGTTTGCTATGTTTGTTGGATATTCTTGTAATATAACCTTGGTCATGCAAATTTTGTCCAATTTGTAGGGAGGATGTTTTGGATACCTTGTTGACTATTGCATTGGTAGGTTACACCTTTTCGTGCTTTGGTCTGATATGTTTTGAAATTTTGAATTGCATCCTAGCAAGGTTTCCATATGTCAGGTGTGAACAGGATCCTCCTATCTATTTGTAGAGTCAAATTCCATCTCACTAGATACAACGTCATCTTGGTTGTTTGTACCTTGATGCATCATATCTATGTGTGTTATCAAACATAAGGAAAGTTATTCTCTTTACATCTTCAATACATCATTAACATTCATCATCATATCTAATAAGGTATCAATGACTCATAGACTTGTTGGACTTCTACATCTTCTTGGATTCAAGGGTCGATCTCTCTCATTCTTCTATCCTCTTTCACACTAACATAGTATCATGTCATTCACCAAAAAATCAATACATCTATCCTTCATTCATAAAATGTCAGCATACCCGTCTTGCAACTCACACATATCATCATAATAGGAAGCATAATTCATCTCACATGCATTGCATCATCATTTCAGATGTTTAGGATAATATAGGTTTGTTATTATAAGCATCTTAGAAAAAAATAAAAATTCATCATCATTATCATATAGATATGTTAGTCTAACCATCCATACATCCATCTTGAACCTCTTTATTGTGAGATCGCCCCTAAAATCAAACGTTTGGCCTGATCTTTTGAGGAGGCAATGTACCAACACACTTATTTTTATTGGGACATTTGAAAAGATAAAAAAAAAATTTAACTTTGATCTTATAAAGGTTATTCTTTGAACCAATGCAACAAGTACATTGCTTCAAAGAGGGGAAAAATTTAGATGTCAAATTAACATAAATTCCTCTATTAATCAAATAAAGTAATTATTGATTAATTCACTAATATTCATCATGTCTAACTAAATAAATAAAATTATTTAATTATATCCTCAAGGTCCTCTTATTTGATTCAGTAAATAAAAATGATTTAAATCAAATGTCAAATCCCCTAAATCCCTTCAAGTTAATTAACCCGTAATCACCATTACCCATCCTCTAGGTTTTGATTCAACCTAGGTCAAAACTAAACCTCTGACTAACCCACCCACTTGCAAATGAAATTTATTTAACTTAATTATCTAATTACCCCTATTTTCCCTCACCAAGGCATATTCTTTGAGAATATTCCCTCATTTACTCCACTTATTTGACTTTTTTACCATAAACAATTTTCCTCCAAAATCTCCAACCATATTCATTTACTGCCTCTTACACATGAATTAACCTCTCTTACAGCTCTCAAATCCTGAATGACATGCATTAACAATGCATATTCTCCAATATGTGCTCCACCTTTCTCCACTAGCCATGTGATAAGTGTGATAATATCATTGGCTCTTCTTTAGTCCCATATTCCTCCCATCTCTCCATTCTTCAACCCTTCAATCTATAAATAGAAGCCACTTCTACTCCAAATCCATCCATAATATTAGTATTCTCACTATAGGCACTTTGATATCAAATTGCACTTCATCTTTGTATCACATTTTGTCCATTATCATTTGAAGCTTATCAAGGGGGTGGGAAACAACATCCTTTTCACATCAAAGGTGGACCACTTCCACTATGGGATAGGTATAAACATGATATTTATAGGATTTATATTAGTTTCTTTTATCTTTTATTATTTTAATTATTAAGTATGTTTGGGTATCTAACAGGAATGCTAGATTTACTTCTTTTAAATGGACTAATAATACTATTGTTGGTCATTTGTTGAAGCTTGTTTAGAATTTAGTGTTTACAATTGATATGTATATATGTGTGTGTATATATATATAATTATGTGTGTGTGTGTTTAAATATGTGTGTGTGTATATATATCTATAAATATATGTGTATGTATATATATATATGCATATAAGGGTGAAGGTATGTAACTATTATTTATGCATACTTTCTTGAAGAAAATATTGAATAGTATTGGCCTCTAAAACAAAGAAAATATATAGAAGGTAGTGTTGGTAGTTGTTTGATATTTAATTGCTTCACAATGTATATTTGTTGGGAACATGTGCCTCAACTTCTGGCTTGAACCTTAGTAAAAGACTTGGCATTTTGCAGCCTTTTCTAGACTTTACCTCCCTACCACTAGGAGTTCATCTTTTAGGCGTGGTGACAATGGTGAATGAAGACAATCTGATGCTTACCTCCTTACAATGAAGGTCTAGCAGTCGGGGCACGGTAGCGTGGTGGGTTCAACGGTCGACTCTAGTGGTTAGCGCCATACTATGGAGGGTTGATTTGAGCTCAGCGGTGGCACAATGAAGGTGGCAGATGGGTGGTCAGGTGCCCACTGCCATACCATGGTGACTCCTTTGCTTTGTTATAGTGGTGCAGTATATCTACCTCTAGATCGTGGAGGCTAAGAAGGACATGGGCAGTACTGAGGTGACACTTCCATATCGAGGTGGTCTGTTTGGCTTGGCGAGATAGCATGGTAAGAGGATTTCAACATTTGTGTTGACCGGTTTGACTTGACCTGAAGTGGTGAACGAATAGAGAGGTGACATGTGGCAAGTAATCAATGACTGATTAACCAAAGTTTGAAGTGGTGAAAGCTTTAACTAGAAGGATCAATTTGATAGGTGTCAGGATCTGATTATGGCAAAGAGAATTAATTTTTGGACGGCCTGATGCATGATTGCGGGGTGACTTGGTTAGAAGCAATCAGATTCGTCTGTCAGAAGGAAGGTGCATAATAATGGAACCTGATTGGTTGGTTGGTTGTATATGTATGAAAGACTTGTAACAGTCAGATAAATAGAGATAGTCACTAAGGTGATGAAAAAGATTGTGTGAATTCATTGTATGCTAAAAAGCATTGTAACAATGAGAGTAGTCCAATTGAAGTCTATTTCTATGAGTTGACGATCAGAGAGAGAGAAGTCTATTAAATTTTAAAATGTAAGCTTTTACTATAATACAAAGTGATTTCTCTTGGTCTGGTGGGTTTTTTTCCATAAAGGTTTTCCCACGTAAATCTAGTGTTATGTCTGTGATTGTCATTTTATGTTACTCTTGCTTTCTTGTATATGTTCATCTTAAGTTTTTTAAAGTTTTAAAACTGATCTTTTCACTACTCCTCTATGGTTTTAGCGTTAGGAAAGAATTTTTGCACTGTCTTTTTTTCTTTCAAGTGGTATAAGAGCCTGACTAGTTGTGTTATCCTTCTTAGCAAGGCTGGTTTTTTATGCTAATACTATTCTAGTGGGAGTCTCACAAATTTAGAACCTGGTTCTGCATGAGATGGTAAGTACATCAGGTAGAGTATAAATTGAAAAATTCAATGGTAGCAACTTTGAGTTGTGCAAACTCAAAATGGAAGACTTGCTTTTGGATAGAGAAATTTGGGTTGTTGTGTCTGGAACTATGCCATAAGGTATGAAGCAAGAAGATTGGGACCTTGTAGATAAAAAAGTAAGAGAATTGATAAGACTGAGTTTGGCTGATTCTCTACTCCTGAGCATCCATGAGGAGAAGTTTTCATCTTCATTATGGAAGAAGCTTGTAGATATTTATTAGGGAAAGTCTCTGTTAAATAAGTTGTACTCCTTGAAGATGAAAGAAGTTGCATCTGTTGGAAACCATCTAAACTCATTTAATATGCGTGTTGCTCAGTTGGCATATGTGGGTGTGAAGATAGAGGAGGAGGATCATTGAATTCTCCTATCATGCTCGTTACTTGACAGTTGGGATCATCTTGTAATGGTTGTTGGAAGTACAATCACTACTTTCAAAATGGAAGATGTTGTTGCCTCACTACTATTTGAAGAGATGCAGAGGAAGTCTTCAGAGATGGACAAAGAGGCCCTTGTTGTTTGAGGTAGATCGAAGGAGAAAGGAAAGAAGGACAAGAAGTATAAATCTAAATCTAGAGGGAGATCAAAGTCTTCTGGTAAAAGTTCCAAGGTGAAATGTTGGAACTATGGACAGCCTGACCATATCTAAAAGGATTATAAGGAGAAGAAGAAGAATAATAATGCTGAAGACAATGACTCTTCTCAGAGTGATGCAGATGCCTTCATTGCAGCCTTGGAAACTTAGTCATCAGATGATGTTTGGCTTGTTGACTCAGGTGCATCTTTTAACATGAAATCTCATAGAGTGTGTTTCAGTAAGTACAAAAAGTATGATGGTGGAAAGGTGTACCTAGCAAGTGATTCAACACTAGATATTGTTGGTCATGGAAGAGTCAAAATACAATTCCCAGATAAAAGAATTAAAGGGATTGGTGATGTACTGCACATACCAAGTTTGGCTCATAACTTACTTTCTATCAGTAAGCTAAATGATGTTGTTGTGGAAGTTTCTTTCTCGACTAAAGGATGTAAGATGGTTAGAGCTGCTATGGTGCTAGATAAGGGTCTACGTTTTGGCACTCTGTACAAGCTAGATGCACATCCTATTCAATGTAACAACATCTCTATAAAGTCAAGCAAAGTTGCTCCTATAGAGAAGGATGATGAAACTCCTCTAGGTGAAAATTCCTTGGAGGTGAAACTCCCAACCAAGAAAACCATGTTTTCAAATCATAGACTCGATCACATAGGTGAGAAAGGTTTAAAAAACTTGAAAAAAAAAATCTTGTTGATTGTAACGTTGAGTTTGATTATTGTGAACACTGCATATATGGAAAGCAACACCGTGTTTCATTTTATTTGAGTCCTCATAAATATTTTGGTGTACTGGATTATGTACATTATAATGTGTTTGGTCTAGTTAATGTTCCTTTTCTATCAAAGTCTAGATATTATGTTTCTTTTATTGATGACTATTCGAGAAGGGAATTTATATAATTTGTTAATTGTAAATAAGAAGTGTTGAGTCGGTTTAAATAATTCAAAACTTTGGTAGAAAATTAGACTAGAAAGATAATGGTGGTGAGTTTGGTTCTACAAATTTTGAAAGGTACTATAAAGACCATAGGATTAAAAGGCATAAAACTAAACCTTATACTCCACAACATAATGGAGTTGTTGAAAGGTTGAACAAAACATTAATGGAGAGAGTGAGAAGTATGTTGAGCATTGCTAGTCTAGGGCAGAAGTTATTGGTTGAGGTTGTGGCTACAAAAATTTACTTGGTAAATTGTTCACCTTAATTTTATTTTGTTGAAAAAACAGATTTGGAAGCGTGGTCTGGTAAGAAGACCTCTCTAAGACATATTTGTGTCTTTGGCTGTGAGGCATATGCATATGTGCCAAATGAGAAAATATCAAAGTTGGAGAACAAGGCTGTTAAATTTATCTTCATCGACTACAATGTCGATGTGAAGGGATACAAGCTTTGGAATCCTAATACTGAGAAGGTTTTGTATAGCAAAAGTATAATATTTCATGAGCTAAAACATTCAGTAGTTGATCCATGGCTAGAGATAGAAAAAGGAGAAAAGAAGAATGATGTAGTTGAAATTCCTCATACTTCAGAAAAGGAGGAACTACACGATGTACCTGAAACTAAGGAGAGTTCAAGAAACTCTAATAGTTCTGAAGATGAAGAACCATAACCTCAGCCAATAAGAAGGTCTACACGTGAAAAATGCCAACCTGATAGGTATGGTTTCTCTATGCTAGATTCAAACTGTGCCTATGCTTTGATTACTAGCACTGATGAGCCTAGGACTTTGAAAGAAGCTATCAACATGTCTAATTCAAATTTCTGGTTCAAAGCCATGAATGAAGAAATGGAATCATTGAAGAAAAATGAAACCTAGGATTTGGTACCTTTTCTTGAAGGGCGAAAGCCTATTAGTTGTAAATGGATATTTAAGAAGAAGACGGGTCTAGATGGTAGTGTTAAAAAATATAAGGCAAGGTTGGTTGCAAAGGGATTTTATGAGATTGAGGGAATTTATTATGGAGAAATATTTTCCCCTATAGAAAAGCTAACATCTATCAGATTTCTTTTGTCATTGGAAGCATCGTATGATTTAGAGATCGAGTAGATGGATGTGAAGAAAAATTTTCTCCATGGAGAGTTTGAAGAAGAGATTTATATGTTCCAGTCTAAGCACTTTGTTGAAAAAGGTAGAGAAAGTCTAGTTCTTCAAATTAAAGATATCTCTGTATGGTTTGAAGCAGTCTCCTAGAATGTGGTACCAAAAATTTGACACTTTTGTGTTGTCTATGGGATTTTGGAGATCAAAATTTGATCATTGTGTGTATTATAAATCTTAAAATGATGATGTGCTTATTATTACCCTGTATGTGGATGATATGTTGTTCATACAAAATAGTAAGTCTATGATTTTTGATCTTAAATCTCAATTGCCTGCAAAGTTCGAAATGAAAAATCTGGGTGCGACAAGGTATATTCTAGGGATGGAAATAACCAAGGACAAAATGAGTAGAAATATTTGGGTCAGCCAGAGTAAGTATGTTAACATTGTTCTAGAGAGATTTGGTATGAATTATTGCAAGCGACTTGTTGTTCTAGTTATGTAGGGAACGAAGCTATTTGTTGAAGACTGTCCAAAATTTGCTACTGAGATGGAGGACATGACCAGGGTGCCTTATGCAAATGTTGTTGGAAGTCTAATGTATGCAATGGTTTGTACAAGGCCAAACATTGTCCAAGCAATCAGAGTTCTGAGCCATTTTATGGAAAATCTAGGAAGGACACATTGGGATGCTATGAAGAGAGTGTTTAGATATTTAAAGGGTACTTCAGAAAATGCTCTGTGTTACCATGGCAACTTGGTTGCATCATAGAGAACTCTTAGCATTCATGGATATGTGGAATCTATTGGGTAGGGGACATTGATAGAAGGAGATCCACCAGTGGATACACTTTCATGTTAAATGGTGGTGTAGTTAGTTGGATGAGAAAGTGACACGCTATAGTTGTTTTGTCCACTATAGAGGTAGAATACATGGCACCAACACATGCCTACAAAGAAGTTGTTTGGCTGAGTCATTTGTGTTATGATATTGGTTTTAATACAGGGTAGATTCGAATTTTCTGTGATAGTCAGAGTGCCATTTGTTTGGCAAAGAACCATACTTTCCATGCTAGGATGAAGAACATTGATGTCCAGTATCACTTTCTTAGAGACATGGTGGAGGATGGAAAGGTCTATTTTGAAAAGGTTGACACCTTGAAGAATGTTACTGATGCATTAACAAAGCCAGTGAGCACAAACAAGTTTAGGTGGTACACAAGTTTGATGGGCCTTGGGTCCTATGATCATCAGTAAATTCAAAGTCTAGAGGGAGCCAGGAAGTGTTCGTCAAGTGGGAGCTTGATGGGAACAAGTGCTTCAACTTCTAGCTTGAACCTCTATAAAAGGCTTGGCATTTTGAAGCCTTTTCTAGACTTTACGTCCATACTGCTAGGAGTTCTTCTTAGAGGTGTGGTGGCCGCAGTGAATGAAGACAATCAACGAAGATCACTTACCACCATACCGCGATGGGTTTGACGGTGCGCTCTAGCGGTTACCACCATATCATAGAGGGTTGATCTGAGCTCAGTTGTGGCATGATGAAGGTTGCAGATGGGTGGCCAGGTTCCCACTGCCATACCGTGCTGAATCCTTTGCTCTATCATGGTGGTGTGATATGTTTACTGGCATACCGTAGAGGCTGAGGAGATGGGCGGTACCGAGGTGACACTGCTATAATATGGTAGTCTCTTTGGCTCAGTGAGGTAGCATAGTAAGAGGATTTTGACATTTTTATTGACCGATCTAACTTGACTAGAAGCGATGAATGAATAGAGAGGTGACATGTGGCAAGTAATCAATGATTGATTAGCCAAAGTTTGAAGCGGTGAAAGAATTAATTGCAAGGCTCAATTCGGTAGGTGATATGATCCAATTATGGAAAAGATAATTAATGGCTGGATGGCCTAATGTGTGATTGTAGGGTGACTTGGTCAGAAGTGATCAGCCACATCTGTTAGAAGGAAGGAGCATAATAATGACACTTGATTGGTTGGTTGGTTGTATATGTGTGAAAGACTTGTAACAATCGGATAAATAGAGATAGTCACTGATGTGATGAAAAATATTGTGTGAATTCAGTTTATGTTGAAAAGCATTGTAATAGTGAGAGTAGTTGAACTGAACTCTATTGTTGTGAGTTGACGATCAAAGAGAGAGAAGTCAGTTAACTTTGTATGTAAGATTTTACTATAATACAAAGTGATTTCTCTTTTTCATGTGTGTTTTCTCCCGTAAGGATTTTCCCACGTAAATCTTGTGTTATCTCTATGATTTTTATTTTATAGTACTCTTTCTTTCTTGTTTGTGTTCATCTTAAGTGTTTTATAGTTTTAAAACTATTATTTGCACTAATTTTTGGTTTTAGCATTAGGACAGCGTTTTCGCACTGTCTATTTTCTTTTCAATATTTTTTATAACCACATATTGGATACACATGTCAATTTTAGGCCCCATTTATTTAGAAGCATGGCAAAGTGTATTTTGTAGTGGACTTTGATTTCACAGGGGTCTTTGCCAAATTTTTATTGTTTGAAATATTTTCTTCATTGAAGACATGGATCTAGTGCTACAACAATGTGAATAGGTATGTTCTGAACCAATTTATACATTTTTGGATTCTATGGCACGAGATTTGAAAGGAAGAGAACATAATGATTTTTCTAGTAAAGTTAACAATTCAAAGGCATATCCAAAAGTATAATATACATGTAAGCATGTATACATGTAACTAATTCAATAATTGATAGAGATTAGTGTAGACTAAATAAAAACTATGCATACATGTAAGAATATGTCAATTTTTTCTATTGAAGGGCCAATTGATGTGTATATATATATCTAAAAAATTATACAACTATCATGGGTAGAAATAAATGTGAATGGTATCATTGATTTTCATTTTTGCTCAATAATAAATTACAACATGGCTTTAGAATTTCTTAATTTTAGGATAAAAAATAAATAATGGGTCAACCCAAAAAAATAATTTACAATTCGAGTGAGGAAGGAAAACTTCCAAAAAAATGACCCATTCAAAAAAAAATGTTTTGGGGGGTTCGAGCGAACTCTAGGTTCGAACAAACCCCAAAGAGGTTCGCTTGAAGCAAGGTTTGAGAAAACCCCTTTGCATGTGGGAAGGGGGTTCACTCAAACCTAGGTTCGAGCAAACCCCTAGGGGGGTTCGCTTGAACCCCCCTTTTCCCACCTCCCCACCCTCTAACACAAAAAAACTCTAGATTTTTGCCCTTTGAAGCTCGAGTTGCGGATGAAAATGGAGGAGACTTCACAGACCTAGCTAGAAAATAGTATTCCTCGGAATGAGCTATCCAACGAATATAATTTTAATATGTTTTGGTTTTATTATGTATGTATTTTTTTAGTTTTATTAAACATAGGTTTTTCACTGAAAATGAAGCTCTCTATTCTACACATGTGGAAAAATAGTATATTATCAAAATAAAATTTTGAAAAATATGTTTAGACTAGGTATTGATGTCCTTGATATATTAAAAAAAATAAAAATTGAATTTTTATACATACATAAAAAGTTATGTTGTATATGGTCTGCCTATGTTTCAATTGTAATTGGTTTGACTTAAAAACTTTATTAAGGAAAAAATATTCAATAAAAAACTATAAAACCAAATGAAAGCGCTAGATATTGTAGTTACAAATCTAAATTTGAAAAAATTAGAATTTTATCTGTCATACAAAAATAGTTATGTTGTATACAGTGAGAATCACTCCTTAAAAATGTTGTGTTTTTTAAAAAACTACTTTTCGAAGGAGATGGAAAAATAAGTGCAACCTGATTCCAAAAAATATGAAAAGAATATATTTAGAATCTATAGATAAAATGCCACAAATCATTAGTTTTCATTATCTTCAAATTCCTCACAGTTTAGCTGCTATAGGAGCCCGAACAAAAAATAGTTCAATGTCCAATTTTCCCAAAAATTGTAAATCAGTATTGTGGAATCACCCTAATAATAATTAAATATATTGATCTAAAACCTAACTACTATATTATCTATATGATGGAGTAAGTTGATAAATTTTCCTCTAGGTAAATTGTAATGTTATTTGCTTTTCCAAGGTTAAGAATTCTATTAAATGCATTATAATATATGTTTGTAACCTCATTTTTTAATCAATTTTGTAGTTGATCATATATAGGGAAACTAGAATTGCACAAGGATTTGCATCTGTGACAATGCCCACTAATGAGGAAGTAGAAATAAGAATTGAAAATTTCAATTAATATGTGAGTAACATTTTTATTATTTTATGTTATATATTAATTTTTAAATGTTTCAAGAATCGTATGAAGTATGCAGATTAAGATTAAAGCTAAAATGAAGAATGCAATATCCTTTTCCCATTTTTTCTCATTCACACATTATATTATTTTTAGAAGATTATGGATGTAATATTTTCCAATGCATGGATATTGTACTAGGTTACAAATTAGATTTATTTGGGATCATATTTTGTGATTAGAATATAACTAATACTTATAATATGTTGTGGACATATGCTTATTGCATGTTATATAATAAAGTTGATGCAATCTGTTTGAAGCGCAATGAACGTTCTTTCAATTGGGAACTTTAACTACTATCAACAATGCAACCTACCCACCATAGATGTTCAAAGTAAAAATATGTCTAAAGTAGCGAGATATTAGAAGTGGATGAAATTCATCCAGACATAAATGATACAAAAGGTATACCTTCAATACATACACATCTTTCAATTTCATAGACAAGAATCCTTTGGGTGACAGTTGTAAAACTTAGCACCATAAACCATTGATGGAAACCACACTTGAAGTTGATGACTGTAAATCAAAAATTAAATCTAAATGTATGCAAAATATCCTCATAGATCTAATGCATGTGGACTTCTATCAACAATGTCATATGTATAACAAAAAAAAGGAATTGATGATTTTTTCCTTCAATGTTCCCAAGAATAATTTGCAATTGGGGAAATACAAAACCATAATCAAAATATCCATAGGCAATGAGAAAAATTCATTTTAATAGTTTCAAATAGATATCTTGAACAAAATCCTTATTTCTGAATAATTTACAATTGGGGAAATACAAAACCACAATCAAAATATCCATAGGCAATGAGAAAAATTCATTTTAATAGTTTCAAATATATATCTTGAACAAAATCGTTATTTCTTAAAAATTTGCATGACGTGCATGGATCCAAAAATATATCTCTTTTCCATGGACATAATTAATTTTGATTGAATGGGAAAATTTCCAAAAAAAGACCAAACTCCCTTAATTTCAATCAATGCATGAATAGGAAATAGCACACATAAAACATTGGTCTTCACATTAGTAATTGTTACAAACATCATAAGAAAATTATGAAAAACCTTTCCAAGATGCTAAACATGGTTAAAATGGAACAAGTGCTTTAAAAAAATGTAATGATATTTGTTATAATATGCATACCAATAGGATAGTTATAAATCCTCTCAAAATACATAGATTTTATATCGAGAGGTTTTGCAGTTATTTAGACATAATTTTCATTTCATAGATTTAACTACAATTGGCATGCATATGTCATGGAGAAAAGATTAGTTGCATTATTAGTGATGGCTAGTAGAGAAGTTGAAATTAAGGGATTATGGTGTTAATTCTTTAACTAACTAGCAAATATTAACCAATAAAAGTGGTCAATGATAGGGAGTAGCAGAGATATACAAGTCCATGAAATATGTCCAATCACAACAAAACATTACCAATTGATGGAATGATTTTATACCGAGACATTTTGCAATTATTTAGACCTCATTTTAATTTTCATTCAATAGATTGAAGTGTAATTGGCATGCATGCATGCAGAAAAAAGACTAATTCCATTCTTTATTAGTGAAACAAAGAGAAAATATAGAAAATTATGAATGTAATCTCATTGAAGAACTATATGTGTCTAACAAGAAAACATTGTGTATTGATGAAATATTGTAGATTTTACATTGGCATATTTTGCACTTATCTATATCTAATTTCCATTTGATAGATTTAAAAGCAACTGACATGCATGTGTGATAGACAAAAGATTACTTGCATTGCTAATGTTGGTCAATAGAGAAATAGACATTTATGAGTTATGGTGTTAACTCTTTAATTGAACAAAAAAAACCAACCCATAAAAGCATTCAATGATAAGGAAGAACAAAGATTAACCCATTAGAGGGACATAAAAAACTATGGAATGACAATGTAAAACATATAGAAGCTTTAAAATGTATTGTTTTTTGCTTCCAACATGGCAGATATAGACCCTCTTAATAGATAGAGCTTTCTTGCCCATCAAATAATCTGAGCAAATGAAAAAAAATGCAAAAAATATAGTTTAAAAAATTTAGAAAATTACAAATGCCTCTCTTTTTGTAAGATTTCACCATCATCAGATAATCTATGCAAATGAATAAACACTGCATATAATCCTTTTCTTGATAATCCTAAAACTTGACACCAAAAACCATTAATGGCAACGACACTTCAGTCCATTGACTATAAATAAAAATTAGAGACTAGAAATTCTAAATGTGCTCATTAAAACATCATGCATAGATAGAAGCAGTTGGTGCCAAGACATGCCTATATCAAAGAACATCACAAAGCCATTAAATATTTCCAATAGCAAGAAAATATTACGAATTGATGAAATGATTTTATATGGTAACATTTTTCACTTATGTAGACCTAATTTTCAATTTAATCTAATAGATCGAAGTGCACTTGTCATGCATGTGTGTAAAGAAAAGATTAGTTCCATTATTAATCATGGGCAACAGACAAGTCAACATTAATGAATTATGGTGTTAGGTATTTAACTCAATAATAGAGACTAATCCATAAAAGCACTCAAACATATGGATGATTAGATAGTAACCCATAAAATTTAGAGAACAATAAATATGTCATGCCCAAGATTTTTCACTAGAAAACCCAATATTTTTTCTTTACAAAACCATTAGATAAGGTAATTATTACATTGGCTAAGTGGCATGCCCATGTTTAGCATTGAAACTAAACACAAATTCCACCACCTTTATGTTGATCACGCTTGAGAATTTAATCATCTACATATTTTTGAGACAATTGGGCCTTACATGGAAAAGACTTATGTTGTTAATTTAAATAACCCTTCAATTATATAATAAAGTCATTATTATATCTTGTTTTAACATTATTACCAAAGTTTACATTAAATCTAATAAAAATATTAAGGTGAACTCCCCCATTGTTATATTAATATTATTTCTTTCATTTAACCCTCCTAATAATACTATCTCAAATTAACATTATATTGCCCTTATTCAACCATAGTAACAATAATATTTACTCATTAATTACAATATTAATTTTATTACTATTTAATCAAACCAATAATAATGTTATTTATTTATAACATATATAACTAAAATAATGTTCTCATTCATTCTATCCTAATACAATATTACCTTTTAATATCAGTAATTTACTAATTTTATCACTAACATTATCATTATTATTGTGTCTTATACTAATACTATTATTTTACTTAAATAAAAAGGGTTCTTAATACCAATGTTACATTAAATGTAACTTTAATACCTCTTTTTATCACACCCTTATTATCAAAATTTTAACTTTGTATTGCCATCAATTTACTCTTTAATTTATTATAGAATAGACCCTTTTGAAAAGCCATATTCACTTCTAAGATAAATTTTGTTATAATCCCCTCTTACTCATTTTAACTTCTCATTCACTTAAAGAAATGACATGTCATTTTACTTATTTCTTTATCATGTGTAAATCTTTTGAAATTACTTCTTGTTTTAACCCACATGACTAAAATTTAAAAGATATAAAATGATGTTTATTTAATTATTTATTTATTTTATTCTTACAAAGTGAGTAGTTTTCTTTTTATTGTTATTGTTAATTATATATTTATATATATGTATAGATAGTAATAATAAAATTAACATCATTATCAATAATGATATTAACACCATTTTCTTTTGGTAAATCACATATCAATATTTTTATTCTCTCATATTACCAATAGTATTTTTATCATCACTAGTCAATTAATCCATTATTAAGAAGATTATGTTTATTCTTTTACTCCCAAAATTATTTCACTATTGCTAATACTATTTTATTTAATCAAACTGTATAATAATTTTATTAATCACAACATAGTTTCCCAGCATTTAATGTGACTATAATATATTCAAATAAATTTACAATAATAATTATATTACTTATTGGTTTTCCTTTTTCCATCATGATTGAAATACAATTATTACCAACTACTATTATTTACTTGTTGTCAATTTTTTTTACAGCAATTCATAAAAATAAATAACATGCAAAATAATACTATTATTGGGATATATTAAAGATATTAGAAGTAGGTTTTATTTTAAGGGCAACTATTCCGTAATGAGCATTTTTTTAAGGATGCAGTTACATTGCTACTCTTTGAAAGATTAATATATACAACAATTTTAAAGATCACTATAATGTTGTGATCAAAATTACATTGTAAAAGGAAGAAAAATCAACAATGATTAAGTGAATGAAATGGTGTTAAATAAAGTGGAAGAGTTCTATATCTACTGGAATCATACTAATTATCCTACAGATTAATTATAATTATAGAATTTTAATTTAATACTTATTGTGCATTTAATAGATATTGTCGATCAATACAGAGGCTGGAGTATGAGTTAACATATCTTTTTGTTTGTGACTAGATAATTCTTAATTTAATGTTGTTATCAAGTACCTATTTTCCTTGGCACCCTTCTCTTCTCTACAGCTACAATATTTATTTTAATGCTATTGTCCATATGAAAGGATAACCACCATATCTCTTTGCCACACAATATATTGTGAAATCACCTAGAGTCATGGTCAATTTGTTGTTGATGTGATAGACTTGGAAGAAACGTCCTTTCCAGTCAGTCCATAAAAGTGTTGCCTATGAATCGGTCATGGTGTCGACATGAGAATGTCATTCTATCATAGCAAATTTAAGATGAGTGATGAGGCAACAATTTTACAGGATGCAAATTTTAGATTGAACTCGGGGAGTTAATATGTTCATGTTTGTTGGCGCAACAATTGAAGTGCTAGATGCTATATTAGTGAAAGCAATAAGTTGTATTTAAATGAATGAGATGGCATGATGTCTATGATAAGCCAAACTTAGGCAGTACTCGATGTGTAATGCCCCGCCACGCAACCCTAGAGGAAGTTTCAATTCACTAAACAAGCGTACTAAATTTTTTCTTTTTAAAAGAAGTAAAAGAAGTGAATTAAACCCACATGTTCAACTAAATTGACAACCTCCCCTAGGGTTACATAACTGAGATTACATAAACCCCATTAACCAATCAACATTAAAAAAAAACATTGAAAATAAATACACAAGTAATAACATTTTACATCAAAGAAAAGTACAAGATAAAGATAAAGCATTCATTTATATAAATCAGTTACAAAGGTCTATTACAATCCTCATTCCCAGAATGAGTATAAATACATAAGTCTGAATAATACAAGATCCACCTCATACATAAGAGGGGTAAAATTAACATTATTACAAATGAGATACCAAGTACAAGAATCCTAAAGTAAGCTAAGAGAGATGTCCATCAAGAGTCTCACCAACAAGTACTGAAGATCAAGGGGGCCCAACGGTTATGGTGCATGTTCCACCCAACCATGTGGTACCCGAAGGACCAACCCCCATGCTAGGAGATAGTAACCAAGTAACATGGCCGAGAAACCTACCACCTCAAACCAAAGGCAGACTCATACTGATAAAAACTGACTCAACCACACATATGCACAATAAAGTTAAAACTCTAATCATGGTTACATTGCTTCCAGAAATAATATGATCAAATGAGCTAAAAGAACATACGCACAACATAACACATGGTGTTATCCTAGATAGAGTGTCATCACAAGGTTTGTCATGAGATATCCTCTGGGCATTCTTCATAGGCTCCGGAAATCCTGGTGGCCTCAACCGAATCCCGGCACTCATACAAACTCAAGCGGAATCATCTATCTCTCATAGGGACAAGATAGTGATTTTGCCATTCCAGGCCTTCTCACCCACCCCAAGTCTAAACAAACCCTTGCGCCTGTGAGTGAGGTTAACTTATCTTGGTTAATGTGAACTACATCCTAATATGCTAAGTATATTTACTTTAGTTTTCAGTTGTTAAAAAACACTTCTGAAGGTTTCCCGGTTTACCTCTTTGGGCTCCGGCCCCTAACAAAAGCCACTCTTCTAATTGGATAACACACTACGGAACTAACTCCAAAGGTTACTCAAGTGCTAAAAAATTGCAACAATAAAACTCTCTCCAATCCTAGGAGGCAACACAAAGACTTCTACTCCAATACTAGGAGGACAAGACGAATGTAACACAACCCAAGGGAAATCAAGCAATATTATAATAAGGGAATGACCCACGTGTAACTGGAAGACTTTTACAACCCACTTCACAATAATGATTCACCAAATAAAAACATTAACGAATACAATCAATGAAACTCGTGCATTGGCAATATAATTTCTATATTTGGTTATTCTAAAACCATGTTCCTATCTAATGCATTTTCGCAGCAATTAGAATACTGTCATTCAACGTTTACAATTGTAACAATAGATTCCCATGACATAACTATTTTCGCAACATATGCTAATCATGGTTAATACTAGACCTAACCAAAATTGATTATCCATGTCATTACATAATCTTATTTTAACAAAATATTAAAACCATACTGGTCAAGAAAATCTTCTCATATTTAAATTTACTAAGCACTTATTAAAATCAAAACGTATTTCGTAATCCAAACGAAATTAATTATACAACGAAATCTTTAAATAAAATTAAATCTACCATATATATAATATTAATTAAATTCTATATATATATATATATTAAAATATTATATATATATATTCATATATAATAATAAAAAAATACATACAATATATATATATACAAATTAAAAATTATATATATATAAAGTAAATTAAATTAAAATAAAAATAACCTTAAAAAATGAAATAAAAATAAAACAAAATTAATAAACAAAAAAAAACTAAAGTCGACAGTACGTATTCATGGCGGAACCGGACGGTACCTCGTCCGACGGACGGTACCGCCGGTACCGCAGTCTCATCAAGGCAGATGCCGACTGTACACTGTGTACAGTCGATCGGTAGGCGACGTAGGGGACGCAGTCCCCAGTGGACAGTGTGCCCCCCGTACGGGTGGCGCACTGTGCAGTGGGTACTGCGTACCCACTGTACAAAATAAAACACCGGTGGGGGCCGAGCCCCCCCACCAAAACATTACAACATTTTTTTCAATAAAAAATTTTGAATGGCAAAAAGTTTCGGACGGAACAAAAGAATTTCGGACGAATAAAAAAATTCGGACGAAATTAATTTCGTACACAGGTACGATATGCCAGGCCGTACGCGGCCAAAATAAAAATGGCATAATAAAATTTAAACAACAAAATTTTATATGTATAATAATATGGATTGTATATATCATTTCCAGAAAATGGTATATGCAATGTGTATTATTATACATGTAATTTTTTTTTCCAGAATTTTCAAAACTAAGGTAATTGAAGAAAAAATGTATAAACAACCAGAAAATGATTTTCTTTTGCAACCATAGCAAACTTTCCAACAAAGATTAAATTCATAAAACAATAAAACCATTCCCTTTCCTTTGTGTTTTCAAAATTTCAATGACACAAGAATAGTGATTCAAAGATCTGGTTTTCTCTTCCACCATTTTTCTAATAGGGTTTGCATTTCCAAAATAAATGAATCTGTATATCAAATAATGGAGTTTAACCTAGGGTTTCAAGAAAATTCCCCATTTGCAAATTTCTTCAAATTTAAACAAACTAGGATAAACTAGAAATATTAAAACAAGAAATAGAAAAGAAAACCTGGTTATTTGCAGCCACCAAGATTATTGATTCAGACTTTCCTTTGAGCTTTTCACAATTCTTTTTCCACAATGCCAAGAATTTTCCAGCAAGCTTCAATCTACTAATTCCACCTTCTTTATAGAATTTCTCTCCCTTTTCAATTTAATTCTTCATCCAGAAATAATTTCTTAAACTTCCATCAAAAATTTCTCCAACAATTTTCCTGCCTGTCCAAAAAATGAAGCAAGAAGAATCCCCAAATTTTCTGCCCTAAACTTATAAAATAACAATTCCAAAATAACCTAATGTAACCCTAATTCACTTTCAAATGCAAAAGTTGAATTTACAAGTTAATTTCATTTCCCTCTTTTCCAAAAGCCCTAACTTTTGACTTTTAATTAAAATTCTAATTTCTCAATATTCCCTTTTTGATTTAATTTAAACTTTACAATCAAATACTATTACATAATTATTATAAATTATCTAATAACTAAATTCAAACACAAGAGATTTAAATTTAATTAAATAAACAATTTAACTTTAATTAACTTACTCACAATTATTTATTAATTAAATTTAATCCTTTGAGATTTAAATCTAATTAAATAAATATTTTAACAAAACTAACCCACTTTCAATTATTTACTAATTTAATCCAACTCCATGAGCTCTAAATTTAATAAATTAAATAATTCAACTTTAGTAAGCCTACTTACAATTATTTAATAATTAAATTTAATCCCTTGAGATTTAAATTTAATTAAATAAATAATTTAAGTTTAATTTCCAAAATATATTTAAATATAACCAAAGAGCATAATATTAAATACTATAAAATCACCATTTCTTCCAGCCATTGCAATATTCAAAAGACCAAATCAAAGGGTTAACACATTTCCAAACATTACAAAAAGCATTCAATAAGATCTAGCAAGACTCAAACATCAGAGCTGACGACACACTAAGACTAGGGTGTAGACCTGACACATGTTACCAAGTTACTATCTCCCATTCAACTTAACCGTTGGATCGACACGCTTAGACTTGTGGAACCAGGTGGAGTCGATGTCCTGTACCTGCAACCTGTAATCAAATAATCAACATAATATATGCAGTATATAATTCACACCGTGAAGAAGAAATCTCGGAATCGCAGGGCGCTCGCAAGCGAGTGATGCAAATCCATCTCCTTCACCAATACACTCATCCAAGACTGACACTAACGTCATAACAATAGTTTCATAACTAACCACATGATAATTCTACTGTCAACATTCATTCATCAAAGCATGTAAAATTAAATCAGATAATCACATCACATAGTAATAGTTTGTCGCTCAAGAGTAGCGATCAAAATCTCATAATAAATATGTCCAGTATCTCAGTAGCTGTAATCCAAACAAAGCATAAACAACATGAAAATAGAAGCAAAACGGAGGGGTATTACACGATGCTAGGCAATCTATTAATGAGAACACCTAACACCTTTTGTTCAACTTTCAAAGTTTCCATTGAACAAAAATTTGTACGCCATTGCAAAAGGCCCATGCCTTTTTTCGCACACTTGCCTTAACTACTAACTCACGGTCCACTCTCTCCATCCTTTCAACCACCAGCTCATATTTATTATTGAAAGGAAACTAGGTGTGTGGAATTACAGTTTCCTACAATAATCTATGAGGAGAGGAGAGTGCAAATTCGTTTTAACCCTTTACAATTACAGAATGTTAACCATATGTTAACTTAGATGTTGCTGCAATCACATACATACCGAAAGATAGATAGAAGACAGAAGTGACACAAAGATTTACCATGCATAAAACCTTTCGGTAAAAAACCCCACACTCCAAAACCTGCACAATGTATTATCAAAACACTTGTTTTTTACAACACACTTGCAATGCAAGCTATCATGGAGTCTTCAACACTCGTATCTGGAGACAATTCAGTAGCATAACAGTACCTATCAAAAACTCTATCTGTCTCCCATACAAAGCACTACTTATATAGACTTTTACAAGGCCAAAATGGCATCTCCTTGAGATAGGCGTCCAACATGAGTGCATGGCCCAAAACCCACGCCTAGGGACACATTTCCAAGTGTGTCATAAGTCTTGACACTTGTCCCAACATGCATTCCATAAGTGGGTCACCCATTCCTAAGTTTAGGCAATGACGGATGCTCTTACAGTTCTTACACCGTCATAGAATATGCTAGAAATAACCGTCATCTTCCAAGTGGAGTGACAACTCACCGTGTCCACTCACACTAAATGAAAAAATAGAATGTACAACTTAAATACATTATTTGCAAATAATTAATTACAAAACAAATAAATACATGCTAGGAATTTACAAGGTTGAGACACCTTAATTCCCAACATTCTCCCACTTGTCGAAAACCTTGTAAGAGCCAAAGGAAATAACAAGATTTAACTGCTATAGGCCAAGAGGCCCATAGACTCCATACACCATTTGAAGTTCTCTATGCCCACTAGTTTCGTCAATGCATCTGCAACATTCTTCACTGTATCTACCTTCTCCAAATTTACCTTTCCATCCTCTACCATATCTCGTACGATGTGAAACTACACATCAATGTGCTTTGTTTTGGCATGGAAAGTTGGATTCTTCGCAAGGCAAATAGCACTTTGACTGTCACAACATATTGTAATATGTCCAGCATCAACACCAACATCTGAACATAGTCTCCTAAGCCAAATGGCTTCCTTACAAGCATGAGTAGCTGCCATATAGTCAGCTTCTGTCATGGACAAAGTGACCACAGGTTATCGCTTACTCATCCAACTGATAGCACCACCAAACATAGTGAACACATATGCACTGGTGGATCTTCTGCTGTCAATGTCACCTGCCCAATCTGAATCCACAAACCCATGAATACAAACTGAATGTGGAGCTCCATAGGAATTGCCATGATAGCAAATGGAATACTTGAAAGTACCCCTTAAGTATCTGAACACTCGCTTAACTGCATCCCAATGTACCCATCCAGGGTTAGCCATAAATCGACTCAAGTCTCCCACTGCTTGGGCAATGTCTGGTCTAGTACAGACCATAGAATACATCAAACTGCCAACTGCACTAGCATAAGGTACTCTTCTCATGTCCTCAACCTCACTAGGAGATTTTGGACAATCATCTATAGATAACTTTGTTCCCAAAGAAATAGGAACACACAATGGTCCGTAATCTGCCATGCTGAACCTATCCAACACGGTCTTCACATACTTCCTCTGACTTAACCAAAGTTTTCTGTTAGCCCCGTCTCTACTGATTTCCATTCCTAAGATATACCTGGCTGCCCCTAGATTTTTCATATCAAACTGTGCTGACAACTGGGACTTCAAATCAGAAATCATACTCATACCCTTCCCAATCAGCAACATATCATCAACATATAGTGCAATAATGAAAAGATGATCATTGTCAACTTTGTAATACACACAATGATTTGATTTCAATCTCAGAAATCCAATCGACAACACAAAGGCATCAAACTTCAAGTACTACATCCTAGGGGATTGCTTCAAACCATATAAAGACTTCTTTAATTTGCAAACCAGAGACTCTTTACCTTTCTCAATGTAGTGCTTAGGCTATGACATGTAAATATCTTCCTCCAAGTTACCATGAAGAAAAGCTATCTTCACATCCATCCGTTCTACCTCTAAATCATGAGATGTTGCAAGAGATAACAGAAATCGAATAGATGTCAGCTTTGCAACAAGAGATAATATTTCACCATAATCAATTCCCTCCACTTGTGAATACCCTTTTGCAACCAATCTAGCCTTGTACTTCTCAACACTACCATATGCACAAAACTTCTTCTTAAACACCCATTTACATCCAACGGGTTTCTGTCCTTTAGGCAATGGTACCAAGTCCCATGTTTTGTTTTTCTCCAATTAAACCATCTCATCCTCCATGGCCTCAATCCATGAACGTGCATCTTTCATACCCATAGCCTCTTTCATAGTTCTAGCCTCATCAATGTTAGTAATCAAGGCAAAAGCACAACTAGAATCTAACATAGAAAATCCAAACCTCTCTAGCTGCTTCTTTTCTCTCGTGGATCTCCTCAAGGGCTGAGGTTGAGGTTCTACCTCTTCTTCTAAACTTTCAAAGCTGCTAGAACTCTCCTCATCATCAGATTCAACTAGGTCTCTCTGTTCAGTCTTCTTAGGGGTAGAGGGTAACTGAACCACATCTTCTTTCTTTTCTATTTCATCTGGCTATAGGTTAACAGGATCTTGTGTTAGCTCTCTAAAAATAACATTTCTGCTATACAACACCTTACCAGTCACAGGATCCCAAAGCTTGCACCCTTTCACACCAACACTGTAGCCGATGAAGATACATTTAACTACCTTGTTCTCCAATTTAGACCTTTTCTCCTTAGGCACATGTGCATAAGCTTCACAACCAAAAACATGATGATGTCTAATGGAAGGCTTCTTACCAGACCACACCTCCATGGGTGTCTTACCAACAAGAGCTGATGTAGGAGACCTATTAACCAAATAGCAAGCAGTGGCTATAACTTCTGCCCAAAACCTTTGTTCGAGGCTTGCTCCACTAAGCATACTCCTAGCCTTCTCCATCAGGGTCCTGTTCATTCTTTCTGCAACTCCATTTTGCTGTGGGGTATAAGGAGTTGTCTTATGCCTTTCAATCCCTCATTCTTTACATAACTACTCAAACTTTGCCGAACAAAACTCATCACCGTTATCAGTTCTCACACATTTAATCTTTTTACTAGTCCGATTTTCAACGAGAGCTTTAAATTCCTTGAATTGACTAAAGACTTCAGACTTGTTTCTAAGGAAATAAATCCATGTCCTTCTACTATAATCATCTATGAAGGATACAAAGTATATAGATTTGGAGAGAGAAGGAACATTAACATAACCAAATACAGAAGAATGAATTAGATCCAACACACCAGAAATCTTGTGAGAACTAGAATAAAACTGAACATGGTTCTGTTTTCCATAAACATAATGTTTGCAAAAGTCGAACTCGAGATTACAATCATTTAACCCCTTAATGAGGTTCTTGTTCTTCAGGGTTCTAAGACCCTTCTCACAATGTGGCCAAATCTCATATGCCACAACATTGTCTTTTCAGTAGGAAGTTTTCCTTCCAAAGTGTTTGCACCCTTGGGTACACAAGATGCACTACCATCAGAACCCGTTACAATAGATTTCTTCACTGCTCGTTCAGATGGTGGGGATGAAGTGATTGTAGCTCTCTTCCTTGAGACAAAAGAACTATTGCACTATGGAGTGCATGCTTCCAACTGAAATAGAGTACCTCTCCGAGTACCCTTCGCGAGCACCATAGCTCCTCTAGTCATCTTGCATCCATCTTTCAAAAAGACAACCTGCACACCTACATCATTCAACATACTTACAGAGAGCAGGTTTTGTGCCAAGTCTGGGATGTGCATTACCCCATTGATTCCCTTCACTCATCCATCAGGAAATTAGATAGAGACTCTTCCTCGACCAATGATCTTCATGTGAGAGTCATCACTCAAGTACACCTTTCCACCATCGAACTCCTCATACTTTGAGAACCAACTTCAATGAGAGGTCATGTGGAATGAAACACTAGAGTCAATCAACCACACATCATCAGATGCATGGGTGGCCAGGGCTATGATGAAAGCATCTCCATCATCTTGGGTTCTATCAGAATCTGAATCTGGTGACTTCTTCTTCTTTCCCTCTTTGCAATCTCTTCTGAAGTGCCCAGATTTGCCATAGTTCCAACAGGTAGCCTTGGTCTTTCCACGAGTCTTGGATCTCCCACGGGATTTGGATCTACCCTTCTCAGTTTTCTTGTCCTTCTTCTTCCATCAGTCTTTGGGTCTTCCATGAACAACAAGGGCTTCCTTAGTCGAATCTGAAGACTTTCTTTGCATCTCCTCAGACAACAACGAAGACACCACATCATCCATTCTGAAAGTGACTATAGTACTTTTGAGAGCCATCACAAGATGGTCCCATGAATCTAGCAAGGAACATAACAGGGTCATACATCAATCCTCCTTCTCTATCTTGATACTAGATGATGTCAATTGTGAAATCAACATATTAAATGCATTTAGATGATCTGCAACGGATCCTCCTTCCTCCATTCTTAGAGAATACAACTTCTTCCTTAGGAACAACTTGTTCACCAGAGATTTGGCCTGATACACAGACTCAAGCCGTTCCTACAAGGAGTTTGCAGTCTTCTCATCAAGAACATTCAGGAGGATGGAATCAGCTAGACAGAGTCTTATAATTCCCTTAGCTTTCCTATCCTTGAGATCCCAATCAGTTTGAGACATAGCTACTAGTTTAGTATTGTTTGAGACAGCTTCCCAAACATCTCTATCAACTAGCATGTCCTCCATCTTGAGCTTCCAAAGCTCAAAATTCATGCCGGTGAATCTCTCCACCTCCATCTTGCTGTATGAAGAACTTGCCATCTCTTTCCTGCAATAAGGTTATTGAATAATCTGCACAATACTCCCACTCAATCTGAGATTAGCTCAAAAAACCCCTTACCCAACAACTAGGACCAAAGGTGATCAAGCTCTGATACCAACTAAAACGAAACTAGGTGTGTGGAATTACAGTTTCCTACACTAATCTATGAGGAGAGGAGAGTGAAAATTTGTTTTAACCCTTTACAATTATAGAATGTTAAACATATGTTAACTTAGATGCTGCTACAATCACATACATATAGAAAGATAGACAGAAGATAGAAGTGACACAATGATTTACCGTGGGGAAAACCTTTCGGTAAAAAACCCCACACTCCAAAACCTACACAATGTATTATCAAAACACTTGTTGTTTACAACACACTTTCAATGCAAGCTATCATGGATTCTTCAACACTCGTATCTAGAGACAATCCGGCAGCATAACAGTACCTATCAAAAACTCTATATGTCTCCCATCCAAAGCACTGCTTATATAGACTTTTACAAGGCCAAAATGGCATCTCCTTGAGATAGGCGTCCAACATGAGTGCATGGACCAAAACCCATGCCTAGGGACACATGTCCAAGTGTGTCATAAGTCCTGACACTTGTCTCAACATGCATTCCATAAGTGGGTCGCCCATTCCTAAGTTTAGGCAATGACGGATGCTCTTACAGTTCTTACACCATCATAGAATATACCAAAAATAACTGTTATGATAGCTATAAGAGAATTTGTCATACACATGCTATAAACAACATATTCTCTTACAACATGTCATAGATGCTCCTTGGGCTCCCAAATAGGCCTTAGTCAAAGATACTCTTGCATGCATGTCTTGCATGTCTTCACCTATCATAGAATCTTCCTTATTTAGCTCTTACATGTCAAAGGAATCCATCATAACCGTTTCAGTCATGATTACCTTACACATTCTCCAAAGTGTCTACACTTGGCAGATAACTCCTACCACAAAGTGGGATGCCTAGAACCTCCTAGACCAAGTTGACCATCCTAGTCATCTTCCAAGTGGAGTGACAACTCACCGTGACCACTCACACTAAATGACAAAATAGAATGTGCAACTTAAATACATTATTTGTAAATGATTAATTACAAAACAAATAAATACATGCTAGGAATTTACAAGGTTGAGACACCTTAATTCCCAACAATTATATCCTTCCACTGCCCTCCTTTACTATTATGGTAGTTTACATAAAATTAGAGCCAAGTGGATCAAATGTGATGGACATTTAGCAGCCATGTGATCTGTATAAATGGAGGTGAGTACAGTTAGGTGGTTTAAGGGTATGCCTTCCTAACTGGACATTGCTCCTGCAACTAACCAATTGATGATAATTATCTATTAGAGGTAGCAACTAAAAATAATGCTAGCCTCTTTATTGGGTTACATAACAACATAGAAGAAAGTTCAATTTATTTTCAGCATACCAACAATTGAAATGGGCAATGAGAGTAGCACAAAATTAAACCTGAGGATCATATTTATAGAGCAAGGTTATTCAACTAAGACCATGTGGTATACTCATTTGAGTTAATCATTTTATTCTTTTTTTTAATTTAAATATATGAGAGAAAAGCCTAGATGATTTGAGTAGCCTAAGATGGACATGAAGGTTAGGAGATAAATTCTTGGTCTGAGAGATCACGGTTCTAATGGTGGCTAGGTGAAAGCAAAAATGTTGGTAGAGTTCAATCGTAACTTCCACAAATTAAATGCAGTTTGATTTTTGTAGCTCGAACTTATTATCTGGATATGAGGCATGGCTATGTGATGTGCTGAAGATAATAATCATGCCCCTCACATAATAAAAATCAACCCTATCCCACAATGAAATTTTTCCCTTCATAGAGGAAATCTAGGATGATTTGGAGATGGAATTAAGGTGTAGCAAGGTCTTTTGGTCTTTCATGGTAGATAAATGCTGGGAAAGTTGAATCTGCACCATGGAGCAGGAACAAGACAATGATAGCTATGAACTCACAATTCATTTTCCTCATGTTGTCTCCTTTTACATATATATATATCAATGATATTCTTTCTTGTTAATGTCTTCGTGCAGTTAGAACTCCACACTCAGAGCTTAGCTCAAAATGGGACATCATACATTTGGAGCTGACCTCTCACAACCACACTCTTAACCCTTGTTTTGTTTATTTATTATTTTATTATTATTATTATTATTATTATTATTATTATTATTATTTATTTCCTTGGTATCCTATTTGGAATTATTTGCCTATTCACTATCATCTGTACATATCATATTTTGTTGTCATCATTTTATTTTATTTCTCTATTCTTTCTTTACATATCATTTCAATTCCCAAGGGAAAATTGCATTAAAACCTTAAGAGAAAGTAGGCATTCCCGACAATAAATTTTAAAACATGTCAAACCTGCTTGACATATTCTTATCATATCAATGTAGAAAATAGTCTAGCAATAATGTAGTTTGCAAGAATGATCACTGAAAAAAAATTCAAGCACACACACCTAGTTTTCTTTATATTTTCCCATGCTAAAATATAAAATGCAGGGAGCCTTGAACATGGATATACTTTCTAAATTCCTTTGTTTATTGTTAAGTGAAGAAAAAAAATACTATTTTGTATATGACAAGGCAGTCTGCAAATCCTTCAATGAGATTACTGAGAATTAAGCAATACATCAAGCCATACAAATCATAACATTTACTTTGCATCTATATACACTCTTTTATATGAATAATTTACAATATAGTGAGGATTATCAAACCCATCTCTTAACTCACAAAATTACAAATAATCGTAAAGAGGTAAGGATTTTTCCATACTATCAAATATGGGCTTTCTCTCCACCCTACTGTAATGGTGTCATGGAGCCTCGTGGGCTCTAGCCATACCCTTGAGAAAGGAACTATTTTAATTCCACGATAATGCATGGAGTATTTTCTCATTTTCACAAAAGGATGAACCTAACATAGCCCACTTAAAATGCATCTAGGTCCTCTACTTTTATATTTTCAACCATGATTCACACACTATTTCCCCTTAGCACAACCAATAAACAAGAGTAAATGGGAATAGAAAGAACTTATCTCTTTTCTGGTAAGTGAAGGAATTGAACCATATGATCCATATTTCCCTAGAGGTGGATTCCTCTACCCTTCTCATTCTTTCTACCATCTCCCTAATGTTCTCCAAGAGGAGAAGTGGGTAACACCCCCTCCTTCTTTCTCCCAACAATATATAGAAGCTTCAATTTCAAACTTTCCCCTCTCTCCAATCTCGTAAGTCCTCATTAAGACAATTTTTCAAGGGTCAAATCCTGTCCTTAGGGACCTATTGCATGTCCATTGGACCCCTACCACTATGGTATAGACCCTAGGTAGTTTTTTTTTGTATCTCAACCAAGAAAATTGACCAACAACCATCTTTTAAGACCCATTTAAAGACCTATCCGAATTTCAACTTGGGTAAGGGGTTCCCAAGACACAATCCACATGAAACGTCATTAAATACTAAAACAAACCAAAATAAACCATCCCTTTAATATCAAACCCCATAACTTAATCTATCAACATATTAGCTTTATATCTTCAAGAATATGTCTTTTGTTTTTCTCTCAATGGTCTTCCCTTTTTGTACTAACATCATTACCTTCTTGCACATTACCAACACGATCATTAGCAACAATTGTGTTTCCCACTAATCTATTATTCTAAAATTTATCTATAAGATTTAAATTTGTGTTCCATAGTATAAGAGTGCATTCCACCTTCATAGTAGTGACAAGAAAAAACATAATTTCAAAATGAAATGTAAGAATATTGACAAATATAATCTTATTTATCATCCACACTATATCTAATCATCAATTAAAATAAAATAAAATAATGAACTAGGGTTGTGTTGAGTAAAAATGAGGCGGGGTCTTACATCCCCCTCCCCTTAGCTTAGACTTCCTCCCAGAAGTCGTTAAGGTCATGAAAAGTAATCACAGTATAGTAGTCCACACAAATCTATTAGAATATGAACTAATTTACTTTCTTAATAAAGTAGTCATAGCTTTCCACCATTAAGAAAACATTAAATTAATCCCTTTCATGAATAAAACTTCTAAATGCTCAAAACAAAAAAATTCACCCTAGAACATTTATCCAATATAGTCACATTATAACAAATGTTAGTAGTCATCCATGTAGTTAATATTATTAATATCAAAATATATCCAACACATTAATATACTTGGATACCTTTCAAGGTTCTCTTTTGCTTCATAAACATCACTCAATATGTTAGAAAATATTTTTGTTCTATTATTGATTCATGTCTCAAGAATTGTAGTCTCAATTTTATCTACCACTTTCTTTATTTTCTTTTTTTCCTCACATAACAGTCAAGTATTTCCACGTGTAATTTATTTATAAATTTACCCATACAACAATTACACATAGTTCACAACACAAGGCTCAGTGGGTTTTACAAGGATGTAGATTCTTGGATACCATCGCCATTAGGAAAGATGGTCTCAAGGCCCTTCTGCAAGGACCCTTCCATACATCTCCTAGGTACCTCCCCTTATTTGTGTAAGGGATTTAGCCTCCAAGGGAAAGGTACAAAAAAAATAATGATAGAACTAGGGAAAGAATGGATTAATGACCGTCCCATACTGGTTCCATTTACAACCCCTTCAAAACAATTCATAGTTCCCCAACACATCTACTCCCTTATATGACCTGTCGGGGAAGCCCCCAGGATATGATAGGTTTTTATTTTTTTACAAATATCATATTACACCACACTTTCCAACAATTAGCAAACCATAAGGAGCCTCTAACGGAGCAACATAAATTCTAAACCAACATTTGAACAAACTGAAAATTATAAATTCAAGAGGAAAACCAAACAAAGATCAATTGCAGCTGCATTTCAACATTCAAATCTTAATTCAAAAAATAAATTAAATAAGTCCTTGAGCCAATGGACTATGCAAAATCTCAAATGGATAAATCGCCCTTAATAAAAGAAACATAATATTTAACATTGTTGGCATAAAATAAAACATCAATTAAGAAATTACCAATAATTCATATTTTCAACAATAAAACTCACATTACAAGCACCACCTGAATTTTATAAAACCACCTAAGGGGAGGAGGGGAATGATGGTTCTCTAACCACGTAATTATATTAGAATGAAATAGCTGGTGGTCCTTGACCACATAAATATAATAGCATTCAATATCATGTTGGACTCTTCCACATAGTATCAATGCCTTGTATTGCTAAAGTATCCCAAAATTTTTGATCAATATGGCTCAAGTAATTCCATCCTTTACCCATGGGTTATAACATCAAGAAGTGGTTCTCATATTTGGAAGAGTAGGTTAGGAACACGTCCAAGGGAAACCATAGAGTTATCACATAGGGTTCTCTCGTCCCTAAACCCCTATTTACACTAGTAGGCATCTTAATCTCGTAGGGGAGCCATACGCAAGGGGTACACATTTAATATACGAACAAGACTTACACACATAATTACTTCACATTTCACTTAGTAAACACACATCAAGTTTACATTAATTCACAATTAATTGAATCACACAATGGGTCATCACAAAGGGTGCACATAAGGGGTCATACTTTATGTCCCTCACCCTTATCCCAAGTTAGATACCCTGTATCTCATACTTGGGTCACATCACATTCATTGGTTTTTTCACTTCACATGTCATAGCAGGGTAGAAGCACAAAATGAGTCCACGAAACATGGAATTTTTTGCCTTAGGCAAAAAAATGAATTGGCTTGTAGAAAACGGGATTCTGTTTTTAATAAATGAGATCCCGGTTTTAATAAACGGGATCGCGTTTAGCTTCGTGACCATGATCCAAAATAGGGATCCCATTCTAAAACGAGATCTCATTTTTTAAAAAACGGGATCTTGTTTCATAAGAAATTAATTTTTTTATAAATTTAAGAAACGGGGTCCCGTTTCTTAAATTCATAAAAAAAAAAAATTTTATGAAACGGGATCCCGTTTTTTAAAATTTTGATTTTTGGTCGGATTTTTTCTTTGTTTTTTGGTTTGGGAAAAGGCTTGGGGACCCAAACCTAAGCTTTGTACCTGGTTTGACCTACAAGTTGAAGGCCCTAGCAATCTCGCAAAAAAATACTGAGTTTGGGCATATGGCATACGCCTTTTTTTGCAGAATTTTTTGACGAAATTAAAACCCATTTTAGATGAGACAATGTAGATTCCAAATATGTAATTTTTTTTACAATTGGATTATTTTTTCTATTTTTCAATTAATTTATGATGAAATTGGTCCATAAACTTTAAATATCAGTGTTTTTTACTATTTTAATAACTTTTGATCAACATAACATTTTGACAAATGGATTGCACAAGGGCAAACTTCAGAAAATTATTTTCAATTTTAAAAAAAAAATGCAAAAAATGATAAATTTAGGTCATCTTATGCATGTCGTACATGACGATTTTTCTAAACGACAAATATGCCTGATAAAAAATTAACAAAAAAAATATATTCAGTAAAAAATTACAAAAAATTATCCAGGGCACACTTCTGTGAGTCACGAGTCTTTTCTCGAAAGGATTTAGAAAAATATAATAATTTAATTCAAAATATGGGTGTTGTACATGTGCATGGTATGGTAAAAAAAAATGACTTTTAAATAGTGGTTTTTTACAAAAACCTATTGAAATTCAATTTGTACAATGTGGGTATTGAAATAAATTACATATTTGGAAACTAGACTCTGAGTACTACATTTTATGTGTAGTGACTTGTTCAAATATTTCATCTCTAAGTTCTTCAAATTTTAAGGTCAAATGTGTCAAACTCTGAAAATCAGGGAAAACACTTCCACTTTTTGACCAAAAAGTGGACTCAACTTCTTGCCAACACCCAACACAATACACTTTACATAATTCATCATGTTAAAGAACAAAACAATACACTTAAATGCATTCTAAATACATTTTATTTAAACAATATTCACTTTTCTTCTTAATTTTAGAATTATCCATTCACTTTGCATAAGTACAAGAAATCACTGGACCATGTGCAATGGTAGCTTAGATATCTTACTCCATCTTCTTATAACTTAACAAAACATGGTTCACCAGACCTTCTATCTTTCTAAGTTAGTGCTTGACATCATTGTTAAAATTAAGATTGGTTCTCTATAGTTATCTATGCCATTCTTTCTCTTTTATTCAACTATATTTGTTACGTTCACAATATATTCATGTGGGTAATACCACTATGTTTTTCACACATGATAAAGAAATTTTCCCACCTTAAGGAAGATAGTTGACCATTTTCATCACAATATGAGAAAAAAAGGAAACTCAATGCATAAACACATGATAAATCATGGAATAGAAAATCTCACAACCTATTGATATATTTTTATAAACCTTGTATTTTTCTACCTAAGATTGAACCATTCATTCATATATCATAATCATCATTTTTACACCATAGTTCCATCTAACCTCATAAGATGCACAATGAGTAAAAAGGCCTAAAATTTTTACCCACTTTGAAGATTTCTCCTTTACATTCAGGTTTAAGTGTTCTTCCCTCAAAGAGAAAATATGGTCAATGGTATGGAACATGACATTATTTGGAAGTTTTACAAGTCTACTTTAGTGTATCTTATCTATATACATTAAATTTCCCATCACATAATACACCAAGCCACTCATAATTCATTACTCAATATATATAGATTCATACCTTTGATTATTCAATCCTTATGACGTGCACAAAATCTTCAAGGTCCACATGTGATTGAGTTTATTATTTCTTCGTATACATGGCATGCATCATTTCTTGTTTGAGAAGAATAAAGTCTCATAAGGGAGTAGCAATAACATGAGTTCTAGATAATATTTTAACTCCAATTTCTCATTTTGAAAATATCTCTTCCAAACTTTTCTTATGTTTATTTATTAAAAGGGGGTGATCTAAACACAATCTTATCTTATTTGTATCCTCTTATGCCTTCACCTTTGACTTGAATAATATGAATCACATGGTTTTGTTTATGATAGGACACAATAGTTTGGTAATTGTTATAGTTACATTAAGTTGACTAGGTCACCATTTACTTGCAAAAGTGTTTAATTATGTTTAAGGTTTTATCATTTAATACAAGGTAAAATTTAGTTTTAACTACTCTTATAAGGCTCGATTTTTTTAGTTAATGTCATCATTCATGAAGATTTCATTTACCAACTACAAGGTGAATCATTTGTTTCTTCACAAGTACACAAATTAAGTCCTTACACACTATGTGCAAATTAAGATCTTGAGTAACATGAAGGGACTATAGATACCAAGGCATAAGACGTTCAAATTAGTAGTTCTTCAATATCTTGAATCTATTACCAAATCGTGAACCATCCCTTAGACTTAGGTCCAACAATCTGAACCTTAAAGGTTTAATTTTAATATTTAACAACATTTTAAATCCAAATATAAGGGGCATTTGAATTGCACATAATACAAGGTTAAGAGGCTTTCTATTGTTTCACTCTTTTTGTTAATTTGATTTAATCAATTTAAGGGTTAAGAGATTTTAACAGATTTAGTTACAACTTGTAACACATTAACCCCTTATGTGACCCATATATATATGACTATATGAATTTTTCCAAAATATAGTCATGGTGTTCCAATCTTTATTCATACCAGGGTTCCCATGTTATTCCTAAAATACTCATAACTTAAAGAGGCCGCCTTATCATTGTATTTGAGAATTACATCTTTAAGAATTCAATAATTGAGATTTCCTTACTAATACACTTTGTGATGTCCTATTACTCTATTCAAACCTTTTTATAAAATAATCATGCTTTTGAACCTTCATTAAATAAATACTCTTTCTACAGTTTAAGAAGATATAATATTGAAAGGTTTGATTTACACCATAACTCTTGTTAACTAGGATAATTTGTGGCTCAAGTCCTTCACATTTTTTATTTAATTTAGGGGACCTTGATTAGATCGATTTCCTTCCCAAAGTGGAATGCCATTAATTAATTTCCTTCTTGACCAATCTATAAAAACTAGTTCTTGATCATTTAGTATTTCACAACCCAGATGGGGCCGGATAATTACAAGTAGTTTTTTTTGTTTACCATACCATGTTTATATTCTTTATAATTTTCCTTACCAACATCTAACATAAGGTGGTTCACACATCTACACAAAATACCTTAAAGCCTAAGTTATACCTGGAGTACCTGGTGTTGCAACCGGGCTCTGATACCAAATGTCATGCCCAAGATTTTTCACTAGAAAACGCAATATTTTTGTTTTTAAAAAACCATTAGTTAAGGTAATTATTACACTGGCTAAGTGGCATGCCCATGTTTAGCATTGAAACTAAACATAAATTCCACCACCTTTATGTTGATCACGCTCGAGAATTTAAATGTCTATAGCTTTTTGAGACAATTGGGCTTTCAATGGAAAAGAGTTATGTTGTTAA
Organism: Sequoiadendron giganteum; assembly: GCA_007115665.2. Classification (NCBI taxonomy): domain Eukaryota; kingdom Viridiplantae; phylum Streptophyta; class Pinopsida; order Cupressales; family Cupressaceae; genus Sequoiadendron; species Sequoiadendron giganteum. Next base: position 462,544,867 of record CM021100.1, on the reverse strand, counting down.
TTTGACACCAAATAAACCTCCTTTTAAATGACCCTTCAATTAAATAATAAAGTCATTATTAGATCTTGTTTTAACATTATTACCAAAGTTTACATTAAACCTAATAATAATATTAAGGTGAACTCCCCCATTGTTCTATTAATATTATTTCCCTTTTTAACCCTCCTAATAATACTATCTCAAATTAACATTATATTGCCCTTATTTAATGATAGTAACAATAATATTTACTCATTAATTACAATATTAATTTTACTACTATTTAATCAAACCAATAATAATGTTATTTATTTATAATACAATATTACTAAAATAATGTTCTCATTCATTCTATCCTAATACAATACTACCTTTTAATATCAATAATTTACTAATTTTATCACTAACATTATCATTATTATTGTGTCTTATACTAATACTATTATTTTACTTAAATAAAAAGGGTTCTTAATACCAATGTTACATTAAATGTGTAATGCCCCGCCAAGTAACCGTAAAGGAAGTTCAAATTAACATCATAAGCGAACCAATTTTTTTTATAAAGTGCATTTAAAATACACATTCACTTACTAATTAACAACAACCTCTAAGACTACCAGGTTAGGATTACTTAAACCCACACATACATAATACATATAACCATAGCCTTATGAACTTTATGAAATAAACATCATACATCATAAGAATACCACATAACATAATAAGATAATCAACCAAGATACAATCTTATAATCATTATCTTAATCCAATAGTTACATCACTCATTCCCAGAATGAGGAAATAGTATATAAGATTATAATTACATAACTCCACTTCTTACAAAGAGGGATAAAATAACTTATACAAGTTAAAATATTACAATGCAAGAAAAATTACAACAATAACCGCGAGCTGTCCATCTCGATGTCTCACCACCAAGTACTGAAAATAGATGGGGACCCAACAGTTTTGGTGCATGTTCCACCCAACCAATGTGGTACCTGAAGGCCCACCCCCCATGCTAGGAGATAGTAACAAAGTAACATGGACAAAGATTCTACTACCTCTAACCAAAGGCAAACTCATACTAACTCATACTGTTATAACCAACCAAACGAATTAACAAGTACAACTCATTCACCATACAAGTACGAATAAAGTACAACTCAAGTACAATACAAGTAAAAATCAAATACAATACAACTACAATACAAGTACAACTCCAATATCATTGACATAGGTCACATTGCTCCCAGACATAAAGTAGATCAAGTATGTCCAAATAACCATACACATAAAATAATTAACAACAGTTGTCATAGATAGAGTGTCATCGCAAGGTTTGTCATGAGATCTCCTCTAGGCATTCTTCATAGGCTCCGGCACAAGTAATCCTGGTGGCCTCAACCGAATCCCGGCACTCATACTCACTCATGCGGAATCAACTACCTCTCGCAAGAGCAAGATAGTTGATCTTGCCATTCCAGGCCTTCTCACTCATCCCAAGTCTAAACAAGCCCTTGTGTCTATGAGTGAGGATTAAATTATCTTGATTAATGTGAAGTTATTCCTAATCTTCTAAGTACATTATTTTAATTATCACTTGTTTAAATCACTCCTGAAGGTTATCCGGTTTACCTCTTTGGGCTCTGGCGCCTAACAGAAGCCACTCTTCTATTCGACAACACACACCCAAATAATCCACCAATGGAACGAAAAGTGCATACCAACTAGGCATCATAATCCACTCCAACACAAGGAGGATACAAATAATAGAAACTCACTCCAAACATCTTGGAGGAAACAACACATAGTCCACTCCTTTCACAGGAGGTACAAAATATCTCACTCCAAACATGTTGGAGGCAACAACACATAGTTCACTCCTTTCACAGGAGGTACAAAAGATCTCACTCCAAACATCTTGGAGGCAACAACACATAGTCCACTCCTTTCACAGGAGACAACAAGATGAAACCACATAACAAGGTCACTCCATACAAGGAGACACGGATCCCACAATTCGCTCCTAAACCACAGAGGTGCAAACATCCCCGTCCATGAAAACCGAGTAAAAATGAAAAGACGCCATGCACTACCCAGGGGAAAACAACTGGATGGCATAAAGATTCAACAATCCTTATCCTCTAAGTTCTTCTGGAAGACTTATAATTTAGGACTAACACTAAATCCCAAAACCAACAATGCAACTTGACGACATAACAACAAAAGCATTCAAGTCATCAATCAAATCTAATATATGGATTTCCTAAATCCATACTCATTCAATGGGTAGTGATGACAAAGTCAAAGACACGATAACTAGATCATCTAAAATAATCATAACCTCTATTTCCCTTTTTATTATTGGAAATCTAAAACAATTAAACTTACTTCCCTTTACTGAATACAGAGAATTAAATCCTTTAAGATAATTATAAGGAAGATACTACTTTTGGATATACTAAATCCATATCTCTTTCATAATCCAATCACAATGATTCAATTAATCTAAATAGAAATTAATAAATAATATAATTGATTGCCTCATCAATAAAACAACTTCTTAATTTACTTTTAAATCGACACAAATCCATGCAAGTAAACTTTTTCTATTTCCTAACCAAATCTTACATCTCATTCAATTTTCTATTTAAAACATTCAATCACTTTAATATAATAACATATTGTTTCTCTATCCATTTTCAATATACACTAATCAATCCATTTTTAGATCTCTATTCAATAATACATTGCATGCATCTCATTAAAATAAAATACGATAATGAATTTTACACTGAATATATATATATATACTCCATATTATATAGACACCATTAATATTCCATTCACAATGACTAGATTACTCTATGGAACTAAATAAAACATAATAACTATTTGCCTTTTTTAATATAGTTAGTTCCTAAATTTACTTCTAATGCAACCTAACACTATTGCAAACAATATTTTTCAATTTTCTATCCGGAGTCTATGTCTCATCAACTATCCATTTAAAAACATGCAATTTCATCAATGTATAAGAATATCTTTTGGCTTGTCTATTTGGCCACGCATTCATATTGTTTCTAATTAAATCTCATTAATTAAAACAAACATTTAAATATAAATATTTCTATAATTCTTCAATATATTTAAATATATTTCTCTATACATTTTCTACACATACTAATTATTTCTTTTAGAACATTAATAATACCCAATATGCAAACAACAGAATAAAATAAGATAAAATATTATTTATTCTCTCAAATGGATATATACCTTCACTATATATATACTAAATATAAATTAATATATTTAAATATATTTAATCATTAACATATCTTCTATCCTTTGCAAAATATCAAATTGATTAATTCAAAATAAAATATCCTTTATCATCAATATTCCAAAATATAAATATATTTTTCCAATTAAATCAAATTAATAATTGGACCTTTTACATATGAATTTAAATTCCACAATTCAATTTTAAATTATGCATTCTTTAAATCAAATATTTAACTCCTTCAACAAAACTTTAACATTGCATTTTAAAATAAACAATAATTTCCCCATATGTTTATAATTTTAATTCTACTAATCTAATATACAAATTTTATTTAAAATAATATGAATAAATATAATACTTTAGTACTATAAATTATAATATAAAATATTAATAAATAATATTTTAATATTATAATAACAATACATAAAATATTAATAATAATAAATTGATATTTATAAATATAATATTTTATGTATTGTTATTATAATATTAAAATATTATTTAATAATATTTTATATTATAATTTATAGTACTAAAGTATTATATTTATTTATATTATTTTAAATAAAATTTGTATATTAGATTAGTGGAATTAAAATTATAAACATATGGGGAAATTATTGTTTATTTTAAAATGACATGTTAAAATTTAATTGAAGGAGTTAAATATTTGATTTAAAGAATGCATAATTTAAAATTGAATTATGGAATTTAAATTCATATGTAAAAGGTCCAATTATTAATTTGATTTAATTGGAAAAATATATTTATATTTTGGAATATTGATGATAAAGGATATTTTATGTTGAATTAATCAATTTGATATTCTGCAAAGGATAGAAGATATGTTAATGATTAAATATATTTAAATATATTAATTTATATTTAGTATATATATAGTGAAGGTATATATCCATTTGAGAGAATAAATAATATTTTATCTTATTTTATTCTGTTGTTTGCATATTGGGTATTATTATTGTTCTAAAAGAAATAATTAGTATGTGTAGAAAATGTATAGAGAAAGATATTTAAATATATTGAAGAATTATAGAAATATTTATATTTAAATGTTTGTTTTAATTAATGAGATTTAATTAGAAACAATATGAATGTGTGGCCAAATAGACAAGCCAAAAGATATTTTTATACATTGATGAAATTGCATGTTTTTAAATGGATAGTTGATGAGACATAGACTCCGGATAGAAAATTGGAAAAGATTGTTTGCAATAGTGTTAGGTTGCATTAGAAGTAAATTTAGGAACTAACTATATTGAAAATGGAAAATAGTTATTATGTTTTATTTAGTTCCATAGAGTAATCTAGTCATTGTGAATGAAATATTAAAGAAAATATGTAATATAGAGCATATATATATATATATTTAGTGCAAAATTCATTATCGTATTTTATTTTAATGAGATGCATGCAATGTATTATTGGATAGAGATTTAAAAATGGATTGATTAGTGTATATGGAAAATGGATAGAGAAACAATATGTTATTATATTAAAGTGATTGAATATTTTAAATAGAAAATTGAATGAGATGTAAGATTTGGTTAGGAAATAGAAAAAGTTTACTTGCATGGATTTGTGCCGATTTAAAAGTAAATTAAGAAGTTGTTTTATTGATGAGGCAATCAATTATATTATTTATTAATTTCTATTTAGATTAATTGAATCATTGTGATTGGATTATGAAAGAGATATGGATTTAGTATATCCAAAAGTAGTATCTTCCTTATGATTATCTTAAAGGATTTAATTCTCTGTATTCAGTAAAGGGAAGTAAGTTTAATTGTTTTAGATTTCCAATAATAAAAAGGGAAATAGAGGTTATGATTATTTTAGATGATCTAGTTATCGTGTCTTTGACTTTTTCAACACTACCCATTGAATGAGTATGGATTTAGGAAATCCAAATATTAGATTTGATTGATGACTTGAATGCTTTTGTTGCTGTGTCGTCAAGTTGCATTGTTGGTTTTGGGATTTAGTGTTAGTCCTAAATTATAAGTCTTCCAGAAGAACTTAGAGGATAAGGGTTGTTGAATCTTTATGCCATCCACTTTTCCTCGGTAGTGCATGCATGCTCTTTCATTTTTACTTTTCATGAAAGGGATGTTTGCACCTCCTTGGTTTAGGAGCGATTATGGGATCCGTGTCTCCTTGTATGGAGTGACCTTGTTATGTGGTTTCATCTTGTTGCCTCCTGTGAAAGGAGTGGACTATGTGTTGTTGCCTCCAAGATGTTTGGAGTGGGATCTTTTCTACCTCCTGTGAAAGGAGTGGACTATGTGTTGTTGCCTCCAACATGTTTGGAGTGAGATATTTTGTAACTCCTGTGAAAGGAGTGGACTATGTGTTGTTTCTTCCAAGATGTTTGCAGTGATTTTCTATTATTTGTATCCTCCTTGTGTTGGAGTGGATTATGATACCTAGTTGGTATGCACTTGTGGTTCCCTTGGTGGATTGTTTGGGTGTGTGTTGTCGAATAGAAGAGTGGCTTTTGTTAGGCGCCAGAGCCCAAAGAGGTAAACCGGATAACCTTCAGGAGTGATTTAAACAAGTGATAATTAAAATAATGTACTTTGAAGATTAGGACTAACTTCACATTAATCAGGATAATTTAATCCTCACTCATAGACACAAGAGCTTGTTTAGACTTGGGATGAGTGAGAAGGTCTGGAATGGCAAGATCAACTATCTTGCTCTTGCGAGAGGTAGTTGATTCTGCATGAGTGAGTATGAGTTTCGGGATTCGGTTGAGGCCACCAGGATTACTTGTGCCAGAGCCTATGAAGAATTCCTAGAGGAGATCTCATGACAAACCTTGCGATGACACTCTATCTATGACAACTGTTGTTAATTATTTTATGTGTATGGTTATTTGAACATACTTGATCTACTTTATGTCTGGAAGCAATGTGACCTATGTCAGTGATGTTGGAGTTGTACTTGTATTGTACTTGTATTGTATTTGATTTTTACTTATATTGTACTTGATTTGTACTTGTATGGTGAATGAGTTGTACTTGTTAACTCATTTGGTTGGTTATAACAGTATGAGTTAGTTTGAGTTTGCCTTTGGTTAGAGGTAGTAGAATCTTTGTCCATGTTACTTTGTTACTATCTCCTAGCATGGGGGGTGGGCCTTCAGGTACCACATTGGTTTGGTGGAACATGCACCAAAACCATTGGGTCTCCATCTATTTTCAGTACTTGGTGGTGAGACATCAAGATGGACAGCTCGCGGTTATTGTTGTAATTTCTTGCATTGTAATATTTTAACTTGTATAAGTTATTTTATCCCTCTTTGTAAGAGGTGGAGTTATGTAATTGTAATCTTATATACTATTGCCTCATTCTGGGAATGAGTGATGTAACTATTGGATTAAGATAATGATTATAAGATTGTATCTTGGTTGATTATCTTATTATGTTATATGTGGTATTCTTATGATGTATGATGTTAATTTCATAAAGTTCATAAGGTTATGGTTATATGTATTATGTATGTGTGGGTTTAAGTAATCCTAACCTTGTAGTCTTAGAAGTTGTTGTTAATTAGTAAGTGAATGTGTATGTTAAATGCACTTTATAAAAAAAATTGGTTCGCTTATGATGTTAATTGCAACTTCCTTTAAGGTTACTTGGCGGGGCATTACAAAATGTAACTTTAATACCTCTTTTGATCACACCCTTACTATCAATAGTTTAAACCGATATTGTGATCAATTTACTCTTTAATTTATTATAGAATAGACCCTTTTGAAACTCGATATTCACTTCTAAGATAAATTTTGTTATAATCCCCTCTTACTCATTTTAACTTCTCATTCACTTAAAGAAATGACATGTCATTTTACTTATTTATTTATCATGTGTAAATCTTTTGAAATTACTTCTTGTTTTAACCCACATGACTAAAATTTAAAAGATATTAAATGATGTTTATGTAATTATTTATTTATTTTATTCTTACTAAAGTGAGTAGATTCCTTTTTATTGTTATTTATATTGTTTCTAATCCTATCTGTTAGAATTATATATTTATATATATGTATAGATAGTAATAATAAAATTAACATCATCATGAATAATGATATTAACACCAATTTTTTTTGTCGAATCACATATCAATATTTTTATTCTCTCATATTACCAGTAGTGTTTTTATCATCACCAGTCAATTAATCAATTATTAAGAAGATTATTTTTTAAAATTTTAATCCCAAAATTATTTCACTATTGCTAATACTATTTTATTTAATCAAGTATAATAATTTTATTAATCACAACATAGTTTCCCAACATTTAATGTAACTATAATATCTTGAAATAAATTTACAATAATAATACTATTACTTACTAGTTTTCATTTTTCAAATTTTAAAAAATTATTACCAACTACTCTTATTTAATTGTCGTCAATTTTTTTTACAACAATTCATAAAATGAAATACCATGCAAAAAAATACTAAATTTGGGATATATTGAAGATATTAAAAGTAGGTTTTATTTTAAGAGCAACTATTCAGTAATGAGCATTTATTTAAGGAAGAAGTTACATTGCTACTATTTGAAAGATTAATATATACAATTTTTTTGAAGATCACTATAATGTTGCGATCAAAGTTACAATTTTGATGGTATGTGTGTTTTCAAGTAGAAGAGTGGCTTCCATAGGGGCCAGAGCCCAGAACAGGAAAGATTGGGTAACCTTCGGAAGTGGTTTAATCAAGTGATAACTAGAACAATACTTAGAAGTTTAGGACTAACTTCTCACTAATGAAGATAAGTTGGCCTCACTCATAGACACAAGGGCTCGTTTAGACTTGGGATGAGTGGGACGGCCTAGGAGGCAAGGTCATCTTTCTTGTCTATACGAAAGGTATTTGACTTCGCATTAGTAAGTATGAGGGTTGAGGATCAGTTGAGGCCACCATCTTGACGATCCATAGTGGGTAACTCATGACGAACTGTGTGATGAAACTTTGTCTAGGACAATAGTTGGTACATGTTTATTGTGGGTATGGTTTCCATAACATACCTGATGTGACCATAGTTGGTACTTGTTATGTGTATGGTTCTTGTAACATACTTGATCTACTTTATAACTAGAAGCAATGTGACAATGTTTGAGATGTCTTTGAGTTGTACTTGTGATGTACTTGTGTGGTACATGTGTTTGGTTGTGTCAGTTGGTTTAGTTATGTTTTAGCCTGTGTCTAGAGATAGATGGTCTTGGCTTGGATTCCTTGTTACTATCGCCTTGCACGAGGGGTGGGACTTTGGGTTCCATTTGGTTGGGTGGCATGCACCTAAATCCGTTTGGTTATTTCTTCATGTTCGTATGATGAGACTTCTAGTTGGAGAGCTTGTTGGATTGAGTTTCAGTTCTTGCTTTATTTCATATCCATTGTTCTTGTAATTTATTACCCCTCTATTGTTATCGAGGTGGGACGTTGTAATTGTAATTATGTTTATTGGACGTACCTCATTCGGGGAATGACAGATGTAATCTTATTGTTTAATTATGAATAATAAAATTGGAAGTTAGCTCTTATGCTTTCATGAATTTATCTTATTCAAAATGTATGTGTTAATTTATTAAGAAATTAAATGAATTGATTAATATTCATGTTTTTTGTTGAGGTTCTATATAACCTCTATCTCATAACCTTAGAGGTTGTTGGCATTAGTTAGTGAACTTTCTTATTATTTGTACTTAAACAAAAGGAAATTAGTCCGTTTAAGTAGTTAATTGCCACTTCCCCTAGGGTTGCGTGGTAGGGCATTACACATGGTATCAGAGCATAGGTTTAAACACTGGGTACTCTGGGATTATGATGGAGCAATTAAGCTTTTAGTTGTGTAGGATTTTAAGTTATGTACCTCACTTAATACCTTGGTGTGTAGACAAGGTTTTGATTTGGTGCATTATGTGTGAGGGAGTTATATCCCTACGTGTTTGTAGCTTCCAGGAGTAAGCCTTACCCTAGGGGGGAGGATGTAATACCCCTCCATTTTTCCTTCGGGTTTAACAGTGTGTCCTTGTGTTGCTTGGTTTGTTTGATGTGTTTTTGGATATTCATATGCCTTTTATGTGTGCTTTCTGTTAGTACCTTGACTATGGTACTCAACTTCTATTTGTTAACTATCTATAAAGTGACGTTAATGCTATCTTTTGATGAAATGGTATTTTAATATGATGTTATCTTTATGGAATGTTTTAAGTTAACATGAATGGATATTCGAATTAATGATGTTTATGCTTTGGATTATATTAATATGTTAGATTTGTCAGTTATTTACATTGTATTGGTATAGGGGACAATATCGCATCACTCACTTGTGAGCGCTCTGCGATTCCGTGATTTCCTCTTCATGGTCTTCCTTATTTATGACATGTTTATGTATGAGGATATACTCTTTGTTTGCGGGTTGATAGGTACAGGACATCGACTCCACCAGGTTTCACAGGTTTGAGCATGTCCAATGCCCACAGGTATTCGATTAGGAGATAGTAGCTAAGTTTTCAATGCCAAGTCATCACTCTAGTCATAATGTGTCGTCTATTGTGAGTTGGCTTAAGTTGTTTTAATATTGATCAATTTGTCTTAACTTTTTCATCTGGCTTTGATTTCAGTTTTAAGTTGCAAGTTAGAAAAATGTTAAAATATATGCGTTTAAAGTTAAATTTTTGATTACCTTATTTGACTTATGTTGAAATGTATTTACCCATTTTCCACGAACAAGGATGTTTTGTGTCTCCTGTGAAAGGAGTGGATTATGGGATCCGCGTCTCCTTGTAATGACTGACCTTGTTATGTGTTTTGTTGCCTCTAGTGTTGGAGTGAGTTTCATTTTATGTCACCTCTTGTGAAATGCGTGGTCATGATATCTTGTTTGTTGCACTTTGTACCCTTGGTGATTGGATGGTATGTGTGTTGTCAAGTAGAAGAGTGGCTTCCATAGGGGCCAAATCCCAAAAGAGGAAAAATTGGGTAACCTTCAAAAGTGGTTTAATCAAGCGATAACTAAAACAATACTTAGAAGTTTAGGACTAACTTCTCACTAATCAAGATAAGTTGGCCTCACTCATAGATACAAGGGCTCATTTAGACTTGGGATGAGTTGGAAGGCCTAGGATGCAAGGTCATCTATCTTGTCTATACAAAAGGTATTTGACTCTGCATGAGTAAGTATGAGGGCCGGAGATCGAATGAGGCCATCATCTTGACGATCTGCAATGGGTAACTCATGACGAACTGTGTGATGACACTTTGTGTAGGACAATAGTTGGTACTTGTTTATTGTGGGTATGGTTTCCGTAACATACCTGGTGTGACCATACTTGGTACTTGTTGTTATGTGTATAGTTCTCGTAACATACTTGATCTACTTTATATCTGGAAGCAATGTGACCATGTTTGAGTTGTATTTGAGTTGTACTTGTGATTTACTTGTGATGTACTTGTGTGGTACATGTGTTTGGTTCTGTCAGTTGGTTCAGTTATTTTTTAGCCTGTGTCTAGAGGTAGATGGTCTTGGCTTGGATTCCCTATTACTATCTCCTAGCACGGGGGGTGGGCCTTTGGGTTCCACTTGGTTGGGTGGCATGCACCTAAATCCATTGGGTTCTTTCTTCATGTTTGTATGATGAGATTTCTAGTTGGAGAGCTTGTTCAATTCAGTTTCAGTTCTTTCTTTATTTCATTTCCGTTGTTCTTGTAATTTATTACCGTTCTATTATTATCGAGGTGGGAAGTTGTAATTTTAATTATGTTTACTGGACTTACCTCATTCAGGGAATGAGAGACGTAATCTTATTGTTCAATTGTGAATAATGAAAATGGAAGTTAGCTCTTATGCTTTGATGAATTTATCTTATTTGGAATGTATGTGTTAATTTATTAAGTAATTAAATGAATTGGTTTATATTCATTTTTTTTGTTGAGGTTCTATATAACCTTTGTCTCATAACCTTAAAGGTCGTTTGCATTAGTTAGTGAACTTTCTTATTATTTGTAATTAAACAAAAAAAAATTAGTTTGTTTAAGTAGTTAATTGCCACTTCCTCTAGGGTTGTGTGGCAGGGAATTACACATGGTATCAGAGCCTAGGTTTAAACACTGGGTACTCTGGGATTATGATGGAGCCATTAAGCTTTTAGTTGTGTAGGATTTTAAGTTGTGTACCTCACTTAATACGTTGGTGTGTAGACGAGGTTTTGATTTGGTGCATTATGTGTGAGGGAGTTATATCCCTACATGTTTGTAGCTTCCAAGAGTAAGCCTTACCCTAGGGGGGGAGGATGTAATACACCTCCATTTTGCCTTCAGGTTGGACAGTGTGTCCTTGTGTTGTTTTGTTTGTTTGATGTGTTTTTGGATATTTAGATGCCTTTTATGTGTGCTTTTTGTTAGTACCTTGACTATGGTACTCAACTTCTATTTGTTCGCTATCTATAAAGTGACATTAATGTTATCTTTTGATGAAATGGTAGTTTAATATGATGTTATATTTATGGAATGTTTTAAGTTAACATGAATGGATATTCGAATTAATGATGTTTATGCTTTGGATTACATTAATATGTTAGATTTTTCAGTTATTTACACTATATTGGTATAGGGGATAGTACTACATCACTTGCTTGCGAGTGCCCTGCAATTCCGTGATTTCCTCTTCACGGTCTCCATTATTTATGACATGTTTATGTATGAGGATATACTCTTTGTTCGCGGGTTGATAGGTATAGGATATCGACTCCACCAGGTTTCACAGGTTTGAGCATGTCCAATGCCTAGCGGTATTCGATTAGGAGATAGTAGCTAAGTTTTTCATGCCAATTCGTCAACCTAGTCATAATGTGTCATCTATTGTGAGTTGGCTTAAGTTGTTTTAATATTGATCAATTTGTCTTAACTTTTTCATCTGGCTTTGATTTCAGTTTTAAGTTGCAAGTTAGAAAAATGTTAAAATATATTCATTTAAAGTTAAATTTTCGATTACCTTATTTGACTTATGTTGAAATGTATTTACCCATTTTCCACGAATGAGGATGTTTTGTGTCTCCTGTGAAAGGAGTGGATTATGGGATCCGCATCTCCTTGTAATGACTGACCCTGTTATGTGTTTTGTTGCCTCTAGTGTTGGAGTGAGTTTCATTTTATGTCACCTCTTGTGAAATGCGTGGTCATGATATCTTGTTTGTTGCCCTTTGTACCCTTGGTGATTGGATGGTATATGTGTTGTCAAGTAGAAGAGTGGCTTTCGTAGGGGCCAAATCTCGGAAGTGGAAAAATTGGGTAACCTTCGAAAGTGGTTTAATCAAGTGATAACTAAAACAATACTTAGAAGTTTAGGACTAACTTCTCACTAATCAAGATAAGTTGGCCTCACTCATAGATACAAGGGCTCGTTTAGACTTGGGATGAGTGGGAAGGCCTGGGAGGCAAGGCCATCTATCTTGTCTGTTTGAAAGGTATTTGACTCCGCATTAGTAAGTATAAGGGCTGCGGATCGATTGAGGCCATCATCTTAACGATCCGCAATGGGTAACTCATGACAAACTATGTGATGACACTTTGTATAAGACAATAGCTGGTACTTGTTTATTGTGGGTATGGTTTTTGTAACATACCTGATGTGACCATACTTGGTACTTGTTGTTATGTGTATAGTTCTCATAACATACTTGATCTATTTTATATCTGGAAGCAATGTGACCATGTTTGAGTTGTATTTGAGTTGTACTTGTGATGTACTTGTGATGTACTTGTGTGGTACATGTGTTTGGTTGTGTCAGTTGGTTCAGTTATGTTTTAGCAAGTGTCTAGAGGTAGATGGTCTTGGCTTGGATTCCTTGTTACTATCTCCTAGCACAGGGGGTGGGCCTTTGGGTTCCACTTGGTTGGGTGGCGTGCACCTAAATCCATTGGGTTCTTTCTTCATGTTCGTATAATGAGATTTCTAGTTGGAGAGCTTGTTCAATTCAGTTTCAGTTCTTCCTTTATTTCATTTCCATTGTTCTTGTAATTTATTACCCCTCTATTGTTATCAAGGTGGGAAGTTGTAATTATAATTATGTTTATTGGACATACCTCATTCAAGGAATGAGAGATTCAATCTTATTGTTTACTTGTGAATAATGAAATTGGAAGTTAGCTCTTATGATTTGATGAATTTATCTTATTTGGAATGTATGTGTTAATTTATTAAGTAATTAAATGAATTGGTTTATATTCATGATTTTTGTTGAGGTTCTATATAACCTCTATATCGTAACCTTAAAGGTTCTTGGCATTAGTTAGTGAACTTTCTTATTATTTGTACTTAAACAAAAAAAAAAATAGCCCATTTAAGTAGTCAATTGCCACTTCCTCTAGGGTTTCATGGCGGGGCATTACAGCCATACAAATCAAAACATTTACTTTGCATCTATACACACTATTTTATATGCATACTTTACAATATAGTGATGATTATGAAACCCATCTCTTAACTCACAAAATTAAAATGAATCATGAAGAGGTATGTATTTTTCCATAATATCAAATATGGGCTTGCTCTCCACCCTACCGTAATGGCGTCGTGGAGCCTCGCGGGCTATAGCCATACCCCCAAGCAAGGAACTATTTTAACTCCACGATGATGCATGGAGTCTTTTCTCATTTTCACAAATGGATGAACCTAACATAGCCCAATTAAAATGCATCTAGGTCCTTTACTTTTATATTGTCAACCATGATTCACACACTATTTCCCCTTAGGATAACCAATAAACAAGAGAAAATGGAAATAGAAAGAACTTATCTCTTTTCTAGTAAGTGAAGGAATTGAACCATTTGATCCATCTTTCCCTGGAGGTGGATTCCTCTCCCCTTCTCATTATTTCTACCATCTCCCTAAATTCTCCAAGAGAAGTGGGTAACAACCCCTCCTTTCTCCCAACAATATATTGAAGCTTCAAGTTCAAACTTCCCCCTTTTTCCAATCTCGTCACTCCTCATTAAGACATATTTTCAAGGGTCAAATGATGTCCTTAGGGCCCTATTGCATGTCCATTGGACCCCTACCAGTATGGTATATACCCTAGGGAGTTTATTTTTGCATCTCAACCAAGAAAATTGAGCAACAACCATATTTTAAGACCCATTTAAGGACCTACCCGAATTTCAACATGGGTAAGGGGTTCCCAAGACACAATCCACATGGAACATCATTAAATACTATGACAAACCAAAATAAACCATCCCTTTAATATCAACCCCCATCACTTAGTCTATCAACATATTAGCTTTATATCTTCAAGAAGATGTCTTTTGATTTTCTCTCAATGGTCATCCCTTCTTGTACTAGCATCATTACCTTCCTCAACATTACCAACATGATCATTAGCAAAAATTGTATTTCACACTAATTTGTTATTCTAAACTTTATCTATAAGATTTCAAATTGTGTTCCATAGTATAAGAGTGCATTCCAACTTCAAAGTAGTAACAAGAAAAAACATAATTTCAAAATGAAATGCAAGTATATTGAAAAATATAATCTTATTTATCATCCACACTATATCTAATCATCAATTCAAAAAAAAAACATAAAAAATTAGTGTTTTTTTGAGTAGAAATGAGGTGGGGTCTTACAAAATAATATACATTAACCCATAAAATACAAAGAACAATAAACAATAGATATTAAGCCATAAAATGCACAGAAGAATAAATAATAGACATTGACCCATAAAATGAAGAGATGTCAAAAACTTTAAAATGACACTGTAAATGATATAGGAACTTGAAAATGCCTCATTTTTTTCTTCCAATATGATAGACATAAACTCTCTTTGCAAACACATATTTCACTCTCTCAATTATTTTTTATATTTCTGCAATGGTTTGATCTTTATTCTTCCTTATCAATGAGTGTTTTTATGGGTTATTTATTGTTGTTACAATTCCCTCATTGGATTTTGATATTTTGGTCATGGTTTTGTATTTTTCAATCCAAATCAATTGTGTGTTTATGAAAAATCTATAGACTTTGAAAGATGTCTATCTGGTCAAGACATTTTTTATGTACTATGGATGTCTTGATGTATGTACATCATGCATGCAATTTGAGAAAATTAATAAGCAATGTAAATAATCCTTTTCTTGAAAGACTTAAAACTTCACATCATAATTCATTAATGATGCCTGCACTTCAGTCTATTCATAATAAATGAAAATGTGCTTTTAGTAAATGCATACTTTCCTAGGTAAAATGAAAAATCAATAGAAACACTAGGCATGAAGAATCGACTATATCAGAGAACATTACAAAGTCATGAAATATTTCCAATACCAACAAAACATTAGGAATTTGTTAAACTAATTTAAAAAATTAAATTGATTAAAAAAACACAAAACCACGAGGAAAATGGCAACAACCAATAGAAA
Source organism: Sequoiadendron giganteum (assembly GCA_007115665.2). Classification (NCBI taxonomy): domain Eukaryota; kingdom Viridiplantae; phylum Streptophyta; class Pinopsida; order Cupressales; family Cupressaceae; genus Sequoiadendron; species Sequoiadendron giganteum. The sequence goes on along the minus strand of CM021100.1, from coordinate 462,529,138 downwards.
AATTGGAAAGAAAGGGCCAAATTGTCTTATAATAAAATAATCCTAGAAAAATTAGCATGGTTAAAAAAAAATTGTCTGCATGATTCCCGAGGAACACATTAATAGGAATAGGTGTAGTGGAAATGGCAATAGCCAATGACAAAATTGCAAAGAAAAGGCCAAAATTTCCTTTTAATAAATAATCCCAAAAACATTAGTTATGTGGATAGGTGGTGTTGTTCATAGTATTTCACATGCCATGTCTAAAACTTGTGCTAATGCGAAGTGTTGGAAATTTAAATGCATTATTATAAAAAAAATCTATTTATTATTGAGATTGATAGGTGCCTTGTTGTTAGATGGCGGTTGTTACTTCCATCATTTGATGTGTATGTGAATACATAGAAGATGAACTTTATAAGGTGTTGTGTTCTAAATTTACAAGTTGATTCTATTTTTTATTCCTATTTTATACAATCACAACCTATTTTTTATGCAAAAAATTATTCTAGTTAAATATAAAAAACCTACTAGATTACAACTAGAGTGATGCATCAAGTTTTTTTTCTTGTGGTATTCCTTTCAATTATATCCTTTTTCTACTTTTTCCTTCTCCTACTTCTAAGTAGGTCCTTACAAAAGTACTTGACAATAATGGATATCTATGTAATTTTTATAGTGTTGTCATTGATGGTGGAAAAGCTCAAATGCCTATTCAATTGCACCAGAGGAAGGTAAGATCTAGTTTCTATTAGAAAATGGGAGTATAATACCATATTTTTCATAGATCTAAATCACAGTACAATAAGCATTAGAGTTTTAGAAACATAACTAGTGTATTTATTTGTGCCCTATCCATTGTTGTTATCTTTTTTTTTTATACTATTATAGTGCCATTCATCAAAGATATTTTGTACAGTCAGTAATTGTATATTTCAATCAATATTTCACCTGTATTTGTAGTTATAGATAAAACTAATTGGTCATTTTCTTCCAATTACTTGTAATGGATCTGTTTTTCCTACAGGAATTAAGTGCAATAAAGAAGAAGCCTTTGATAGGATGGTGTTCACGCTTACAAAGTGTAGCCTATAGAAATTGGATAGGGTCACAAAACTGAAAACCTCTATGATTATCTAGGAATTGATGTTGGTCATAGATACTCTATTCTAGTTACTACTAATCAGTCACCAAAGTCTGTATAAGAAAGCTTTGGTTATGTTTTTAATCGTAGCAAGAGAAACTATAATTTTGCAAATATAATTTTGTTACAAGAATTTGGTAGAGCATAGTTTCCATGGATCTTGAAACTTTTTTTCTAGTTACATGCTGGGACAGTGGAATTGCCTTGAAAAGTAAAAAATTTCTAGTTGATAGGAAGTGAAAAAATAGAATTTTCTTTCATATTGCACTTCATAGTTTCAATTGTCACAACACACATATATAGTGTAATATCCTTCTATTCTTGGGTGTTGCACATTTTCCTTTGGTTTATTGGGTCAAACAGATAAATCATAATAACCTTCTACTTAGAAAAGGTTATGCTATTTACAACTTCATAAAGTAGAATTTTCTTAAAAATTACAAAGTTACAACTATATTAATACATATATGTATATATGTATGTACATCCCTACGTATGTATATATGTGTATGTATATATATATATATGAATATATTTTTATGTCCACATATATGTATCTAAGCTTAAACCATACATGGATTTCAAAACTATGACAAAATGAATACCAATATTGATCAATTTATTTACTTTTTCTCATTTTATTTAGTTTTCCTTGATACATTTTCTATTGATAAATTTATTTTCTTTCATTTTTAAAGGGTCTGGACAACATAGTCCATTTCCAATTGCATGATACCGTCACACATTTTGTATTTTTCTTGATGAATGTGAATAATAGATTGTCATCAATATTTATCTCTTTCCTATTTTTAAATATCCACTACCCTACTTAGAAGTTCTAGAACAAGTCTTATTTTAGTTGCATGAATTTATATTAAAAGTTCATTCTTTCCTTGTAGGATTTTTAGTGCATATTAGTGAACCAGAGGCTCTATTTGCAAATTATGCATTTCTCTTGATCGTGGTGAGTAATGACCTGTTCAATTCTTCTTTCTATGTATTCACCATTTCAAGCTTTTCACATTGTTTTATAGTAATTACTATACTAAATAGTGTCAATGAAATTTGTATTTATTATCCTTTGACAAGAGATCTGGAAACATGCTTAGATACAATCATCTTAAAAGACAAAAATTGTCACAACAACCAATTGTAGTAGAAACCTAAAAACCAAGTGCAATTAACCTTTAACATCAATCAATGAATCTTTCCAGTATGTACACTATTTTTGAATTAACTCATTGGATTCCAAGGTTGTAGATTACTTATTTGACATAGTGTATATTTTTCTTCATTGTCATTCTACATTGAAAGAGCTACGTAATGGTCTTGTACCATTTCTTTGATTTCCTTCACAACTACTACCCTATAGATTTAGGATCCTATGATACTAATTTTCACCCAATATTATTAAAAGAATTGCATAATATGAATGACAAGAACACATATCTACAAAGAATGAGGCTTTCAGCCATAAAGATCAATGATAGAGGTGAAAATGGGCTTTGGGGTGACATTATCTACCTAAAATGGCTAACATACTGGTGAAACATACCAATATTAATTTGGTATTTAATATACAAAACAATATACTTGCATTTCAACAAGGATGCATGTAATCCTACCATATCAATTCTTTTCCATGATACAATTTTTGTTGTTGGCCACTATGAGCCTATGTTTTCAAGGCTAAATGGATACAATTGCATCAAAAGAATCTAGCCACATTCACAAATCACATATTTCAACTTGGAAAAAACTTGGAAAACAATAGAAAATATGTTTGATACACTTGGACTTTGTAGAGTGGCCACATTTTCCACTACATGTGGTGAAAGGATGTTTGCTACTATAGCTTTTTTGCTTGTTGAATAATTTGATCCAGTTGATTTGTAATGATTTATGGTGGAATCATTGGACAATGCATTGATATTTGGAAATAAATATGTACTAGATTGTTTTGATGCTTTCAGTCAATCTAGTGTAGGAAGCAACAATCGTCTATAGCAAATACAATCATTTGTTTCCACAGTTGGAATTCCATATGCACAAAGTAGCCTTGAAGGGTCATAATTTTGTGCAATATGGCTTTTCCACATGTTTTCTACATGAATACAATATGGCAAGCATCTCCATATCCCAAGGCTAAAACATACTCTAATTTCATGAATCCCAAGAAAAATATAAATTTAAGTTTGTTTGCAAGTAACTCATGACATTATCATTATGAATAACTTGAACAAAGATAACAATTGAGTCACAACATCCATATCCATGATCAAATTTTCATTCAACATATGAGAAAAACTTCCAAATTGGAAACAACAAACAATGTAATTAGTTCTCATAAATAACAAATATCTACAACAATACATACACCAACTGAAACAAAATCAAAATCACATGAGACATTATGCTCCCAAAAAGAAAAAATCAGTGATGTGCAAGTATCTCATGCAAATGTGTCACAGACTAAAAATATACTTCTATGCTATCCACTACCAATCTCCTAAGAATAATTCAATCTTATAAAGCTACCCCATATCCAATTTGTCAACAATCAACACATTCTTTAAAAAAACAAGTACACAATGCATAAACAATTACAATTTAAGTATGCAAAATAAAATTCAGTTATGTGATCATAGCCAAAATCCAATGCAAAACAAAATCATTACGTTCTTTGAAAAATAAATACATAGTGCACAAAAGACTTATTCTTTACATTTCCAAAAATTGAAACATAGGCCATATGCATATTCTATGGTCTAGAAGACAAACAATACTTGTCAAAAACAAAGAAAAAAACACATATGCATAAAAAAATATCCAATCTAAAAATCTATTAAGTCATACTTACAAATGATAAATGACACACCCACTCAACCATGGTCTCTTTATGTCATGCTTCATTGCCATCACAAAATTCATAAAGTTGATGCTACACTTTTAAAATATTTTTCCTTTATTTCTATTCAAATGGATGAAAATAATATAATGATAGGACAACCCATTTGCAAATAGTGTATAAAAGCCACATTAGATGTTAAGATCACGTATTTTTCCATGCCATCAAGAATAAGATGAAATGAACAAATAGATGTTGTTCACTCTTGGAATACTCTAGAGGAAAGGCTTGTGTCTTTGCACATACCTTTTGTGCAAATCGGGCAACTGGGATATAAACGAGCACACTATGGCTTGCTTGGTACAATCATCAAAGCTATCATAGATTTCAATAAAGTGCAAAAAGCATTTACTAGGCAACTAGATGCAACCATGATAGTAGCAGTTAGATTGAAGTGAAAGATAAAATACGATAATGCATATGCACAAGGTAATTTTAGACTTTATATAGTCATTAGTTCATTAATCTCCCAATCCAAAAACACCATTGTACATAAAAGAGAACATATCTATAAATAGAGAGTGGCAAGACTTGTTGGCAAAGAGTACAACACAAAAGAAAACATATTTTGAAACAAAACCAAGTATGAAATATGACACATTTGAAGACGATGAAGAACCAATAACTAAATCACTTATACATTGGTTTAATGAAACATAGTCAATCATATAACTTGACACAACAATCATTGAGATTACACCATTAAAAAGGTTTAAACCTCTTGGTATTTTTGAGGATATGTATATAGAGGAGATGAAATTTCCAAATTTTTTATGGTTCGGATCGACCAACTTACATTTCTAAAAAAATGATGTACCTATAAATAGAAAAATGAGGGCTAATGCATGAAGACAATGACTTTCCAACACAGAAGAAATATATTATTTAAAGTTGTTAAAGTTATTATTCACCAAGTATCCTTACTGACATGGGTTTGCATACAGAAAATGAAATTGAAAGGTGAAAAATTTCTTGTAAAAGATGTGTACAATCAAAAAAATCTTGAAAAAATATTTAGATCTCCATTGGGCTATAGAACATTAAACCACAAATTTTAGGGGAAAGTTGCTCCCTTACACTTCTAGCATTTTCACCTAAAAGGAGAGAGATTTTCCACCCAAAACTTGGAAGTTTCATTCAAGATTAAGGAAAATATGATTAAAATATGTCTAAATGGAATGTGTTAAATGCAAATAATTGATAAAAGAAACTAACTAGTAATGCAAAACCTACAAAATGCACTTTGTTTGAAAACACATTGTGATATACAAACATATAGTAAATGATCTAGAAATGCAAACCAAACTAAATAGAAAGCTATCAAATAGAAGGTGTGCACATTGAAATGTGTTGAATACTAGAATGAGGACTGAAAATGTTGTTGATTCTAGAATTTTGACATACTAGGACACTTATGCTATTCTGGGTGACCTCATCCCAAATCTGGAAAACTATACTAGAGCCCGTTTCAGCCAAATGGGTATCCAAATCTACAAAAAACTCTATAAAAACTGTGAATTAGGACTAAGTCACCATTAATGGTGACTTAGTTAACTTTGGATTTTTTGAAAATCCAAAAGTGGAAATGGAAGCCCTCGGTCTGCACTTTATCTTCCTCCAAGTATCTGGATCTGAAACTTTGATTTTTGGCACTCTAAGTGACTTTTAATGGATATTTTGGCTTTGAAAACAATAAGATACATTAAAAAACATTGCAACCTATTATTCAATTATTTTCTAGCCTTCAAGATACCTAAATCTACAAATACGCAAGGAAAGAGAGAGAAATGTGGAATGTTCAAGCATGGGGGCTTGCCTTGGTCAAACCCCTTTTAGGTAATTAAACCAAATGAAGAAATAATACTAAGAATGAACATGAAATGAAGGAATTAAAAACTTTGCATGATGATAGATCTTGACTTTCTACAACAATGGATGAATAATATACCCTTGAATTCTGTTTGATGACTTAAAATGCAAAAACCCTAGCTTGCTTGAGAATAATGATAAATGATGAATGAAGAGAGAAGATAAGAAGAAGTAGGTCCAAGGCCCCAAAATGAGTGGAAAACTCATATTTATACACAATTATGCCCTAATTATGGAAGATACCACATCACAAGCCAACCTTAGGTCTTAGAAAATAAAAACCTGCCAAAATTTTGAACATATTTTGATTTTTAAGCCAACTGGGACTAAGTCACCCCAAGTGGTGACTTGGTCCCACTTAGGCATTTTAAGTGGGTGTTGGGAATTAACATATATTAAATTATGTTTATCAGGTTTATTCTAAAAAAGACACTTAAATAAGGCTTATAAGTGTATAATGGGGCCTTTAAAGGCATAATAAAGGTGTAATTATTGATGATAAGCCTATAAAATTGTGAGAGTTTGTTAAAAATCCTTACAACTCTTTGAAATAATGCTTGGTAAATGATAAAAATAGTTTATTTAAGTGAAATACGTTAGAAAGGTTCTAGAAAAGTGTAAATGTGTATTACAACACTTTACAACACCTTTACAAGGCATCATAAAGTTTTTATTGATTTACAAGAGTTCAAGACCTAATATGAATCTGTTGGCCACATTACAAAATTAAATCTAGGAAAAACTAGGCCAAAATCCACAAGAAAGACCCAAATGAGTGTGAAAATGTCCAAGGATACATTTTTTTGCGACACAAACATTAAAAAATATTCAGACCTTGCTAGATTATCTAGAAAATGCTAAAAAAAATATTTGCAATGATAAGAGAATTGGGACATCCAATTTTTCTTGTAACATTAACAAGTGTAGAGCATTTCTGGCAACCATTGTGCAAAGCTTTGCACAAAATATCTATTTCACAACAATCAAAGTCTAATGAAATTATAGAAGATAGGGACTTGGATTTTAAAATCAGAAAGAATCCACTACTTTGCAGTTATTGTTTTAACCATTGGGTCAACACATTCTGGAAAATGATGATAAAAAGTAATGAGGCCTTTGGTGAATTTATAGACTATTCTTTTGTTATAGAATTCCAAAACTGAGGCAATGAGCATGTTCATTTTTTAATATGGATAAATGATGCACCTCTACATGGAAATTTCTTAAATGTTGAAATAGAAAACTTTGTGGAAAAGTATATTTCACGTGACTCATTGCTACTTGATACAAACTTGTCCAAAATGCAAACACATCGTCATACAAAGAGTTGCAAGAAATACAAAAACTCAAGTTGTAGATTTAGTTTCCCCTTGCATCCAATGGAAAAAACAATAATTTTAGAACCACTTCTAGGGCTTGATGCTACAATCAAGGAGAGAGAAAAAACTATTTTTAAACAATTTGAAAAAAAACATTACACAAAGGAACATTGATTTCAAATTTTCTTGCAGGAATTAGAGATGGATGAAAATGACTATATTTCAATGCTTTGATCAACATTATCATGTTAAAAAGAGACCCTTTTGAAATTTAGATAAATACCTTTACAAAGAAAGTGTCAAAACTATGGTACACAAATAAAGATACACAATTTGTTTTAAATGCATATGCTTCTACATCTTAATCTAGCTCATATATGATGGAAGCTTGGAAACACATTGCTTAACTATCAATAAATGGCCACTCGTCAATCTCTTCATATCATTCTCTCAGTGCCATTGTGTAAATGCTCAAGGAAAATAATTTTCATCAATACTGCACCGTTAAAAAGATGAGTCTACATGTTAAAAATCCCTAAGCTATTCATAAAAGAGAAAGATGATTTCTAAAACACCATGTGTGCCTCTATAATTGAAAATACACACAATGACGAAAAGCTCTTGATAGTTTTTCATTGGCTAAATACACCACTTTTTATTTAGGAAACTCCAAGAAGCTGCAAAAAAGAGAAACTCCATAGATTATATGCTATGTAAGATACAATCCACACATTGACCTTGATAATTATTGTAGAGAAAAACTTATTTTTTATGCGTCTTTTATATATAGTGACCAAACCTTGTTGACTGGATATGAAACATGGAGTGCCTCATTCAATGCAAACAAAGCATGAGTTACAAATATTGAAAAGATGTTCATTGTGCAAACTATTTCTAAATGGGGTGACATTGATGAAGCCTCCACAAAATCTGAAAATGATAAATACCTAGCAATATAAATTAGAAATGAAATCAACAAGGAAAAGTAGGAGAATACCATGGAATAGTATGACATCATAATGAACTTAACCATTTGAATAATACAAAGCTCAAGGATTATATATGGAAAAATCTATTCCCGTAGATTGCACATCCATTTCTACTAAGCAACAAAAAATAATACAAACTAAAAAGACAATTGAATAAAGAACAACAATCAATAGTAAAGAACAAACTGATGAAAAAAGGACTTTCTCCAAAAAAACCATTCTACTTGTTCTTGACAAGAGGGGATGGCATAGGCAAGACCTTCATAGCTAAATTAATTTTCAAAGAAACGATGCGATATTATGATAAACAACTAGACAATGACCTGCTCAAGCCTATAGGAAAAAATTTCTGCTTCAATAGGAAAATTTTCATTCAATGTAGGTGGCATTACTACACATTCAATCTTCTAATTTCCATGCAACTCTTCAAAAATGTTTCCTCTAGATTCAAACATAGATGATTCCTTAAGCAAAAAATTTGACCAATTAAAAATTCTCCTTATTGATGAAGTCTCATTGATTGGTTCAAAAATGCTTTACAACATTGACATAAGACTTTGTCAAACCAAGCACACAACAACAACACCTTTTGGGAGCATAGATATTATATTTTGTGGAAACTTCTACCAAGCATAGACTATATGTGATACTTGGATATTTGAAGAACCAATAATGGATAAAGAGTGTGAACCTCAATTTCATTCCTGCATAAACAAAGCAAACAATCACAATATTAGATCATATGCAAGGTAAAACTAGGATTCCCCATGAAATCCATTTGAAAAACTTAAAATAGGAGAATGAAAAAAAAGATGAACAAAGAAAGCAATTAAATCCTAATTAAGTGTGCAAACTCTTGATCCCATGGGGGAGTTGGCGCCAATGAGATGTTGCAATTGACCCTTTCCCAACTCCTTTGTAAGCTTTGATGATTTGATGAGTGATTGATCCACTTTGTTGATGAAGAACAAAACGTGTTCTTGAGAAAACCTACAATAACCTATCTAAGATCTTGCTTGGAGGATGAAGTTGAGTAGAGTAAGTTTACTCAAGATGTGGATGATAGAATGAGAGGAAGAGTCTCTCATTTATAGATTTCCAACATGGAAGAGAGAGTGGAAATAAGAAATGTGGGATCATTCAACATCCAATGGCCAAGTGCCACTTGTCAAGATGTGAATGGTTGAGGAATGAGCACATTTTGGTCAATGTGCATGATAAATTCCATTGGATTCAAATTTGAATTTTGAATGTGACATGTTGGGGGGAGAGAATAATGGAGTTAATGTCACTTGGCTCAATGCACAACGACATGTAAGAGGCATTGAATGCCTTGTTGGAAGGACCAAGTCCATTTGAATTTGAATTCAAATAAAGGAATTTTCCCTTTTGATGCCATGTTGAGAGAAAATAGGTGAATTAATAAATCGAAGTAATTGATTTATTGTGCAACTTGCATTTTCTAGATAATTTTAGTGAGAGGGATTAAGTTAATCAAATTTTGATCAATTTAATGAGAGATTAGATGATGTGACAATTTAGACTTAAATTTATGAATTGATTTAAATCAAATTGAGAGCAAATGATTAATTAAATAAATGATTTTGATTTATTTAACTAAGGAGGAATATGTTAGATTAAATTAAATAATGTTTTAATTTATTCAATTTAATAACAAGACTTTAGAGATTTAATCAAATAAAATGAATTATTTAATTAAAATGAGGTTAGTTAAATTAAATTGATTAATTTAATCAAAGGAGATAGACTTAATCAGATAAATGATGATTCATTAGATTAAGGGATAGAATTACGATGAAATGCTGAGAGTTTGATTTCAGAGGAAATGATGTTAGCGATTAGGATCAAGTGTGCCAAATCGGAAATGTACATTTTCCATGTCTACAAAGAGAAAATACTATATACCTTTTAGATTGACAATGTCAAGTGCTTCAAATTGCATACTATAACTAGACAAAAAATTAACATTTCATTTCCATACTTAACTATGCTAGGATTGGTCAACAAACCAATGAATACATCAAATACTTGAATGCAATTTTCTACAAGACACCTCCAAATGATCCATGATTTCTATACTTGTTTCACAGAAACATAGTAGTTGACAGAAATGCTAGAATATTTATCGATAAATCTTTATGTTTTACAAGAAATTGATAAACAAGACACAACAATTGATAACATTCAATTTCAACCACAAATATCATCATTTCCTAGCATAATTTTGCTCAAGAAAGACATTTTGTTTGAATTTATTGTTTACAACATTAATGCACATGACACATTGGTCAATGGTGCATATAACATTTTCAGATTTCATACAACTAACAAACAAGATTTTGTTTGGATAAAATTGAATGAATCCACTGTTGGAAAATTACGTCGACAAAGAATGAAAATTCTATACCCGAATTGTATTATGCCTAATTGGACATTTATAAAAAGAATCATTATAAAAGTCAACATAACTAAAAAAATAGTCACTCAAGCAAAATTTCCTTTGCAACTTGAATGTGCATGAACTATTCATAGAGTAAAAGGCCTCACAATGGACATGGTTTATTTTGACCCACTAATATCTACCAACATGGTCTTGCATACACTTCCTTTTCATGTGTAAGAAACATAGAGTCAATTTATCTCATGCATAAACTACACGAACAAAACTTCAAATTCTGAAAAAAAGTAAATGGAAAAATGCAATGCCTTATGGCCTAGAAATAGTGGAAAGTATAACATAGCCTTTTGTCTATCTCTCCAAGTCATTTTATGATGTTCTCTTTGAATACATGTAGCTTTGCATTGCATGCACAAGAAATTTCCCATAACCATGATATGCTTCAAGAAAATGTCCTTTGCTTCCAAGAAACCAGACATAATGTGCTCTACCACATTGGCTTCCTTGACAAAACATTCAATTGTTACATTGTAGTAGGTATTCATGACTTTATTAACATGTTGTAGTAAAATAGTTCCAGTGCAAAACTTTGATAGGTTTTTAATAGAATATCCAGAATCAATAACCATTGACCTATTGCATATGCACATTACTCTCCACATCATAAATTTGTAGTTGACACCAAATGAACTTAGTCATTATCTTCTTAGTTTAATAAAAAAAATTGTCACCTTATTGCCACCTAATTCAAAAGTGATTATTGCTAGAGACTTTAAAATTTACATGTTACAATCCACAACAATAAAATCACTTCATCTTGAATTTATACAACACAAACTATCACTGATTATTGAAAAACCAACAACACATGGAGGCAATTTGTTGAATCAGTTTTCAATAAATGGAATTGAAATTTCTACTATAAAATTCACAATACTAGATACATTTTGGTCAGACAATTTTGCAATATCCCTTTAGATCTAGTCCTAGGGAATAGAATTCTAGTCTCTTCATACTTGTTGGCATGAATTCACACCAGCAATTCAATGCTATTATATAGTCATATGGACAACATAGTATATAGTTTTGCAACTGCAACAATTTACTATAAACATTCACTATGCAATATGCTATTATCATTGCTCCTTTCGGCTGCAAGAAACCAATGTGCAATTTTTGTAAGTATGAAGAATTATTGGATTAATTGTTCTTCATGTTGGTCATGTCTCTAATCAGAATACTTATCCTTCCATTTTCTACGTATTCAAATTTTGACTTTGCTATTGTTCCTTGTGAGGGCTTCCAGTCATATTTTTGTAAACTTCTAACATGATTATGCTATTACAAATGACTATATATTTGTTGTAAAATGTGTATGTTATCATCCATAATATTCCTATACCTTTGCACATTATATGTTTCTTAATTAGAAACAAATTAGAAAGTCAAGATTGTTATGGATTGCAAAACTATATTCAAACAAATCTAGAAAATATTTAATATATGTATATGATAGGGATAACTTTAAGAAACCCCCCCCCTTGGTGAAGGTTTAAAATCTTGGTGAATCTTTCCTTTTATTTGAAAAAAAATAAAAAAATTCTTGGCGAACCTTATGCACAGTATTAAAAAATTTGTAAAATCCTGGCGAATCTTAATGAATAATTGGTAAAAATAATAATCACATTGGTGAATCCTAGTGAATCTTGGCGCGCTCCTATCACAATACAAGTGGGGTCGAGGGCCAAATCTTCCCCCATTCCTAACAAAATTCAATACCATTGGCCTAACAATTCTTCATTGATGGAACCCCCATCATAATCTTGTCGATGGCCCGATGAAAATGGATCACAACCTAGTATTGGTGTAACAATACTCTATCGAGCTGACTCCTAAGGTACTCTCTTGATATACCAATAGAGTCAAGTTGTCTTGACAAAAGTAACCATGAATTATAACCATGGGCATGAATTATCGAATGTATAAAGTATATCAGGGGAACTATGGTGCATCGGGGAAACATTATTTGGCATCCCACTTATAGAACGAAGGACGACTGCAAGTTCATTCAGCACCCTAATACACATGTGCCTTTTCAAAGGCTTGTTGAGGCTTAAAATTTGTTATGGGCCACACGATTAGATTTAATCATGTGGCCCAAAATAAATTTCGGGCCTCAACAAGCCTTTTAAAAGGCACATGTGTATTAGGGCCCAGAATCAACCTACAACCGTTCAATTAAAAATATAATCTATGGCAATAGATAAAAGAAAATATTCCTGAAATTAAATAGTAATTTATTATTAGTGGCGATATTGCCCAAAAATTAATCGGAGGAATATAGTATTACTGGTGAATATAATTAATTTTTTTAGTAACTATATAAAATATTGGCAAATCAGTTTGGATGACGCATCATTTACATGGAAAATTAATCGAGACAAAATTATTTTTTCGTAAAAACCTGGCTATTTAGTCTTCATTTCAGCTTGTACTATTAACCATTTTTGGAGCTCCTGATTTCTATTATTAGCCAATTGGGGAATATTCACCACTAAAGTTTTCGCTGGTATATGAACTTTTTAAATTGATTAATTTATTTAGGCTCTACTAAGTGCTATCTGATTTTTCATTTACATTCTCCACTGTAATTTCTATAATTTATATTTCACTATTTTTTATTTTCTACTGATCCAAATTTTAGCTTTTTCTATTGTTTGGAGAGAACACTACCAATCATATAGTTGGAGATATCTCACATGGTTATGCTATTGCAAATGAACAATTTTATTTTTTTTGAAATAGGTATGTTATTATTCAAAATATTACCATAGATTTGCATGTCATATGTTTCTTCATTATAGACAAATCACGAAGTCAAAATTGTTATGCATTGTATAGCTAGCTTGAATCAAATCCATATAATATTTATTCTATGGATATGAAATTTTTAAATTGATGGTTGCATGGTGCACATGTCTTAGTAGTTCATACAAAATATATCTTAACATTTTCCAAGCTGCAACATAACATTCAAACCATCTACAAATAAGTAAATTCTTAATAGTTGACACCAACAAACTTGAAAACCATAATAGATCTCAGTGATGATTTCTTATTAATTTATTTAAATCTATTCTTGAATCAAGTATCTCATAGCATATATTTCTAGAAACACTTGCAAAATACAATCCACATCCCACACAACACAAAATGGAACACTCAAATGAGAAACAAGAAGAAAAGAGGTAACTATTGTATCCCATTTATGTCATATATTGCTTGAATTTGTGTATGCTTAAGTGTCTATCTAGTTTCCATCATTTTTAAAATTGCAATGTAAATATTGAAGGTATAGACTCTGCAACCATCAAGCATACTTGATATATGCACAAAACAATCAACTTCAACATTTAAAGGTGATATTTTAGCCATATATGGCTCTGCTATTATCAAAATTCTTGGCTCACCAACAAAAAAAATGATTGTGCATATTGATTTGGTTGACAACCATGGCCAAATGAAAATCACTATAAATATTAACAACAAAGTAATTGACACATTTCTGTCACTATTATTTCCTCATACAAGTGTGTGTTTCACCAATTTTGTCATTAGGAAAAACACATAATATGAAAGAGGAGATGCTGACTACTCCCTTGTATTAACCCCTAAAAGCACCATTACATTCATTAACAAAGTTTTTAAGGAATGAAAATTGATTCTTGACACAAGCATCTCGCAAGTCATCCAACCAGATGACCAACACTTTATTGGAACAATTGGCATTGTTGTTCCTAGTTACCATCAAAGGCCAATGCAATATGAACTGCAAGTTAAATATGGAGAGTCCTAGGATGATTTAGCTATTGTAAGATGGTTTTCATAATTAATCTACTTTCTTATAAGCTACCTTTCTAAATTAACAATATTTACATTTTAATAGTCTCCTTTTGATTGAATTAATGTACATATTTTATGACATAGAATTTTTAATCTAGTTTTATGCCATTAAATTATTAAACTGATATTCCTTGGAATTATCCATCTGAAAATTTCTATATTTTATAGGTTACAGTCCCCACTATCCATGCAAATCTATATTCCAAACTTCAACTAATCCTAGCATCAACAAAAACCCCCTTCATATTATTCAAGAATATTATTCGGTTTGGGGAAAAATGCACAAGTGTAATGAAAACACCATAGTCTAGCTTCATTGACGAGCTCAATGATGCATCTACAAAATCCTTTGTAGAACCACTAAAGTACTTAAACATGATTCAAGTAAACACTTAAAAAAATTATGTTTCACATAAAAGTATAGGATTCTGATTCCAAGCACTTGTCATGTGTGCCTTGCTATTTTGATGTTGTTTATAACTTTTTAAAAAAATTTAAAAATTGCATTCTTATAATTTGAAACTAATTACATGTGTATTGCCATTCTAGGTGACTAGACCATTGAGGCCTAAAAATTTCCACTTTCCCCCATATGAACTAGTTTGAAAATTATGTAAATGAAGGCTTTTTGTAACAAAAAAATCCAAAAATGATTTGCACGATGCAAAACATGTGAAGCTAACAAATAAATTGAATACATGCCTTTTCTCCAATGCACTATTGAAATATTAGATGAAGTTATTGATTATTATCTACATAATGAGAATCTACAAAATAACTTCCCCCAACTAGCTACAATACCATTTGAAAATTATAGGAAAGACATGTTTGCAATGATGTTCTTGCTATGAAAATTTCAATTACGAGGAACATTTACACTTTCAATCGATAATTACATCATAAAAATTATCAGCTTAGCACAGGTACTTACCTTCCACTATTTCAATTTTCAATCTCATTCCTTCATAGCATATTCTAACAACTATATTGTGATTAGCATAATGGTAATTGTATGTGATGCAAGATAAAAGTAGAAAAATATAGCACCATTGAAAAATATCAAAAATCAAGATGTGAAAGAAGCTGCATAGCATGACTCTTGTTGACAATATCATTGAATTTTTTATTTATTTATGTTTTAATGAAGACTAGTCTAATGATTTATTTAAATCTCTTATATGCACTATATAATTTCACAATTGAGTACTAGTTTGTTTCAAACATGTATTCTATTGATATAAATCACTTTGTTTGGATTTTTAAAAATAGTTATTAATAGTGTTTCATGGATTAAGTTTTTTATTTTTTGCATATCATAGTAATACATGTCTATGGTAAAACAAAAACTACAATGAGCCAATGTCGGCTGTGTGTGTAATAGAAGATATGTGTGCTAAAATCCAGGGTCTAATTCTTTTACATACAATGTTGTATTGTTTCAATAATTGGATAGCAAGAAAATGGTTATGGCCTTGTTTGTAATGCTATTTTGAAGAACATGGTTTGTCTTTCAAAATGAATTAAAATTAAATAGTAGGTGATCACTATATTAATTTATCAATTTCATTGCAAACTGGTGGCACATCTCAGAAATCATGAAATCAAGTCTCTTAAACAATGGCATATTGTTACATGTATCTCGCACGAGTCATTGTTTATGTGGCATAGACTATAGTTGTTGATGGTAGTTCACATGTCTTTTGTGTGCAAGGAAATTATGTATTTATTTGAATCTCTAACTTCCTATATCTTTTAAAATATAATCTTTATAGTTTATATGCCTTTCCAATTCATTAATGGCTTATGGTGTGAAGCTTTAAGCCTTTCAAGTGAAGGATTGGTTTCATTTCTTATTCATTTTTTCATATTTCTCAATGAGGATGAAACTTGTGTCTATTGAAAGGATTTATACCTATCATATTGGAAGAAAAAAAGGAGACATCTATTAGTTCCTATATCTTCTACATGTCATTTTTTTGTGGTTTATCTGTTTTCTCATATTGTTTGATAAGAGTGAAACCTATGCCTCTTGACAAGGTTTGTGTCTATTGTAGTGAAAACAAAAAATGAGGTATTTGTAAGTTCCTATATCTCTTAGAGTGTCATTTTATACTTTCCTACATCTTTGCATTTGTAGTCAATCTCGTTTTGTTGCAAATTACTTTTGGCATAAGACAAGTAAAAAATTAATCATTTCCCAATGTTTTGTTTCTATTGCAAATATTCCATTCATGGTTACTATTAATTTTATCTTTGCATATGAAATTAGTTAGTGTACATTGATACTTCATTGCTTTTTCTGTCTAGTGTTGAATATGTTAAGCAATCATCCAAACAACAAGATTATGTTATGCCCATTACTCATTCATATGATCTTCTAACTTGAGCACTCTTCCTACATTTTCCTCATGGTTTTGTATTTTTCTAATTGCATATTATTCTCAACATGAGAAAGGAAAAAATATAATCAAATCCTGATATTTTATTGCTATTCAAAATATTTCATGGATTTTTATTGTTCTTTGATATAGTTGTGCCTTTGCATCGAGTGTCTATATCAACACATCAAATTTTAACAAGGACATTACACATGTATAGTACCCAATTTTCATTTATTGCAAATAGACTAAAGTGCAAGTGTCATTGATAACTTATGATGTCAAGTTTTGAGTCTTTTGAGCAAACGATTATTTGCATTCTCTATTCATATGCTCAAGTTGTTTGATGTGGGACAAACCTATGTCTATTGAGAGAGTTTTTGTCTATCTTGTTGGAAGAAAAAAATGATGCATGTGTAAGTTCCTATGCCTTTTAAACTACCATTTTTGTATTGTTTGTTAACTTTCTGAGATTGTTTGATCAGAAAATAAGCCGGTTGTGACTTTTGATATCTTTTACACTTTAATTTTTCATTGTTTATATACTTCCTAAGATTGTGTGATGAGTGTGTAATTTGTGTCTACTAACAAGATTTATCTCTATCGTGTTGAGAGAGAAAAAAAATTGTAGTTGTTAGTTGGTATATCTTTTACAATGTCATTTTATAATTCTTTGCATCTCTCCATTTTATGGGTCAATTTTCTATGATTTTTTTTTAATCAATACGCTATGTTTATTTTGTAATTATGTTCAGATTCAAAAAAAATTAATCAATTACTAATATTTTGTTCCTATTGAAATATTTCATGGCTTTGTAATTTTATTAGATATAGTTGTGCTCTCACATCCACTCTTTCTATCCACACATGGTATTTCAATCAAGAAATTGTGCATATATAGTCCATAATTTTCATTTATTGTTAATAGGATAAACGAAAACTATCATTAAATGTTGGTGGGCTCCTTGGCTTGGTAGCACTCTTGTTGGGAACTTAGACCAATCATTGTGCAGTGGTAGAGGCTGCATTGATAAGTGTTAAATATTCTATCAACAAAGGGTGCTCCAAATTATGGGTGGAAGGTGACTCTATAAACATTAAAAAATATCTACATGATACTCATACTTTGAGTCAGAATTTTATCCAACTCATTAAGGATATGATAATCATGTTAAAATATTGTGAAGAGATCCATGTCTCTCATGTTTATCGAGAAGGAAACTTGTTGGCAGTGTTTTTTGCCAACAAGGTTGTCAGTTTAAATGAATTTTATTCAAGGGAGGAGGGCTTTATCCTTCCCAATAAAGCTAGGAGTTTATTGAGGAATGATGGAATAGGATGAAGTGATGCAACATTTATGGTCTAGTAACTTTCTCCATTTCACATGCTTTGTGGGTGTCTTGTTGCTCTCTCACCTCCAATTGTGCATTTGTCACAAGGGTTTTGTGATTCATATGTTGGTAGCCATGAGTGGTGACATAATTAGAATCAAGCCACATTCTTGTGGGGACATTTAGAGAAAGAAGAAAGTATGGAATGCTCTGTGCCATGGTAATTTTAGTCCATTTTTGGAGATATTGAATGAGCATGACCCTAATGCCTCAACACAATTTCTTTCTTTCTGAAATAATTGAAAGTTCAAGGTTAAAGGTTTGGAAGTGGAGGTTAATGAGGATTTGGTTTCCATTATTAGCAGGATGCCAATAATTGGATGGAAGTTCTTCAAGGAGAAAAAGGGTAATGAGGAGGCGATGGCTTTTTTTTTAAGATGATGAGCAAAAAAAAATAATCAAATTGGAGAGTTGGGGCTATGAGAGAAAATTCCTCGATAAAATATTGGCAAGCACTGCTGAGGTGTTGATACATTACATGAATTTGAAAGGAAGGTTTAGGGCCATTCTTGGTCACCATTTTACTCTCCTCAACCATTTCAGACATGGTCCGTTCATTTAATTTCCTTTCTTTCTATTATCATCTTTGGAGGTCTCCGTGTACACACATCTAAAGAATAGGAGGGCCATTGTCCTTAATGAAGGGCTTATTTTATTAATCATAGAAAATGTCAAGACTCTTTTACATTCTCCTAACTTAAAGGGAAAGGAGAATACTTTAAGTGATGAGCTTGGGTTGTCAGGGTCAGAGTCCTCTTCAGATGAGGAGGAATGGAACAAAGAAGATGAGGATCTTTCTCCTACAATTATGACTATGTCTTCAAACAAGATGAAGGTGGTTGATGCTAAGATTAATAGGCCAGATAAGTGGCTTGCCCTTTCTAGAGTGAAGAAAAAGAGGTGGGATTGGATGATCCCTCTCCCAAGTCTTTGGAGCTGGTAGTTGGTAGAGATGTTGTTGGTGGTGGTTGTGAGATGGGGACACAAGATAATGATGTGGGTTTGGTTTACAAGCCAAGGAGGTTGTTGATGTGTATTTCTAACATAAAGAACAAGGCCTTGTAGTTTCTGACCAAGGACCCCAATGATGCTAGTAACAAGAATTTTGGCTACAAGATGGTGACCATTGATGATTCTCCTTTCCAAGACTTTCCCAAAGAGGAGGAGGACAAGGAGTTTAGGGATCAAGATTAGGAGGATGTGGAAAATAAAGAAGTCAAATATGAGCCTTTGAAGGTAAATCATCTTTTTGATGATTTTCTTATCTTGATGATGATGCTACCTCCATGTATGATTTACTAGATATGGCTAGAGATGAGACCAATGGTAGCTTTAAATTAGCTAAGTTGACTCTAGAGGAGCTCAATAAAATTAATATCAATATTAGAGGTTTGAAGGAAAATCTGAAGAATGTTCCAAAAGGTTGAGTGTCAAACATTCTTATTGATAGAATGTTGGACCTTGAAGGTTCCTATCATGACTTTAAATCTTTGTGTGATGAAACATTGTCTACACTGGAAACCAAGGTTTTAGGTATAAATGTGGGTATCAAAAAATTTTGCAGGCATGCCATATCTTTGTGAAGAACAATGCAGACTCCTTGGAAGTCCTTTTCAGAAACATTAGTGAGCTCATGGAGGATTAGGTTAATTTCTTTGAGCTTATGTAGAAAGAACACACAACCAAGGGAAAAGGTTAAAAAGTTGTTAGGGATGATGACAAAGGACTTGTTATCAGACGGTTGGTTGATTGGAAGAAATCCTTTGATGTTGAGAAGGACCTACTAGATATGGTTGAGAAGCATATGAACCAATAGATGGAGGTGGCCAACACTCTGAGTGGCTAGAACTAGCACCTGGTCTTTTTCTTTGTTTCTTTTTGTTTCTTGTTGGGTGTAAGTTTCTTTTAGGTTATTTTTCTATTTTTTGACTATTGGGTGTTGATGGTAGTTTCTAGTCATATTTTTTTGTCATCGCCTACTCTGTTGTGTTTTTTGGTTCTTGATTTGCTACTGGTGGTCTTTTCAATATCCATTCATGCAACGTTTTGTATCTTTTCTTGTAAAGGGTTTCAGGGTCCCTTCAAAACCTGCTTTTCCATTATAAGATCAAAACTATCATTAATGGGGTATGTGTGGGATCATCATGGAAAAAATAGGCCCTTAAGTGGCAATAAAATTCAGAAAAATCAAGTTTAGGCCACTTGACTTAAAAATTTGAATAAGTTATCTATATTATTTCAAAAATATTTAAGAATAGAATCTATAGAAAATTGAATGTTGTTTCTAAATTACTAGGTTTATTATTTATTTTTAAAAATCTATTTGGTGAAAATTTGAAATTTCAATGTAGTAGTACTTAAATTTCAAGGAAAAAATAAGAAGTAGGCGTCTGTCTGACCACACTAACCATAATAAAATGATAAAAAATATTTATAATATTTTAGATATAAGTAGAGGAATCATGTCCTAATGTGATGCATTTTTTTTTGTAATTTTTTTCCAAGTAAATAATTAATTATGAATTTTTTATTATAAATTTTAAAAAATATAAAAACTCATATGTCTAACCATCTTAACTTTGTCAAAACTTCATAAAATTCAATTTTTTTATTTTAATCCTATAGTATGCGAAGCATATAATGTGATGCATGTTTTGGATTCAAAAACTGTCATACCATTTGAAAGCTATAGATTTTTTTCAATCAGCCTATCAATCAAGACTTTAGTCATAATTCCAATAGAAAATGAATAATAATTATTTATTAAAATTCAAAGTAAAGCATAATTTATATTGGTTTAAATCTGAGAATCACTTTTGAAAAACCTTTTCATTTCATCAGTTCTAGGTAAAAAAAAGTCATCAGCCACATGGGTTATCATATCACTTACATATCGCCACTTTTTGGCCCATCATGATCCTGCACATACCCAATGGCTTATAATATAAAGTTTTGAGTCTCTTGAGAGAAAAATTATTTATAGTGTTTATTCATTTTCTTATATTGGCTAACAAGGATGAAATATGTGTCTATTGACAAAATCTATATCAAGCATATTGTGAGCAAAAAATGAGGCATTTGTAAGTTCCTAGATATTTTACATTGCATTTTCTGTGTTTTTTAGTCAATTGGTCTGATTTTTTGATGAGGCTCAGATATTTGTTCATTGACAACGTTTATGTCTACCATCTTGAAGGTAATGTTATAGAGTAAAAGACCAATTTCCTTCAATTTCAAAATGGGTTGAATTTGAAAGAAGTTGATTTGGTTTCCGTCCCTTCGAGCAGAAAAAATTTGAACCAACATGAGGAAATCTAATGGAGATAAATTATTTTGTAAAGTTGCTTGCAACATAATTATTTTAATCTTGTTTATGTATTCAAGGCATGGAAGCAATGATACATACATTTTGTATCTTCATAGCTTCCATTTCCCTAGCATGCTTGGCATGCCAAATGCTATAGATTATCAAATTCGTATGTTGAACAATATGGTCTATTGAGAGAGTTTATGAATTATTTGATGCGGATTAAATTTGTGTCTATTGAAAGGGTTTATATCTATCGTATTGGAAGTGAAAAGGAGGCATTTTAAGGTCCTATATCTTTCACACTGTTATTTTTTACATTGTTTACTCATTTTCTCAGATTGTTTGATGGGGATAAAATCTATTTGTGTTGATAGGGTTTATGTCTACTATATTGGAAGAAAAAAATAGTGTGTTTGTAAGTTCTTATATCTTTTATAGTGTTGTTTTTTATAATTTCATAAATTCATAATTTTTTGTTGGTATTGGAAATATTTCATGCCTTCTTAAGGTTCTTTGATGTGATCATGTCTTCACACCCAAAATTTCTATCTACACGTGTCATTTTAACAAGGAAATTGTCCATATAGAGTCTCTAATTCTCATTTGTGTTGTTTATTTTTTTTCCTAGATTGTTTGAAGAGGGTGAAATCTGAGTCTATTGAGGTAGTTTATATTTATCTATTGAAAGAAAAGAGGAGAGGTTTGTAAGTTCCTATATCTTTTACACTGTCATTTTTGTGTTGTTTATTCACTTGCTCAAATTGTTTATGGTGTTGAGAGGGTTTATATCTATCATATTGCAAACAAAAAATGAGTTGTTTGTAACTTCCTATATCTTTTACACTCTCATTTTTGTGTTGTTTATTCATTTTATAAAAAATGATGATGAATATTAAATCTATGTTTGCTAGGATGGTTTATTCCTATTGTATTAGAAACAAGAAACAAGGAATTTGTGTGTTCCTATATCTTTTACAATGTCATTTAATAGTTTTTCAAATCTCTGCATTTTGTGGGTTCTAATATCTATTGTTTGTTGTTCTTTGCATTTTATAGGTTAATGTTTATTATTTGTGTAGAAATACAAATAATCCTAACTAACATAGTGTACCTTATTCTATTTAATTATTATCAAATTCTTCTATTAATCAAATAAAGCATTTTATTGGATTAATTCACCAATTTTCATCATGTTCATTTAAATAAATAAATCAAATCCCTAAAGTCCTCTCATCTAATTTAATAAATCAAATTATTTAAATCAAATGTCAAATCCCCTAAATTCCTCCAAGTTAATTAATTCTGGATTAATTAATTCCTAATCTCATTTACCCATTCTCTAGGTTTTGACTCAACCTTGGTCAAATCCAACCCTTGATTAACCAACCCACTTACACATGAAAATAGTTTCTTTTAATTAACTAATTACCTCATTTATCCTCTCAAAAGAATATTCTAGGGCATATTCCTTCATTAAATCCCTTTAATTGACTTTATTACCCAAACAATTTCCCTCTAAAACATCTCAACCACATCCATTAACACATATTATATCCCCATTTATTCTTCTTACATCCTCTCAACCTTCAACCATATACATTTATTTCTCTTCCATCCTCCTTTCCTATTGAAAATTCCCCAAAATGTGCTCCACCTTCATCCAATAGACTTGATACAAGTGTACCAATCTCATTGGCTCTCTTTTAGTTCCACATTCGTCCCATGTTTCCATTCTTCAATATTTCAACCTATAAATAGAATCCACTTCTACTTGAAATGCATTCACAGTCATATCCAGGTCCACAAGCATCCATAATCTCAAGCATTTGCATTATAGGCATTTTCATCTCCATAACTTACATCTTTGCAATATTTGATCACATCTTCATCACATTTTGGATGCTTATAACAAGGGATTGGGAAAGGGATCTCTTTCGACATCAAAGGAGCACCAATCCCCCTATGGGATTGAGGTTTGCTCTATTTTAGATAGGTTTACATGCTTGTATGCTTTCTTTTTGTGCTTTTATTATCATGTTTTCTTATCTTAATGTGGCCAAGAATTTCATAGGGAGATTGATTTGTCTTTTCTAATTTGACTATCATGTGTGTCCATCATGTTGGCTTAAGGTCTAAAATATTTCTCAGATTTTGGCACCCACCGTAGGGCCGTAAGAATGCTTGTTTAGTTCTCTTCCTTTTGTTATTTGCTAAATTTGTCTGACAGTAATAGATTTATTCATATGCATGTCCAACTTTTCCAATGCATTATTTTTATACTATGAATTTAGTTCATTTTCATTAAATCTATTCTCTAGATTTTAATTTTTGATTATCGAAATAATTCTGGTAAACTATATAAAATAGATCAATTTTCCAAGCAGGAAAACCTATGGTACATTGAGTAATATGTTTGACGTTTACTTATGATAATTTTGTTTGCTTTCGTATGGTGCTCTAAATTCAAACAATGTGTTGCTAAATAATTTTTTGATTCATTATTAGGCCTTGTTATTTTGTAAATGATGGCTTTGACTCCATTC
Organism: Sequoiadendron giganteum; assembly: GCA_007115665.2. NCBI lineage: Eukaryota > Viridiplantae > Streptophyta > Pinopsida > Cupressales > Cupressaceae > Sequoiadendron > Sequoiadendron giganteum. Next base: position 462,504,986 of record CM021100.1, on the reverse strand, counting down.
CATCTTTTAGAATGTCTTGTACTAAATTCTATTGTTTTCCACTTTTGTAGATAATGTGTTGTTCCAACAATTCTTTTCTGGTTCTTTTTATTGGAAATATGTCTTATATTGTCATTGATGTCACCTTGCTGGTTTGGTACCTTGTACTGGTGTGTAGATCATGCTTATCTCATTTGGTATTTGATCTGGTATTTCTAGTATGTTGCTCTAGATATCTCCTCTGATAATATGTATGGTCTAAGGTTTTGAAAAAGATTTATAATGGCTGGAAGGATGTATACATGATCGGGTTTAGCATTATTTCACTAATCTTGGCTACCATTCTATTGCATAACATAGGAGAATTTATTTTCATTTGAAGACCAACAAGTTATCATCTTTGAAATATGTTTTGCATCTATTAGGCTAATCTAACGAATGCATATCCTTACATCGGATATTTATACAAGATAGGTAAAGAATGAAAAGTGTGGAAGTGCGACAAAGAAAAAGGGACAAAAAATGTGAATGTGAGGAGAAGAATAAGTATGTATGAAAAAAGTGTGAACAGTGGTTGAAGATCAAAAAATATTGTGAGCATCAAAGGAACTAAATCTACACATGTGGTGTATCTTTCTCAGTTCAACTCTTGGCGGTTAGCCAATTTATGTTTACTTTTTTTGTAGGCAGTGAGCATCTTATTACTGGTTTTGATATAACTTTAGAAACTATGAGTTAATCCTCACTGTGGTTTTTCCCTTATTGGGTTTTCCACATAAAATATGGTGTTCATGTGTTTTGGAACTTAATTTTAAACTGTAACTTTACTTTGCTCTATGGTGCAATAAAGTTGTAAGTGTTTGTTCAATGGGATTGTGTGGATATTGATTCACCCTCCTCTTAGTATTCGATTTATTTGAAACAATTGGTAACAAATATTTGGTTTCTCTGGAGAAGTTTAATAGCTTGAGGGAGATCTTGTGGATTGAAAAAATGGATAAAGAAGAGCTCTAGATTGTCCTCGAAGATCTAGACAAGGTTGGAATTGAAAATAGAGAACTGAAGGAAAATATTGATGAAGCAAATGAGTGTGTCATAAAATTGAAAGAGAAGCTAAATAAATTCAAGGAAAGATATAGAGAAGTGAGTGAGGAATTGAACCAAGAAAATGATGAGAACACCAGACTGAAGTTAAAGATAAATGAAAAGAAGAAAGTTGAAGAATATTTGAAAATAGTGATACAAAGAAAAGTTGGTGTCTATCATAGACTTGAACATGAAGTAATGAGTCTAAAGAAAGAACTTAAGAAAGAAAAAATTTGTGAAGAATATTTCAAGACAAGCTCCACCAAGCTTGATGAATTGATAGTAGGACAAAAACCTTCTAAAGGAAAAAGTGGCTTAGGAAATGAAGCTAATGGAAAAATGCAGAATTCAAATAGATTAAATAATCAAAAGACTCAAGAAAAAGGAAAGTAGAAAATAAATTCTAGAAAGAAACCACCTATCAGACAACCAAATTCACAAAGGTACTCATCATTCAATGGTTTTTTTTTTTCATGTGAGAAGCTTGGTCATAACGTAACTAAGTGTAGGAATAGGCTGAATCAGTTTTCTGGTCCCTTCTCTAGACATTGTTATGCATGCAAGAAGATAGGACATAAAGCTATTGTTATAACTATAATATGTTTGGACATATAAAGAAAACCATTGTATAACAAGGATGAATGGAAATCAGACAAATCAAAGAAATATAGTTTGTTATTATTGCAAGGAACCAAGACATATCTCAAAACTATGCAGAAACAAAAAATAGGAGAAGTTTGATCCGATGGAGAGTGTCAAAAGGGTTGATAAGCAATATGTTAACAAAGAAATGAGAAAAATATGGAAAAAGAAAGAAGGATCATATTCTACTAATGCATTTGTACCCTCATCTGATGTAGATGAATCCTTCGAGAATTAGACCTAGCTTAGTCTTAGGGGAAGATTTATTAAAAAATCAATTAAACCCCTAGAAATACAGTGTGTCAAATGCTAGAATGTGGATATGCCATAAAGAATGATAAGACATATGTGTTGCAAAAGAAATCAGAAGAAAAGATGAAATTTTGTTCATTTGTTGAGTAAATTATGGTTTCTTAGTGTAGATGGAAGAGAAGTTTGTCAACTTTTTGCAGTTAATACGAATTAGGGGAAAATGATAAAATATAAAGGTAATCTCACAAATCATTTTGGTCATCAAGTGCATTTGAAGAATTTGTGAAAGCACTTGGAACCTTCTTGAAGCATCTTTGAAGTGATTTGAAGACCTTCAAAGAAATCATTGTGGTTGCTCGATATAGGTGACTGATATCTCCCATCTCATAGCAGCAAAGGAAAGGTAACTAAAGAATTTTCTTGTTAAAATATTTTGAGCTATAATGGAAATTTCTAAAATGAATACCCCTCTAAAGTTGAAGGGATTTGAGATGGATGACCTTGATCATCCGAAAATAAAGAAATTGGAATTAGCATTGGAATCAAACGACTTGCTAAACATGCAAATCCTAGGTTTGGATATATGGGGAGAATTCCCTTGGTTTTTCAAAAAAAAATTTATCCTATTCCTTCTAATAAAACTCAGGGATGGAAACATTATATTGGACAAACCGTATCTCATTTTGAAAGAATCAATTGAAGCGATTATCAAACTCTATGGCATTGGAGAACTTCCAAGAGAAAAAACAATAAAATACAAGTGGAGGAAATTACAAGAGCCGACAAGGACCCCTGAGAACTATGTATCACACTATTGGTGATGCCTTAGTTAGGTATGTTTCACATGGAATTTATTATAAAATCTTCTTTAGAAATTGTGAAGGCTATACTTTGGTCATCAGAGTTTATCTAGTGCATAAAATGGTAAAGGAGAGTGTATAATTTGATCTTTGTAAGCTAATTCTTGAAAATCTTACTGAGAATATACAAATGACACTGGGAGAAGGATATCCATTTCATTTTGGATCCTTTCTTACATGTTTGGAGGTTTATTTTAAGAAATCCCTACTAGGAAAGAAATATGTTGAGTGGGAGTCCAGGATTCCCATTGCAAAACAAATTTTTAGGCACTTAGAAAGTTTGGAAGATAAAGCAAGTGCATGCACAAAATAATTCATTCCATTGTAGAATGTGATGAACTCCAGTGAGGTCATTGGAACTTGATTTGAGGAAGGTTCTTCATCCGAGATGAAGGAATTGGAAGTAGTCGCTAGTGATTCCCCTCTAGAATCGAAGAAAATAAAATCTTTCTCTGGAGATTTCATTGCTATCTCTGACGAAAAGAAAGAAGTAGAAGAATATTTGGCCGAATATGAGTCTTCCAATTTGGAAGGCATCCGATCCATGATATTACAAGGAAATATGAATAAAGTTGGTGATGTATGGAGTATGACTTCACTTGTTGATAGAATTAAAATTGATGATGCATTAGTTGATTATCTACTCCACAAAGTTTTTGATGTATTTGCTATTTCTGAATTTTGGTTGAAGTAGTTGCAGAAAGGATGTTGCTTGAATGTCTGGGAGGATGTAAATTGGAAGATTTAGTTGAAAGGAGGTGTTCAAACTAAAAGCATAGGTTATTTGAATTAATTTTATAGACAAAGAGATGCATGAAAGAAATGATTGGCATCTACAAGTATTGTCTTCCTGTCGCAGTTGACAACTTTTGAAGAAGAATTGAAGCAATAGAAGCTAAAGTGAATAAAATTGGGAAGAAATTTTGATATCTTTGAGAACAAAGAAGGGAAGCAAAGGTTGAGAATTGGTGAGATTTAGCCTAAAATGATCATTGTACAAAGGAAAAGGGATGATTAGTGAAGACCTTCTAGCTTCTTAAGGAGATTGTTGAGGTCCGGTTTGATCATCTTTCTAGAATATTCATTAATGTAGAAGACTATGAGAAATAATGTTCATCTACAGATTAGTCATCCTCCTTAACACTATTGGCTATATTGGATACTGTGTGTGCAAGAATGGATTCAACAATAGAGGAATGGAAGGAATTGCTTCCTGCGATCAAGGAAAGGTACTAAAAGGTGGTCCATGGGAAAATAGTTTTTCTGATTTGAGAAATTTGATACTTGAAAGTCTTTAATTTTTTTAATTTTGAATAAAAATCTGCAAAGGTTGGATGTCATGACGTTTTTATCCTTTCTTTTGGCACCCTTTACTATTGATGTCAAAGGGGGAGAGATTTAGATTTTTGATGTTTCGAGGAAAGTTTTGGAGATTTTTAAATTAGAATTTTTGCACATGATGCCATCAATGACAAAGGGGGAGATTTTTGGAAATATGTCTTATATTGTCTTTGATGTCACCATGTTGGTGTGGTACCTTGTACTGGTGTTCAAATCATGCTTATCTCATCTGATATTTCTGGTATATTGGTCTGGATATCTCCTCTACTAATTTGTATGGTCATAGGTTTTGAAAATGCTTTATAGAAGTTGGAAGTGCATATACATGATTGGGTTTAGCATCGATTCATTAATCTTGGATGACATGCTATTGCATAACAAAAGAGAATTAATTTTGATTTGAAAATCGACAAGTTATCATTTTGGAAATATGTTTTTGATTCTATTAGGCTGATCTAACCAATGCATACGGTTACATCAAGTATTTATACAAGATAGATAAAGAATGAAAAGTGTGCCAGTGCGACAACGAAAAAGGGACAAGCGGTGTGAATACAAGGAGAAGAAGAAGTATGTATGAGTGAAGTGAAAACAATGGTTGAAGATTAGAAAATATTCTAAGCATCAAAGGAACTAAATCTACACATGTGGTGCATCGTTCTCAGTTCAACTCTTGGTGGTTAGCCAATTTATGTTTACTTTTTCTGTAGGTAGTGAGCCTCCATTTTGGACAGTAAGTCCTTGTAAGTAGTGAGCCTCTTATTACCGGTTTTGATATAACTTTAGATATACTATGAGTTAATCCTCACTATGGGTTTTCCATGTAAAATATGGTGTTCATGTGTTCTAGAACTTAATGTTAAGCTATTACTTTACTCTCCTCAATGGTGCAATAAAGTTTTAAGTGTTTGTTCAATGATTTTGTGTGGAAACTGATTCACCCCCCCTCTTAGTATTTGGTTTATTCAACACTTTCAACAAGTTGTGAATATCATATCCAAATCCTTCTTGGAAATTGATGTCTCTTCTACCTCACCTTTATATTTTTTTTGTGGTCTTACCCATGAAGATAGCATATATATGTTTGTTTCTAAAAGAATGATTTGACTGGTGCTAGCATGACATTATTGATTGGATGTTTTTCTTCTTTTCCACAAGAAAGTATATATTTTTATCTCTCATTCTACTTGGTTCGTTTCCTCTTACTTTGTGGCATATTATCATCTCATGTACACACCAAACTATTGATCCACAAACAATGAGATTTATCTCCTCACAGTGTAGGTTGCAAATCTACAACTGGAGGTGGTTTATTCTCTATGGGAAGGCTTAGGTGAGCTTGTTAAGCCACAATTTTTAAGTTGATTACCTATTGGGGCACTCAACTCTTAGCTTGCAATGTGTTGTATTATATTTTAAGAAATCAAAAGGAACTCTACAAATTTCCCTTTATTTGTATATATCACATTGTCCTTTTGGGGTGTTTGATTTGAACTTATTTCTCATTTTACCTCCTAATAATGCATTTGGTCAATGTATGACAATATTTTAGACCTATTTGTAATTCAATTAAAGTCACCCTCCACACAATTTATTTTATGCATTTTGGCAAAAACTAGTGACGTATCTTTTCTATCTTCTAGTCATGGAAGCAGAGAGGAAGTAGAGAGATAGGTCAGTTAAGGACGATGGAAATGTGTGTGGACTTGAGTGCTGATTAAATGCACCATTAGTGTTTGAAGGATAAAAAATCTTGGAGATAAGATTTTTTCACCGGTTAGTCACCTTTTTTTTTTTGAAAGAATCAAAGGAATTCAAGAAGAATACTATAGAAGGTTGGGCTGTGAGCTTGTTGACTTGGCTAAGATGACTGTCATTAAATTTGAGTTGACATGAATAGCTTGAATTGATGTTTCTTCAAATTTTCTTATGCTATTTTTGTTTCACTTGTCATTTATTGATGCCATTAATATTTATTCAAGCCTTTATTTCTGTACTTATTTTGTTCATAGCGATAATAATATTATTTCATTCATAGCCATAATTTCGTTCACTCAATAGTTGTGGTGGGAGATCGATTAGAGGAACATATTTATCCACATGTATGAGATCTAAATCTCTGGATTCTTCAAAGCATAATTGATTTTTTGTTCGATTTGAAAGTGACTTGTGTTTGTCTTCTCAATTGTTTTGTTGCTTTCTTCATCAAAAAATATTTAACAAGATTTGCATTAGGATGATATTTTTCGTTAAGATTATAAAAAAATCCAACATTCAAACTTGCTACACATTGATAAAAATGGGTGGATGTTCTGCAATAAATGTTTTGAGATTCACATTTATGATTATTGCTAGAAATTTAACATCATTTGTGAATAGGTTGAGATTCAATATCTTGTGGGCAGAAAGTTTTTGATAAAAGGGTAAAACGGTTTTTACAGGGACCCGAAACCACAAAGTTTACAAAAAGGAGAAGAGAACACCAAAGGTCCACCAAAAAAATAGCTGCCCAAGAAAAAACCAGCAACAATCAGGCAAAAAGGACCAAGAGGGTCAGAAAAGAAAGGACAACAAAAAAAGAACACATAACAACCATTACTTCAGAGACCAAAGGACAGTCTTTGTCTCCGCCTCCATATCCTGCATATCCTTAACCCCCTTTTTGAAGGTTCGAACCATTTTCGGTGTTAAGGGGGCCTTGCGCTTCAAATTGGCGCAGGTTCTTCTAAAAATGCCCCCATCCGTGTCCTGGATTTTATCTTTTGTATCTTCTAGGTCAACCACCAGAGATCCCTGCTAGGCTTTGTCAATCTTTTAAGTCATAGCATTAATAATTATAGCATTATGTCTTGCTATACAGTTGTGCTATTCCACAATAGTTCTGATGTTATTCCTTAAGCACTCAACATTGGTATCAGTGTTCTTGTTATTATGCCCCGCTTCTTTCTTACCCAAATCTGCAATCTTAACACCCATTTCCTCAATCTTACTTTGTAGGGCCCAGTTTTTAATTTTGAGCTCATTGATTTTAGAGAAGGTCCAATCCAGGAGTTTAGAATGAGACTCAGAATTGGTTTTAGCTAGGTTGAGAAAATCCAAGGAGGGCTCTTTACCAGTGTTAATAGGGGAATTTTTGACATTGTGTATGTCTGGTAGAGGGTCCACACGACACTCAGAAATGTTGGTACCGACTTCCTCTGACTTAGAGGAATCTTCGATGTAAGAGACAGGGCTTTTAGCCTGGGTAGTCTTGCCAGCAGGACTGATCTTAGGAGGAGGACAGTTGGGCTCAAATGCAACCCGAAATTTACCCAGATCCCTGGAAGGGCCAGCATGCAAACTAGGGGCTTTTGGGCCAGGGCTAGGGTTAGGAAAATATTTCGTGCCACTGGGCTCAATATCATGACTAAAAACATCAGGGTTGGCTTCTGAGGTAGCAGGGGCATGCACATGTAGATATTCAACAATAAGCCTAATTAACCCAGTATGAAGAATAGGAAATCTTTTGGGATTTTTTTTATTGTCCTCCAAACTTTTCTTTAGAGAGCAGAAGAGATAATAAGGGATAGATACCCTTACCTTGTGGTGGAAATGGTTGAGGAGGGTGAAGTGGTACCTATAGACTTTAGTAAAATGACTATCCACCATGATATATTGTCCACCGTGATATACTCCATAATAGCCCAAAGGACCTTTCTCCATATAGATTTTATGGAGTCAACATCAAAGTAACTGTTCGCAATTTTGACCAACTTTTTCTTTTCCTTGTCCTTTTTGGGGAATCTGATAACAGCTTCATCAGAGTAAGCCCTGTCCCTAAAAAACTTCTTCCCATCAGTGGGTAATCCCGTAACTTTGGCAGTTAGATCTTCATTGAGCTCCACATTCCTATCGAACAGAGTCAAGTTACCATCATGCCAATTTTTGGCAAAGAGATTTGTAGCCTCTAGATCAGAACCATGAAGCTTCTCCAGAAAAGGAATAAGACCTCCACTTTTTATCTTGTTCCAAACCTTAGCATTTTTCATGTGTGTTTCATAGTTTTCCAGCTCAGTTCACTTTTTGTCCCCACCCATATCGGCCGACATAGTGAGGAAGAACCAAACACAATCCTTTCTAAAATTGGCCCCACAAAATCTAAGCACCCACAAAGTGTGCGGAGTAAACTTGAAAATTACTCCACAGAGCTCGGTCCCATACAATCTAATGATTGTGATGTGAAAGATCCAACTTGTCCTCATTAAAGGGATAAAACGATGCCTTACCATGTGATTTATCATAGTTTAATAGGGAACAAAATTTAATATTTAGATCGCTATTGTTAAGCCAGGTACACACTTCTTTACTCTTAACTCCTTCATTAGAAAAAAAATCCGTAACAACATTGGCTTCTCTATAGGCGTGTGTTATTTTAACTTTTTCAAACTTGCCCAATTTTAATTTAGCTTCATCAATCCATGATTTGATGGTCCACGAGGGAGGAGAATTGCCACGGAGGCAGTCAATTATGTTTTTGGAGTCTCCTTCAGGCCATAAGTTTTTAATATTGAGACTTTGGGCTAAACTTATAATATTGTAAGCACCAGCCGCCTCCACCAGGTGATTAGTTTGAGAGCCAAGAGGAGAGGCCGTCACACCCATGAAGTTGCCATAGGAATCCCTTATTAATCCTCCACAGCCCGCCACCCCTGGATTGCCTTTAGCCACACCATCAAAGTTAGCTTTGATCCACCCGTTAGGCGGAAAAGACCAGCAAACTCCCTCTCTATCCTTTTTAGCCTTCATAGTAAAGCTAGATAGTATGGGGTTTATGTTCCATTCCTTAGTAACACAAAGATCATAGTTCGAAAACTCTGCATTCAAGGTCTTCCTATCCTTCTGGGCCATGGCACTGAAGTTTTCCTTTAGAGATCTGGCAATTTTATCAAAGACATAATCCACAGAGGATTCCTTGTCGGGGCTTTCCATTGAGAAAAGAGTTCTTCAATGAGCATTGGGAAGACCCAAGAGAGGTTCCATAATCTGTTAAAATTTTCCCAAAGAGAAGCAACAAAAGAGCAATGAAGGAATAAATGATTACCAGATTCAGCATCCATCTTACAAAGACAACATCTATTAGGGATTTGAAATCCCCGTTTACACAAGTTGTCAATCGTTAGCAACTTATTTTGAAGCAAAATCCAAAAGAAGATGTTAATTTTAGGTATCAAATTATTGTACCAAGCTTTAGATCAAAAGGGAGGATGATCTAGAGAAGAAGTGAGCTTAGCAAAAGTAGAAGACACAGAAAAATTACCAGAGGGATCATCAATCCAAACCGCACGGTCCTCCAGCTGCTCCGAGCTAAGTCTAACTGCTAGCAACGTAATCTAGATGGGACCAAAGCCTGACTAACTCTACTTAAGTCCACCCAATTACCATTCACTCTGTAATCTTTCACATAAGTACCAAACCTAGCCTTGCAATTCTTAGCCCAATCTCTAAAGGGATTGATATTTATCAAGGGTTCCTTAAAAAGCCATCTGTCTTCCCAGAATCTAGTACTATTACCATTTCTAACTTGCCAACCAATGCCTTCCTCCACAATCTTTTTTCCAATAATTAAATTGTTCCAGCATATAGATCCTCTTGGAAGAAGGTGGGGGTCCTTATTAATAATGGAAAAGAAATTGTTATCTAGATATTTGCTAGCCATAATATCAATCCACTCCCCGGAGGAGGAGAAAATTCTCCAAATTTGCTTAGCCAAGAGAATTTTATTAATAGATTCTTTCAAATCTAAGCTCAATTCAAGAAACGTGAAAAATATTGCTAGTTATTTTCACCATTTCACGTATTCTAAAATCTTGAAATATTCGTGCATGATAGTTGTCAAGTTGTTTGAATTCAATTTTTTTTGGTCCCTAAACTTTTGGTGGAATTGATTTGTATCAATCTCTTCTTTGCAAGCAAATTTTACTTTTTAATCTAATTGATGTCTTTTTTGCAATGGGTTGTACTTGCATTTTAAAATATGATCTTTTAGGGCTATAACCATTGTTTATTTTATTATAGATATTTTGGATGACAATTTACGTAAAAAATCATTGGTGACATCTCTCACACTGGGATTAAAAGTAATAATCTAGAGCATCTATTTACTACTTTTCTTTTCTGTTTTAGGCCAACTAGGTCAATTTGGGATTAAAAGTAATCATTGATTCAATTTTTTTTCAAGTTGGATTAAAATTGAACTTAGAAATGTACTAGACATTGCAATATGGACTAAATTTAAAAAAAAAACTCACAATTATCTTGGTGCTTTAAAATGAATTCATCATTTCTTTGAGGCTAAAATGAATAAGTGCTTGAATTGTGTGATCTTGTCTTTGGTGCATTTTGAGTCTATATCCTCGCCCCTTGCACTTCATCTAATCATGGGTGCAAGAGAAACACTCAAAATCTATTTTATTGCTCTGAGTCACCTTTAAGAGAGGGCTTACTATGAGACACACCCCACAATAGGAAAACCATAGGCAAGTTCTTTCAAGCATGTTTATAGGTGGGCTATATCAAAGGGTGTGAAAATTTGAGAAATTAGCATCAATCCATGTCAAGAATAGACTACACCTAATCCCACACCTTAAGTGGAATAGGAATGGTTGAAGAGCCTTAAGTGGCCAAGCAAGTGAGTGTTGGTTATGGTGTTCATAGTTGTTATCATTAAGAACCTTGTTTGTAGTAACCAATCAACCCATCCAACGAGTTTATCAAAGTGGTGCATTGGAACTTAGATTCCAAGAAGTTACTTGCCATGTTTGATCTTGATTAAATTTGTAGAGATTAAGACATCATTCTTAACATACCTTTCTAATTTTCCTTTGTTTCATGTAAAATCATCTCTTCTACTACAAAGGGCATGAGGCAAGCCTACCAAGAAAAACGTACCAATTGAGCTAGGATGTTATATTGCTTGTGAGTCAATTTGAAAACACATTGCTTGGATCCCAAACATTGAAAACAAACATTCAACAAGTAATACAAATTTCAAACCCTTTGAAAAGAGAAAATATCCTTGAAGAGTACAATTATTACTACTTGTCCCCAGGGATTTTATCCTCAGAGGCTTCTAAATATTTGGGCCCATGTCTCTATTTACTCTCTCCAAAGTCCACCTAGGGAAACTATGGCCTTGACTCTTCCATTTTCACATTATGGACCTTTTGGAATGAAAAAGAGCTAAGACATAGAAATTTCTTTTAAAATTTAAGCAACACAAGTGGATGTGGTAAAAGAAACTCATTAACCATGATTAAATCAATTGAACCCCACACATGTGCGTGTTCATCTTTGGTCTTATGGTATTTCGAGAAAACATTGGTCTTTTAGTTTGAACTACTCATAGTGTAAAGAATGTTCTTCACTATCTTGGTCTTGTACACCCTATTAGGTTAATTTAGGATCAATTCAAATACTTCATTCATTCCAAAGATTTATCATCTCCATATCACAAAAAACTTTTATATCTTTTAAAAAACCCAAAAATATAGACTTGAGTACATCATTAAACCAAATCAAAATCACTTTGTCTAGTTTGGATTGTGAGAATTCATCCTTTATCATACCTCTAGTGAAATTATCACACCCTTGAACAAGTTCATACTAAGGTCACATCAAACATCTGAGGATTCACAAGTTCATTATCCAAATCAAATAGATCAAAATAAAAATCCTAAAGTCTAGCATTGATCCAAAGTTCCTAAAACTTCAGAAACCCATATCATTCACCCCTTTCATCCTTCATCTCGTCATTGGTCCTACATTTCTTAGAGGTTGGAAAGTTCAAAACACAAGAAAAACATGGAATATAAACTTGATTCATACATTATGAGTGATCTAACTCAACCAAACTATCAAAGCCTTACAATACTAGTTGATTATGAAAACATACATTTATACAATCCATACATGGGATCACTAGCTCCTACAAGCCTCAATGATACAATAAATGTGAGTATGCCCAATGTAAATTTTGGACACCTTTCCATATGGTAGATTTAAATCAAAGTTAAAACCTACAAATATATCAACCAAATAATCAATATATGAGTTTTCAAAATAAAATTATCCCATCCAATCAATACGTGCCAAATATGAATATACCAAGTGAAAACTTACCAAACATGAACATATCAAATCCAAAATTGGTGAGGGTATGTGTAGGATCAAAATGGAAAAAATAGGCCCTTAAGTGGCAATAAAAAGACAGAAAATCAGAGTTAGACAACTTGACGTAAAAATTTGAATAAGTTATCTATATTATTTAAAAAATATGTAAAAATAGAATCTGTAGAAAATTGAATGTAGTTTCTAAACTACTCAACCTTTATTTTAAAAAAAAAAACTATTTGGTGAAAATTTGAAATTTCAATGCAGTAGTATTTAAATTTCAGGGTAAAAATAAGAAGTAGGTGTCTGTCTGACCACCCTAACCACAATAAAATGATAATTTTTTTTTATAATATTATATATACAAGTAGAGGACTCATGTCTCGATGTGATGCATATTTTTTTATAATTTTATTCTAAGTAAATAATTAATTATGAATTTTTTATTACAAATTTTAAAAAATATAAAAGCTCGTCTATCTTACCACCTTAGCTTGGTCAAAAATTCATGAAATTCATTTTTTTTTTTTGAATCCTATATTATGCAAAGCATTGGATGTAACACATGTTTCGGATTCAAAAAAAGTGATACCGTTTGAAAGTTATAGATGTTTTTCTATCAGCCTATGAATAGGGACATTATTCGTAATTCTAATAGAAAATGAATAATAATTATTTATTAAATTCAAAGTAAAGAATAATTTATATTGGTAGAAAGCTAAGAATCTCCTCTAAACACCCTTTTCGTTTCATCAATTTTGGGTAAAAAAAAGTCGTTAGCCACATGGGCCATCATATGGCCTACATATCACCACTTTTTGGCCCATCATGATCTTGCACATACCCGTGAACTATGGGATAGATATGTTTGCAAATTATACCAAGTCTTTTAAAAATTCAAACAATATATTGACAAATCAATGTATTGATCCAAGTGAAGGTAACCTGATGCAAAATCAAAGTTAGCCAAATCAAAGCAATATGTTTCCCAAATACAACAATATTCCATGTCAATCTATAATGCAAAATATAAGTATCATCCCAAATCAAAATATTGTCAAAAATCAATTTGTGCATGATCCCATACAAATACCACAAGTGTATATTCCAAATATACTTGACCAATAGAAAAATCAACTACATCAAGTGTGTCAAAATCAAAATCAACATCAAATTTTGCAAGATAAAATTGCTTCACTTACAAAAATACTTGATTGAATTATTCCAAGAGACATCTCCACCCCAAGATCTACACACTCCCCCATTGGTTAAACCATGTCATCAAAAAATTGAGTTGTGTCCCCAACCTCATCAAGAAGAATATCCCTAATGTCAAGAAGTTGGATATCAAGATCAACAACATCAACAACCAGCCCAATCACCACATCTCCAAAATAAATCACCACAAGGTCAATCTCAACAAGTAAAAGTATCACAAGATCATAAATGAGAATAAACTCCTTAGGGAGAGCTAATTGAATCTAAATTACACAAGCTAGCTAATGCAAAACTCATCACTCTTCCAAAATTAAGTGCTTTCAACTCTGTCATAAACTTCCCTTAGAATAAGGGTAGATATTCTAATCAGTATCATTGAGAAAATATTCATAAAAAATAAAATTGTATTCCACTCGAAAAAATCATCCAAGACCTTATTGATCAAGATTCAACCACTATTGATAGTAGTGACAATCTCTCCACCACAATAGTTGAAAATAATGATCAAGATATATCCATCAATGAGCACCTTGAAGATGTTTCTACCTCATCCAATGAACAAGTCAACATACATCAAGAGTCACTTCTCAATCATGATCAAAATCCACCAACAATATCCCAGGATGATCCATTTCAAGAAATGTTAACATTATTTGATCCTATGGTTGAAAACATTGATAATATCTCCACCACAAATGTTGAAGATAATGGTCAAGATCTATCCATCAATGAGCACCTTGAAGATGTTTCTACCTCATCTAATAATCAAATCAACATATAGCAAGAGTCACTTTTTATTCATGATCAAAACCCCTCAATAATGATCTATTTCAAGGAGTGTTAAAATTATTTGATCCTATTGACATCATAAAAGATCCATCCACCAAGTATCGTGTTGAAAATGTCTCTACATCACCTAATGAGTTAGAGGACATATCTCAATATTTAATTCCAAAGCATGATCACCATCTTTCACCAGAGTCTAGCAATGGTCCTCTCCAAGACATATTCACATCCTCTGACCTCATGGTTGTAGATATTGAAGGAATTCTCAACTGCACACTTGATCCAAATCCACTAAAGTCTCAAGAGAATATTTATCCACTTCCCATGCCTAATGAAGATATCCAAGAACACTTTGTAAGAAATTCATCCTTTGAAATTAACCCATGTCAAGAACTTGATCCAAATCATGTTGAAATCAATTTTGAAATCATTCAAGATCAACAATTCGTATATCCAAGATACTACAACGATCTAATGGGAACTCGCCAATCTATAGAAGATGTCACAAATGATGATCATATCCATATAACACATACTCCTCCATCTACCCACGAGATGCTTTCTTTGTATGGAAACGTAGATGACCTTCACTTAGAACAAGATTCATGTACTCTTGACATTATGATACAAGAACAAAAGGTTATTGATTCCTACAGTCAAGCTAGATTATCAACATCAGGATCAGATATATCCTAAATTCAGATTACAGAAATCATGTATGAAGATATCCAACATTATCCACTCAAGGAAATAGGTCAGACCAAATAGGATATTCTAGAGGTCTACAACAAAGCAATTAATTGAAATAACATAATCTACAATGGTTACTTATTAGAGAAGGCTTGCTAAAAAAAATATATTGAAACAAGAAGAATCCAAGCATGAAGGTACTAATTCCATCGTACTGGGGGAAACTATGTCTCAAGCAGACATCAACATACAAAGCATAAATAATCCTTATGATGAAACCATTGCCAATACTATAGCCAACTACATCACGAATCTTCATCCACCCATCACCCCATCCATGAATTGGGACTAGCATAAAAATAAAGATTTGAATCAAAGCACAAATAATGTTATCAAAGAAAAAGAAGCTAATAAGAATAATGAACAAGTCAAATACACATGGATACCAAAAATTACAAAGAAAGAGTATCCCTATCAAACTCCATCAGTCAAAGAAACTATGGCAAAAAATAAAAAAGGGAAAATTTTCCATCAAAGATGTCCACAAAGGAAAAAGTACGCTTCTCAAGAAATGTAAAAAGTATATCAATAAATTGCTCCTAATCCCATGCACACTTTCATATCCACCCATCATTGCTTATCTTCCCAAGTTTGGAGAGTCAAAGGTTCTAAACTATCAACCAACCCACCTTTTATTTTTAAACACACAACACCATCCTTTCCTCCATGCACGATATCCAATTCTCCCATTGACCATGTATTGGTATCCACCCTTCATCATATATATTTAGAAGGCATTCTATTATGATGTGCACACAAAGACAAAGTTAACTCTTGTATCAACAAAGATCAAGAATCTCAAAAGTTGTATTCAAGTGCATGTATCTTAGCAAAGAAACTTCTTCAAGAAGGGTATCAGTGGAAAATTCTAAAAGAAGCATCTACATTGGCACAACTAGGTGGTCCAACATGAACTTCAAATATTTCACAAAAAATTAAAAAAAATCATGAAAATAGTAAAGTTAAAAAAAAATCCTCTAGTGAAAAACACTATGGTGGTGCTTTGGATATGTACCATGATGAAAGCTTGGAAAATAGGCACCATCTATCGAATTGAGTATGTGTGTGTGCCTATTCAGGTGGACTCATCTATAATAAATCCAACATTCCATCCATCTTATCCATGATAAATCAATTCATCCATGAACCATTTATCCAACCCATTTTTCATCTATCTATATTATCTTGATGTTGACAAAATTTTGGTGTACATTTTACCCTCGCTTATGGTAAACACCTTGACATGGGTCATTATTAGTGATCCTATCCTATCCAACATTACCTGAACCATGAAGAACTATCCAAATAAGCATCTTCTATTTGAACACCTTATCTTATCACAAGATAGTCCTTGACATCCTTTGTGTGCTTACAATATCCCTCCATCCATACATCTATCCAAGAATCGACCCATGGCATTCCATACATTACTAGACATTGGGGGCAGATATTTACATCTTGCTTCAGGAATAAATCTTGATCTATATCTTCCAACTTATGTGGTGATTCAAACATTTGCAAACATGAAATCAAATTGGTCAAAATTCTTGTAAGAAATAAATCCAAATCACAAACCCATGGCATATTTTGATGAGAAGATGTTCCTTATCAAGGTTTATCTTTTATCGAACATCAATCTAAAAAATTAATATTAGTTGCATCTAATTAAAACTTCAAACATCACATCAAATCATTCAAATAAATTATGTTCCCAACCAAGCTTCAAAATCTTGATTAATCAAATCCAATAAATCCATCATCATCTTGGGATATCCTTCCCATTCCTCATGTTTATTAACACTATTCTTGCATTGTTGTGTATCCTTAATAATTTTATCATCATCATTCCATCAATCAAATAAATCAACCCTAGCTTTGTTTTTTAACAAGATCCCAAGTTGTCAAAATCATGTGACAATCCAAAAAAAAAACAAATAATAAAAAAATCCCAAAATAGGTCAAAAAGTTAGAAAATGTCAGAATCATGGTATCTGAACTACGTCAAATTTGAGCTTAAACATAGGCATGGCCACTATTTACAAGCCCCCGAGAAAAAAAAAAAAATGAAAAAATTTCAAAAATTTCAAAAGTCTCGAAACTAGTCTCATAAAATTTAAAAAATATAAAAAAATCCAAATATTTGAAAAATCCATCCATCTCATTTTGCTTCACCCATGATAATAAATCCTCCATAATAAATCAATCAGCACCTTCATCCTTTTGCACTGCAAATAGAAACAACCACAACAATTGGCAAAAGAAAACTTCAAACAAAAAAATAAAATTGAAACAAGAAACTTTTAAATGCAAAATCAAACTCTTGATTGTTTTAGAAAACATGCCAATGAACCTTATATCAATAGCCTTTGAAATAAAATATCAACTTGTTACCATCCATTAACATGTCCTAGGATGCATCCTTGCTACAATGGGCATTATCTTTGGCAATCACCTTGGATACTTATCCTAAGCAAAACACATCCCTTTGGGTAGAAGTATGAAGAACTGGCTTGTTCATTTACTTTATCTATTCTTTTGATTTATCTTATTGTGCTCATTCTGAGGAACTCTCAATGATGTCTATCTAGAAAAAATTTAGAGAGAAATGAATGTGGCATTGACCATTATGTTTTTTTTTTGTGCTTTTTGGACATTCTTGTAATATAACTTGGCAATACTTGCTTTGGTAGGTGTTTATGGAGAGATTTTTGGATAGCTTGTTGACTATTTCATTGATAGGTTATGCCTTTTTCGTGTTTTGGTCCAAGATGTTTGAAACTTTTGAAATACATCCTAGTGAGGTTTTTGTATGTTAGGTGTGAACAAGAATACTCATATCTATTTGTCGAATCAAATTCCATCTCACTAGATACAATGCCATCCTTGTTGTTTGTACCTTGATGCATCGTATCTATGTGTGTTATCAAACATAAGGAAATTTATTTTATTTACATCCCCAATCCATCGATAAGCAATACATCATCATCATTCATCATCATATCTAATAAAGTCCCGATGACTCATAGACTTGTTGGACTTCTACATCTTCTCAGAATCAAGGGTTGATCCCTCTCATTCTTATATCCTCTTTCATGCTAACAAAGTATCATAACATTCACCATCTTGCATAATCATATATATCATCATAGGAAAACATAAGCCATCTCATCATCTATCATACATCACATCATCATTTAATTTGTTTAGGATAATATAGATTTTTTATTCTAAGCATATACATCTCATTTGAATCATCATCATAATATAAATCCTTTAGTTAAGAATCTCATAACATAACCATCCATACATCCATAAGACATATTTTTGATGAGCTTGACCTCAAAATGAAATTTTTACCTTATCTCTCGAGGAGGCAGTGTACCAACATAATTTTTTCCATTGGGCCAATAGTGGGACATTTGAAAAAAAAAAAAAAAACCAAATTTTTATCTTGTCAGTGCCATTCTTTGAACCAACACAGGTGGTACATTTCTTCAAAGAGGGGAAAAATTTAGACATGCGAATAATTCTAACTGACATAGTGCACCTCATTCTATTTAATTATCATCAAATTCTTCTATTAATCAAATAGATCATTTTATTGGATTAACTCACCAATGTTCATCATGTTGATTTAAATAAATCAATCAAATCCCTAAAGTCCTCTCATCTGATTTAATAAAAAATATTTTTTAAACCAAATGTCAAATCCCCTAAACTCCTCCAAGTTATTTAATTCTAGATTAATTAACTCCTAATCTTAATTACCCATTACCTAGGTTTTGACTCAACTTTGCTCAAACCCAACCCTTGATTAACCAACCCACTTGCACATAAAATAGTTTCTTTTATTTAACTAATTATCTCATTTATCCTCTCAAAAGCATATCGTAAGGAATATTCATTCATTAAGTCTCCTTATTTGACTTTCTTACCCAAACAAATTCCCTTGAGAATATCTCAACCTCATTCATTAACCCCTCTTACATCCCCATTTATTCTTTTGACATCCTCTCACATCTTCAACTATATACATTTATTTATCTTCCGTCCTCCTTTCCTCTTGCACATTACCCAAAATATGCTACACCTTCATCCAATACATTTGAGATAATTTTTTCAATACCATTGGCTCTCTTTTAGTCCCACGTTCCTCCCATCTCTCCATTCTTCAATCATTCAACCTATACATAGAAGCCACTTCTACTTGAAATCCATTCACAATCATATGCAAGTCCACAATCATCCACAATCTCAAGCATTTGCACTATAGGTACTTTCATCTCCATCACTTGCATCTTTGTGCAATCTTTGATCACATCTTCCTAACATTTTGGAAGCTTATCACAAGGGATTGGGAAAGGGCTCCTTTTCAACATCAAAGGAGCACCAATCCACCTATGGGATTGAGGTTTGGTCCAGTTTAGATAGGTCTACATGCTTGTATGCTTTTTTTGTGTGATTTTATTATCATGTTTTCTTATCTTAATGTGGCCAAGAATTGCATAGGGAGCTTGATTTATCTTTGCTAATTTGAATAACTCTCTTGTGTTTTTATCATGTTGGCTTGAGGTCTAACATATTTCTTAGAATTTGGTTTTTTTTTTTTGAGGTAAAAGGCATTAAGTCTATATATACTAATATTTATAAAAGTTGTACAAAAGTTTATCTTTGATATATTTTGACTCTCATCAGTCAAATTAAAATATTGTATCCCCCTAATCTGGCTAAAAATATACCATAACTATTTTTTTCTATACTCCGAGAATATCCCAAAATATTACATAGCATAGTCCCATAAGATTTGACAATGCACCAACATTCTGAGAAAAAATATAGCATTTTGGAACATCACTCCTCCATCTGATCCACTTGGATGTCTTTTTCATCCTAGATCTCTTCCAAATTATCTTCTTCAAGTTGAACAAATGGTATTATATTGAGGTTGAGGCCCAAATTGTTTGCATGAAGAGCATGCCCATTCTCCTAGGTCAGATTCTATTGTTCAGTTAGAGAATTAACACTATTTTTCATTAATGTTGACTTCACTACTACCCAAAACTAAGGATGGAACTAATATTTTGTCTCCACACATCCATACTAGGTGCACTTCAATCTATCAAAATAATTTCATCAATTGGTAGTGTTTGTTGCTATTGGAAAAATTTCATCGTATTCTCATTTATTGTCATTGGATTGAACCATAATTATCATCAATTGATTGTAGTGTGAAGCCTTAAGATTATTAATTTTTTTTATATTAATTTTCCCAAATTACTTAATGAGGCAGTTGTAATTCCCTATATCTTTCACATTGTTCTTCCTGCATTGTTTATATCTATTGCATAGTTTTGTGGTTTAATGCATGTTATTTAGTTAAAGAATTAAAACCATAATTCATAAATGTTGATTTGACTATTCACCACCATTAACAATTCAACTAATATTTTGTCTCCAATGCATGCATGCCAACCACACTTCAATTTGTTAAATGAAAATTAGCTCTAGATAAGTGCAAAATTGGTTAGTATAAAATCTGTAATATTTCATCAATATGAAATTTTTTTGGTAGGCATCCAATTCTTCAATGAGATTAGATTTTGGTATGTGCAGGATCATGATGGGCCAAAAAGTGGTGATATCTAAGTGATATGATGGCCCATGTGGTTGATGACTTTTTTTTTACCCAAAATTGATGAAATGAAAAGGGTTTTTAAATGCGATTCTCAACTTTCCACCAATATAAATTATTCTTTACTCTGAATTTAATAAACAATTATTATTCATTTTCTATTTGAATTACAACTAAAGTCTTTATTGATAGGCTGATTGAAAAACATCCATAGCTTTCAAACGGTATGACATTTTTTGAATCTGAAACATCTGTCACATTCTATGCTTCACACACTATAGGATTAAAAAAAAAAATTGAATTTCATGAAGTTTTGACCAAGTTAAGGTAATTAGACATACAATTTTTTATATTTTTTAACTTTGGAATAAAAAAATCATAATTAATTATTTACATAGAAAAAAATTACAAATAAATATGCATTACATCGAGACATGAGTCCCCTACTTATATCTAAAATATTATATAAAAATATTATCATTTTATTGTGGTTATGGTGGTCAGACAGACACCTACTTCTTATTTTTTCCGTGAAATTTAAGTACTCCTGCATTGAAATTTCAAATTTTCACCAAATAGATTTTAAAAATAAAAATAAACCTAATAGTTTAGAAAATACATTAAATTTTCTACATATTCTATTCTTACATATTTTTGAAATAATATAGATAACTTATTCAAATTTTTACGTCAAGTTGCCTAACTGTGATTTTTTGATTTTTATTGCCACTTAAGGGCCTGTTTTTTCCATGATGATTTTGGACATACCCATTCATATTTTTCAATCCTCTCTCTTTGTTTCACTAATTAGCTTTAAAATTAATTTTTTAAAAAATTTTAGATCTTCTTTTACAGGTATTGATCTCTTAGATGTAAGCACACAACAAGTTCCTAGCCTTCTTGCATTGGCAAAAGAACTTGCATTGACAATTGTAAGACTTTTTGCATCTTGCCTCTCTTTTCCATGGTTTTTTCTTTTTATTTCTTCTATCAACTAATTCCTACTTTCAATTTTTTCAATGCAGTTACCTAAACCAATGGAATTTGAAAAGGAAACTCAGACGGTGCTCATTGATATCCATGCTACTATGAGCATAATGAAATTATTATTTCCACATGCATCAGTTTGAATTATTCAATTTACATAAAACTATTTGAAATTCTATAAATTACATATTTTATAATTCATTGTAATCTATCAAATATCATATTCTCTATTTCAACAAATCATTCAAGGATATTTATCCTCATTTTTATAGATTTTATCTAACATATGTTATCTCATAAAATTTATGTTCAAAGATGTCTTAATATCACTATTCATATGATGTTTTTTTTATTATACCTTATTGCATTACAACATCGTTTGATGTTTCCATATAGACACTTGAGAAATTTTTATAATTTCATCCTATACCCTATTATCATATATTATTTCATGGTTATTATTATTTGCATCTTCTAATATAACCTTAATTAATGTACATTGTTTCTTTATTGCTTTGTTCTTCTAGTGCTCAATACTTTATGTAATCCTTCAAACAATAGAATTATCTTACATCCATTATTCATTTATCTAATCTTTTAACTTAATCACTTTTCCTATATATCCTAATGATCATATTTCTCTCTTTGTCTCACTATTCCTATGTCTTGTGCTTATTCACAATCTACCTTACATTCTTATTGAGTATATGGTCAATGACACTAAGAAAATATTAACAATCAAGTTTTCTAATCTAATCAAGCACGTAATTAAACCATAAATGTTAATGACTTGGTGGAGAAGTGAACATAACTATTCACAACCTATGAACAAGAAGTATGTACCAAGAATACCTTGCAACAAAAAAAACGAGCAAATAGACTCAAACTTGTATGCACTATAGATGTATATGCATGTATGTATATCTACGTATGTATATATGTGTGTGTGTGTGTGTGTTTATGTAGTCAAATTTTATTTTTTTTCAAAATATTTAAAGTTACAAACCGACATGGTCATGATCAACATCCTAGATTAGAAAGTAACTCCTTTTACATGTCTTGATATATCATAAATTGTCTTATAACAATCAAAATGAATAGTTTCTCAAATCTATGCACTCCATGACAATATTTAATTCAAAGGATGATCTATAGCTACTACCTTTGATATTTTCAATGTAATATCCCTATTCAATACCTTCCCACACAATATTCCAAGTAAAGAATAAATAATGTCTACATCTCATGATGTTTGAAGATCATAAATTATTTATCATCTACATGCTTAAATATGAGTAATCAAGACACAAAACTTACAAGATGAATCATACACCTAATCCTAAAATTTTCCCACTTAACATTCACAGTGCAAAAAAATAATAAGGAAATTGAAAATGATGAATCAAGTGCTACAAGATAAAATATGCATATCCTAGATCTACACCAACAAAACTTATATATGATCATTGGCTTACTGAAAAAATCCAAAATGTTAATCAAAGTTTCATTCTTCTATATTATGAATCTACCACCTACAACCATCTTATGGAAAAATTGATAATGAGCTTTTTATTCCTCCCACCATCATACATTAGTTTATGTGCCTTTTTCTTCTCCTTGCTTTCACACTCAAATTTTGATTCAAATATTGATTATATTTTTTATTTCCACTAATATGCCCAAATACTCTCATGTGATGTGTGTGCTATAAACTTTATGTTTTAAATCCAACATGTTTTCTAATGGAACCCCTGAAATTTTGGTTCTATTTCTATAACTCTAAAAAATTCAGCTAGCTTCATTGTGCTTAGACTCAAGGTTTTTCTCATAGTTCTTCCCCTTGGATTTTTTTGTTAGGATATCTCTCTATTGAAACCATAATTTTTTGGTCTGGTCAATGTTATGTTCTATAATTGACCTTCCATATCTCATCCCTAGTCATCGTAAAACATCTTATGTCATTAGAGCTCGTGAAACTATCAACCCCTTATGCCTAGGTTTGAAATTCTTTTATTTTATAAGGTTAAGCAATTGAACTTGGTTGGCCTTTACATCCTTTGAAAACTTTATTTTAATTCCCATTGAGGCCTTTTATTTGTCATCCTAGGAATTCCCCTTTTCAAAACAACTTGCGGGAACATGCTTAAATTTCTTCACTTAAGTCTCGTTTACCATCTCCTTTATTGCTCATCGCAGATAGCTTTAGAAATGTAAATTCGAATGAGAAATGAGTGATGAGTGGTGTCTCCTTTGTTTCATGAATCATAGATAGGCTTTGAATTTTTAGTGTTGTACTAGTGATGCCCAATACATTTTTTTTGTATGTTATCGTTGGCATCTCTTTAATCGCTAATTGCTCATTTGTTTGTAATATGAATTAGTGATATGTGATTGACCTTGGTACTCTTTGTATTTTCTCCTATTGATCATTGTGGATCCATTTTAATATTTGCGTTCCAAATTAGCGATGAGTGATAAGGGCATTGTTTCAAACTCTTTTTCGTTGATTTGAATTTCTCTTGTGATCAATGTATCTTGTGCCTTTGATTTTCATGCAGGTGCAAGTGTCTTAATATCGATCCATAACATTATCTATTTCCATTGATGTGATCTAGAAAATGAGGCATGAATTAACAATGTGCAATGGAAAGGGAACAAGATCAATGATGGGCTTTTATTTCACTGACTGAGATCTTATCACATGGATGATTACATCACTGTTAGAACTTGTGAAAGGTGAAATATATCAGTGAAGCACAATGTGAGATGAAGATCTCCAAGAAGGATTGTAATCCAATGGTCATGAATCCATCGTATTGGTTCTCTTGTCATTGATTTAACCCAGGAGGGTTGGGGTAGATCCACGATAGGTGATGGGATGTTTGAACATTGGTTGTTTCAATTGTTGTCTCTTTCTACTTCGCTGATATGAATCAATGAGCATATGCTAGGGTGGAAATGCATGGTGATTGTCAGATTAGAGGTGACTAATGAAGTTAAATGTAAACATGGATTTTTTTTGTGGTGATATCACATTTTTTGAGGCACAATTTGTAAAAGCTCGAAACAATGCTTGAATATTGCCATTGATGATGTTTTAAATCCAAAAGGATCGATAGCCAAAATTTCAAATTTGTTTGGATAAGTTGTCAAATCACCTATGTGAGGTGCTACTTGATCATTAATGGCTACATGCTCTTAATTTTTCTACTTAATATGGATTTTCGACTGATTTATCTCACCCTTTGCAACCTTCAAGTATTGTGAATTGTCAGCCTGAATGAGGTAGTGTGTGAGTTTTTGATCTTCAATTGCAGAATTATTCAATTGTTTATCCTTGGTAAATTGGATTTCATATGAGATCTTGTTATAATTGGCTATGGCTTCCAAGATATTAAGACCAAATGGAAAGCACAAGAAAGAGAGAATGAAATGTAACAAGAATAAACTGTATTCTCATCAATATGATTCTGATATGAGATGATTGTTTTATAATGAGAAACCCCTTGGTTATATAGCCAAGGTGAGTACATATGATGACATGAGATTATGACAAGTTTCATAATCTTATGACATGAGACAACTATTAAAAACTATCACTCCACCTAAAGTGGAAAAGTGATAATGTGATAATCACCACAAATGGTCGATTACCAAGAAAAGGTGGAAGTGATACAGTAATAACATGATAAGTCCACAAAAGGTGGAAAAACTCCAAATAAATCCTATGTGGTCCCTAAGTAAACTTAACTAAGGTGTGATTATGACCTAGGACAAGGTACAACACATTTAATTACAACACCCCCCCTTAAGTGCAACTTAAGGAGAATGGACACAAAAGAAAAAAATGCAAGATGGGTGCCGACAAATAGGCCATGTTAGGTACCCATGTACAAATGCAATGCAATCTCTCAGAAGTGGAGAAAAAGAAAAAACCTAGTGAGAGAAAACTATTCCCCAAAAGAGAGATGAAATACAAAAAATGAAATGCACTCAATGAAGAATAAGAAGGTAAAATCCCATGTGAGGAAAAAGAGCCCCCCATAAGAGAGAAGTATAAGAGAGACAAGTAAACCCCCCCTTAATTTTGAGTCTCCTACAATGATTCATTCTCTAGGTCTCCTTGAAATTGTTTGGGTTTGAGGGTTTTCTATTTTGCAAGGTTTTTTGGCCGATGCATCTTTTTCTAATTGGTGGCTTTCTAGTTTTTCCTGTGTCGTCAAAATAATGGGTTAGTTGGGTGTCTCTATTCAACCCATTAGGAGGCCAAGAAGGCTTAGTGTGTCTTAATTTAAAGAATACATTTTTGTTACTAAGTGTGAGGCAACCAAAGCTTCTACAACACCAAAGGGCAAGAACAAATCCTATGGAAAAAACAAGAAATATGGTACGAAGAGCACCTACAATCTGAGGAGCCATATTTTTTTAGAAGAATTGGCCAATTTTAAGGGGAAGGAGTTGGTTAATCCTAAGAAGAAAGAAAATAAAATGAATGAGCATCACAAGGTTTATCTAGGGAGGCATGACTCTTCCATTGAGGTTTTAGAAATCCCTTTGGGTGATGAAGGAGATACGAACCTAGAGTATGGCCATTATCCGCTTTCTCTAGTACCATATGAGGATTCTAATGAGGGAGGAGTAGTTCCTCCTCCAGTTTCAACATGAGCATAGAGAGGGTGAGCATACTCTGATGCTGATGAATTTGTGTAACATCTCAGCCCAATTTTTTTTTTTGATGACACCATTCTCATTGCATCAAGATCGTCCTCTTCAGCATGCATGTGACTTTTTCTCTTTGGTGCTGACATGGAAATATTTTGGGCTGGTGTGATGGAGAAGTGTTGGACTTTGTATCCTCAATGATAAATATGCTTTTTCTAGGAAGTGTGTATGTTTTTGCCTCTGGTACTTGTGCATAATCTTCTTTGGTCTACATGGATGTGGGATTTCAACAATGCTACATCAACGAAAAAATCCTTTTCGAGGGTTGGCTCATCTTCTTTGATCGACTGTATGGAGTTTTTTATCTTTTGCCTCCCCTTGTTCTGAAAAGATTAGGTGTAACCGTTAAGGGAATCTTTGAAATTAGGATGAAATTGTCCCTCAAATGTAAATGTAATTGTAATATGACATGTTTATTGTTGCTCCCATATCATTATAAATGGGATTCTAGGGCCTATTGCTTAGAGAGGGAGGGTGGGTAGTGATTTATTGCAAGATTTTGTCACACAATTCTTATAAGAGTTACTGTATAGTCTAGTGATACATCCAAGGTCCAAGTCTGTCAATGTATATATGTAATCTTAATGATAATAATGGAAATGTGAAATAGTAATAGTATAATTTCAAAACCATTTTACTCTCCTATGCTCTACTTTTATTGATTATGAATAATATAATCAAGGTTATCTTATTTGTCTCTATCAATTTTAGATGGGTGTATGGATCTATTATTTTTTATTAATTAAATGAATTAATGTGGGTGCTTGAATATAGTTGCAAATTTGTACTAAAATGAACGATAGGATGCTAGTAAGAAGTAAAGATTAAAACATAATTCTGAAATACTATAATACAATATTTCAGAGCTTCACATAGTGTCAGTGTTTAAAATTATTGTTATATTCTATAGGTATTAGTATTGACTTCATTCTAAGGATGAGGCACTAAATAATGTTAAGTAGTTATGTTGTATTGTGTTGATTAACTTGATCATTGCCCATTCATTTTAATCAAATTCTATAAAATGGGTTATAAAGTTATGAGGTTTTATCAAATTCTTATGTTCTAAGCATGAATGATATTTGAGAGGCAACCAACTTCTTTGATATGGTTACTAATTGAGCATTTGTGTATGTTTCAATGTTATTGATGAAAATGTCATAAGGGTATCATTATGAAAACATTACTAGGGATCACCCTCCCATGTTTTCACATAGCCTGAAGTGAAGAAGTAAGCGCCTTAGAACCTTTACTTAAGTGTTGTCCAATCCTTACCCTTCTTAACTATTGAATTCTTGTAGATTCATAGGTAATTGCTAAGATTATGTTTGGTTCCTAAAAAAATAACAAACAAAAATGGTGGTATGGCTAGGGAGAACTCAAAAAATTAATTACAGATTGTCTTATCAAAGAGTCACTAAAATTTTGGACTATTATTTGTAACCATAAATTGCAAATTTAATGAATCTGTTAAATATTTCATTAAGGTTTCATCCCTCGAGTTCTAAAGATGTGATGCTAGTACATTGAAACACAAAAATGTTTCATGAACTTATTGTGTTCTTTTGAGACTACAAATCCTTTTGGAGATCAACTATAGCTCTAGAATATTTTCATAATCTCACTAACTATGGGTGGTCACTCCAAGATCTCTACACCAGTGTGTAATATTTAAGGTATAACAAAAATTTGCTAAGAAAGGATAAAAAATATCTATGTGACTCATGTTATATGAAGATGACCATAATGAAATTCATCTTTGAAGGAGCTTCATATTCCTCAAGGCTCAATCCTCTATGAAGAGAGGTGACGAGTCTATCAAAATAACTTGTGGTGAAAGTTTCAAATCTGCAAAGTTTTCTAGTTAGTTACAATACATCCAGGTATTTCTCCTATTTATATTTTCATAAAGCATAAACTTATTATGAAAATCGTATGTAATAGTTTGAAAGAATATTTACTCCATACTAAGTGAATGGTAGTGGTAGTATTCTCATACTTTTGAGCTATAATTTGAATATTTTATGTTGTAATGAAGAAGTATGGTTATTCCTAAAAATGTTCCTCTTAGAGAGAATTTCAGATATAGATGCATTTGAGTAATGCATTGTAATATTTTAAGGTCATGATAAAAGAAATAAATAGGGAAGTAATCAATTGTGGGGTTGATGTTTAAAGTTTGTGAAAGTGTGTAAGAAAATGTATCATCCACTTGTACATACATTTGGGGAGCACAATGCAAACAATAAGGTTCATGCAACCCTTGTCATGCTCTCAAAGAAGTATTCAAGGATATATACACCATTAAATTTCAGTGGTATTCAAGGATTCTGAAATCATGTTCCTAATGAAGTTAGGGAACATTTTCCAAACTTCAAGTGTCAAAGCTTGGAATCAACATATCACCATATGAAGGAGTTTTGATATTTGATGGAGAATTATGAGATAGATCATGAAGATGTTTTCATGAAATTGTTTGTTCAATCTCTAAAGGTTGATGGTAGAGATTGGTGTTCATATTTGCTAGTATGTTCTATCCCTTCATGGAGTATGTTAATGGTGGTATTCATAGATCAATTTGGTAAAGGATTAGTCCCAATGTAGTAAGGAATGTTTTTAGGGAAATCCAAAAGGATGAAGAGGAATCGATCCCATCTTTCAACCTCATATTTACAAAGGAATTAATAGATATTCCTAAAAAATGAAGCCCAATGATGCAAATTTTTAATTGTGTATTTCGGTTCCTTTGATAATAAGATGGGCTATTTGTTAAGAGATAAAGAGCCCTTAAGATTGCAACATGTATATATAATAGAAGTGGTTATTGAAAATAATATGAGATATTCAATGGTGAAGGGATATATGGTTGCTAGTTTTAGTTGTCATAAAGCACATCGTATAATTGAAATTCACAAGAATAAAAGAGGTGATTCGAGTGATGATTCTTTTGAAAATCCATTAGCATTGTAGCATGATAATCATAGATAGGTCCATGATGAATATCAACAAAGTTTAAGTAATATTGATCAAATGTTCTTTGTTGAGAAATTGTCTAGCATGAAAAGACATGAGGGAGAATCACCATATGAATTGTTAGAAAGGTTCTTGGATGCCATGTTAGAAATTCCTCGAAAGTTGATACCTGAAGATCCAGTATGTATCGACTTATTTTGTAACATTTATGAGTGAGGTCTTAGTACTTTACCCAAGGAATTGAAACTATAGGATTTTGATTAGATAATAGATTGGATAAAAAATTTTGAGGAGGCCAAGTCTGATTACATACAAAAATTGAGATCTTAGGAAGACATTGGTATAATTGCACGTATTGTTGGTGTACCTTTGGAAATTAATAACCCAAATAAGCAAAATGAGAGTTATATTATTCTTTTGAGGAATATGAATCTGTTTCTGAATATAATATAGATGCATTCCTCATACTAGAAGGGTGTAACAATATCATTTGTCAGAAGGATTTGTCCTTACCAGTAAATAAAAAAATACATGTAAAGAATTCTTGGAATGTAATTTGGTTATATAAGAACTGTAAGCTGGTAATAGTGTGGTTGGTGATGAATTCAAAGATAAGACTATGGGTTTTCAACATCTTGAGCCTAGATATGATGCTAAGAATGATGAGAGTTGTGTTACTAACCAATAGGCTCAAACATAGTTTATTTATGATTGTCCATATAAAACAAAAATAGAATGTGTGAGTGTCTCATTAGAAATGAACACGATAGTATTCAATGAGGATTGTATGAAAGGGGAAACGGGTGAAGAGATGTGTATGGTTGAAAATGAGAAACATTCATGTAGTAACAAAAATTTTATACGAGATCCAATGCATTCATCAATTGAGGAAACATTTAGACACTTTTTTGTTGACCTTATCACTCCTAAACTATTCAACCCATCTTATGAGACATCCTACTTTGAGATGGTCACTGATACAAAGGGTAAATTGAAACATATTAATGAACCTGAAATGGAGATATTCTTTGACACTTGGGATGGTTTGGGTAAAGCTATTTGTGTGGAAATCCATGACCAAAATGAGAAAAAGATAACTATGGAGTCTAATGAATCAATTTCCCAAGAAAATAGAATAGATGGTAGCATAATTGGTCTATTGGCAGATTACAATGGAGTTTGATGTACACCATTTTGAAAAGAAGCCTATATATGAATATTTCTTGTTTTTACACAAAATGAATGTGTGTTTGGTGTGTGGTAGAAATAAGATTATTATGACCATAGAATACTAGAAATAAAATTGTAGGATCATTTCAAAGGGTCAGAGTATGTGTCCTGAGATCAATTCTATTAAAATTATAGGATGTGGAGTGAAAGCTTGCATATTAGATGAGGATTCAATGAAAATGGAAATTGGATCTCATCATATGGCCTTGTAACTTATGTAAATATTGTACAAATGTGGAACACTTTGCTCTGGTTTTCTTGCCTGACCTAGGATGGTCTTTGGTTTTTAATGCTCTTTGTTTGGTCTACTTTACTTGAGATTGTGGAATCTCGCTCCATAATTGAGGAATAGATGTCCCCAACTAGAGCAATTGATGGAACCCCTAAAATTTTGGTTCCACTTCTATAACTCTATAAAATTCAGCCAACTTCATTATGCCTAGACTTAGGGTCTTGCTCACTGTTCTTACCTTGGGATTTTGTTGTTAGGATCTCTCTCTCTATTAAAACCCTAAGTCTTTGGTTTATTCAATTTTATATTATATTGTTGAACTTCTATATATTATCCTCGGTCATCCTAAAACATCTTATGTCATTAGAGCTCATGAAATTACTGGCCCCTTATGCCTAGGTCTAAAATTCTTTAATTTTATAAGGTTAAGCATTTGACTTTGTTTAGGCTTTAGATCCTTTTAAAAATTTGTTATAATGTCCCCTGAGGCCTTTTATTTATCGTCATAGGCATTCATCTTTGCAAAACAACTTGCGGGAAGATGCTCAAATCTCCTCACTTAAGTCTCATTTACTATCTCCTTTATTTTGCATCATGGATAGCTTTACAAATGTAAATTAAAATGAGTGAAGAGAGATGAGCGGTGTCTCCTTTGTTTTGCACATCATAGATGGGTTTTGAATTTTTGGTATTATATTAGTGATGCATGGTAAGCTTGTTTTTTATTTTATCGTTGCCATATCTTTTATTGCTAATTGCTCATGGTTTTTGTAATGTGAATTAGCGATACACGATGACCCTTATTGCTCTATGTATTTTCTTCTATCACTTATAATGGATCTATTTTAAGATTTGAGTTTCATATTAGTTATGAGTGATGAGGTTATTGGTTCAAACTATCTTTTTCTAATTTTAATTTCTCTTGTGAGTGATATATCTCGTTCCTTTTATTTTCATGCGGTTGATTAGTTCTTAATCTTACTCGATCACCTTATCTCCCATCGTTGATGTGATCTGGAAAATGAAGCATGAATTAGAAATACACAATGGTAAGGGGGTAAACCCGTAATAGTGGTGTACAATTTTGATGAGGAAGGAAATTTGTAAAAATGCTCACACATTCAAAATTTCATGTTTTTTAGGGTTCATTCGAACTAGGGAGTTTGCACAAACCCAAAAGAGGAGTTCGATCGAACCCCCTTTTGCATGGTGGGCTTGCTCAAACCCTATGATGTCATGTTTATTTGTAGAAACAAATGGACAGTTCAAAAAAAAGGGCGGTTCGAGTGAAACCCCCTTCGAACGAACCCCCCCTTTACCCTTTCAAGCGAAGGGGGGTTCACTCGAACCCCCCTTTTTTTCCCTTCTCCCCCTCTTCCACCAAAGTTTACCAGATTTCTGCCCTTCGAAGCTCGGGTTGAGGATGAAAATGGAGGAGAATTCACAAACCCAACTGGAAGATGGTAGTCCTCAGAACAAGTTGTCCAATGAATAAAATTTTAATATGTTTTGGTTTTATTATGTATGTGTTTTTTTAGTTTTATTAAACATAGGTTTTTCACCAAAACTCAAGCTCTCTATTTTGCAGATGTGGAAAAATAGAATATTATCAAAATAAATTTTAAAAAATATGTTTGTGTTGTGTATTGATCTCCTTTATCCATTAAAAAAACAAACTGAATTTCGATACATACAAAAAAAGTTATGTTGTATACACTCTACCTATGTTTGAATTGCAATTGGTTTGGCTTCAAAACTTGATTAAGGAAAAATATTAAATAAAAAATAATGAGACCAAATGAAAGTGCTAGATATTGTAGTTAAAAATCTAAATTCAAAAAAATTAGAATTTTATCCTTCATAAAAAAGAAGTTATGTTGTGTAGGGTGACCATCACTTTTTTAAAATGTTGTTTTCTGAAAAAAATCGGTTTTCGTGGGAGATGGAAAAAGAAGTCCAATCTAAACCCAAAAATTTTGAAAAAAAAAATTTAGAATCTACAAACAAAATTTGATGAGACTATAGTTTGCATCATCTTGAAATTCCTCACGGTTTAATCACTATAGGTGCTCTAATGTGAAGATTAAGTTAAAAATAATAATTTCAGTGTCCAGTTTGGCCAAAAATTGTAAACCACTATTGTGGGATCACCCAAGGGAAAAAGATCAAGGATGGGATTTTATTTCAATGGCTGAGATCTTATCATGTGGATGCTAATATCACTATTTTAATTTGTGGAAGATGAAATGTATCAATGATGCACGATGTGAGATGAAGATATCCAAGAAGGATTGTAATCCAATGGTCGTGATTACATCATTCAAGTTCTCTTGTCACTACTTGAACCCTTGAGGGTTGGGGAAAATCCATGATAGGTGCTGGGATGTTTGAACATTTTTTCTTTCATTTGATGGCTCTTTTTACTTTTCTAATATGAATGAATCAGAACGGGCTAGGGTGGAGATGCATGGTAATTGTTAGATTAGAGGTAACTAATGCAGTTAAAAGCAAGCATGTAAACATTTTGTGGTGATAGATCTCCATTGTTGGGGCACATGTTGTAAAATCCAGAAATGATTCTTCAATATCACCATTGATGATGTTTTAAATCTAAAAGGATCAATGGCCTAGATTCAAAGCTATTTGGTTAAGTTGTTAGCTTTTTTGTGTGAGGCACTACTTGATCATTAATAGATACACACTCTTGATTTTTCTACTTAATATGGATTTCCTATTGATTTATGACACCATTTGCAGCATTTGAGAATTGTGTTCAAGTGTGAACCAGAACGAGGTATTGTCTGAGTTTTTGATCTTAAATTGCATAAGTATTCAAGTGTTTATCCTTGGTAAGTTGGTTTTCATATGAGCTCTATTCTACATCAATCATTTATTTATGTGAGAGTTTCATTCTCTTAGTCTTCTTTAAATTTTTTGCATTTGAGGTTTTTCTATTCTATAAAGGTTTTTGGCTAGCATGTCTTTTCATAATTGGTTGTTTTCTAGTTTTTTCCTTTATCTTAAAAAGGATCGGTAATTTGGGTGTCTCCGTTCAACTCATTAGGATGTCAAGAATTCTTAGTGTGTTTGAATTTCATCAAAACATTTCTATTACTGAGCATGAGGCACCAAGAGCTTCTACACCACCAAAGGGCAAGAACAAATCCTGTGGAGAGAACAAAAAATATAGTGTTAAGAGCACCTACAATATGAGAAGCCAAATTGTTTCAGAAGAGCTGGTCAAGTTTAAGGGGAAGGGGTTGGTTAGGCCTAGGAGGAAAGAAATGAAAAATAATGTGCATCACAAGGCTTATCTATTGAGGCACGAATCTCCCATTGAGGTTTTAGACAATGCTTTGGGTGATGGGGGAGATAGTGACACAGAGTATGGTCATTATCTACTTTTTCTAGTACCATATGAGGATTATGATGAGGGAGGAGTAGTTGCTCCTCTAGTTTCAACATGAGCACAAAGAGGGTGAGCATACTTTGATGCTGGCGAATTAGAGTAGCTTATTGGCCCAATTTTTATTTTTGATGACACCATTTCCACTGCATCAGGATCATCCTCTTAAGCATGCATGCAAATTTTTGTCTTTGGTGCTGATGTGGAAATATTTTGGGCTTGTGTGATGGAGCAGTGTTGGACTTTGTATCCTCAACAATAAATATGCTTTTTCTAGGAAGTGTGTAAGTTTTTACCTCTAGTACTTGTGGAGAATCTTCTTTGGTCTACATGGACATGGGATTTCAGCAATGTTGCATCAACAAACAATGCCTTTTGGAAGGCTACCTCATCCTCTTCGACTAGCTACATGGATTTTGTTATCTTTTTCTTCCCCTTGTTTTGAAATGATTACGTGTAACTGTTATGGGAATCTCTAAAATTAGGATGAAATTTCCCCTCAAATACAAATGTAATTATAATATGGAATGTTTCTTGTTACTCCCATGTCCTTATAAATGGTATTCTAGGGCTTGTTGCATAGAGAGGGAGGGTGGATAGTTATTTATTTCAATATTTTTAGTCACATGGGGATTAAAAAGGTTATTGGATAGTCTTGTGATACATCTAATGTACAATTCAATCAATGCATATATGTAATCTTAATGGTAATATTGGTAATACAAAATAGTAGTCACGCAAGTTCAATACCATTTTACTCTTCCATTCACTAGTTTTACAGATTATGAATAATATAATCAAGGTTATCTTATTTGTCTCAATTAATTTCATGTGGATGTATTATTCTATTCTTGTTTATTAATTCAAATAATTAATGTAGGTGCTTGAATATAACTATAATTTTTTACTAAACTGGGTGTTATGATGGTAGTTAGAGGTAAAGGTTAAAACATAATGTTGAGATACTATAATGAATCCTTTCAAAGATTCACATAGTGTCAGGGATGAAAATAAGTGTTATATTATGTAGGTGTTGGTATTGAATCTATTCCAAGGATGAGACACTAAACCATATTAAGTAGTTGTGTTGTATTGTGTTGATTAACTTGGTCATTACTCATTTATTTTAATAAACTTATATAAAAGGCGTTATAAAGTTATGAGTTTTTATCATTCTCATTCTCTAAGTGTGAATTATATTTGATAGGCAACCAATTTTTTTGATATAGTTACTATTTGAGCATTTATGTGACAATCACTGGTGTATGTTGCAATGTTATTGATGCAAAATGGCATAAGGGTATCATTATGAAAAAATTGCTAGGGATCACCCTCCTAGGTTTTTGCAGAGTCTGAAGTGAAGAAGTAAGGGCCTCAAGACCTTTACTTAAGTGTTGGCCAGTCCTTACCCCTGGTAACCATTCAATTCTAGTAGATTCAGAAGTAAGTGGTAAGATTAGGTTTCTTTCCTAAAAAATAACCAACAGTTTCTTCTTTATGTATGTATGTATGTATGTACGTAAGTAAAAATGTATGTATACATATATATAAATATCTATGTGTATATATATAAATCTATGCATATGTGTATTCCATTACCATATATGTACACATGCAAACTATATACATATATGTATGGGTGTATATTTATACACACACATATATACATATATAATATATATATATATACATATTATAATACTTGAATAAATATTATAAATTTTATGAGATAATTTCTAGTTAGTGACTTTATTTCTATACTATTTATATTCCCATGCCTCACAAAAATTTAGTTAATAGTTACACACTATTTCACTTAAGCTCTAAATTGATGTTACTTTCACGCTCAATTGCAAAAATCCATAAGAATTTATTTTCCCTTTGGGAAGGACTCCAGCTCTTTCAGAGATCGTGTTCTTGTTAAATAAATAGCACTTGCACTTAGAAGAGGTTCAAGGATTACATGGATAGAAAATTATATGTATGTTAATATGTTAAAGAGTATTCTTATGTATGGATGTGTTACAAATTTTAGTTTGGACTAAATAAATAATAATAAGTGTTAAATAATGGAATGAAATAAACTCAGTAAAATCTAGTTATTTTCCTTAGAGAAATTAATTATTATCTGATTATGAAATATATGCATAAAAATTTAAAACTACAAATGGAAATAGAATGTTCCCACCCATTTCCCCTATAATCCCACCCAACTCAGATATAGAGATATTCCTCCCACCCAGGATAAGTGAGATTTTGAGGATTTTACCATTAAATGATATTTATTTTGTTAATAATTTCATTTCTATCTTAAAGTTTCTTTTTCATTGAAGTGATAAGTTTTCCTTTTTAAAATAGAGGAAAATCTTGTTCAATTAAGAATTGAAAATAGAAAATAAAAGAGAAACTACTATAATGTGTTCATTAGTGATTAACATTAAAGTAATATATAAGTGTTAGAATTGGATATAGAGATAGCATGCTAAGATGTAGAAGAAAAATGGAAAGCACAAAAAGAGAGAATATGAATATGATAAGAATAAACTATATTCTTATCAATTATGTAAATATGATTCAATGTTGTTGTGTAATGTATGAGAGACCCCTTGGTTATATAGCCAAGGTGAGACATAAGATGTCATATGATTATGAAAAGTTTCTTAATCTTATTATATGAGATAACTTATCATGACTACCTAGGTCACATGTGTTACAAGTGAAAAGATAAGATAACAACTAATGACAACTAACACCTTCTTGAAAGATTCCTTGGACCTAATTAAACTTAACACATAAATAAGTTCCCTGGTAATGAATTAAATGGGTACAAGAATTTTTTTACACCAACACGTCCCCTTAAGTGTAACTAAGGGAGTAGAAGATCATTATATAAATGAAACAAAGATGCAAGAATGGGTCATGAATACTAGGCCATGTTAGGTACCCATGTACAAATGAAAATGAAATCTCTCACAAATGGAGAAAAGAAAAAAACCCAATGGGAGAAAAATCCTTCCCAAAAGAGAGATAAAATACAAAACCGAAATTATCTCAATGATGCATGAGATGGACATAACCCCATGTGAGGAAAAAGACCCCCCCATAAGAGAGAAGAAGAAGAGAGATAATGCAACCCCCCTCAATGTTGAGTCTCCTGCAATGATGGTTGAAGCTTGAAATTGAATATTAAATATGATCCCAAAGCATTAAACAAAATTCCCCCCCTTAGGAAGAAACAAAACCATCAAGGTATATAGGATATCAAGAAGATGAATGATGTATGATGTCTCTGAAGAATTCTCAAGTGTCTCCATGTTAATGCCTAAAGTTGACACACTACAAATAGGAACTCTAGGACACACAACTGAAGATGTCAATCTAGAATCTAGTAGCTTCGAATGTAAAACATAATCCGAAGAAAATGATATCCCCTTTGAAGACAAAGAAGCCTCCTAAATTTTTTGTCCAAAAGTATCCATAGTCACATCAAACTACAAAGAATGATCATGTAGAGTTTGAATAGGAGGGTCAAAGTGTTCCCCCACAACAACTGAAGAAGGATCTTCTCAATAAAAGAGAAGATGAATGTCATCAATGATGTCTCCCATATCTAAAATACCTATCAAGAAGCCATCACAAGTAGCCAAATTTGAAATAAAATGAAGATCCTATTGCACTTAATTAGAAGAAGCCATATCTATAGCAATACAAGCATTATCAATTACAACAATAGATGAAGGAGATAGAATGCAGGACTAAAGAACAAGATTTGATGTGAGAACTCCCAAGTTCAAGAAGCCAGATGTCTTCTTTGAATCATGGTTCATACTAGAAGTGTGATCAATAGTTGATGGAACAATGTCACCATCAAAATAAAAGTTTGCAAAGGTATACAATTGAGATGAGTGATCAACCTTCTCGGTGGTAATGATCTCTCTACTGTCTAAGTCTCAAATGATGATTGAATTTGGTGTGAACTCCATAGTCTTCCCATCTCCACCATGTGTAATCTTATATATGGAAAAATGTTGCTCATCAAATGAGGAACAAACAAAACATCCTTGAAAGTGTTGTCCCAAAGACTAATAGACCCCTTCCCAGTTACACTTATATATGTATTGGTTCCCATCAAGATAGAAGACATAGTACAAGGCGCAAAAGAAGAGAATATAGAATGTTAAGATGCCATATGATGTGATGCTCCTAATTATAGAAACCATCTAACTAATTCATGACCTAAAAAATCACAAAGAGCATGCGTTTTATTTCCTGATGTAGAATCTTGACCTTTGTCCTTTTCAGACTATTTTGAAGGACGAAGAGGTGATTCATACATTCTAGAAGGTAAATCAATGTGATTATTTTTGAGAAGATGTTTCAACTCATAAATATCCTTCTTATAACAATAGTGTTCTTCATGTCAATCCTTCTTGCAATATGCACAAGTAGGCCTCTCATTCTTAGATGATTCCCCTTTAGAAGAGGATTTTTCCTTTGCTTGATCTGAATATTGATTATACTTTTCTTTATTTTGTTTCTTATCTAATTTTGATCCTTTCACCCCACTAACCAACAATGCCTGAGATTTAGAAGTCTTGATGAAACCCATTGAGATAATATTTTGTTGCTCATGTATCAACAAATCTAAAAATGATGCAAATGAAGGTGTAGTATATGAAAACACCATAGTCAATCTATGAGTATGAAAGCTAGAAACAAAAGAAGTACAATTAGAACAAAGTATTTTTATTTTATTGTAGAACAACTAAATGTCCTTGTCAATCCCACATGATTTACATTTCTCTCTTAGATCATTAGCCTTATTGATGTAGTCTTGGATGTTGTCAAAGTTCTTAGGATCAAGGCTCATCAATTCATTATCAATTTGATAGCCTCTCACTTCATTTGTAGTCCCATACAATATTTTCAATTTTTCCCAAGCTTTGTGAGAATTTTTACATGATTCAATTTGAAACAAGAAATCTTGAGAAACTAGTCTACAAAGACATCTAAGAGCTTTTGTTCGTTGAATCATCCATTTTATCTTTTTATCTACATCTATAAGTTCAGGTACCTTATTTTCAACATATAGAGAGTGAAATATACTCATTATAATACTCCATGGATATTGATTCCATGTTGAATAATTATATGTTTTGAGCAAAGGAACCTTAGAATGATCCATGAAAATGAGAGAGCACAAGCACCAGATAAAAAGAATACACTAAGAGACCCCCCAAAGTCACTCAATCAGGAAACCCCCATAGAAATATATGATTTGGCACTTTATACTTAGTGTGATTAAAACTTCCACTTGCTAAAAACAATAAGCTATACTTGATCTTAGTGGTTATAGATGCCAAAATAGGCCACAAAATCAAGTAATATTTTGAGTACAAAATGATATAAATTTGATCACACCACTGAAAAAACATGGAGAATTATGCTCTTTAAGAAAATTGCACCCAAAATTGTTACCGTATGAGCAAGATATGAGCTCCTGAAGTTCCCAAAATGAGGATGAAGCAACAACACCTATGAGAATCTACAATTTATGGAAAAACCATACACATAAACCAAACATTGATTGCACCACTACATAGAGGAAAAAAATTAGCCCAAATAATAAAAAAAATTGCTCGAAAAAGAAATCAAAAACAAGTTATGGGTGATTGAAGTTGGACTCCAAAAACCAAAATGCAAATGGAGCGGGGTGAGAAATTTTCTAAAGAGCACTGTTGTCAAGGAGACATGGGCTTGAATTTGAAGTCATCTTGCTTGTCAAAAGTGAATATGCCTTGAGTAAAAAAAATATTCCACATAACGAAATATGGGTGCTGGCAAGAAGTTGAGTCCACTTTTTGGCCAAAAAGTGGAACTGTTTTCCTTGATTTTTAGAGTTTGACACATTTGACCTTAAAATTTGAAGCACTTAGAGATAAAATCTTCAAACAAGTCACTAATCATAAAATGTAGTACTCAGAGTCTAGTTTCCAAATATGTAATTTATTTCAATACCCACATTGTACAAATTGAGTTTCAATAGGCTTTTGTAAAAACCACTATTTAAAAGCCATTTTTTTTTTACCATACCATGCACGTGTACGACATCCATATTTGGACTTAAATTATCATATTTTTCTAAATCCTTTTGGGAAAAGACTTGTGACTCACTTAAGCATGCCCTGGATATTTTTTTGTAATTTTTCATTGAACTTTTTTTTTTTGTAAATTTTTTATCAAACATATTTGACGTTTAGAAAAATCGTTGTGTACGACACGCATAAGATGACCTAATGTTATCATTTTTTGCATTTTTTTTTTTGAATTGAAAAGAATTTTCTAAAGTTTGCCCTTGTGCAATCCGTTTATCAAAATGTTATGTTGATCAAAATTTATTAAAATAGTAAAAAACACTGATATTTAAAGTTTATGGACCAATTTCATCAGAAATTGATTGAAAAATAGAAAAACTAATCCAATTGTAAAAAAAATTACATATTTGAAATCTATATTTTCTCATCTAAAATGGGTTTTAATTTTGTCAAAAAATTCTGCAAAAAAGGTTGTTAGCCATATGTCCAAACTCAGTATTTTTCTTTGACGTTGTTAAAACCTTCAACTTGTAGGTCAAACCAAGTTGAAGGCCTAGGTTCAGAATTTCCATGTTTTTCCCGAACCAAAATCCGAGGCAAAAACTCGACCATAAAGCAAAACCAGTTTCAAATTTTAAAAATTTATTGAAAAATCATTTTTTATGCTTTTAAAATACGGGATCTCGCTTTACAAAAAGGGATCTCATTTTGAAAATTGTCAAAAATGGAAAAATTCCAAAAATGGACAGTTTTCAAAAACGGAAACTTTTGAAAACGGGATCCCGTTTTGAAAAGTTGCGAAAAATGAAAATTTCCATTTTTGGAAAAATTTCAAAATAGGATCCCGTTTTTTAAATTTTCCAAAAATGGGAATTTTTAAAAATGAGATCCTGTTTTATACAAGATCCTGTTTTATACGAGATCCTGATTTTTTAAAAACGGGATCCCGTTTTAAATGAGATCTCATTTTTTAAAATACCGAATCCTGCTTTTTAAAATAGGGGATCCCGTTTTTAAAAATACGGGATCCCGTTTTTTGATTTTAGGCTTGGGATCTCAAACCTAAACGGGATCCTTTTTTTGCAATGCCGATTTCATTTTTTTGGCTAAGGCAAAAACTTCCACGTTTTGTGGACTCAACTTCTTGCACTTACCCATATGCTCTTGTGATCTAGAATATTCTTCAAATGATGGTGATAGAAAGAATCTTAGTAAAATCTAGATTATTCGGTTAGGTTTCAAAAAAGGGCCACCAGATTTTTAAAAGGAAGTGTTGGTTGTTTTTAATAACCAGCTACCAAATTTTTTGTTGGTGGGTATTATGGGACTATGGTGGTTGATCCTACATGAGCCACGTTGCACCTTGGTAGGCACCCAATACCTACCAATGCAGGTAGTCTACATAAAACAAATAATTTTGAACATATAATATTTTCGTAAAGTATTTCACCTTAATTTTTTTGTGACTTGTGAATTATTATTTTATTTGAACCGTATGTTTTTTTCTTTCCACTGCAACCTACACTTACGATGACCTAGTGGGTTGTACAACTCTCTAGGAATTTTTTTTACCTCGACAAACAACTGCTCCGATTTGGATGATTTGACAATCAATGCTAGGGTTTTTGGTGCTTCTAGATGTGATTGCAGGTTTGGGTTTGATCCAAAATTCTCCTAAAATATAGCTACCTTTTGGATCTAGCAACCACTCTTCACCTTCAAACCCTCATATGTTTGGCCTCATATGTTCGATTTGGACGAAACAAAAAAAAAATGACTTCTCAAACCTCCTAAAATTA
This sequence comes from Sequoiadendron giganteum, assembly GCA_007115665.2. Classification (NCBI taxonomy): domain Eukaryota; kingdom Viridiplantae; phylum Streptophyta; class Pinopsida; order Cupressales; family Cupressaceae; genus Sequoiadendron; species Sequoiadendron giganteum. The sequence continues at coordinate 462,462,848 of CM021100.1, read as the reverse complement.
ATGGTGAGCTCAAATTTACACCACAAAGCTTCAATTCAAACCTACACTAAAGAACCACAAAGATGAACCCACATCTAGTATTTCCATCAAGTGTTTTGATTCTCTAGATCATTGAATATGATGCAAGAAAAAATAATACTCAAATATTCAATATTTACCAAGATCTCTCAAAAAATGGCTATCCAAAGACACCCAATCTGGTCTGATACTATGTTAGAATTTTCTTTGGAGATAGTCAGCCAAGATCTAGAGGCCAAATGCAAAGCACAAAAAGAGATAATATGAATATGACAAGAATAAAATGTATTCTTATCAACTATGCAAATATGATTTAATGTTGTTGTGTATGAGAAACCCCTTGGTTATATATCCAAGGTGAGACATAAGATTTCATAATATTATGACAAGTGTTTGAATATTATGATATGAGAAAACTTATCATAACCACCTAAGTCACATGTGTTACAAGTCAAAAGCTAAGATAATAACTAATGACAACTAACACCTTCTAGAAATATTCTTATGACCTAAGTAAACTTAACATGTAAATAAGACCCTCATAATGAATTAACTATGTATAAGACTTTATTTACACCAACACTTGCAAATCAAAAAAACATCTAATGGTTTCCCATGCTAGTATTTATGATTTTCTACATTTGCTATAAAAAAGAAAGAAAGAAAAACCTTAACGTAACTAATCAAGCAATGTTTTAAATGGGTGTCCCTTTTTTTAAGGAAATTATAAGTATATTGACAATGGTTACACAAGAAAAGTATTGGGAATGTGTCTAGTTTTATAGATAGACATAACTTGTTCTGAAACATTATTGACCTACACATGAAGTGTGTCAATAGCTTTTTCCCCCCTACATAGTGATAGTTGTGTTTTCTTTTCTATAACTAGAATTTATTTGCATTTTAATTTAACATATTCTTATGAGAGAAGCCATAAATGACCAAGTCGGAATCTACCTCATACAGAGCTATACCATAAATCTCGTCCACTTTGCCTCATTTCTCCATCAATCGATCCTACCATATCAATGCAAAAACATGTACAATTAGTAATGTCTCCCCTCTTCGACCATTTTATTTTTAATGGTTGATAAATGGAAGTAGCAAGATTATTACCTCACACACACCTTGCACAACCAGATTCCTATACTATGCCACAAATTAATCAAGCTCATAAATAATGTATATAGAACTATTGTATAGTTGTTAAGGAATTACAAAAAATTGGGCAAGAAGGAAGAGGGCAAGAGTTGGTGGCCCAATGTGAGGGTTGTAAAGATAATGTGAGAGAGCCTATATTCAATATGGCACAATGAATTGAACCACTTTCAAAAATTAGTTCTTACACAAGTGGGTATTCTTCCATTCTTGAAGGTTGACATCTACAAAAGAAAAGGGAATTTTCTTTTAATAGGTTTAGAGATAGATATTCATGCTCTCGATTTAGGAAGTAGCAATAGGAAGACAAAAGAAAAGATTTCAAAGCATTGAAATTTGCACTAAAAATAGTGGAGCTCAATCTCCTCCTCTTTGTATTAATTTTATGAGAACTAAAAGTATGAGTTTCACATTTATTCAGTCAAAGGATATGTAGAGTTTTTTTAGTGTTATCCAAAGTTGCCCCAGTTTATCTCTATGTAATTATATATTAACAATTGTCCTTGAGTATAAGGGTTCAGTAGTAGTTCTTGTGATTGTCATGATGTTTAAAGCATTTTATTTTTATATTCCCAGAAACTAAGGTAAGTTTATTGCCTTGAGTGGGTAATGGCATTATGGTTGGGTTTCCCCTATATTTTTTTACTATTTTAAGCTATGTGATTGAATATTTTGTTCAAAGACTAGTTGTATTGGTTTCCCATTTAGTTTGGCCACCCCAGGGTCTACATCAATTCTTTTTTTTATTTTTGAAAGGAAATTCATACATCTATATCTCCATGTTAAAAATATACTTAAAAATTAGCTCATGTCTGGATAATTTTTCTCAAGATTAAATGAAAGTCAACAAACATTAAATCCACTTAGCTCCATTTATAGTTTAAATGTAAATTGACAAGTAAGATATCGATTTATAAAGTAAGTTGCCAATTCATTTCTTCTCCATAGCTTGAACATTAACAAGAAGGATGATATTCATTTTTTTCTATTTTCTAAAAGCCCAAATAATGAAGTGCACTTAAGATTTGTTTTGAGTATTATAATTATGTTGTGGTATCAACATTAATCTAGTTAATCATCAAAATGGGTAAAGAAGAGCTCAATTCCTTCATTTCTTCTCTATACAACCTATTCCCCTCTTGATGGTTACATATAAGAGAAAACTCAATAAGATTCCTCTTCAAGATAAACTAGATTTATAGTACTAATATTTCAAATTATGGTAGATCACCAGTTTAGACATGTCTATATATTTTCAATTTAAATCCCAGTTATTCTAGATTTCCCTCATGTAATCTAGTTTCCAAATGGTTTGAAAAATTATTCTAACAAAAAAATATTGAATTTTGAATAGGAAATCGTAACAGATGCATATTATTGAAATAATTAAAATAAATTAAATTAAAAATAGAATAAAAAAAAACTTACTCTACATGTTCTCTCAAATACGTTGGATGCTGCAAGGTTAAGGTAATTTTTTCTTCACATTATGCACACTATTTATTGAATGGCTAAGGTAGTGTTGAAACTAAAAAACCTAGGTAGTCTTTGGCAGTGAAACATGGTAAAATCCATATAAGAAGTTGCTAGTTGGGAAAAATGAATGGTTGTAAATTACCTCTCCATAAGAATTCCAACCATGTATTTATTTCCATGCATTCTTCAATTTTGTCTAATCCATTAAATTAACTGATTGTTGATATGTGGCACCTGGTCAGACAAATAATGAAAATTCGATTAAGAATACTTAGTTAAAGTTGGAAGACTAATCATGCAAATACTTAAAGTTAAAAAAATTGGTATTATGACTTCTTTGTTGTGTGATCATTGCTGAGTAGAAAATTTGAACCTCATGATGAGATTTTTGAAGTTGTGTAAACCTTTGACTTGGAAATCCCAAACGCTATCAGGCAAAGGTGTAAAATCTTGTGAAAAAGTGGTACATCGGGATAACGTTGGGTTAGGAAACTTCTAAAGCCCACAACTTGGTTAGTAAATTCTTGGATGCTACAACAAGTCGATAGAGGTAAAGACCACTCGAGACAAGTCGATATGGCAATGAGGATTGACTCAGTTGACTCATGAATGATGTCGGAGTGGGACCTAAATACTGTGATGGTCAACAATATTAGATAACTAACATGTCGACATGTGGCATAGATTTATTTGTTGTTTCTACGTTGCTATTATGAATCAACGATCATTGGACCAGACTATATTTGTTGATAACAATGTAACTGTATTTCAAATTTAGGTTGCTCATTGGTAGGTCGATTAGTACTACAACATGGTGTGATTAGGAAAACTTGAAGAATGAGTGAAATAAAAGGGGGATGTAAGTTATGAGGTATGTAGAATGTGATTTGCAGTGTAATTAAGGAGCAGATGCTTCTCGAACGTGAGGGTAATTTGTAAGACTATAATTGAAGCTTTTGTACTAGATAATAAAATAATTTGGGTGGTTGAATTTTCTATGGACGTAGCCCATATTAGGTGGACCATGTTAAATTTTATGTCAATCTATTTTGTGTTGTTCTTCATTGTTATTATAAATCCTTTAATTTGCATATAATTTTTAATATTTATTGCTCTAGTCTACCTAAATTTCCTAACAACTGGTATCAAAGTCATGTACATATTGTCAGTTGATTGGCAAGAAACCTCTAGTTTTGAGTGGGAGCAATGGAAGAAAGAAAAGTCAAGGTTGAAAAGTTCAACGATCAGAATTATCAATTATGGAAGATGTAGATGGAAGATTACTTATATCAAAAGGATCTATGGTAGCCATTATAAGTTAAAGCAAACAAAGAGGCCACAACTTCTGATGAAGAATGGGATATTCTATATAGAAGCGAACTCAAAACCATTTGGTTTTGACTTGCATAATCAATGGTGTTTAATACTGAAATAGTGAATACATTTGAAGAGTTGATGCAAACCCTCGAAAAGTTATATGAAAATCCTTCCACTTTGAGTAAGGTATTTCTTATGAAGTGTTTATTCAATATGAAAGTGGTAGAAGGTGGGTTAGTTGTTGATCATCTAAATGAGTTTAACATAGTTACCAGTTAATTAACTTGTGTAAATGTAAACTTTGATGAGGGAGTTATGGCTCTTTTTATTTTGTGTTTTTTTATTGAAAGCTAGAATAGCTTAGTAATGGTGATTAGTAATTCTATTTCTAGTTCAAATAGGCTAAAACTTGATGACATTTTTGGTGTTATTTTGAGTGAGGAAATTCATAGGAAAAGCTCAGGTGGTACATCCACATCAATCAATGTTTTGAATGTAGAAAGCACTGGAAAAATAAAGGAAAGAGGAAATCATTTTGGAGGTCATGGTAAGTCACAAGGAAAATAAAAGGACAAGAGATCCTAGTCCAAAGATAAAAGGGATTGTTGGTATTCTGGTAAGTCGGGTCATGTAAAGAAAGATTGTTGGTCTCAGAAGAATAAAGAAGGAGACAAAAATAAAGGAAATAAAGAGGAAAATTTGGTTAGTAATAAATGTGATGAGAATGTTTTGATTCTTTCCCTTGATATTGATGATGATTCTTGGGTGTTATATTCGGGGGCTTCATTTCATGCTATGCCCCATAGAAGTTATTTTCTTGATTATGTCCAAAGGGATTTTGGGTTTGTTTATTTAGGAGATGAAAAACCCTGTGAGATTATTGGAAAGGGAAGAATCAATATTAAGTTGTAAAATGAGAATCATTGGCTACTACATGAGGCAAGGCACATTGCAAAGTTAAGCAAAAATTTAATTTCAACAAGGCAACTAGATGATGAAGGTTGTGTTGTTACATTTAGTGAAAAAAATTGGAATGTTATAAAAGGTGCCTTAGTGGTATAAAAATGTGTTAAAGTAGGCACCTTATATCTTTGTATAGGTCATATTTTTCCTTATACTTTAGCTACTGTAGATAAAAATCAATGTTTAGGAATAGTTGTTATAGTTCAACAGGCAAGAAATCAAACAGTTGTTGTGGGTTCTGAATTAGCACTATGGTATAATAGACTTGGGCATATGAGTGCAAAAAGTATGAAATTACTTCATTCAAAGAATGTTTTACCAGCTCTAAAATGTGTTAATATGGATTTTTGTGAAACTTTTTTGTATGGAAAACAAAAAGAGTCATTTTTCTCAAGGATGAGATGCAAAATAAAGATTGTAAATTAAAGCTTATTCATATAGATGTATGGGGACTAGATCAAGTATCTTCTCTTAGTGGATCTTGGTATTATGCCACTTTTATTGATGATGCAACACGAAAGTTATGGATTTAGTTTTGTAAGTAGAAATCTGATTTATTTGAAACTCTTAAAAATGGAGAAGCTTGGTTGAGAATGAGATAGGTAAAAGGTAAAAATGTCTCAGATCTGATAATGGTGGTGAGTATTATAGCAAAGAGTTTGAATATTATTGTTCCTCAAATGGTACTCATAAGGAAAAATTAGTTCCAAGGACTCCACAGGAAGATGGAGTGGTTGAGCGCATGATCAGAACAATAATGGAGCATGCATGAATTGTGAGGTTTCATGCTTGGCTGCCCTTAAAAATATTGGAAAAGGCTTTAAACACTATTATTTCTGTAATCAATATAGGTCCTTCTACTCCTTTTGGTTGTGGTATTCTACAAGAAGCATGGACAGGTAAGAAGGTGAGTTATTATTTTCTTCAAACATTCAGTTGTGAAGCATTCACACATGTAGATTCTAAAAATAGAACCAAGTTGGAAGCTAAATCAAAGAAATGTATATTTATTGGATATGACATTGATGAATTTGGTTATAGGCTTTGGGATTTTGAAAATTAGAAAATTGTGAGAATTAGGGATGCCATATTCAATGAGAAAGTGTTGTACAAAGATCAGTTGCAGTAGCATGAGAATAAAGAATATGATTATGCAATGTTTGATGATACTCCAAACAATGATGTTCTAGTGGCTCCCTATTCTCTCTAACAACAACAACAACAAAAAATACCACAAACTCTAGTGAATATTAGACAATCTTCAAGGATAAGTAGACCCCCAAAAATATTTTCTCACTCTTTGTATTCTATTTTACTAATTGATGCTGGTGAAATAGAATGCTATGATGAAGCTATGCAGGTGGATGCCAAGGTTCAGTGGGAGCATGGAATGGAAGAAGAAATGGACTCCTTTCTTAAAAATCAGACTTGGGACTTGTGCAAGTTGACTGCAGGTAAAAAGGCTTTACCAAACAAATGTGTTTATAGGTTGAAAGAGGAGGATTGGAGGTAAGAAATGATTTAAAGCTAGGTTAGTTGTACATTTATTTTCATGGGAAAATGGTATTGATTTTGATAAAAAAAAATATTTGATTGTTAAAATGACTTTTATACGCACTGTTTTAAGTATTGTGGCTAGTGAAGATTTGCATTTAGAACAAATTGATATTAAAACAACCTTTATCTATGGTGATTTGGAAGAAGTGATATATATGGAATAGCCACAAGGATTTGAGGTCAAAGTTAAGGATAAACTAGTTTTCAAATTGAACAAGAGTTTCTATGCCTTGAAACAAGCACCTCGACAATGGTATCTCAAATTTCATAGCTTTATAGCTTAAAATGGCTATAACCGGTGCAATTTAGACCATTGTGGCTACTATAAGAGGTGCAACAATGATAGCTACAATATTTTATGTTTATATATTGATGATACCCTAGTAGCAGGCTCTAACATGGTACACATTAAGGAGTTAAAACAACAGTTAGAAAAACAATTTTTATGAAGGATTTGGGGGTAGCAAGAAAATCCTTGGTATGAAGATTACAAGAAATAGGAAAAATATATATATTTTTTTATCTCAGACTGATTATGTTGAAAAGGTGTTGCAAATATTTCATATGAAGAATGCAAAATTTTTTAGCACACCTTTGTCGAGTCATGTCAAATTGACTAAGGATGTTTTTCCAATGACACAAGAGGAGGAAAAAAGTAATCCAAGGTACCATATGCTTTAGTTGTAGGAAGTTTAATGCACACCATGGTATGCATGCAACTAGATATTACACATGTCATGGGATTTGTTAGTAGGTATATGATTCATCCTCTACTTGGGCATTGGAATGCAGTAAAATGGATTATTAGGTATTTGAGAAGTACATCTAATAGATTTTTATTCTTTGGGGGCTCTAATATTGATGTACAAGACTATGTTGACACAAATTTGGAAGAGGATATAGATACTAGGCATAGTGTAATGCCCCGCCTTGCAACCCCAAAGGGATTTGTAATTAACCACTTAAGTGAACCATTTTTTTTTTATAAAGTGCATTTAAAAGTGTAGTTAACATACAAATTTGCTTACTAATTAACAACAACCTCTAAGGCTAGAAGGTTAGGATTACTTAAACGCACACATACATATTACATATAACCATAGCATTATAAAATTTATGAAGTAAACATCATACATCATAAGAATACCACATAACATAATAAGATAAACATCCAAGATACCATTTCATAATCATTATCTTAATCCAATAGTTACATCACTCATTCCCAGAATGAGACAATAGTACAAAAGTATAACAATTACATAATCTCACCTCATAAATATAAGAGGGATAAAATAGCTTATAATCTACAATATTATAATGCAAGAAATTACAACCAGAACCGCGAGCTGTCCATCTAGATGTCTCACCTCCACGAACTGAAGAATGATGGGGACCCAACGGTTTTGGTGCATGTTCCACCCAACCAATGTGGTACCCGAAGGCCCACCTCCCATGCTAGGAGATAGTAACAAAGTAACATGGACAAAGATCTACTACCACTAACCAGAGGCAGACTCATACTGACTCATACTGATATAACCAAAAAATGAACTAAACAAGTACAACTCAATTACAATACAAGTACCAATCAAGTACAACTCAAATACAATACAGGTACAAATCAAGTACAACTCAAATACAATATAGGTACAAATCAAGTACAACTCAAACACATCACAATATATGTATAAAACAAGTACAACTCAATCACATCACAATACATGTACAAAACAAGTACAACTCAAATATCACTGACATAGGTCACATTGCTTCTAGACATAATATTAATCAGGTATGTTCATAGAACCATACACATAAAACAATAAACAACTGTTTTCCTAGATAGAGTGTCATCGCATAGTAGTCATGAGATCTCCTCTGGGCAATTCTTCATAGGTTCTGGCACAAGTGATCCTGGTGACCTCAACCGAATCCCGGCACTCATACTCACTCATGCGGAATCAACTATCTCTCGTATGGACAAGATAGTTGATCTTGCCATTCCAGGCCTTCCCACTCATCCCAATTCTCAACAAGCCCTTGTTTCTATGAGTGAGGTAAAATTATCTAGATTAGTGACAAGTTAGTCCTAATCTTCTAAGTACATTACTTTAATTATCACTTGTTTAAATCACTCATGAAGGTTATCTAGTTTACCTCTTTGGGCTCTGGCACCTAACAAAAGCCACTCTTCTAATGGACAACACACTCACAAAAAATCCACCGAGGGAACCACAAGTGCATACCAACTAGGAATCATAATTCACTGCAACACAATGAGGAAACAAAAGATAAAACCCACTTCAAACATCTTGGAGGCAACAAACACATAGTCCACTCTTTTCACATGAGGTACAAAACATCCCCGTTCATGGAAACCGAGTAAAACTGAAAAGACGCCATGCACTACCCAAGGGAAAACAACAGGATGGCACAAAGATTAAACAACCCTCATCCTCTAAGTTCATCTAGAAGACTTACAATTTTGGACTAACAATAAATCCCATATCCCAAATTATAACATGACGACATAGCTACAAAAGCAATCAAGTCATTAATCAAATCTATCATTTGGATTTCCTAAATCCATACTCAAGCAATAGGTAACGTCTACAAGATCAAAGGCACAATTACAGGGTTTACTCAAATAACCATAAATGTTTAAAATATATAGAGATTTATTATTAATAGATGCAACCATGGGGAAAACAGCTTGATAGTAGCCCCGTGTTTCAACCATAACTTAGAAAATACGATCTGGGTGTTTGCGATTTTTGGATAGGAATAAGTAAACGTCAAGAAACAGAAATCCTCCAAATTTCGTACCAACCCAGTGTGTAGAAATATAGTTATGGATGACGCAACCATAAATTAAATTGGGGAAGAAAATTTTGAACAAAGCTTGCTATAGACAAATATTTGACAAACAATTTTCTCAAGAAAGATTTGCTCAATATCAACAAATGATTTCCCAATTTTTATAAAAGAAAGATTTCAATTTCATTAAAGTAATACAAATTTCCTCACAATAAAATTTATCAAAACCACTACAGACAGATTTGAAACAAATCTCAGAACATTATAAAAATTCTCTTTCCTCTAAGTTTTCACAGAGGCTTTCAAATTTCTGGAAACAATTAAAGCTTCTACAATCGAAACAAAAAAATTCTTGCACATGCAATCTTTCAAACTCAAATACCATTTTAAGCAAAGCTTCTACAAAATTAACTTTTGTATAGACAATCTTTCTCAACAATAACATAAATTGAAAGAACCTGTTTTCCTGAAGCTTCAACAAGATAAAGTTGAAGCAGAGCCTCCCCTTCAGAGATCCATTTCCAAAGCATCTACAACTTCAATCCAACAATCCAATGATCCCAACCAAGAAGCAATCCACTAGCACAACCCGATTTACCAGCACAATTTCAATCTAAATCTACAACCAAGAAATCCCCAAACCTTCTCTATAAAAAATTTCTAAAGCTTCCTCACAAGTTTTTCCTTTTGTCTCTCAAAACCCCAAATTTCTCCCATGCATGCATTCCCCCAAACAAAAACTTCTAATCCCCCAAAAATTAAAATATGCATTCCTTATCAATCAAAAATACCTAATACAATCCTAATTCACATTGCATGCAAATTAGCTATTAATTTCAATTTCAATTTCAATTTTTGAAAACCCACTTTCAATTTAAAATGCAATTTCAAATAATAAATTAATTTCCAAAGTTGAAACTCATTTCCCAAATAAACATTTAATTACAATTTCTAATTTAATTCCCACAAGATGAAATTAAATTCCAAAATTAATTTTAATTCTTTTTTTTCCTTTCATTTCTAGCATCACATTTAATTAATTAATTTAGTTATTTAATAACTAAATTCATCCTTTTGGATTAAATTTAATTAATTAAATAGTTAAATATAATTAATTAATTTAAATATAAATTTTTATCCACATTGCATAATTTAAATTAAATAACAATCAACATGATTTAAATGCAATTATTCTAAATATCTATTTCTAAATCAAGAATCCTTCAGAAATAAATAACATTAAAGCAAGATAGACAATGACTCGACACACATGACTGACGACACACTAAGGCTAGGGTGTAGACTTGACACAAATTACCTAGCTACTATCTCCCATTCAACTTAACCATTGGATTGACATGCTCAGACCTGTGAAACTAGGTGGAGTCGATGTCATGTACTTGCAATCCTGAAACCAAGTAAACACCATCATACAATATATCCAACATCTAATACACACCGTGAAGAAGAAATCATGGATTCGCAGGGCGCTCGCAAGTGAGTGATGCGAACCCATCCCCTTCACCAATACAATCATTATAACTGACACTTTCACAATACATCAAATATTCTCATATACACTAACATGTTATATCAACTAACATCTTCATTACACCAATTAAAGCATGCACAATAAAGCATCAGATAAATCAAATCACATCACATAATATAGTCTATCGCTCAATAGTAGTGATCAAAATATCATAACAAAATGTATCCAGTATCAAAGGAACGGCAACCAAACATTGCATAAAGCAAACTGAACAAGAAGCAAAATGGAGGGGTATTACAACCATGGGCTATGTTTTTATAGTTGGTGGGATAGCAATGAGTTTGATTTCTTGATTGAAACAGGTGATTACTTTATCCACTATGAAGGTAGATTATGTAGCTACAACAGAGGCAAAAAAGTAGATGATATGGCTACAACTCTTCATGGACAATCTGGGAAAACAACAAGTTGAAAGTGACTTGTTTACAGATAATCAAAATGCCATACATCTTGCAAAGAATTTTTCTTTTACTCTAAAACTAAATAGATACAGCTGATATATTATTTTATTTGGTCGGTGTTGGAAGATGGATAGTAAGAGATAGAAAAGGTACATATAGATGAAAATCCAATGGATATGTTTATAAAGATGGTGACAAGTGAGAAGCTAAGCTCCTCTTTATCTTTGGTTGTCCTTCATGACTGATAAGGTGGATATGAAAAACTAGCTAGACCCATAATCCAGTGCGAGTTACAAGTGTAGTGGTGTCATCCATGATCAGTCTCCAATGGGATATTGTTGATATGTGGTGACTAATCAAATAAATAATGTAAAATCGATGAAGAATACTTAATTAAAATAGGTAGACTTGTCATGAAAATACTTAGTTAAAAAATTTAGTATTGTGACTTCTTTGTCATGTGTTCGCCTTAGAGTAGAACTATTGAACCTCATGTTTGGAGTTTCAAAGTTCTAAAAACCTCTGACTTGGTGATCCCAAAGTCTATTGGGTGAAGGTTTAAAAATAGATGGAAAAGTGGTACGTCGGGATATCGTTGGGTTAGGAAACTTTCGAGCCTCACGACTTGCTTAGTAAATTCTTGGATCTCATGACAAGCTAATGGAGGTAGGGGCCACTCAGGACAAGATGATATGGTGATGAGGATTGACTCGGTTGACTCATGGATGATGTCGGAGTGGGACCTAAATGATGTGACAATCAACAGCATTGGACAGGTGATGTGTCGACACATGGCACAAATTTATTTATTTTTTCTATGTTGTTGTGAATCAGTGATCATTGGACAAAACTGTATCTTTTGATAATGGTGTAACAATATTTCAAATTTAGGTTGCTCATTGGTAGGCCGATCAATACTATGACTTGGTGTGATTATGCCAACTTGAAGAATTATTGAAATGAAAGGGGGATGTAAGTTGTGAGGTATGTAGGGTGTGATTTTTAGTGTAACTAAGGAGCAAGTATTTCTCGAACATGAGGGTGATTCGTGATATTGTAATGGGGGTTTTTGTACTAGATAATAAAATTATTTGGCTTGCTGAGTTTTCAGTGGACGTAGCCCATATTGGGTGAACCACACTAAATTTTGTGTCGATCTCTTCTATGTTATTCTTCATTGTTATTTTTAAATCCTTCAATTTGTCTATAATTTTTAATATTTATTGCTCTAATCTACTTGAATTTCCTAATAGTGATAGAATTTGAAGTTTCTACCACTGGCCTTGGTATTTATGGTAAATATGAACTTTTCTTTCAATTTGTGAAGTAATTTTAAGTAAAGAGGCATTCATACTTATATAGGATTTTTTATTGGGGAATAGTTGGACCAAACAAAAAAAATATTCTATAGTTTTAATCTAATCTTACCTTTTGTCTGCAACAAAAAAATATATACACTAAACCTATACATGGGGAAAGGAAATAAATTTTTCAAAACCAATGGTGCAACACATGGAGGATGAAGCCCTATGGATACCCATCTTGGGACATATTAGGTGGAGAATGATATGACGAACAAGTGCCCTATAATAAGTTGGTTTCCTATTTAGGGGATTCTCTGAGTCACAACTTTTCAGACCCCAAATATAAGGAGGACTCCTTAGCCTCTTTTCATACCACTAAGATAAATACCCAATTCCCTTGGTTACCTTAACCCTAAAGACCACTTTTTCAAGCCGAATAGGGAATTTACTAAAGATATTCTGGCTATGGCTAGAAATGGTGTGGTTGACCATTTCAAAATTTTGAAATGGGATTTCCATGAGATAAAGGACATCAATCTAAAAAATAGGGCACTCAATAGCAAGTTGTAGGTTTTGGAAGCTAAAGTGGCTTCTCAGAATTCTACGGAGGTCTTATGGACTATGGAAGAGAAGATGGATATGGTTTAATTATTTCAAAGAGTGGTTGAACTCATAGACAATTTGAAGAAGGACAATGAGAACAAGGTCAAGTACCTAGAAAAGGAAATTGGTAAGATTGGGGAAACTATGAAAACCATCCTTGAGCATAACCACATAATTGTCAAAAATAACGCCACTATTCTGATTGCTTCGGTGGAGAAAATGGAAAACACCCAATAGGGGTTGCTGATTGTGGATCTTGAAGGTCATAAGAAAAAAGGAAAGCAGGAGGATTCAGTCCCTTCAAAGAGAAATAGAGCCAACCTAAAGAGAAAAGAAGACTCTTTGCCCTTGGAGACTCAGGACCTAAAGAAGGTGACCCAAGAAATGTGCAACCTGGAACCTAAAGTTGCTAAGATTTTAAAGTCTCTTGGTTAGTTTAGGTTGTGTTTTTTCTTGCTAGCTTCTTGTTAAATTTTTGCTAGCTTTTCGATGGTGGCTGCTGTCCTTTTTTTTCTTTTTGTTGTATCGCAACCTTCCTGTCTTTGGGTAATCAGATGGTTTATTTTAGTATGGCTTGTAAACTCTGTTGTTTTGGGTCCCTACAAAACTCATTTTTTCCTCTATCAAAAACACATGGAGGATGAAATAAATATTATACAATAATATTTTGAAATATTTGATACAACTACAACAAAAATATATTCACAATAATGAAAACTAGATCTTCTACATTCTTCTCATATGACAAATAATTTTCTAGAAGATTTTTCCAGTAATTTAAATTAAGATATTTCTAGCCTTCTAAAAATTTCTTGATTCTTTCTCATTTTGAGCGAACTATGATATGATTTTGTTTCATTCTTAGTAGAGTTTATTTTTTGAGGTGTGAGACAATGCTAGCATGAGATAATTCTAGTGGACTATTCCCACAATATATATCCTATAGGCTAAATAATATCATTTATTCATTGAAAATTCAATATATCTTAATGAAATATTTAATTATTTATATTTTAAGAAAAATACTATGAAATTTTTTAATAATGAAATTAATTTATAGTTGTATCAATTATTAGTTATTTTAATAGAGTAATATAATACAACTATATACTAATAAGTAGCATTAATATATAAGAGTATTATAGATAGATGAGGCATAAGTCATAAATATTCCTTGTAATGTTTATAGTTCTAACATTATCTATTAGGATATACTTTCCAATATATCTAATAGAGTTCCAAAGTTATGACCTCAATTTTGTGAATCATGTGAGGATGAATGAAATTATGAATGTTGCATAAATTTATATCTTTGATGTGATTTTAATGGGAAATGTTGTCATTTCATGCCACCCTTAGATGACCCATCATTGATAACTGATCTTAGAGATCTTATATGGGCCATCTTGCATGAATTTTCCTTGAAGGGTCTAAGTTGGCTAAGTCCAGGTGTTTTCGAGCTTTCATGTTTTTGCTTCCTTTCATAGTGGCATACCTTCTCCTTCATTGTGGACCCTTCTTCTCTTCTTATTTTTTGGTAAGTTTTTTGGGCATCAAAATTTAGTCTTCCCCTTTACCTCTTACCATTTTTCTTGGTAAGACATAATCCTTATCTCCCACCACTAAAGTCTTCAAGAGGATTTTCAATTTTTTTCTAAGTCTTGGTTTGTAAGACTTTGGGGCTCAGGTTTTCCTCTTACCTCTTCTTGGTTCATTCCATTTCATTCTATTGTGTGTTGGGAATGAACCTTTAAATTTACACTTTATGCTCTACCTCTTACTTATTTTTGTAAGTCGTAAGGTTTACCCCCAATCCTTGACCCCCGGAATCTCTCTTTTAGCTTTCAGGCATTGGGCCATTGAATTTCATATGTATTTCCTTCCCCTCACTCATTTCCTCCAAAAATCAACTAACTATTGACTTTCAAACTTTGGGCTTCAACCTTTTCCTCCACCTCTTACCTTTGTTTGGTAAAAGAGAAGCCTCCTTCCCCATCTCTAAATCCCAAAAAGGGTGACCTTTACGAACTTCATGGTCTGCTCCTCATTTATTCTTTCTTCATTCCTCTAAGCATACAATATGTCAAACCTATCTAAAATTCTCATGGGCACTAACTTTGATTGAATGGACTGAGTAGGAACCTATGAAAGAATAAGTGCAGGTGTTAATCTTATAACACATATGCTATTCATATACATTTGAGGTGACCACCAATGGAAAAATCCTATGACACTCTTCGAGATAATCTTATTCATGATCAAGATTGATAAGATTTAAGGAGCATAATATATCGATGAATATTTAGCCATACCACTTGGACAACGGGATAGGTTTCTCAATAGCATGTGCACTTTGGATGTAGTAAGATGATTGTTTTTTATATCATGTCTTACTCTAATTGTATAAAAGAAAATCATTAAGAGGATGAGGTCATTGGGGCTAGTGGCATGTCAACAATGGATGTGTATAGTATGCTAGAGGGTTGGATGGGTTTTTTTCTAGTAGTATGTGGACCTTAAGTCCAAAAACATGTAGGTGATGGATAACCTTTCTTGTTTAGTTTTTTTATGGAATCCCTAAAGATAATATCTAATGAGGGTTTATATTGGTAACTAACTAGTCATACTTCATAGCAATTAGGTTGTATAACCTGGTATGGTATTGATATCTTAGTTTTCCACTTGTTGGAACACCTTGGGTAGATGGTCATGTAGAAACCTTAAATCTGACCATACTGAAACCACATCTAATTTTATACTATCCTAAGCCATTAATAAAATAAATAATATTAGTTTATTTAATTAATTTATTTGATAACATTTGTCCCCAAGTATTCCAACTAAAGTAATTAATTAATTGATGGATAAGAGAAACACAAATCATCCCAATTTCACAAATTTAGACTACAAAAGACTCAGTAATGATAAACTTAAAAAAAATCGATAATAACTTGTGTTGATTTTAAAATTGATTTACAATTTCTCAATCAAAAACTTAGATATGAATACATTTCAAGTAATTATTATTTATTCAGGAATTTCTTGAAAATTACATTAAAATTTCTTCTATAATTATATCTCTTTGGTGTTCCTCTTTCTACAAATTCTACTTTTCTTCCTTAATCTACGTTGCTTCACATTTTTACATCAAATTGACCCTTCTAGAGAACATGGTCCCTGCATCTTCCATTAATACAAGCTTCTCAAGACCTACCCTTCAATTTCCAGATCATACATGAAACATTTTAACCCAACCCATATGCCATAGACACCGATTTTTCCTCTATTCCTATGAACTCCTCCTCCCACATGCCTCCACAAAATATTTTACCCTTGTTATCATTTGTTTTAAAAGATACACTAACTAGCTAAAACCTATAAAATAGTTGTGTGTAAGGAAGGGGTCCTATTTTTTTGAGAGATAAAACTAGGGTTGAGGACCTTTACACCTAATTTTCTTCAAGTTTCACTCAAGGCAACCCTAGACATCTCAATCCAAGGGTGGAATCATGGAAAGAGATATGTAATAAGGTGTCCTAGGGTAATATTAGAGACTAAAGAGGGGTTCACCACCAAGCTAGGGATTTAAAATACAAGAAATGTAAATGAAATGCAAAACCTTACTTTATGACCTAGAATATTCTACAAAATGAAATATGTTCTCATAATCTAGAATATTCTTCAAATTATGGTGATAGAAAGAATCTTAGTAAAACCTGGATTTTTTTGTCATGTTTCAAAAAAGGGCCACCAAGTTTTCAAAAATAAGTGTCAATTCTTTTTTATAACCAACCACCAATTGTTTTTGTTGGTGGGTACTATGGGGCCATGGTGGTTGAGCCTGCATGTTCCATGTTGCACCTTGGTAGGCACCCAATACCTACCAATGTAGGTATTGTACATACTCTACAATTTAGAGAGATTTGCTTTCCTTTTTAAAAAAAAAGTCAAACAAAAACTTAAAAAACCCAAAATTTAGAAAATAAAATATTTTCATAAAGTATTTCACCTGAATTTTTTTTTAACCTTTGAATTATTATTTTATTCGAGTTGTACATTTTTTTCCTTTCCACTATGACCCACATTAATGATGACTTGGTGGGTCGTACGACTCTCTAGGCAATTGTTTTTGCCTTGAAAAAAAATTGCTTCGATTTGGAAGATTTGAAAGTTGATCTAGGGGTTTGAACCTAAATTCTCCTAAAATATAGCTACCTTTTGGATCTAGCAACCTGTCTTCATCTTCAAACCCTCATAGGTTTGCTCTCATATGTCTGATTTGGATGAAACAAAAATAAAAACTATCTTTCTCGAAGCTCCTAAACTCAACGGTGAGCTCAAATTTGCACCAAAAAGCTCCAATTAAAACCTACAACAAAGATCCACAAAGACTAACCCCCCAAAATATGGTATTTCGATCATATTTTTGTAATTCTCTAGATCATCATATGATGCAAGAAAGAAGCATACTCAACTATTCAATATTTTCCAAGATATCTCAAAAAAGGGCTATCCTAAGACACCCAATCTACTTTTATACCATGTTAGAATTGGCTATGGAGATAGTCATCCAAGATCTAGAGGCAAAATGGAAAGCACAAAAAGAGAGAATATGAATATGCCAAGAATATATTGTTTTTCTTATCAATTATACAAATATGATTCAATGTTTTTGTGTATGAGAGACCCTTCATTATATATCTAAGGTGAGACATAAGATGTAATAATATTATGACAAGTGTCTTAATCTTATGATATGAGACAACTTATCATAACTATCTAGGTCACATGATTTACAAGTCAAGAGATTAGATAACAACTAATGACAACTAATGTCTTCTAGAAAGATTCTTAAGACCTAAGTAAACTTAGCATGTAAATAAGCTCCTTCTAATGAATTAACTAGGTAAAAGACTTTATTTAGACCAATAGTTAGAAATCAAAAACACATCCAATGTTTTCCCATTGTATTTTTTATGATCTTTTACCTTTTCTATTAATAAACAAAGAAACAACAAACTTAACGTAACTAATAAAGAAATGTTTTAAATTGTTGTCCCCTTTTCTGGGAGAAATGTCAGAAAATTGACTATGGTTACACAATAAAATTATTGGGCACATGTCCATTTTCTATAGATAGATGTAACTTGTTTTGAAACATGATTGACCTACAAATGAAGCGCGTCAATATCTTTTTTTCCCCTACATAGTGATAGTTTTGTTTTATTTCCTATGAGTAGAGCTACTTTGTATTTTAATTTAGAATATTCTAATTAGAGAAGCCACAATTGACCAAGTACGAATCTGCCTCATGAGGAGCTATGCCAAAAATCTCCTCCACTCTCCCCGATTTCTCTCTCAATCTTTGCTACCATATCAGTGCAAAAACATGTACAATTTACAATTTCTCCCCTCTCTAACAAGAGTTTTTTAATGGTTGATAAATGGAAGTAACAAGATTATCACCTCACACATACCTTGCACAACCAAATTCCTATATTATTTCACATATTAATCAAGCTTGTAAATAATGCATATACACCTATTGTATAGTGGTTAAGGAATTACAAAAAATTAGTCAAAAAGGAAGAGGGCAAGAGTTGGCGGTCCAATGTGAGGGCCAAAAAGATAAATTTAGGAAGCTTATATTTAGTGTGGCCCAATGATTTGAACCAATTACAACAATTAGTTCTTGCACAAGTGGGTATTCTTCAATTGTTGAAGGTTGACATCTACAAAAGCAAAGGGAAGTTTTTCTAATGGGTTTAGATATAGATATCCAAGCTCCCGATTTAGGAAGTAGGAACTAGAAGACAAAAGACATGATTCAAAATAGTGGAGCTCAATCTCTTCCTCTTTGTATATATTTTATGAGAAATAAACGTATGAGTCACATTTATTTAATTAAAGGATATGTAGAGCATATTTTTAGTGTTATTCAGAGCTGCCCCATTTTATATCTATATAAGTATATATTAACAATCGTCCTTGAGTATAAGGGTTAAATAATAGTATATTTGAATGTACATGATCCTTAAAGCATCTTATTTTGAAATTTCCCAAAAACTAAGGTAAGTTTATTTCCTTGAGTGGATAATGGTATTATGGTTGGGTTTACCCTATCTTTTTTCACTATTTTAAGCTATAGGATTGAATATTTTGTTCAAAGACTGAATGGTTTGGTTTCCCTTTTAGTTTGGCCACACTAGGGTCCAAATCAATTCTTTTTTTATATTTGAAAGGAAAGTCATACATCTATATCTCTATGTTAAAATTATACTTACAAATTAGCTCATGTTTGGATCATTCCGCTCTACCTTAACTAAAAGTGAACAAACATTAAATCTAATTAGATCCATTTATAGTTTATATTTAAATTCACAAGTAAGATATCAATTTATAAATTAAGTTGAAAATGCATTTATTTTGCATAGTTTGAACATTAAGAAGAAGTATTATATTTAAATTTTTCTATTTGTTCAAAGCCCAAATACGTAAGTGCACTTAAAATTTGTTTTGAGTATTATAGTTATGTTGTGGTATTAACAATAATCTAGTTAATCATCAAAAAGGGTTAAGAAGAGCTCAACTCATTTATTTCTTTTCTCTACAACCTATTCCCCACTTGATGGTTACATATAAGAAAAATTTCAGGAAGATGCCTCTTCAAGACAAATTAGATTTATAGTATTGATATTTCAAATTATGGTATATTTGCAATTTTAATCTAATCTTACCTTTTCTCCCAAACAAAAATATATTCTACATTTTTAATCTAATCTTACCTTTTGTAAAAACTAAAAAATTATATGCACTCAACCAATACATGTGGAAAGGAAATAAATGTTGTACAACTAATGATGCAACACATGGAGGATGAAATAAATATTGTGCAACAATATTTACAAATATCTGCTACAACTACAACTGAAATATATTCACAATAAACAAAAATTAAATCTTCTACATTCTTCTCATATGAAAAATCATTTTTCTAGAAGATTTTTGCAGTAATTTAAATTATAATATTTCCAACCTTCTCAGAATTTCCGTATTCTTTCTCATTTTGAGCGAACTATGATATCACTTTGTCTCATTCTTATCAAAGTTTATTTTTTCAAGTGTCAGACAATTATGGCATGAGATAATTCTAGTGGGATATTTCCACAATATATAGCCTATTGGCTAAATAATATCATTTATTCATTAAAAATTCAATATATCTTAATTAAATATTTAATTATTTATATTTTAACAAAAATACTATAAATTTTTTTAAAACTGAAATTAATTTATAGTTGTAACAATTTTTATTTATTTTAATAGAGTAGTTTAATATAATTATATATTGATAAGTAGAATTAATGTATAAGAGTATTATAGATAGATGTGACATAAGTCATAAAAATTCCTTGTAATGTTTATAGTCGTAAAATCATCTATTAGGATATCCTTTCCAATATTTATGTGAGAGTTCCAAAGTTATGACCTCAATTTTGTGAATCATGTGAGGAGGAATGTTGCATAAATTTACATCTTTGATGTGATTTTAACGGGAAATTTTGTCATTTCATTCCACCCTTAGATGACCCATCATTGATAACTGATCTGAGGGATCTTATGTGGGATATTTTACATGAAGCTTCCTTGAAGGGTCTAAGTTGTCTAAGTCCAGGTGTTTTTTAGCTTTCATGTTTTTTCTTCTTTTCATAGTGCCATACCTTCTCCTTCATTGCCACCCCTTCTTCTCTTCTTCTTTCTTTCTAAGTTTTTTGGGAATCATCCTTCAGTCTTCCCCTTTACCTCTTACCATTTTTTTTATTGTAAGACTTAAGCCTTACCTCCCACCATCGAAGTCTTGAAGAGGTTTTTCAAGTTTTTTCTAAGTCTTGGTTTGTAAGACTTTGGGGGTGAGGTTTTACTCTTACCTCTTCTTCCTTAATTCCCTTTCATTCTATTGTGTATTAGGCATCGAACTTCACATTTACCCTTTATGGTCTACCTCTTACTTCCTTTTCTATGTGGTAAGATTTCCTCCAAATCCATGACCCCCAAAATATCTCTTTTAGCTTCAACTAACTGTTGAGCTTTCAAACTTCAGGCTTCAACCTTTTCCTCTACCTCTTACCCTTCTTTGGTAAAAGGTAAGCCTCCTTTCCAACCTCTGAAGCCCAAAAAGGGTGACCTTTTTGAACTTCATGGTTCACTCCTCATTTCTTATTTCTTCATTCTTTTAAGCATATAGTATGGTGAAGCTATCTAAAAATTTCATGGGTGCTAACTTTTATTTAATGGATTGAGTAGGAACTTATGAAAGAATAGGTAGAGGTGGTAATATTATAACACATAGGCTATTCATATTCATTTGAGGTGATCACCAATGGAATAATCCTATGACCCACTTAGAGATAAGCCTGCCCATGATCAAGATTGATAAGATTTAAGGATCATAATATATCGATGAATATTTAGCCATACCACTTGGACAATGGGATAGGTTTTCTTAATAGAATGTGCACTATGGATGTAGTGAGATGATGGTGATTTATATCATGTGTTACTCTAATAGTATAGAAGAATTTCACCAGGGCATGTGGTCCTTGGGGCTAGTGGCATGTTAACAATGGACGTATAGAGTATGCTAGAGGATTGGATGGTTTTTTTCCAGTAGTATGTGGGCCTTAAGTCCTAAAACATGTAGGTAATGGAAAACCTTTTCTTTCTTAGTTTTCTGATGGAATCCTTGAAGAGAATATATAATGAGGATTAATATAGGCTACTAACTAGTCATACTTCATAGAAATTATGTTGTATAACCTGGTATGGTATTGATATCTTAGCCCTCGACTTGTTGGAACACTTTGGGTAGATGATCATGTATACACCTCAAATCTAACCATACCCAAACCATATATAATTTTATCCTGTTCTAAGAAATTAATAAAATAAATAATAAATATTTATTTAATTAATGTATCTCATAACATTTATCCCCAAGTATTTCAACTAAAGTAATTAATTAATTGATCGATAAAAACACAAATCATCCCAATTTCACAAATTTTGACTACAAAAGACCTGGTAATGATAAAACTCAAAAAAATGATAATAACTTGTGTTCATTTTAAAATTTATTTAAAATTTATCAGAAAAAAACTTAGATTTGAGTACAATTCAAATAAATTTTATTTATTTAGGAATTTCTTGAAAATTACATTACAATTTGTTCTACAATTCTATCTCTTTGGTGTTCATCTTTCTACAATTTATACTTTTCTTCCTTAATCGACACTGCTACATATTTTTTCATTAAGTTTCCCCTTATAGAGAAAATGGTCCCTCAATCTTCTAATCGTACAAGCTTCTCAAGACATAATTTTTTAATTTCCAGATCATACATGGAACATGTTAACCCAACCCATATGCCATACCCACTAGTTGTTCCTCTCTTCCTATGAACTCCTCTTCCCATATGCCTCCACATAAGCTTTTACCGTTGTTATAATTCATTTTTCAAGACACGCTAACTAAGTGAAACATAAAAAATAGTTGTGTGTAAGTGATTGGTCCTATCTTTTCGACAGATAAAACTAGGGTTGAGGACCTTTACACCTAATTTTCTTCAAGTTTCACTCAAGGAAACCCTAGAGATCTCAGTCCAAGGGTGGAATGAGGGAAATATATCTATAATATTTTGTCCTATGGTACAATTAGAGACTAAAGAGGGGTTCACCACCAAGCTAGGGATTGGAAAGACAAGAAATGTAAATGATATGCAAAACCTAACTTTATGACTTATATTATGAAATTGAAATGTAAAATTAAAGACTAAGAAAGTATAGAGGTGCACTTGCAAACTAGAGAGGCTTGAATTCAGACCTAAAATGCTGGAACTTCTAGTTTTTAAGGACACTAGGAATAATACACTAGTAGGTTTGATTTAGCCCCAATTGAGGGTTTCAGGCTAAAACCAAAATTTGGAACTACTAAATCAAGATCTACAAAAAAAACCATGAAAATAGGTATACTAGGAGTCATACGCCATAAGTGGTGATTTAGTCCTAGTATTAGGGTTACTCTAAAACTCTCATATCCTCTAATACTTTCCAATAGCTTCCTTCTTGCCAAACCTCATGTTCAAAAACAATGAATTCTACCTTGTAGATGACTTTTCATGATCTTGCAAACAAGCTGCCAACTTTGACAACTTGACAACTTGACAACTTTATCCAAAATTTCTCTTCAATGGATCCTCAACCTAAACAACCTACATCTAAAAATAAACATCAAATAAAGGAAAAATATTGTTTGTTAGTGGATAGGGTTTACCTTGTTCAAACCCTATTTTGGTAATCAAA
Organism: Sequoiadendron giganteum; assembly: GCA_007115665.2. Classification (NCBI taxonomy): domain Eukaryota; kingdom Viridiplantae; phylum Streptophyta; class Pinopsida; order Cupressales; family Cupressaceae; genus Sequoiadendron; species Sequoiadendron giganteum. The sequence goes on along the minus strand of CM021100.1, from coordinate 462,439,321 downwards.
CCTTAAAATTTAATGGAATGGAAGGAAGGAATAATGAATGAAAAACTATGTAATGTTGCAACTCACCAAGCCCTTGAATAATATGATCCAAAAATGTAAGAAATTTCTAGCCTTCATGTGGATCCAAACTCTTCCTTGAATGCTTGCTTGAATCATCAAAACCTACATCACAAATGTTAGCTCAAAATCAAACATGATGCATGATGGCTTTGAGATGATTCTTGATTGATGAATAATGCTCCAAAATAGTTAATAATAACTCTATACTTCTCTTGAATGCATTTGTAAGTTCTCTTATGATAAATTAGTGCCTTGTAAGCTTGCTAGATGAAAAATGAGTGAAATAACCTTGTATTGAAACTTTTTTATGCAAAATTTCTTGAAATTTAAACACTACAAGCCGACATCATATATAGGATAATAAAATCCTATTAAGAATTTGAATTTAAATTAGGTCTAATATAAGCAAAAATGTTATTCCACGTGGTCAATGATAACTTTAAGAAACCCCCCTCAAAAAAAGATTTAAAATCTTGGCGAATCTTTCATTTTTTTAGGAAAAAATAATAATTTCTATTGGCGAATCTTTCCCTTTTTTTGAAAAAAATATTAATTTTATTGGTGATATTTTTACATCACTAAAATTTTGTAGAATTTTTTTGCGAATCTTTAAAATAATAGTCTAATCTAAAACTAATTGTCATGGAAAAGTAGTTGCCCGAGGGTGGTTCAAATTATCGATGGGTTGAAGGGGTGGACTATAATATTTACTTTCCATCATTGTTTTAAAATATAATATAATGACCCTCATTTTATTTTGCAATGTAAAATGTACCCATGATTTGTAATTCTCATGGGGCTCAAAATTACTTTTCGATAATTGGTCTAACGCCCCTCGTTGTACTCTATAAGGTAAAATTTACCCATAACCTATAATGCTCTTCAGACACAAGATTATGGGCCCCAAGAGCATTATAGATCATGGGTACATTTTACCTCATGGAATAAAACAAGAGCCATTAGATTATTTTATAAATTAATGGTGAAAACTAAAGATTAGAAATATGGTCCTGAAACAAATAATAAATATTCAATATACTATTGGAGAATTGATATAGATTTCTACTATAATTTATAAAATTTGGGAAAATCTGATCTAATCATGTATTGAATATTGTGGCGAATTTTTGAGTTAGAATTTTTAATAAAATAAATTATTTGGCAATTTAAATAAAACTATAATAAAATTTTGTAAAAATGTGGTGATTCAAGTCATGTTGTAGCTCAAACTATTAGCCAATTGGGGAATATTAGCCACTAAATAAATCACTACTTATGGTGCATGAGTCCCATTAGGCTAAGCTTGGGACACATTTTTCAAAAAAGGTTTAGTTTCATTTGAAATCTAAATCTAAGCCCCGAATAATAGGTGGGACTCATATGCTGAAGGTGGAATTTGACTCCAAGATCATTAAATTTGGGCCATACAATCCCAAATAATTGAATTATCATCATTTGATTAATGTATGTCAGGATCATCCTCAGAAACATGCATTGTAGTGAGATAGGACAAAAAAAATCAAGGGGGGTGATCAAGCCTGCAAGATTGAGATCCTATGACAAATAGATATAGAGACAAAAGAAAACATATGTAAAATATGTATGAAACAAAAATTGATACAAGCACAAACTTCCAAAAACAAAGAGAAAAGAAAACCAAATAGAAGGGGTGGATCAAGCTTCAACCATTTATCTTACATTTTTTGGATCAGATATAGGTTGTTTTTCCAGAAATGTATTCTCACTATAAGGCAATGGAACTTTAGGATATCTAGTGGGTGAGTATCGAAAGAGGTGAGATACATACGTATGTGGCTGATATGCACTCACACACACAAGAAAGTGGCTATGGGAAATTCTTGCCTAAGTTCGGCTCCTATTTGTACAAACATACTAGAGCTATACCTCCTGATAAGTTTTGATAAGGTACCACACAAAAATTAACTTTGAGCTTCATAAGGCAAGCAAAGCTTTGTATGCTTCAAACTCATAAACAAACAAGACGATTCCATAGGCAAGAAAAGTGTGTGATGCAAGGTGGCCATATAGTAGAAAATGTAAATGCAAACTAGTGTAATTTATGTTAAAAGGAGTTTTTATTAGTGAATTTAAGTTCTTAACTTAGGGGAAATTGTTCCTAATGTATTGAAGAGAGGATCAATTGAATAATATAATATTCACAACTTAGAGGATGAAGTGTGTCATATCAAGCTACTAAGAGGAATATAATATGCTAAGAGAGATAACACTCTTGAAGTGCATCACACCTAATGCTACTACAAAGTGAAAGATACATTGCATGAAGTAAGAAGACTACAAAATGAAACATGAGTTGCAAAATGTAAAAGAATAATGCGAATGTATGCCCCAACTTTAAAGAAATTGTTAAACACCTTGCTATGAGAAATTAATTTAAATTAGGAAATGATAAATGCTAACAATAAAGAGGACATGAGAGATTATTTGGAAAGCCCTATGCCAAGTCATATGTTTCCAAATAAAGTTACATCATGAATAGGGGTTTCCCTCAAGTTAAAATCCCAAATTCACATAAGGGATCCATGGATTCAAGGTTTGTATGTCTTTGCACTACAATGTTTTTATAGACCTCAGAATTTTCATCATTCCCCAAATACTCATGGAATAGGAAGAATGACACAAAGAGAGTGAAAAAAAAGAAAAATATTTCGGGTCAACATGGAAGACCTGAATATCTCGACACCCTACATCATCCCCAAAAGGAAAACACAAGACAAATGAAAGTGTAAACGAAAATATTTTGGGTCAACATGGAAGAGATGTGAATGTCTAGATGCCTTCCATCATCTCCAAAAGGAAAATAGAAAACCAATGAAAAGGTAAAGGAAATTTTTTTGTGACAATGTGGAAGAGATGTGAATGTCTTGATGCCTTGCGTCATCCCCAAAAGGAAAAAAATTAGACCAATGAAAAGGTAATAATTACAACATAGAGAGGAATGTTCACAAAGAGAGATATGTCAAAAAGAATAATATGGGGAGTCAGATTACACACATGCAATCAAACACATGAAAATAAAACAATGCAAGAGATTAGTAAGGCACATGCGAGTCAACCTATTAGGAGGTCATCCACATCCCAATCACATTCATCATATACAAAAGGTAGATAACTAGCGAAAGGGACAATAACAAGTGCCAAACTAGGGGTATCACCAAGTTCAACACTCTTCTTCTAGGAGAATTGTAATTTAGACTCATAGAAGAGGAAAACAATGTATTGTATTTATAATGCACTTGTTCATTAATTTTAGCAATCTCTTCATCACCATCCATCTTAATCACAATGAAAGGTCAAATGATAACATCCAAAGAAGGATTTATCTTGAGTTGTAGTATAGGATCTTTTTGTTTCAGTGAAGGGGGAGACTTGTCATGTATTGCTTCAGTCAAGTTTGGATTTTTATTTTCTTCATTTAAGCTTTGAGAAATGGCGTGATGTCTATGCCTATGCTCCCTAGCATTTCTATTTATTTTAGTATAATTTTCAAGTTGTGTTTGTGTAGGAATGGGTTTATCAACAATAGGTTTCTTTTCTTCCGTAAGGGGAGGAGTGGAAGGAACCATGGAAGGTTGTTCAATCACTTTCTCCTTAGCTTTGTAAACTTATTTTATCTTATGAGAAATGACGAGATTTCTTTCATTATCTCTTGGTATTTTATAGGAGATAGGAAAAGATCTATCTTAGGTTGATCTTGGTTGTTCAAAATGTCTTTAGGTTCAATCATATGTATTTTCGTCAACGATGGTAGGATCAATCATAGGTTTGGGCATGCTTGTAAGGGATAGTTTTCTATACAGTTTTCCTTTTAACTTTTGGTAGGATTTGAAAAAGAAGTCCTCATGAGGTATAATAGGTTTCATAGGCTCAGGCCAAAAGAAATCTAATGAAAAGTTCACTCAGGAAGATAGAGGATAAAAGCCATAATGATGCATAGTAAATATTTCATTGTCAAAGGGAAACTTAAAGTATTTATGCACAATCAACAACTTCCATGGAATGTAGCTATGGGTAACCAAGCTTCATACGAAATTGATTTGACATCGTGATGATTGGGAATGAGACATATTACTTTTTAGTCCTATTTGTAAATGAAGGATGATCGATCCCATCATAGGGAAAGTGAAAGAATTGTGCATTTTTATCCATGCTTTTGGTATATCATATTTTTCTTGATAGAGCTCATACACAAGTAGAAATTATTCAGCCATAACATTATATCCGCATATAGGATCAATTAATATCCCATTTGTGGGCTTGTCATTGATTCAACTAACTATGTAAAGAGGACCTTTAGGTACATTTCTAATTATATCTTTAGATGAGAAATTAATTTCAAGAGGATTTTTGGGTGTTGACACAATAGTGGTTTACACTTTCTAGGGGATCCTATTTTTTGCTGAAATCATATCTTTTTAGAAAATATAATGATTTAAGCCTTGAAAAGTTCTATTTAAAGGATTCCAATTGAAGAGGGTTTGATCAAACCACATTAGACGAAGCCACCATGGATAGAACCCTGCTATTTTTAAACCATACCTATAATGGAGTCTCCTTTACACCTATCGAAATGTTGATGAAAAACCACTTTTGATTTACCTTTTTTGGGATCAAATTAATTTATTTTATTTTATTTTTTAAAAGCTTTTATTCTTTATTATAAGCTTCCAAAGAAGTATAATTTGAATTAAATTTAATTTGATTATTATATTTATTTGTTATTTCTTGTGAATGTAGGGTTTTCACCGAAAATCAAGATCTTAATTTTGCACATGTGGAGAAATAGAAGATTATCAAAAATAAAATAAAAATGTTCAAGTTTTGTATTGATGTCCTTGATCCATTAAAAATGAATTTTGATGCATACATAAAAAATTATGTTGTATAAAGTCTGTCTGTGTCTAAATTGTAATTGGTTTGACTTCAAAACTTGATTAAGGAATAAATATTTTTTAAAAACACCATGAAACCAAATGAAATGGTTAGATATCATAGTTACAAATCTAAATTAAAAAAAATTGAAAAAAATTATCCTTCATACAAAAAAATTTATGTTGTATATGGTGAACATCACTTCTTAAAAATGTTGTTTACTGGTAAAAGCTAGTTTTCGAGGGATATGAAAAAGGAAGTGCAATCTAATTCTGAAATTCTCAAAAAAATTATATTTAGAATCTATAGATAAAACTTCAAAAATCACTATTTTTCATCATCTTAAAATTCCTCATGGTTTAGCCACTATAGGAGCCTGAAAGTGAAGATTTAGTTAAAAAAAAATTAGTTGAGTGTCTAGTTTCCCCAAAAATTATAAACTAGTATTATGGGATCACGCTTTTAGTTAAGCCCTTAGGAGGTTGTGTTTTGCTAAATTCAATGAAACCATCAATAGTATTTTGTTCATTAGTATCTATAGGAGCTTGTCTAATAGTATCTATGTTGTCATCATCTGTGTCCACATTCATCACATAATTATTCTTGGTTTCACTAGCTTTGATAAATGAAATGTTATGATTATTTATAGGTTTGGTAAATATTTTCAAGTTTTTGTTAGGAGGGGCAACAAAATAATTTCCTTGATCATTAACACCTCCAATGTCGAGTCGACTAGAATCAATCAGCTATTGCACAAGATGTTTAAGACACTTACAATGTTTTGTATCATGTCCATTTTGTCAATGATAATAACAATAAGAATTTCATCTAAAATTTAGAGGTAAATATTGTTGGAAAAAAAAAAGATACAACTAAGAGGGGTGGGGGAGGGGGTTGAATCAGTTTGAACAAAATCAACAAATTTAATCAAACTATTAACCTTTAATTCTAGATTTGATGAATAATAGTGAAACAAATAATTACACAACACATCAGAAACATATAACACCAATATTTATGTGTGGAAACTCAGTTAAGGGAGAAAACCATGGTGGAGGTTAATCCACAATTATACTCTATTAAAACCATTTGAGTGCGATGAACTGAGAAAATAGCTTCTCCAAGATGACGATTCCGATTAGGCACATACACTATGCTCAATCTTCTTTCACTCTCTGATTTGATCTTGAATGATTTGACCTTTATTAACACTTGTACATCACTTGTACACTTGAGAACACTCCCACTACATATTCACACCACAAAACAACCTTGCTTATATATCCACTACATGGATTTACATCAAAAAATTTGTTAGCCACAATATAGGAATAAAAATTTATGCGCACCAACACAAGTCAGTCACAAAAAAGATAGAACTCAAACCAACATCCTCAAACAAGTTAAACAACAAGAAATTAATCCATAAGGATCCACAACATGCTACAACCATCATGTCGGCTAAGAACATGAAAAACTTAAGCACACAAGGAAAAATCTTCCACCACAATCACGCCAAATAATGTGGACATGAAAAAAAGATAGAACATGATCTAGAATCATCCACGAACATCACATGAACATATGCAACAACTGGAACTACCATAATTCCAACTTTCTCTTCCAAGAACAACTGCTATAGTGCCAAAATGAGTATAGGAACACCATGACACTTTACTTGCACAAATATTTGATGTGTATAACTGATACTTCTAGACATCATACTAGATAAGTTCAGAAATAAACCCATTAGCGCACAACACCTGAATATCAATATACATAAAATTTTACTTTTCTGACCTTCTTCGCTTCACTAGCTGCCAACACATGTGTTTAATATAATTTTCTCAATCTCCTCGACATATATTATCTTAAGTAGATTAGAATGCTAATAGTGTTGATATCAATGACAACCACATATCAGCAACACAACCACAACTTGAAAAAAATTCTTATTTGGATTGAGAGTTTTAATGAGGCAAGGTGATCATTTTATGTTCTTAAAGTTATGTCATTGTTCTATGGAGGGTATTAGGTAAGGGAGTAAATTGTCTAGCTAGATCTCCAATTGTGAAAGGATTTTTCTTTCGTATAGCATCCACTTGGGTATCAACATGTTGACATGTTTGTTGATTGGGATTAAGTTGAAGGAAGCCCTTATTTTGTTTCCTAAAATTTTAATAATTTTTTTTGTCTATGGATTTGAAATTCTTAGGACAACTAGAGGTGGATTTCATGTCATGACTATTAACTGAGTTTTGATAATCATGAAGGGTCTTACACAAGTGTATGAAGGAAGGAAAATTCGTCATGATAATCTTATCCTGTATCTTAGTTTGCAAGAATTGAATGAACATCCATTGAAGGTGAGGATTGGAAATCTTTACGTCAATTTCGAAATAAAGAAATTGATAACATGAAATGAAATAAATAATATTTTTGTCATCCTTTTGCTTCCATGTCATCAGATTATCCAAGGTCATCTTAGGAATCATGCACACTTGTAAATGGTTTTTAAAGGCCTCAAAAATTTCATTGAATGAATGAATTGAGTTACTCGGTAAGGAAGAAAAGCATTCTAAGGTAGTATCCTTTGAGGACCAAGGGAGAATCTAAGCTAAGAGCTTATCTTCAAGGAAAAAATCCCTAAATAATGCAATATAAGCTGAAACATGGTTAGAAGGATCTCCTTTCCCCCCATATTTATTAAACTTGGGAATCTCAATAGCTTTTGGAATCGGTGTTCTCAATATCTCCAAGGATAAGGGATTTATTTTGACATAGTATGTAGGCTGGCCATTTTGATTTTGGTTTATGGTTAAAAATTTCTTTTAAAGAGGTCAAATAGTTTGCAAAACTTGATTTAATACAACAACATTATTTGCATTTTGAGATGGAGGTGAGTATGGAAGAGGTGTATACACATTCGAGGGAAAAGTGAATGGAATGCTTATGCAAGGTAAAGTGGTAGGAGATATGATGGGCGATGTCACAAAGATTCTAGGAATGACATTACTCATAGGTTGCATTGTTGTTGAAACTTAAGGGTTGGTATAAGTAGATATAGAGGCAATAGTTGTGGGAGAAGGAATTGGAGTTCCTCCCTGACTTTGGACATTGTTCGAAGGTAAATCATAACCAGTTGTTGAGGTAGGATGTTTTCCATAAATCTAGACTATGTTATGTGCTAGTTCTATTCCTTCACTTTCAATCATGTGATGTATGTTATCTATGGTAGGGATAGAAATGGTATAAATTCTTTCAGTATTCAATTGATGTTGTAGGTTTTCTAAGTCTTCATGGATTTGGATTATGTTTTCTTATGGAATACTAGCAACCATACTTTCAACATTTGTTACACTAGTTGAAGGTAGAGAGTTTTTAAGGTTATTATCCATACCTAGTGAACTAATGCCAACACTAGGAGTGAAAGAGATAGATAACCCAAGATCAACAACAGTTGTGCTATCGTGAGATGACATGTGTCTTGAACTTCATCTCACTATAGTATTAGCAATAGGACACCAAGTTGCAAAATTCATGAAAGGGGTAATGATGAATGCAATAAACACAAGATAAGTTATATTATCTAATTCTAAATGATATTAACCTATATGAAATTAAATGAATGTAACAATTTTTTTTCAAATTGAAACATAAATGTAATAACAATAAATTGAAACACATAAACAGTTTTTTTTACTGCAATAAAATATAGTCTAAGATTTGAAATGGGACTAAATCACCCAGAGAGGAAAATGAATCCTACTATGGATTTTTTAGGGATTTAAATGTTGATAAACAGTCACAAACAATACCTAGGAACTAGGAAAAGCTACCCATATTGGAACTAAATTACCCAGAGGGGAGTATAAGTCCCAGATTAGGGTTTTTGCACAAATTTCAATTGTTTTTGTGTGAATGTTATGATTTAAATTTTTAATTATGTCTAGGATAAGTGAAATTGCATGTTTCAAGTAAAATTCAATGATGCCAAAGGTAAAAATTCAACCTATATGCACTTTCACTAATGCAAGATTTTAAAACCCTAGAATACAAATTAATTAATGCAAAAACCTAATGCAAAGTTAATGCAAGCTAGATCTAGGAATATGTTGCACTCAAAATAAAAAATAAGGCATTTTAATGCTATGTTCACCAAAATTAAACCTAGAAAATAGTTGTGTGTAATGAAGGGGTCCTATCTTTTTAAGAGACAAAACTAGTGTTAAGGACCTTTACACCTAATTTTCTTCAAGTTTCACTCAAGGAAACCCTATAGATCTCAATTCAAGGGTGGAATAATGGAAAAAATATCTACAGTAAGGTTTCGTAAATTATTACTAGAGAATAAAGAGGGGTTGACCACCAAGCTAGGGATTTGAAAGATAAGAAATGTAAATGAAATACAAAACCTAACTTTATGACCTAGATTATGAAACTAAAATGTAGAATAAAAGACTGAGAAAATATAGAGGTGCACTTGGAAAATGGAGAGACTTGAATGAGGACCTGAAATGATTCAAATAATAAGTTTGAAGCTCAGTGGGACTCATATGCTAGTAGGGGAGGTTTATTCCCATTTTAGGGTTTTTGGTTGAAATTGGAATATGGAACTATTGAATCAGGATCTACGAAAGAAGCCTGAAAATAGGTATACTCGGAATCATACACCACAAGTGATGATTTATTCCTAATATCAAGGTTACTCTAAAACTTTGATACCCTCTAATGCTCTCTCGGAGCTTCCTTCTTGCAAAATATTAGGTTAAAAAACACTAAATTATGTCGTGTAAATGACTTTCTGTGATCTTAGAAACAAGATGAAAAATTTGACAACTTGCCGAATTTCTCCAAACTTAATCTTTAATGGATCTTCAACATAAAACACCTAGATCTACAAACACACATCAAAGAGAGGGAAAAATGTTGTTTTATTAGTGGATAGTGGTTTTCCTTTGTCAAACTGTGTTTTCATAATCAAACCTATAAATGAAATGAAATCGAAGGAAGGAATGATGAATGAACACATATGTAATATTGCAACTCAAAAAACCATTGAATAAGATGCTATAGATATATAATAAATAGCTATCATGAATGTTGATCTTGACTCTCGCTTGAATGATATGAAAATTGGCTTGAATTCTTGCTTGAATCACGAAAACCTACATCAAAAATATTAGCTAAAAAAAAACATGATGCATGATGACTTTGACATGATGCTTCATTCTTGAATAATGCTCTAAAATTCTTAATAACCACTCTTGAATTCTCTTCTAAGTTCTCTTATGATAACTTGATGACTTGTACACTTGCTAGATGAAAAAAGAGTGAAATAACCTTGTATTTATACTTGTTTATGCCAAATTTCTTGAAATTACAACACTAAAAGCTCACATCAAATCTAGGAAAATAAAATAGCACTAAGAATTTGAATTTCAATTAGGTCTAAGCTAAGTAGGAGACATATGCCAGTTCTAGCATATGAGTACCATTAGGCTAAGGTTCGGGCACATTTTTCAAGAAAGGTTTAGTTTCATGTCAAATCAATATCTAGGCCCCAACACTTAGGTGGGACCCATACACCCGAGGTGATGTATGAGTCTCAGATCACTAAATCTGGGCCATAAAATCAAAAATCACTAAATTATGATTGGCTAATAGATGTATGTTAGGATCATCCTTAGAAAGATACGTTAATCAAGGCTTGTGGATGTAAAATAAGGCCAATTAAAGCATAAAGAAGCCCAATTAGTTAACAAAACCATAGATTAGTATGAAAGTGTAATAAAACACTTTACAACACCTTAAATAAGGAGCTATTAAGCCCATTTAGCTCACAAGGGTCCAAACAAGTGTGAAAATGGAAAGGGATACATTTTCCTAAAACACATTAACTAGTGTGTTTCACATTATGCAAGTTTGATTCATCACACATGCTCCATTGGCTTAAAATTTAGATTCTCCATATGAGATATTAAATACTTTGTCACAACCTTTGTATTTTCCCTGCATTGACTTTACCATTTCATTACTTCCTTTGTTCCTCTTCCATGGCATATGAGTTCTCTTTGCATCTATTACAATTCTTCATGCTTCACACCTACTTTAGTATGGTCCAAACCAAACCTGTTCATAGACGTGGGTGCTAAAAATTCAAGTCAAACATGACATTCCTTTTACTGCCTCCTTTATCTTCCTTGTGTAGTTTCTTTAATCTACAAGACTTATTGACTTGTTCCCATTGATGAGAAAGGCCTTCTAATATTCCACTTCCACTACTCTTGTGATCCACTCTAAGATTGGCTTTCATTTTTTCTATTGAATTTATCTTCCTTCACCCATTCTCTTCTTCATTGCAATCTGAATCAATTTTGGGACCTTGCTTAATTGCATACCTATCTAAAACTACCTAGCTGTATTTTCTTACAATTTCCCTCTTCTTTTCTCATAACATCGATTTTATATTTCATATTAAAACATCTTCTTGTGAATCCTAATATTCTTGGATTGAAACTCCTTATTTCTACTTGCACTAACATAATTTTTCATTTCCTTCTATGAACCCATTCACTTTATTTTCTCTTCGATATTTTACTATTGCTAATTTACATATTTAATCTATAATAAGTTATCCTTTCCAAAATTTCAATAAGAATTTAATGTAGATTCAATTTAAATAAATGGAATGTAGAAGAAGTTGAATTTAACATTTTTCAATTAAATGACAACAATTTTCACTAAATGACCACTCATGCTTCCTCAATCTATAAGTTCCAACACAAGCTACCTCACGTTCATTTATCTTCTTATTGCCCCAAACCCTTTGTTCACTTCCCTCTCCACTTGTAGGTTCTAGTGTGAACTACATATCATTCGACACTCTACTCACATACTCAAGAACACTAAGCTTTGATATCATTTGATGGCGAAGAGAAACAAAACTCATCCAAATTTCATAAATTCAGACTAGAAAAGACTCAATAATAAATAATTAATAATGTGTGTATATTTTCAAATAAATTTACAATTGCTTTGCCAAAGACTGAGATTGGAATACAATTCAAATAACCATTCTATTCGATCTTCCTCTTCCTACAACTTCTACTTTTCTTCCTTAATCTATATTGCTCCATCTATTTCCATTGAATTTCCCCTTCTACAGAACACGGTTTTTCCATCTTCCATCCATAAAATTTGATCAAGACTTAGCCTTCAATTTACATAACATATGTTGAACATGTTAACCAAATCCATATGACATGGCCTCCAATTGTTTCTCTCTTCCTGTGAAATCTTCTTCACCCATGCCTCCACATGAACTTTTACCCTTGCTATCACGAGTTTTGCATGCTACACTAATTGACTTGTGTGTTTCACATTATGGAGGTTGAATTCATCAAGCACGTGCCACTGGATTAAACTTTACATTCTCCGTATGAGATGATAAAGACTTTGTCACAACCTTCATATTTTCCTTGTGTTGCCTTTAGAATTCCATTACTTCCTTTGTTTTGCTACCACAGTCTATGAGTTCTCTATGCATCTGTTATAATTGTTCATGCTTCACACCTATTGCAGTCTGCTCCAAACTTGGACCATTCATAGACATGGATGCCTAAAATTCAAGTCAAACATGGTGGTCATTTTGATGCCTCATTTATCTTATGTAGGTCATTTAATCTACTATGGTTTATTGACTTGTTCCCATTGATGATAAAGGTATCTTCATATTCCACTTCCACTACTCATGCGATCTTCTCTAAGCTTAGCTTTCATTTTTTCTATCGACTTTGTCTTCCTTCACCTGTGCCCTTCATTTCAATTTGAATCAAACTTTCCACCTCACTTATTTGCATACCTATGTGAAATTATCATGGGACACTAATGGAGCTTCTGTAGAATCTTTATTTCCACTCAACCCCAATTTCTTATAGCCACACCCTTCTTTGCTCACAATGTCAAATTTATATTTCTTATTAAACCATCTTCTTCTGACTCCTCACATTATTTGATTGGAACTCATTATTTCCACATGCACTAACAAGAATTTTCATTTCCATCTATGACCCCATTCACTTTCTTTTCTCTTCAATATTTTTTTTGATTGATAAATTGAAAGGCCAATATATTAGTCTTTGAATGAATTCAGTTACATATAGAGACTTATAGTCATCCAGCCATACCCACCAGTTCATTCTAGTTCCCATTTTTACGTACACAATTTAAAAAAAGAGGGCATATTGCCCTAAGTATCATTGGTTTCCATTATAAAGTATAGAAGTATCTTTGTATTATATTTTCATACTACTCTTTAATATATTTAAAGAGTTCAAACATATCAACTTTCTAAAAGCGTTAAATTTAAAAAAGACCTATCCATGATTTTTTATCTACATAATATTCTCAGTGATGTGTGGAAGTCTTCCTCCTCTTACGGCCTGATGAAGAGGACTTTCTTGTGTTTTTTCCCCCAGTAGGCCTTCCTCTTCTTCATGGAGCAAGGGAGGATGAATCATACCTCTACCTATTGGTTGGAGGTCTACCCATTCTCCTCAATCCTCTCATTGGATTAAACAATTTCACTAGTTTATATTGCCCTGAGTATCATCAGTTTCACCATACCTAGGATTTTTTGACGCTACCAATCTTTAATCTCCTAAGTATCTTGATCTAGTATGATCGACCCTAACTAATTATTGAGAGAAAACAAATCTAAACCAAATTTATGCTTTTTAATTTTTTTCCCTTCACCTTCTTTCCTAACCTTACTAAAGGATATGAGTTTCTATCTAAAACAAAATCCTCCATCTTATACCTCTATCATCTCCATCTTCATATTTCCTGCCTAATTTATCCACCAATTTTTCTTATTTTTTGTTAAATTACATATTCATTTATCAGATATGCACCCCCCTACTTAAACCCAATTGATACGAATGGGTTCTTGTTGACTATTCTATGATTGAAGATAGCTACCAAACTATCTCCCCTTTTTATCTTCATAATTCTTTGATTTTACTGATTGACATCACTACTGATTTAGCTTGAGTTTAGTTTCTTCTCATATACTTTCAATGTCACCACCTTAATTCTTTACCTTCTACTCCAAGTTTATAAAGTTCATTGACCTCCCTATTTGCTTCCCTATGCACATGTTTGATGGAAAAAAATTCAAAGTATTCTAAAATAGCCATTATTCTATCCAACAATGCTTTTAATCTCCAATTAGGAGTCATTGTTGTTCTAGTTGCATTCACTATAATAGTGGAATCTCCTTCAACCTCTTTCTTCCTTATTCCATTTTTTTACATTCAACTAGTCTAATGTGTAGAGCACTAAATTTTTTTATGTTGTCAGTATCTGTTGCAAGAGGAATCACTATTTTTCCTATGGTATCTCCTCTAGTTCCTCTAATTATGCATCCTTCTCCAGAGGGACTAGGATTTCCTTTTGATGCCCTATCAAAATTTAACTTCAACCATCCTTCTTGTGGTGGATTCTAAGTTGCATTTTCTCTTTTCTGGTCATTATTCCTAGAGAAAGAAGGAAATTTGAGTCCTAACCACTTAAATCGCATTCTTCCAACCCATTCGATGAACTTTCCCTGTATGTTGGGTTTTAAGGAAATATTTCTATTCATATTCTCCACAATTGAGCTTTCAATTATGTTAAGGACTGATTCAACCTATCTCTCTTTGTTATAAAAAATCTTCCTATTCATCTCCTTCCAAATTTCCCACATTAGTGTTGATGGGCTAAATTCACATAAGCCACTTAGTAGTCCATGCTTTCCAATTTAAATATTTAAATAAGTTGGCCTTGCCAGCTTCTTGATTAGAGTTTAATTAAGATTCAATTTAAATAAATAAAATGTAGAAGAAGTTGAATTTAACAATTTGTCAATTAAATAACAACAATGTCACCAAGCAACCATCAAAACTAAGTTGAGTTCTCCATCTATTAAGAGAATATTTATAGGCTTTGGGTGCATCCTATTCTAGGTCAATAATAGAGCTTGAAGGTGATTTGAGGTAAATATTTGTTTTTGTGCATTTATCTTGTCTCTTTCACTTTATTTCATTTTCTTATAATTGGTTCTTTAGGAAGTTGACCATACACACAATAACCTAGTATAGTTATCTACACTCCCATGTCAAGGCATAAAATCTATTTGGATGGGTGGATAGGGATTATATCAATGTCAAGGGGTCATATTGCACCCTGAAGATGAACTAAGGTAGGTTTAAGAGATGGAGTCTATATGACCTTGCTAAATTCCTTTTGTAAGCTTTAGGCAATTTTTTAACCAAAATTATTTTATTGGCCGTTTTATTCTAAATTATTTAAATTAAGGGATTGAGTTGTTGTACACATGAATAGTAAATTATTTTTTGTTGGCAATAAACTTGTATTGCTATCTATGGTTGTCAATTAATCATTGATATCTTTATTGCAATGTTGTCAAAGAAAATTTAGTAGATTTTTAGATCTTCTTGGGGTCATTATCACATATACTTGGATGCTCCTTGCCTCTTGCCTTTCTCCAAAAACATCTTTGTGCACTTATGAAATTCAATTATCCTTTTATGCTTTAATGAGAGTCCATAGCTCATTTTAAAGTCCTCACTTTTGCATGAGTATGAAGGATGTTACTGAAGGACATAAAATCAAGTTGTTCACATTTTTCAGAAATTTATTTTATTAAAATATTATAAATCCTTTGTGTGATGATCATCATCTATGATGTCCTCTCAATAATTTTTGTACCTAATTAATGATGGCAAATGCAAGCCATACAAATCCACTATTGTCATTAATTCCAAGAGAAGGATGCCTTGCATCTAATAAAACACATCGTGTCCTCTCATAAGAGAGGGAACTTGTCTTATTAATTCCCTTATTTTAAAGTGTTGACATACATTTCAAACTAAATTAAACTATTAAACATCTTTAAAACAAATAAAATAAAACAATTCAAAAAACTCCTTAAGAAAACAAAATAAAAATTAATATAAAGTAAAATAATGTAAGATTAGGATGTTTGTAGATAAATTGACAGGTCACAATTTAAATTTTAAAAAACTAGTTTTGACAAGACAACTGAAAAATCATGTCTATCCAATCATAATTGAAGCATAAAAGGCATAAGAGTTTAACAAGACCAATATAAAATCCAGAGCACCCTTTGAAATGAATACGAACAACTTTGACAATCTGTCATTTCTTCAATTTTAAACATATTGGAAATATTAATTGTCCCTGAGCCAGTCGTTCCCACACCTACCTGTCAAGAGCATTTTTTATCTTTGCCAGTTTTGGGGGATCCGACCTGCAGCTCCTGACAACTCCAAAATTGATTATGGTAGCTGTTTTTGAAATCAGCATTTACTGAGGTAGGTGATTTTGAAATTTAGGGGGGAATGTTTGTCTTGGAAAAAATGAATTGAAGGTAGAACGTTTTGTCAATTGGAAGAAGTCAGAGGAAAAATATTGCAGCAATAGACTGTGAGAAGAACATTCTCTCTATTCTCCCAGCAACTGTTAGTTATTTTGTAAGAGTAGTGATTTCTCCTGATCATTACCAGTTTGGTTGAGCAGCTTCTGATTGCTCCCAAAAGTTCTAATAGTTTATTGTTCTCAGTTTTTTTTCTATTTTGTTATTTCCAGTTGATTAATAGTGAATCAAAGTTGCATGTCTCCTTGTTGTTTCCGCATTTGAGATTTGGGTATTTCCAACTTGACTTGAAAACAAAGCAGCAACTCTATATTTTGTGTTTTTTGCATTTGGTTTTCAAATCTTGACATGGTATCAAAGCCATAGGCCCCATTTCCTTGTGAGTTTGGTCATTTGTATTTTCTGGGTGTTGAGTTTTTTGTTGTAGGAGACATGGCTAGAGATGAAGCAAGGAGTTGGCAGCAGCCACCATCCTTCAATGGACAAAACTATGACATTTGGGCCAAGAAGATGAAGACCATCATGGTGGCCAATGATTTGTGGGATTTTCTCATAAATGGGTTTGTGGATATCACTAACCCAACTTCATTTACAGCTCTCACGAATAACTAGAAGACCCAGTTGAAGGAGCAGAGGAACAAGGATGCAAAAGCTTTGAGTTTGATCGAAGCAACCTTAACAGAGGCCATTTTTCCTAGAATTGCAACAGCTGAGTATGCAAAAGAAGCTTGGGAAAACCTTCAAACCAGATACCAATGGAATGATAAAGTTAGATCCGTGAAGCTCCAGCTACTTCAAAGAGAGTTTGAAGTTATTGAGATGAAAGATAGTGAGTCTGTTGCAGACTTTCAAACAAGGTTCTCCGGTTTGTTGAACCAGCTGAGAGAAAATGTAGATGTGTTAGAGGAGCTGAAGATTGTTCAAAAACTTCTTCGATGTCTACCCACGAGGTATGATCCTCTTGTCATTACTATTGAAGCAATGATAGACCTTTCTACTTTGATAGTAGATGAGTTAATGGGTTCTCTCCATACCCATGAACAATGTTTAAAAAGGTCTGCTACCACCTCCCATGAGCAATCTTTCAAAGCTTAGTCCAATGCAAGAGGTAGAGGAGAGGTAGAAATGGCTCTCGAAGAGGTAGAGGTAGATCCAATCAAGGAAATGTTGGTGGAGAAAGCTCGAGACAGGCAAGCAGCCAAGAGGGAGCAAACAACTCTCAAAACAACTCTCGAAGAGGCACGAAGAATAGCAGTTTGAATGGGAGAAGTGACAAGAGAAACATTGAATGCTACTACTGTCACAAGTTTGGACACTATGCTAGTGAGTGCTGGAAGAAGCACAGTTATCAACAAAGACAAAATGCAAATGTTGCTGATTCAAATGTGGTTGAAGGCAATCAGTCCATAGCCTTCATCATGTGCAATGTTGGTGAACGAGGCAGCCCTAAGGTCTGGTATTTGGATAGTGGTTGCAGCAACCACATGAGTGGAAATGAAAGTCTTTTTTCTTTCATTAACAAAAATATTAAATCAGAAATTAGAATGGGGAACAATGGAGTTGTTCCTATTAAGGGAAAATGATCTATCATGATCTGCACCAAGCAAGGAGAAGAGAAGGAGGTTCAAAATGTGTTCTTTGCACTGAGGTTAAAGCATAACCTCATGAGTGTAGGATAGCTGATCCAGAATGGATACAAAGTGTTGATGGAGAAGGGAAAATATGTCATTTATGACAAGAATGAGAGAACAAAGGTGTTTGCAACAATACAAATGACAAATAACTAGATGTTTCCGTTGAAGATTGAGACATGCTCCTCATCTCAATCCGTTGCATCACCTCTCATGGATGGAAAATGTACAGCAGTACAACTTGCAGCCCTCAAGAGCACCATTGAAGACCCCTCCAAGCTATGGCATCTCAGGTATGGACATCTAGGTTATGTTGGTTTAAGTCTTTTATCCAAAACCAAGATGGTTGATGGTTTGCCAAGGATAGTAGAGCTTGTAGACATGCAAAATTGACATCATACATCTCGCTCTAACATCGTGCATCGAATTCTGCTATTAATCAATTAAAGTAGTTTATTGATTAATTTACTAAGGTTCATTAAATAAATAAAAATTATTTAATCAAATCCTTAAAATTCTTCTCATTTGATTTAATAAATCAAACTGATTTAATCAAATGTCAAAATCCCTAAAATCTCCAAAGTTAATTAATCTAAATTAATTAACTTCTAATCATGATTATCATTCTCCAGCTTTTGACTCAACTAGAGTCAAAATCCAAACTCTTAACTAACCCACCCACTTGCACCAATAAATCATTTATTTGATTTATAATTCCTCTAATTACATTCAAAATGGCATCAAAATGGAATATTCTTCCATTTTGAATCTTCCCCCCAAAAGGGACTTGTCCCTTCCAACAAGGTTTTAAATGCTATTTGCACAAGTCAACATAGCATTTATTACACCTTTCATCCCCCCAAAACATGTCAAGTCTTTCAAATTCAAATTTGAAATTGGCACATTGGCCAAGACTTGCACATTCCTCACCCTCTCATAGCTTGACAAGTGTCATCTTGTCATTGGCCCATGAATGATCCCACATTCATCTAAAATCACTCAATCTCCTACTCTTGAATCTATAAAATGCAAAGCATTTCAACACAAATCATCCACAACACACAACTCATGCTCATTGTAAGGTTACTCTCCACTTGTGAGAACTGATCTTGCTTATCATCACACCATTTGCTTAGCAATATTTTATGATTGCAAGGTCACTCTCTTGATTTGAGAGGATATCTTGCTCATCATTTGGCATTTTGCTTATCAAGGATTGGGAAAGGGAAACTTCCTACAACACTAAGTTGCACCAATCCAATATGGGATAGATTTGCTTCATTTATTTGTGCTTTAAAATACTTTCATTTGGCATTTCTAGTTGTTTAAATGTTTTAATTTAGCATATCTAGTATGGAGCAATATCTCATAGGGTTTGTTAGGTTTTGTCATGTTAGTTTGATTTGCATAATATACTAACATGTTGCAGAATTTAGCCACCACAGAGCCTAATGTTAGATGTGAGGCTTGCATTTTAGGCAAGCAACATAGGCAGCCCTTTCAATTGGGCAACTCTACAAGGGCAAGAGCACCATTGGAGTTGGTGCACATAGATTTGGTAGGCCCTATGCAAATCACTTGCATAGGTAATAGCAGATTTTTTATGACCTTTATTGATGATTACAGCCATAAGACATGGGTTTATTTTTTGCAGCACAAGTCTGATGCATTTAATAAGTTTTTATTGTTTAAAGCCCAAGCTAAAAAAAGAGAGTGGACATTTTATTAAAGTCCTAAGGTTAGATAGAGGAGGAGAGTATACCTCCAATTGTTTTGTGAATTTTTGCAAGAAGAATGAAATAAAAAAGGAGCTTACAGCCAGCTACACTCCACAGCAAAATGGAGTGGCTAAAAGGAAAAATAGGACCATTGTGGAGATGGCAAGAAGCATGCTTAAAGCCAAAGGACTCCCTACAGAATATTTGGGAGAGGCTGTTGCAACAACCATGCATTTGATTAATAGAAGTCCAACTAAGGCAGTCCATGACAAGATATCTCAAGAGGCATGGACAAAAAGCAGATGGACGGTTGAACACTTGAGAGTGTTTGAATGTGTGGCTTATGCACACATGCCTAAAGAAAAAAGGAAAAAATTGGATGACAAGGGTGAAAAGTGTATTTTCACGGGCTACAGTGAAGAGTCAAAAGCCTATAGGCTGTACAATCTGGTCACCAAAAAAATTATCATTAGCAGAGATGTGGAGCTTTTAGAAGATCAATCATGGGATGGCATGATAGATCCTGATAGCTCCCGACAGCTCCTAATCACTCCTGATCAGAATAGACAGAAAGGGAAGCAGCCACAAACAACCAAAAATTTGGCTCTTGACAGCTCTCGATGAGCTCTTGAAAATTTTGGACGATCTCCTCACAACTCCTGACGAGCTCTTGACAGCTCTTGATGAGCTCTTGAAAATTTCGGATGAGCTCCTGACAACTCCCGACAAGCTCTTGAAAATTTTGGATGAGTTCTTGACAGCTCCCAACGAGCTCTTGAAAATTTTGGATGAGCTCCTAATAGCTCCCGGCAAGCTCTTGATAGTTTTGGATGAGCTCCTGATAGCTCCCGATCGCTCCAGTTTCAGCCTGTTTAGCAGAACAGCAGCAACACTGAAATTTCAGACCCCACTCTCACCTCCCTAATGCCAAGAAAGACCAAGAGTCTAAGGGAGATCTACCAAAATTAAAGGTATGATGATAAATTTGATGAGAGTGTGAATTTTGCACTATTTTCTCACAATGATCCAATTTATTTTCAAGAAGCTATGAAAGAGGATAAATGGTGTGAAGCCATGGATGAGGAAATAGATGCATTAGAAAGAAAACATACATGGGAGCTGATTGACTTGCCTCCAAGCAAGCAAGCTATTGGAGTAAAATGGGTCTATAAGACCAAAAGCAATGTCGAAGGAAGAATAGACCGGCATAAGGCAAGATTAGTTGTCAAGGGGTACAAATAGCAGTTTGGAAGAGACTATGATGAGACACTTTCCCCTGTTGCTAGGATGGAGACTGTAAGGACAATAATAGCTATTGTTTCCCAACACAAATGGAAGGTATTTCAAATAGATGTGAAGTCCGCCTTCCTTAGTGAATTATTGAAAGAAGAGGTTTATGTGGAGCAGCCTTTTGGATATGAAGTTTCAGGCCAAGAACACAAGGTGTATAGGTTGAAGAAGGCTCTTTATGGATTGAATCAAGCTTTACGGGCATGGTACAGTAAGATTGACTCATATTTGATGAGCAACGGCTTTAGCAAAAGCGATGGTGAGCCCACTCTCTACATCAAGGCAGGAAAAGGTAACATTTTAATTGTTCTCTTGTATGTAGATGATTTAGTTTTTACTGGGGATGATGATTTCCTCATTGTTGATTTTAAAGAGACCATGAAAAGAGAATTTGAAATGACATGTTTAGGTCTCTTGAGTTATTTTCTAGGCATAGAAGTAAAACAAATGCATGAATGTATTTTTATCTCTCAAGAGAAGTATACAAATGAAATATTGAAGAGGTTTAGAATGCTTGAGAGAAATTCTGCCCCAACACCAACAACTGTAGGTCTTAAGCTAAGCAAAGAAGATTGCAGCAACAATGTGGATCCGACCATGTACAAAAGCTTGGTTGGAAGCTTGATGTATTTGACAGCAACTAGGCCGGATATAATGCATGGAGTGAGTCTAATTTCTAGATTCATGGAGACTCCAAGAGACACCCATTGGCAAGCGGGTAAGAGAATCCTAAGGTATGTGAATGGTAACAAAGGATATAGCGTGTTGTACATAGCAGCAAAAGAATATGGGCTGGTTGGTTACACTGACAGTGATTGGGCATGAAGTTTGGATGATAGGAAGAGCACCTTGGGCTATGTATTTCATTTGGGTTCTTGTGCTATCTCTTGGGCTTCTAAGAAGCAACCTATTGTTTCCCTATCAACAGCTGAAGCTGAGTATATAGCAGGAAATGCAGTAGCATGTCAAACTATTTGGCTAAGAGGGATCTTGGCAAATTTGAAAGAAGAACAATATGATGGAATAATGATCTATTGTGATAATGTTTCATCAATAGCCTTGACGAAAAATCCCGTGTTTCATGGAAGAAGTAAGCACATTGAAATCAGGTATCATTTCATTAGTGAATTGGTTGAAAATGGTGAAATTAAAATGAATTTTTGTAGGTCTGAGCAGCAGCTAGCAGACATATTCATCAAGCCTTTGAGCATTGATAGTTTTGTGTGCCTAAAGAGTAGATTGGGCGTTGTTGATCTAGATCAGATTTGATCTTGTTGTTTTATTGGCTTAGGAAAAAGGGGGAGTGTTGGAAAGATTAATTTTCCCTAAGCCATTCATTCCCACACCTACCTGTCAAGAGCAATTTTTATCTTTGCCAGTTTTGGGGGATCCTCCCTACAGCTCCTGACAGCTCCAAAATTGATTGTCGTAGCTGGTTTTGAAATCAACATTTACTGAGGTAGGTGATTTCAAAATTTAGGGGGGAATGTTTGTTTTGGACAAAATGAATTGAAGGCAGAACATTCGGTTAGTTGGAAGAAGTCAGAGGAAAAAGATTACAGCAGCAGACTGTGAGAAGAACATTCTCTCTGTTCTCCTAGCAACTCCAAAATAGTAGCAACAGTTAGTTATTTTGTAAGAGCAGTGATTGCTCCTAATCATTACCAGTTTGGTTGAGCATCTTCTTATTGCTCCCAAAAGTTGTAATAGTTTATTGTTCTTAGTTTGTTTTCTATTTTGTTATTTCTAGTTGATTAATAGTGAATCAAATTTGCATGTCTCCTTGTTGTTTCCACATTTGAGATTTGGGTATTTCCAGCTTGACTAGAAAACAAAGTAACAACTCTGTATTCTATTTTTTTTTGCATTTGGTTTTCAAATCTTGACAAAATAGACCACTCCACAAAGAATAATTTGATCGTGGGCCTATTATATTTTTATATTCTCACATTAAAATTGATTTTAGTTGATGGAAAAAGAGCCGGAATATAGGGAAGATGAAGAGATTTCATGGGAATTGATACCAAACCACGTACTTGAGTTCTACATACTGCCTCTCATTCCACTTCACTCTATTTTCACTTTCAGTAGAATTAACAAGGAATGGTATAACTTACTACACACTTGGAGATTCCTCCAGTCATATGTAGTTGATAGAAAGGGTGTTCAATTGTTGGATTATTGCTTGCTAAAGAATATTTTCCTGTTACTAGGAACACAATTCCTCGATACTCCACAGTATGGGCTACCTCCATTCAAGTGGCCATATTAGTTCGAAGTAGCAAAGGAAGTAGAGGAGGAGGGATCATCTTTTCTGGAGATTCACACATTTAGGCTTTTAAGGAATCTTCCACAACCACATTGGATGTATGTAAGGAAGGATCGACAGCCTAGTTATGCCTCTTCCAAGCCAAGTTCCAAGCGCAAGAAGTTGACAATGTAGATATTGATATGTCATAAATAGTTTGTTCATGGATTTATAACATTGAGAAGTTATAGTTCATCAAACTGCATTTATCACTCAGCAAACAAGTGTTGCATGATTGAAAAGAGTTGTATCTTAGTAGCATCTATATTTTATAGTATTATTGTAGGTAATAACATTTAAGTATTCATTAATTGAATGTATGTCCTCATTATTATTTAAAACAAATATTTATTGAAGTAAATATACAAACATTGTGAATAAAAATAGGAGAAAGAAATAAAATTGATTGTTTTATTAACTAAAATGTTATTTTCTTATTCAAGCTTTTATATTTTTAGAAATAATCAATTCTAGATGATTCGATAAATTCTTGAAATTTCACTTTTATTTCAACTCTAAATATTAGATAAATGATATGTTCTATTTAAAGAATATCTTAATCAAAATTTATGTCAATTAATTGTCATCAACAATGGACTATGATTGTAACAAAATTTTAATCACTCAATATTAGTATCATGCATATTACCTCTAAATATAATGAATTTATTAGGAAGAATCATTTTGGGTATATTATAAAAATCAATAAAGTATTATTTTAATTTTTTTGTATTGCATATAGTTTACCAAAACAAAAAAGTTACATCTATAAAAATCTGTAAAGGATTATATTTTATAAATTTAGTTTATAATATTTTACATATATTCCTAGAGGCAAATATTTTGAGTAAAAAGGGTTGGATAGTTTTCTTCTAAGATTTATAGCATTAAAACATTTGATCTTTCAATAAAATCATTATAATTTTTTAATATATTTTTCTCCAACCATGTTTTAAGAACACTTGTTTCTCTTACTTATTTCTATATAGAGATGATGAATACATCCATAATGAACACTTTTTATATCTATACTGATCTTATTTGAAATCAAATAAAATAACCTCTAAATATTTTAGATAAAAATTATAAATTGTAGAAAGTTGTGAACACAAAGACAGATTAACCAAGCACATGAAAAATGAATTTTCATAAAATCAACTTGTTTATTAGATGAATAAATGAACATAATATAGGAGAGTGTTTGAGCACCCAATCCCCATGAATTGAGGGGAGGACCCCTCGATCTAAGAGTGGTGACAAGTTTGTTGACACCTTTGTAGCATGAGGTATCAAAAGAAAATCAAAACCTGAAAAGCAATCCTAAGTAATTTGACACCTTGCTTGAGCAAGTGTCAAGTACATCATGAACACCTAAGTAGGCTTAAAAGATTATGTGTAAATAAATAATTACACTATTATAAATAATTCACAAATAAATAAACTAGTTGTTGCATGTAGTGACATGCAACGATGAGTTGATAGATGGAGCAAAGCATAAATGGCAAGGATGGAATCTGAGAGAGAGCATGTGCAGATATGTGCATATACTATACCTCATTAGAACAAAATTAAAAAATACAAAGAGAGATAAAGTGACCACATTTATGAGTGCTTATGGCATGATTAGTAACTCTTTTATTATGTACACCAAAATGATAGGGGATAGATAAAGGTGCTAATACATGTAGGTTATGTCAAAAGCATAATAAAATTATCTAAAGGCTTATCTGGAAAGATTACATGTAAGATTTTTGGATGTAAGATTTAAAAATAGAGATTTTTTCCTTAATGTAATCAATGTTCAAAAAAATATTTAATATTATATTGAATATATAAGCTATGAAACATAGGAATCTTGTTTGAATCTTAGGTGAGAAATATACAAATCTGCACATAGGAAAAAAAATGAAATACAATAAAGTGAGGCTTGCTCTCCACCCCACCATATTGGGTCATGGCGCCTTATGGGCTCTCACCAAACACCCGATCAAGAACATACATTATCCACCACCCTAGTCAATGGTGATAGCAATGTTCCTTATTACATTTAATATAGAGTCTATGAGGATGTATTTATCTATGTGACCATTGTAACTGATTTTGAAGTCAACATGATAATTTTGAAATTTCGATTATAACAGATGACTTCATCAAAATCAACATTATAGTTGTAGTATGCTCTGCAAGAATAACAACAAAATGTAAAGTTTAGTGCAGTGATCATTTGTCATTGGTAGACAATATCTAAATCGGGAGATACAAAGTGTTCTATAATTTATAGTAGATAATATGCAATACACCTATAATAGAAGGGATGGAAGATATAGGCATACCTTGTGCATGTATAAAAATGTAGTATAAAGACAAGAAAAGAAGATCTTCTCTCCACTCTACCATATTGGGTCATCGAGCATCATGCGGTCTCACCAAACCCCCGAGAAAATCAATAAATTGTCCACCACTTTAATCAATGGTAAAAGCAATGTTTCGGGCCCTATTGACTTTATAGAAGATCTAATGGCGTCAAATCATCTATAAAGGAGGATTGTTTGGCTTGAGTATGGTCAGAAAAGATGAAAGGATAATGTCAACTTTAGTGCAATAAACACATGAAATTTATGGACAATAAATAAATTAGGAAACTTAAAGACTTGTACAATGTATACAAAATAATATGCAATGCAATTTTAATAGAATGCAAAATTTAAAATAAATGTTTACATAACTTGTGCATAGAATCGATTGTAGTATGAACACCAAAAAAGAAGGCATACTTTGCACCCTACCATATTGGCTCATGGAACCTTGTGGGATCTCACCAAACCCCCAAGCATAAACATTAATTCTCCACCACTTTGATCAACGGTGGAAACAATGCTTTGGGAATTGAGAAAATTGGTTGTCTTCAAATCAATGCTATAATTTTTTTAATAAATTGACATGTGGTTGTGAAATAAGAGATGGGATAAAAGATATATATCTATTTAGGATTTTGGAGATCGCTACGCCTTGTATATAAATTGAAAGTAGTTATAATCTAAAATGGTTTAACGTGGATATATGCACACACAAGGAAAATACAAACTTTACCAAGGTGTACATATTTCATTACTAACCAATATCCAAATTATGAAATTTAAGCAATTCTATAATGTAAAAGGGAAAAATATGCAATACCATGATTACATGTCGCTATTAGAATTTGTTATGGTTGCCAAGATCTTCAGACCAAATGGAAAGCACAAAAAAGAGAGAATATAATGTGACAGGAATAAACTATATTCTTATCAATACGATTCAATGATATGAGATGATTGTTTAAATGAGAGAGACCCCTTGGCTATATATCGAAGGTGAGAACATAGAAGGGCATAAGATTATGAAAAGTGTTTTAATCTTATGACATGAGACAACTGGGAAAAGCTACCACTCCACCTAAAGTGGAAAAGTGATAATGTGATAATCACCACAAATGGTGGATCACCCACAAAAGGTGGAAAAATAATCACATGGTATGTCCACAAAAGGTGGAAATGATAAATTAATAACATGATAAGTCCACCAAAAGTGGAAATGCTCCAAATACCTGCTATGCGGTCCCTAAGTAAACTTAACTAAGGTGTAATCACAATCTAGGACAAGGTACAACACATTTAACTACACCAACACCCCCCCTTAAGTGCAACTTAGGGAGAATGTACATAAAAGAAAAAAAGCCAAGATAGGTCCCGACAACTAGGCCATGTTAGGTACCCATGTACATATGAAAATAAATCTCTCACAAGTAGAGAAAAGGAGAAAACCCAGTGGGACAAAAATCCTCCCCAAAAGAGAGATGAAATACAATAATGATATCCATAAAAAATCCAATCAACCTCCATACACACAAAGGATGAAAAGAGAGACCATTCAACCCCCTCATAATGAGATAACCTAGTGCAATAAAAGCACTAGAAGTACACTATGGATTAACACTAGAATCCTCAATCTAGCAAGCAAGGAAATATACTTTTGTTTGCTACAGAAACCATATGTGAGTCACTGATTGACTCAAGGTGGAATCATGATAAAACAACAATAGACCGTAGGCCAAGGAACACTGGAAAACTCACAAACTGGCACATCTCTAGAATCTATGAAGCAATAGTTGATTAAGAAATGATTTGGAACTAAAATGAAATGCAAAGAAAATGAAAACCTATCACATACAAAAAAGGAAATAGTGCATGCACTGATGAATGTTCACATCTACCTCCATGATGAAAAATAACCTCAAATTTGTGTAGATGACAAAATTTGAAAAAATCGTCCACACCACTATGAAGTTATCAAAACTAGCTTTTCGTCGACATCTCGTTTACGAATAATGGATACCATGGCCAAAAGTTATGAATTTTTCAAAAAATTGAATTTAGCCTGTAGGAAATGGGTTTTCTAGTAAAAAAAAGTTTATTTCTAATTCGATTTTTGAAAAATCTACCCACTCTTTGTAGAAAAAAACAGAAACACAAAAATATTTTGATGCGAAAAACAAAACCCATAAATAATTTTTTGATCCAACAAGCAAAAGATGAGAAAATGATATTATTTAACCTTGAACAAGGAGAAAAATGACACACACCACTTTTTGTACAGAAATTTTCTCCAGATTTGTGCAAGATTTGCAAAATATAAAAGATACCTAGTTCAGATTTCAACCCTGGCTACAAAACGCAGATTTTTTTTGACCTACAAATGAGGGAAAGATGGATTTTTGAAGCAAAAATGATGACGAATGCAATAAAAAATAGCTTGCAACAAACACTTGTTTGCCAAAAATGCCAATGGTGACCAAATTGAGTGAAACAAAAGCCAAATCTGACTTTATCAAGCCTCCTAGATGCAATGGTGAGCTTAGATTTGTACCAGCAAACTCATATATGAACTTGCAATAAAGAGTCAAAAATGGAACCTCCCCAAATCGAGTATCTCTTCATAAAAAGACTCTTCAATGGTCCCCAACCTGCTTTGATACCATGTTAGAATTAGCTATGGCTGCCAAAATCTTGAAACCAAATGGAAAGAATAAAAAGAGAGAATATAATGTGACAAGAATAAATTGTATTCTTATTAATATGATTCAGTGATATGAGATGATTGTTTAAATGAGACAGACCCCTTGGTTATATAGCCAAGATGAGAATATAGAAGGGCATAAGATTATGACAAGTGTCATAATCTTATGGCATGAGACAACTAGGAAAAACTATCACTCCACCTAAAGTGGAAATGTGATAATGTGATAATCACAACAAATGGTGGATCACCCACAAAAGGTGGAAAGGTAATCACATGATATGTCCATGAAAGGTGGAAGTGATAAAGTAATAACATGATAAGTCCACCAAAAGTTGAAATGCTCCAACTACCTTCTATGTGGTCGCTAAGTAAACTTAACTAAGCTATAATCATGACCTAGGACAAAGTACAACACATTTAATTACACCAATGGATGCATATAAAAAATAATAAGAAAATTTAGAAATGGTGGAAATTATATATACATGAAAATGAAGAGGGGGGAGAGAAGCAATACAATTACCATTAAGAGTACCAAAATTTCATGATGATGGCAATGAACAATTTTTTTGGAGATGATCCTCTTGTTTGATTCATAGTGCATTGTTATTGTTAATATGTATCTTGTAGTATCTTCAAGGAAAATGAAAAATTTAGTGAGGTGAACACAATTCATTGCTAACAAATATCTAAATTACGAAATATAAATAGTTCAATGATGTATAAGGAAAAATATGCAATACCAGAATTACATGTCACATATAAAAAATGATAAGGAAGCAGATTTAGAAATGGTGGAAATTCTATATGTATGGAAATGAAGAGGGAAAGAGAAGCAGTATAGTTACCATTAAGAACACAAACATTTTATTATGATTGCAATGAACAAATTGTTGGAGATGATCATATTGTTTGATTCACAGTACAATGTAATTGCTAATATGTATCGTGTAGTATCTACCAAAATGAAAGGCATATCTATGCATAGCAAGAAAATACATCATCCACCACTTTGATGAATGGTGAAATCAATGATCCCAATTGTGCAAATATAACACTATATGCCAATCCAACCACACAAGAACTAAATAGTATGTCATTCAAGGAACTCTTTTTTGAGGCCACAAGAAAAAAAAACATAGATACCTATATGCATATAGGGGAAATAAACTAAAATAAAATGCAAGAAAAGAAAGCCTACTCTCCATCGTACCATATTGGGCAGATGGACCATCATAAGCTATTACACATATATATCCATAAGTAGTTTTCAAAGATATGAATCTTGTTTGCATTTAATGTTAGAACCAAATAGATGTGCACATAGGAAATATAAAATGAAGAACAACATAATGACAGTTGCTCTCTATCATATATATATATCAGTGCAGATTTTATTTTCCAAACAAGTATACAGGCATTATATGGCTTGGATGCATTTGTAGGGGCATGTTCCTTGGATATATATAGACACAGAAAAAATGTGTGGAAATATATCTATGTTGAGTTACATATAAACAACAGGTACATGATGGGAAATAAAAGGTCATCTGACAACTAAAAGGGATAATAACCATTACCATAAAAAAGGATGTGAGGACCAAATATTTAGCTTTGATATTATTTATAGTGAGTAGGCATAAATACAAATCACTTGTTTTGTATTTTCTTGCATGGGGGGATGGTTGGTAAAGCAATAGAAAATTATTCATGATGACACAATCAATTGTAGTGATGGACAATGGATTTTCCATGTGTGCAAATATGTATGTATGTCATTTTAGATGCAAAGAAAATTTATACATACTAATCCCTATGTTTATTTTGTTGGGACATTCTTGGAATGAAAAGCAAGATTTTGACTATTATATAGAACACTGATGCAACCATTTACAACAGTGATGAAGAATGCAATGTGAAGGTTTGATTGCATATCATAGTAGATGCAAAAAACATTGATTACAATTTGGCACATTTTTGGAATGATAAGGTGTATTTTCAGTGTTGTGTAAAATACTTATACCACCATTATTCGTAGTGGTCGAAAATGTATTTCCTCTATGTATAGATATGTATGTATGTCATAATAGATGTAAACACCATTGATGCATACTAACCCCTATGTTTACTTTATGTGACACTCTTGGAATGATAAACTATATTTTTAAGTGTTAGATATAAGATCCATGCCTTGAAGAAATGGGAAAACAATTATCACATCTGACACTTTTGTAGTGTTTTTTCAACCATCACCCCATTCAAATATCATAGAATAACATCAAACCACCTTCATATAAATTCCATAATAGGCTACCCACACATGAACCTCAACAAAAGCTTGGTCTTGACATAGTCGAGCATTATGTTTCCCAAGGTTTGAAATCACAAGTGCTACCTATAAGTGGTTGGCTATTGTGGGAGAACATAAACTATGAGATGATGGAAGGGATTCTAGATTAAATTTTGGTTAGGATTTTCAGTAGCCTTCCCAATTTTGGAGCCTTTCAATGGCTAGGGAAAAGGTGGTTGTCGGGGAGAAGGTGCCACGTGGTTTTTTTTTTTTTATATTAAAATCATCTTTTGTGTCAATAGAGAGGGTAAGTGATATTGAATCAACATTAATTGTTGCATGGTTTCCATGTAGTAGTGATGGTTGTAAGTGGCACATACCTTTTAAAGCCTTGGAAAACAAAACGAATTCTTGCGCACACCACAAATGAAATAAAAATCATAAAGTTTTTTTTTTTTTATTCACCTTTTCCTGATTGCTTCAAACAAACCTCTTCCCACTAGCTTTGCTACAAGAAGTGAGCAAATAAATATTGTAGGCAACACCTTTTTTTATTTTTTTGCAACCATTGACCCATGCAAAAAACATAGAATAACCTCCAACCACCTTCACAGAAGCTTGAAAATGCATGATCAAACTTACAACCTCACTAAGGCTTACCCTCTTTACTCACAACTCTGATAATAGGTATAACAAAAGAACAAGACCCAACAATGGCTTATCAAAAATTTCATAGACATTCATTATGTTTCTCAAGGTTTTAAACATATGTGGCTACAATTAATATGACACATGTTGTGGATCATGCCCCCCCTTTTTATTGCGAAGAGAACTTGAAAATGCAAATCCTGAGACGATTAATTCACAAAAGAATAGGTACCACATGTTTCAGTTGATACAAACAATTTCAATAAATGCATGATGTGAGTTTTGAACAACAAAACTGCAACTACGAATTGAAACATATTTACCCATTATTTTATTAGATGTCACAACAGGTATCAATGGATAGAGGTAGGGATATGTGAAAGCAAGTAGAAATTAATTTATATGGAGAAGTTTAAGTATAGACATAAAAGAAAGAAAAAAAACAGCTACCTTATGAAAATATTAAACATATGAAGGTGTATATATGAATGTTCTCTACATCTGAGCTCACATACATACATATCTACACATAGGGATGAATTTTGGGTGCGATGTGGGAAAGATAGAAAAAAATTATCTTTGCATGTGTCCCTGTGTGGGTGACTATTCATACCAATATCATTTTTGTGAGCATGTAAATCTACAAAATAGTTTAAACGTATACACACATTATCATGGTTATTTAAAACCAAACAAATAAACTACTCCTATGAGATGTTGAATCATCCTTCATAATGCAAAAAAAAGAAACAAAATATAAAATGAACCAAATGAAAGCATAAAAAGAAGCCTAGTGTATACCTACCTCATAATGGAAGTGGTACACCTTCAATGTGAAAAGGATTCCCTTTCAAACCTCCTTGATAAGCTTGAGAGATAATGATACAAAATGAAAATGATAGAGATGAAGATGCAAGATGAAATCCAAAGTGCCTATAGTGATAATTCTAAGATTATGGATGATTTTGAAGGAAGAAAGCCTTGTATTTATAGATTTGGAGAATGGAAGATTGATGGATTTGGATTAATGTGGGACAAAAGACCAACCAATGAGAGAAGGCCACTTGTCCACATGTGATTAGACGAGGAATTATCACATTTTGGAGAATGTGAAAGTAAATGCTATTAGGTGGGTTTGAAATTTAAAAAAAGGCTTTAAATACATATGGTTGAGTCATTTTGGAGGAGAATTTGTTTGGGCAAGAAATTAAAACAAATCAAGTTAATGAGGGAATATTCCTTGGGAATATGCCTTGTGAGATAAAATAGGGGTAATTAGATAATTAATTAAAGTGACTTTCATGTGCAAGTTGTAAAAGCTAGAGAAAAGAGGATTAGTGTTAGGAGTTAATCAGAATTTAGATGGAGGTAAGTTGATATGACACTTTATTTAGATCTTTAGGTTTTATCTAAATCAAAATGAGAGGTATGTGAACGTTAGTAATTTAATTAAATAAAGTTTGATTTATTCAATTAAATGAAGAACATTAGGAATTTAATTAAATAACTTTGATTTATTTAATTAAATGAGGAACATTAGAAATTTAATTAAGTAAATTTGATTTATTTAATTAAATAAAGAACATTAGATGCATGATGTTAATTTGCATGTCTACAATTTCATTTATGACGAGTTCATTTTGTAGTGATGGTTGCAATTCTCTAGGTTAGGCTATATTGCATCATTTATCACTACCATTTTATGTATATGGTTGTAAAAGAGATAATATTGTATGTTTTGTGTGGGTATTTTCATCTATATTGATGGTGAAATCAATATTGTTTCATTTATGGATCACATTTTTTGGTGAAGGTTATGAATCGATTTGTTACCATGAGCTAAATTTTATAAGTAGACTACACAAATATATAGCTATATGTGGACCTTTCAATATATAAATCACAATGGGAGAAAAGGGAATAAACATCACATAGTACAGGTTAATAGATAAACATCACTTGGCATAGGTTGGCATGACAATATCACTTGTTTGCATCTGATTTCACATACCTACACAATTGCACATAGGGATGAATTTTGTCTGTCGGTAAGTTCACAAATATACATATCTGCACACAAGGAAATTAAAATGGAAAAAAAAAGAAGGCCTCATCTCCACCCTACCATATTGGGACATGGAGCCTGATAGGCTCTCACCAAACCCCCAAGAAAGAACATACACTACCCACTAGTGTGATGAATGGTGATATCAATGTTTCTTATTAGGCCTAATATAAATCCTATTATTTTAAGAATTCCATTTTGAGGAGGAAAAAAATAACAAATATCTTCCAAAAACAATAAACATAGGGAACAATATATGTTGTCCACATCTAATTTCACATACATACATATCTGCACACAAGAAAAGAGAAAACAAACACACAGAAGAAGCACATACTTTTGTAAAGAGGGTGGATTTTCTAGTCACAAGTTCTCTTCAATTAGAGAGCCTCATGGGGTGAACTACCCTAAACTACCTCAAAGAATAATGATGAGAGTTCTAGAATTGGAAAGAGAAGGTCATAGAGATTCTATGGACAAACAAACAATCTCTTGGCCAAAGGATGCTAGCACAAAATGAAAACAACAGTGTGATGTGTTGGCATCCTTGAGGTGCACTGGCATCTTGTACAAACCAAAAAGTGAATTTATCTCAGAAAATAGCTAAGTGACTACTAGAATACTGATTGCTAAGAACTTCTACAAAGTGATAATGTAATAGAATGTGATAAAGATGAAATAGACTAAAATAGAAAGGGAAAGGAAATCCTCATAACCACACAAGTGATGAAGCCTCAAAATCATGAATGTTGTCAATACTTGCACACAAGAGATATTGAGAGAGGGTATTGGGGTTGTATAGGGGTTTGCCCCAGTCAAACCCCCATTTTGGTTTTCCCACCTCCATGGACAACCCGATAGATAGAGTGAAATATAGGAAATAAGTAAACATAAAATCCCTGCAAAATAATGTTATGCTACTCAACCAAATAATAGAGGAGAGGATTGAAAGCTTACCACGTCCACCCAAAGTGCTCAATGCTAGTGGGGGAGTGAATGAGATGAACTCAAGCCTGTGCTGCAATGGTGTTCATTCCACACTTTCTCTACTGAAGTGATGGAGTGTTGATGTTGTTGTTGTGAAGTGTAAGGTGTTGTTTGAGATTGAAGAGATGGTGAAGAAGCTACTTAGAGCTTGTGAAGAAATTATGGAGAGAATGTGGACAGGATGTGAAGAGATCAACCAACCATGAAATGAATAAAGGTCAGTGAATTTGAAGGAAAGAGTGAAGAAAACATCCATATTCGAGTTAGTTCATCAAAGAGGGTGTAGGCTCGAGACGTGGGAATCTGTTAGGGATGTAAGGGCGTCACACAAATTTATGTGTCACATGGGAATCCTAGACAAAAATGCTTCCACCAACACTCAAAATAGGTGCCAATTATGATGTGACCAATGAGATCATGTGGAATTAAACCTCTACCTTAGGTTTTCTAAACTGTAAGGGGGTAAATGGGAATTTGTGTTAGTGGTGCAAATTCACACCTCTACAACTTTTTTGTGGCAATATTTTTCAAAGCAACAAATTCATATATATGCATCGAATGTATCCGATAAAGATGCAGGTGGAAAAAAAAATGTACACCGATATACATGTATGTAGATTTAAATGAAAATATATATGGATTGTTGATTTATACCTAACAATTTTGAAACTGGGAAGGCTAATGAAAATTTTGTCCAATGTTCACACATATAGCCTATTGGCTAAAAGTCTCCATATATAGGCAATCACTGGAAAGAAATCAATATTCTTTCATTTATGGTTTCCATATACATGCGATGGTTGCAAAGCAATAAAATAGACCAATAACAATATTGTTTCATATATGCTTTCCATATAATGTCAATAGCCACAATAATATTTAGATTTTTAAAGTTACCAAAGCAATTGAATAGTTTATGTTATTTTCCATAGGGCATTGTTTACTATTGTTATGCAACTTTACTTGCTATGAAAATTTTAGAGCCACTATAGTGATGATATTTTTTGTGAACATACATACATATGCACACCCAAAGTTTTCAATACATGTGAAATAAATATAGATAGTTTTAAATGTACATATATGTGTATGTTGGTTGGGCACTGAAAAAAAACATCACTTGGTACAACTTGTCAAGACAACATTCTTTAATTTATGGGTTTCATATATTGGAATTGGTTGCAATAATACCTTGCATTTAAAAATTACCAAAGTAATTGAGGATTTTATGTTATTTTCAATAAGGCATTGTTCAGTGTTAGGTTGTAGATTGAGTTGTAGAACATACTTAACAAAAATTATAGCGAAGAACCATATGATATCCATATCGAACATGAAATTATGATTAGACATCGAAAAGTAGTAGGGAGAACATTTAAGAAGCATTAGATACATATATAGACATACACACTCAGACATACAAATACATCACTAACACATATATCTATATAGATCTCTATCAAGATATTGTATTCACTCAGAACATTCAAAACAAGATCAAAACAACAACAAAAATGTGAAAAATTTACATGATATTTTGTATTATAATCTTGTGCACTGACATATTTTAATAAGTTGGATTGAAGAAAAATCACACAAGCATTATAGAGGGCATAGAGAATAGTCATCATTAAACATCACATAGAAAATATTATAAAAAAACCAAAGTTTTATGCAATTGCAAGAAAGTTAAAAATAACCATATGTGGCATGCTCTTATGAATGCAAAGGTAGGACAACATTTAATATCCATGAATTCAAGGGAGAAAACATTATAGCTAAGAATGATTGTGAAGAGATAAAACTACATGGCAATTGAAATAGACAAGAAGCAAATAACTATATTGATATTAAAAACAAGCCACAAATACCTATAAATATTCAATTCTGCTTGCATATATGCATACAAATCCATTATAGGCACATACACACACATGTATCAAAATTTTGTATGCACTCAAAAATTTCAATTACATGCCTATCCATTCATGTATATGCATACATAAATATATAAATGCATACAACCATGTCCACAAGTATATATAAGAACAATTGTATATAATGATACATTTGTTAGATAGGAAGAAATAACTATATAACCAAACAACAGAAAATAAAATGTGGAACATACAATTAAACTAGAGAAAAATTCTAAGAAACATAAATGATACAAAAAAGAAAAAGGGTATCTTGGTTTGTTAAACAGTATAAGTTAAACTTCATTGTTTTAATATATTACCAGTTAAAGGAGGAACAAGACAACAATAGGAGAAAGGAAAGGTGTTTTGATGTGACAAGCACTACAAAGAAAGAGAAGGAAATAGATGTCCAATCACCAAAAACTATAACAAATATTTAAAGTCACAATTAGGCATGGTTGTTTGGCATTGAAGGCAGTACAAAAACTATCTTTGGAGACTCTTGAAGGGCATGGGAAATTGTAAACAAATCTGACGGCAACAGGTTGCACTCAGCTTCAAAGTTAATTCTTGCAACTTTGACTATTGTCGTTTTAAACCTTATTTCTAAATTATAGATCTGAGTTTGAATAAGAACAATGAAATTGATTGAGGTGTACGTGACATGATTGATAAAAAACTCTATAGTCATCACATTAGAAGACTCATACTATATTATGTATAGGTCTTTTGTTGACATCTGCAATAAGCTTGTTCTAGCCTCATCAAAATCAGTAGCCCAAATCTCGCTTGTGTGGTCTTCCATCTTTAGCTACAATAAATATATAAAGTCGCAATCAGCAATTGTTGTCTAGAATTTAGGGAAGAACCATGTATTTTGGGTAGACTCTTCACATTTTTTGTTGCATTGTCTTCCATCGGCCTGCAAGGGACATGCAGCACAACAAAATGCATCAACATTTATATATTTTATTGTTGCCTTGTGAGTAGCGTGCAAAGTTTCTAGCAAGGCAAGGCAATGATCCAAGATATATCAAATAGTGACTCACATTTTCCAAAGCAACCTTTCAAGGGACCGTTTGGGAGCTCGCAACAATAGGTGGCTCAATATGTCCTCATTGGTTCAAGGGTTGTGCTTCTGGGATGTCAATATTTATGTATAGAAGAGTCCCTACAATTGTGTTTAGAACCATTCCATTGAAATAACCAACATGTGAATTTTTAACAAGAAGGATGACAACCAAAGCAGGGTTGTACAACCTTTGTAGCTCGTCGCCCTTTTCTTCCCGATTTGAGCCCAACAAATTAACATTGATGCAAAAGGATGAAAAATCATTAAGCTTAATATTTCTATGAATTGTTTTAGATTGATTCTTTCTTTGTATAGTCGATACCTTTCCTACATGCACCACAGTCCGAATAATATCAATCAAACTATTATTGCTACAATTTTTAATTTAATTTATTGGGATGAATTTAAATACTTTCTTTGGCATAAAGGCCTCATCATCACAACATTTGAGTATTAAGTTTTGATTGAAAATGATTTGCATGTGGCTATTCAACTTATTAAATTTCCTATCTGCTTGTCTCATAATAAGTATGACCCACCTCAACCCTATGATAATGCAATTCTAATATGTCATTAAAACAAGTGACTCATATTTATGTTCTCTCACTATCAATAATGTCAAAGCTGAATACTTGGCCCTCACGTCCCTATTTGTTGTAATGATGCATATCCCCTTTTGTTGTTACCTGAGATTTTATTGTCCATTTGGTTTTTTAAACATTTATCCCTTTAACAAGAATGATATTTGTAGGAGTATTATGGTGTCTTGGGGGTGTATTAATCCCAAATGTTGAGGCTCATTTGGATGGGGAGGGAAAATAACAGTCAACTATTTGTTCTTCTTGATCTCTAAACAGATATCTAGGTTTTCTAATTAGCTAGCAATCTAAAATTTTGACATCTAAGGACAATATGAAAATCACCCTAGAATCAACCGAGCATCAAATAATTTTAAAGGTGGTCTCGACAAACAAGAAAGCATAAAACAAGTAAAGGTAGTGTAGAAAAATATCTAACCTTGATTATCATAGCTTCCTACACAAATAGTTGGTCAAGCACAAGATGGAACCTATTTTCAATACCCTTGTAAACAAAATGTCATTGTATTTTGGAGGAAAACTCCCTATTTTCATGTGGGTTCCATCAGAGAGGATGACTTTGTAGTGGTAAATTGGAATTTGATCACCTCCTATTCTTTGAAAAGACATTAGTTGGAGAACTGGAGATGAAACAACATCTCCAACATTAATAGATCGTATCACATGTGCTATGAAGTTTGGATTTACATTTGTGTCCTACAAGGTAGTTTCAATCAGCCAAGCGAAGACAATGAGATATTGATAGTTGTGACATAAGTCTAGAAGCTAACAATAGTGTCAACACATTTGAAAACTATAACGTTTTCCCCCCTAACACATAGGTGACTCCCAAGTGGCCAGCAAATCAAAAGGAAAAGCAAAGATGAAGATTTTGAATATAAATTAATTAGAATATATATCACAACAACTATTAATTCTAATGAAGCATATTCAGAGTCTTCTTGATGCACATGGAAAAGTATCAGTTTAATTGTTAGTAATAGGAACAAAACAAGGAACAAACATACAAGAATATTGCTTGAGGATTGTTTATCAACCCTCATAGAGCCAAATGCCACTGACATTACTGGGGTTTCTCTTTTAAAATATGAGAGTTGCAATGCTAGGGGATGACTACAAGCTCTATGAATTCAAATCACAACATAATCTCTCAATTTTTTTGCACAAACATCAAGAATATGAAAACAAAGGGTTAAAATAAAAAGAAAGGGTTCAATGATTTATACAAAACTTAATATACAATTTATTATTCCATGTTTTATTTCATCTTTTTAATCTTTCAATTTTTTTAATACAAACATCAACAATTTGAGGGAAAATAAATAATTAGAAAAAAGGCTTCAATGTTCTATATAACAACTAATTTATAGTATTTAATTTAAAGAATTCCCTATCAAGGTTCAAACAAATAACATCTATTTTCACAAAGTAATAAACTTCAGGAAGACTGTGTAGGTATATTGTTTACATCAGCTTTGACATACATACAAGTCTACACACAGGGAAATTTAATATTTTTTTATATATGGTTTCAGTTCTCTATCAATGGTTGCAACGCAATAAAATCGTATATGTTATTTTCCATAAAAAATTGTTAATTGTTGTTCTCTAGCTTTGGCTATATCATTTAATTTTTGATACATAATAAAATAGTAACTTCTATACAGTTTATGTTGTTATCCAAAAGGCATTCTTGACTATCACTTCCAGTCATTTTATTCCCCCCATGTACACAGATCTATATATGTGATATTAGATGCAAAAAACATTATTAGACAACACTTAAAATACACATGATTCCAAGGATGTGCTAATAGAATAAAGATAGGCTTCACTATGTATCAATGTTTTTTGCATCAACTATGACATAAATACATTCTTGGACATAGGGGAAATACACTATTCATAAGTATGATCAAATGCCTATATAAATTTTGACAAGAAATTGTTGGCTATTGTTCTATGGCTTTACCAACTATCACAACTACGAGCAAGGAGAGGAAGCTTCTGTGAAGGTGCAAGTTTAATCATGCATTGTCAAGCTACTCTCCAGCTAGAAGGAGATTTTCTTTGGACTTTCTTGCAAGGGGTTTTAGTTGGAAAAGAAATAAAAAAGTGTCGATTGTGATAATTTATTGCCTTTTTTTGGCATATTCTGAAGAAAGCAAGCAACAAAGAGAAAGAGGTGCAATTTGGGAAAGCCCTTCATATTGAACTAGTTGTTCTCATATATACTTCTAGACATGGTTGTATACATGTATATATATATATACATATATAGAAACATCTATGCATGCAATTCAATGTTCTCAATGCATACAACATCTTGATAGAGTTGTGTGTAGGAAAATGTGTCTGTAATGCATTTGTATCTGTGAGTGTGTCTGTGTGTACATGCATTTTCTACATGTATCTTTTAGGATATGCATCTATGTCTATATGTATCTGGTTGTCTATGTGCCTATATGAATTTTCCACATGTATTGCTAAACACACAACTCAACAATCACTAATTCCCTATAGAAAATAGTGCAGACTGTCACTATAGGCCACACAAAGATAGCCAACAATGCAGTATTGAGAAGATAATGAACTATTTTATTACTTTGAAATCATTTCTAGTAGACAAAAACCATACAACAAACACTAAAGTATCTCTTTCTTTTGTTGCATTTCATTTTTGTTTTTCTCTCTGCAAACATGTATGTATGCAAAATAAAATGTAGACAACATTCATATAAACTGGTCCCCCTGAGAATTGCTTGCCACATACAATGTGTACTGAAAAAATCTTTGAAGTCAAGAAAATAGAATAAACTATTGTATCACTTCAGCTCTTTCTATATTGTTTAATATTTGGTTTGCAATCCCATAGTGAAAATCAAATAGTGTAACCTATTGAACAAACTCTTATCGAGAATGAAATAGTACACCCTAACCTAGCTAAAAACAATCACCAATGTCCCATGGAATCAATGTTGTTTGCATATGCTATGGTATACATAGATTTCTATGCATACAATCCATACATTGACCATCACTATGACCGATAGTGCAAATACCAAGACTGTTATATTGGTTTTGGAAAGTGGGAAGAGGTACATTTTAGGTAAGCAGGTAGAGGTGTGGATGGAGCTGCATATTGGAAAAACCCTTTCTAAAGTATTTGAAAAATATTTCATGTTATTTTCCATAGGCCATTGTAAATTTTTGTTCACTCGCTTAGGGTATATTGTTTCATTTATGCTCTCTATGCACCCATCATGGTTGGAAGGGAATATTGTTGTTTTTTGCATTGGATTGCTATTATGAATTGTTGTGTTTTGTGGATTTTTCCATCTGGGTTGTTGTTAAAATCAACATACTTTCAAAAATATCTTATGTTATTTTCCAAAGGCCGTTGTAGATTGTAGTTCTCTAGCTTACGGTAAAGTTTTTCATTTATTGAATAAGTGTAGTCATGAAGGTCAAAAGGTAATGTTGTTTTTTTTTTCTATTTGATTGTTACTGTGAATTGTCATGTTTTGTGAATTGTTGTGTTTGTGTGGGTTTTTTTATCTAGGTCACTGTTAAGACCAATACACTTCCATTTATGATTCACATTCTATGAAGAAGGTTTTCAATGGGTTTTTCACTGTCAGATTTTGATTTTTGTGTGCTTTCAATGTAGTGGTGATGGTTTTAAGTAACACTTGCCATTAAAATCCTTGGAAAATATAATGAATGCCTATGCAATTTTCAACAAACCATTGTTGGCTATGGTTATGTGGCTTTACCTTCTATCAAAAGTGTGAGTGAGAAGGGAAAGCTTCTATGAAAATGCTAGTATAATTATCTATTATGGAATTTTTGTGAAGATGGTTGGAGCCTATTTTTTGTTTCTTGCATGGCATAATTATTGTATGCTTTCCATGTACTAGGGATGGTTGTAATAACACCTATCATTTAAAACCTTGGGAAACATAGAGAATGTCTACAAAATTTCTAATAAGGAATTGTTGGGTCTCATTCTCTTTCTATACCTGTTATCAAAGACATGAGTGAGGAGGGTAAGCTTATATGAGGATGAAAGTTGGATCAAGTGTTGGCTAGCTTTTATGAAGGTGGGCAGAGGTTATTCTGCAAGGGTTCCCATTTTTTGTAGGGAGGCTAGGGGGAAGAGGTGGGAAAACAAATATTGTTTCAATTATGGTTTGCAGTTTGTGGCTATGATTTTACATGGGTTTGTTACTGTGAACCTTTGTGTTTTCTGGATTTCTCCATTTGGATCACTATTGAAACAACATTGGCTAATTTATGGTTGCAATAGAGTAAAATAGTTTATGTTTCATTTTATATTACCTATTTGTTCATTGGTTGCATTATTCCTCTCTAAGTTGGAGTTTGCAAGAACTTTTTTCATCTTCATTCTGATGTATGTATATGTATTGTTTTGCATAGCAGGGTATGTGTAGGATCATCATGGAAAAAATAGGCCCTTAAGTGGGGATGAAAATTCAGAAAATTACAGTTAGGCAACTTGACATAAAAAATTGAATACGTTATATATATTATTTCAAAAATATGTAGGAATAAAATTTTAGCAAATTTAATTTAGTTTCTAAACTACTAGGTTTAATTTTTTAAAAATAAATCTATTTGGTTAAAATTTGAATTTTCAATGCAGTAATACTTAAATTTCAGGGAAAAAATAAGAAGTAGGTGTCTTTCTTACCACCCTAACCATAATAAAATGATAATTATTTTTTATAACATTTTAGATACAAGTAGAGGACTCATGTTTTGATGTGATGCATATTTTTTGTAATTTTTTCCAAGTAAACATTTAATTATGAATTTTTTTATTACAACTTTTAAAAAATATAAAAACTTGTATGTCTAACCACCTCAACTTGGTCAAAACTTTATGAAATTCAATTCTTTTTTTTAGTCCTATAGTATGTGAAGCATATAATGTGACACATGTTTCAGATTTAAAAAATGTGATACCATTTGAAAGCTATATATGTTTTTGAATCATCCTATCAATCATGACTTTAGTCATAATTCAAATAAAAAATAAATAATAATTATTTATTAAATTAAAAGTAAATAATAATTTATATTAGTGGGAAGTTGAGAATATCCTCTAAAAACCCTTTTTGTTTCATCAATTTTGCGTAAAAATAAAGTCATCGTCTACATGGGCCATCATATCACTTACACATCGCCACTTTTTGGCCCATCATGATTCTCCACATACCCAGGGAGTTGTTGAGTTTTTATATCTACCTTTGACTATTTTTCTCCATATTTAATTAGCTTGACCTCTTGACTTATGCCATTGCAGCCCTTTAAATTAGTGTTTTATGGCTATATTGTTTCCTTTCTGGTAAGGTCTTGTTGCAAGAAAAGAATTTCCTAGGATGTTGTTGAAACCAATACTATTTCATTTAAGGTGTTAGTGTCTATGTCTATATATTCATTATGTACATTTATCTTTTAGGTAATGCATTTATCTAAATACGGATATGTCTAGTTTTTAATAACAATATAGCTATTTCCTTCTTGTCCAATTGATTGCCACAAACTCTAATCTTTTTTATTATTTTTTGAGCCATTGGCCCATGAAACTCCACAAATAAAGAATATAGTTTATGTTAATTTCCATAGGGAATTCTTATTTTGTGTGTGGTGATAATGGTTGTGATGGGAACATTGATGAACAATGCCATGTGAAGATTTGAATGTATGTCATAGCAGCTGCAAAAAATATAGATACATATTTAAACATTGTTGGAACAATAATTTGTATTTTGAGTGTTGTATCAAATGTTGATGGCAGCATCTTTGTAGAACTTCTTCTTCACATAACTTCAAGGATCTTTTCAACACATTGTATGTGGAAAAATATTTCCTATTACGCCTACTATAAGCCAAGTATATATGAATGTTTTCTGCATCTAATTTTATATACACACATATGTGCACAAAAGAAAAGAAAACTGAAACACTACATCAGATAGAAAAACCTCCAGAGCACAAAATTTCATAGTAACAAACCCATCCAAAACCATCATCATAAAATATGAAGCATAAATCAAACAATATTCATTTAAACAAATAATATACTATTTTGTAGAGAACAATCAACAATGCATATATATTTGCATCTAGCTTCAAATATATATATAAATCAGACCAACTTTTTTTTTGCAGGTGCATATACATGTATTGCATGCATTAAATACACATTTTTTGTTATTATTTCTTCTAGCCTTAAAAAAGGAATTATTAGAATGATAGATTGTATAGTAAGTGTAATAAGAAACATTGATTTCACTATTGATCATAGGAGTGGATGATGTATGTTCTTTCTTGAGAGTTTGGTGAGAGCCCATCATGCTCCATGATGCAATAGGATAGGGTTGAGAGAAAGCCTCATTTTGATGTGTTTGATTTTGTATTTCTTATATGCAAACAACATTCATTTGTTTGAAAGAAACCTATGGATATATATGTGTAACAACCTATGAAGGTCCATGTCCCAATATGGTAGAGTGGAGAGTAAGGTTTCTTTTCTTGTATTTCATTTTATTTTCCCTATGTGTAGATATGTATCTGTGTCAAGCTAGATGCAAAAAAAATTCATATGCACAACAACCTCTATATTAAATGTAGTCAAAACCATTGATATCTCTT
Organism: Sequoiadendron giganteum; assembly: GCA_007115665.2. NCBI lineage: Eukaryota > Viridiplantae > Streptophyta > Pinopsida > Cupressales > Cupressaceae > Sequoiadendron > Sequoiadendron giganteum. Next base: position 462,394,623 of record CM021100.1, on the reverse strand, counting down.
TTGATTATGGTGGTGGACAATCTATTTCTGGTTTTCTATGATAACCAATAGCGAGAGTAATATTCCATCTCACACTTAATATATAGATTATCACTCTAGAAAATCCTTATTAAGGCGTAGAAATTTAAGGAATATCCTTAAAGAAACACAAATAAAGCTAAGAATTCCTTATCAAGAAGAACATAAATTGATTTATTACTTTGCAACCATTGCCACAACATAGAAAGTATGCACATTGAAAAGCTAGTGATTAAAATCTATAAACTTAAATCAGTCTTAGAATATGACATTTAATGGAGAAATTCTTAAATGTAAAACATATGGAAAAACATGAAACTAAACTACATGAAGCCAAACATGTATATGCATTTAAATTAAATCTATCTCCATTGTTATCCTCTTCCACATTATCTTATGTTTTCTCTTAGATTTTACAAGCAAAAGTACAAGAAGCTCTGTGGAATTGGATGAGATCCGAATAAGTTTGTAATTCATGTATGTTCAAATGTATGGAAAAATCATGCTTTTATAGTTAAATTCATGGGGTGAATTCAAGTTACGGGGGAAATATGGGACAAATGATTGTAGTGGAGAAAAATGCATGCAAATCATAAATAGATAAAATGACTAAATTAATGAATATGTGCAATATTTTAATGAATTGGATAAATGGGATATGTAAATATATTAATGTATGATTATGCAAATGATTAAAGTGACATGGATTAATGATTTATTCCAATGAATGAATGATTAATGGCTAACATTTTAAGGACTATAGATTTATAAAAAATTTAACGAGAAAGATAAATATTCATCAAATGGTTATGCCATGAATATGAAATTAATAATATATAAAATGAATAATGGATTTATGAATATGGAAATATGATTTAGTGTATGAAGATAATGATCATGGATTAATGATTAATGAAATGGATGACTTATGATTATGCAAATATATTTAAATGAAATGGATCGATGAGATATGAAAAAGGTTTTATGAGTATGGGGATATTGAAATGATCACAAGAATCATGCAATTAGAGATATTATTATAGACATAATAATATGTAATAGATTAAAATGATTATGAAGGCATTTTTATATGCCTGCATCTTCCCCCTCTTTGAGACAATGCAACCTATCACATTGTTTCAAAGAAAAATATATGCCACCTAGAGAAGATATGTAGGTTCCAAGAACACAAGTTTTTTCTCGAAATGGATTAGATGACATAGACTATGAAAGATAAAAATGAGAGGGAAATTGATAAGGATGATGAAAAAAATATGTGATGATGAAGAAAAGATGCAATGATGAAGGGAATGGATACTGATATATGCAAAGGAGATATGAAAGAAGATGAAGGTGATGAAGCTTCTTGTTCTTTACAAAGTGCTTTGTCATCATCAAACTATAAAATATGACAAATGGAAAACAAACACCATCATATGATATAGACCAAGGTGTGCAAGGTCATCCATCTATAAAATAGACAGTCACAAATAGCGAATGTCCTAACTCATACTTCAGGAAAATTTTCCGCAATACTTTTCTCAAGACAAACCGCAAAAAATAATAAAATAAATGACGATTCAGGGGACAACATTGCTCCTCTAAATCCTTCATGGGAAATCCTTGAGGTGGCTAGTAACATGACTGAAGAAAATATAAAAGATAAGACAAATATACCAACAAGATCAAGAACCATTCATATTATTTGACAATAAATAGTTGTTAGTGTGTTAAGTGACAAAGTGAGGGATGGGTTGACTATTTTGACAAGCCCTGGTTTCAAAATAAGAAACATGTTGTATAAGACATCAGGTTTGGTTTCAATCATGCAACTACATATATAAGGAAAATGACAAAGTGTGCTAGTGAGAAGGTCTATTTTCGAGAAGGACACATCATATATAAGACCATTGGTTTTGATTGATTTGACAAATGACTTATTTGATTTTAAGATTTGATGGCTTGCTTGTCTTGATGATTAACGATTTGTGTTTGAAGTGTAGATGATTATGTCATGTCTGAGTTGACAATGTCCAATTTATTTTGACTGACTTGATGGACACTAAAAGATTGACCTAGGGGGCCTTGGGGGCTCATCAACATATGGCCTTGCCTACTTAGCAATGCACAAAGACCTTGTAGTTCGACACATACCTTGACTTTGTTTAAATGAAAAATGATTGAATAATGTTTTTATTTGACAAAACCTAAAGGACTGACCTAATGCCTTGGGGATAGATCGATAGATGGCATTGCCTACATCCAATCATAGAGGCAACATAGTTTGACAATGACAAAGACTGGCATGACTAACTTTAATTGTAATTTTGGGATTTTTAATTTTTTTTTGAATTTTTTGGGTTGTTGACATGTTTTGATTTTTTTGGATTTTGAAGTTTTATGATTTTTTGGAGGTTTTTTTTAGGACATTTTATGATTTTTATGAATTTTTTTAGGATATTTTGTGATTTTTATGGTTTTTTTTTCAGAATATTTGACTTTTTGTCTTTTTCTAAATGTTATGGGGAATTTTTGATTTGATACACTATAAGAACCATGAAAAATGCATATGAATGATACCTACAAGCAAGGGAGCCATCATTTTTAAGAATCCTAGGACAAACATGATCTTGCCCCTAGTCAAGTTGAATACCAATTGACAAGTGATGATGATAATGATGACGTTGTTTGACATGGGAGGGACACATCTCAAAACAATATAAGGATGAAGATAATATGACTAAAGGATAAACATTTGTATTAGGGCTAGAAAAAATCCAAGGAATGTTTTGGATGATGTGCTAGGATGTATAGCAAGATTGTATAGATAGGATTATTGCATTTGGAATGACTTATTTTTAGGATTGAGTGGGATGATGGAACATTGGAAGCATGTTGGATAAGAAGATTGGAATCCTTAAACCAATGACAAGGGAAATCCAAGTCCAACAATATCTATAGAAGTATAATGGATTAATTTTGGCAAAAGATAGGAGACATGAGGATTATTGGCTAGAAGAATTATCGTATGGTCTCCAAGGACTATTTTGTTTAAGGATAATTTATTTTCTCCAAGGTAGGCACTTGGATAATGCTTTGAAGGCAATGAAATGCTATTTCATTGATAGTGTATGACCAAGGGATAGTCATGTCAAGAGTTTTCCCAAAGCATGATTTATGTTTATATCCTAGTCCTTATCAAGATTAAAGTAGGTAGGAAAATGGATGGATGGAAATGTCATAAGAAAGGCATGGGAAATGAGATAACTTTCCCCCAAGTGAAATGGTCCACATATATATTTTATTTTACACATTATGCCTGTTTGGCAGGTTTTCATCATGGTACTTATCCAAAGTGCCATGAAAATGGTTTTCACTACTCGATGAAATTTTTCTCTTTACTATTTTCTTGATAATTTTGATTTTTTTTCTTTTTTTTTTTGGTATTTTTTTCAAAACCTTTTTTTTCTTTTTTTCAAGATCTTTTCTCTCTCTTTTTTTGTTTGGATTTTTTTGGATGGCCTTGATTCTTTAGATGGTCACTGATTGTGTTGAATCATTTGATGGTGTTGATAGAGAGACTGGCACCATGATATGCCAATAATGAACTTTATGAAGCAGTTGCCTTGTTAGGATCATAACACTTGCATACAATTGATCGATGTCATTGTGATCCTTGTTGATACTAGATTTGGCCTTATTAAAATATGCACTTCACGATAGAGTTCCATGAGAGTCCTTACAATAAATATTTATTTCCAAGATGTGTAAAATTCATGAGGTATGATTTTTGGAATGATGGATTACGGTAGATGTGGAAGGATTGTTTAAAGATTTCGATGAATCACTTTTTATTTTCCAAAATTGGAATCTTGGATGGTAGAGTTTGGAATTTCGATTGGGATGGTTTTTGGAACCAATACTTTTATATGTCTTTCTTGATGGACATTTTGAAGGAGGTGGGAATTTATTATATGTCGGAGTCCTCTTTTCTTGTGGCTCCACATTTTGATTGATTTTTAATTTTGAAATATATTCTTTGCTTGATCCATTTTTCTTTGGGATCCATATTAAATTCATTTGTCCACTTGGATTTTTTTTTGATTCAATGCCCTTTGACTTTTAATTTTGAATTTGGGATTTGTAATAGTTTTCTTTTTGTTTGTTCTGAATGGAAGGTTTATTCATGTTAGAATGATGGTTTATAGTGTGGATGGAAGGAGTGTTGGAAACAATCTTATGGTAAGAAATACTCATGGCCTTCATTTTGATGTTTGTATTTGATAAATTTTCCCCCAATATCGAGGAGGTTTCACTAACATAATTATATTTTTTTATTAGAAAATAGCCAAGGCCTTGATTTTTAGGATTTGCATAAAACTATACTAGTTCTAGAATTCCTTGCTCGTGTAGGACTAGTCCTTTTCCTTGATACAACATGCTTTAAAAATTTTTGTTTGTGATGGGGTATTTTTTGTTTTGAAAACAAGATGCTAACACATCATTGTGTATATGGACACTCTTACTTGGTATTTTCTCATCTACAAGAAATCCTGCTTTCACAAAGATAGATTATACTAGTTGATATGATGTTGTAGCTTCATTGACATGCAGGATATATTTTTGATTGATATCTTTGGTTTTATTTTTTGAAACATTGGATTTTGACGGTTCCTCAAAAAATATTGGTGCTTCCAAATTGATATAGAAACCTTCTTCATGGTCATTGTCATAGTGTCCCATGAATTTAGTTATAGATTGATCATTTGAAAATATATCTAGAGTAGGAGACTCTTGTCCTAGAATAAGATCATCTATGTGTCTCATGGGACAAATTTTCTCATTTTTAATGGTGGAGGTGGTTGAAATGTGGATGTCATGAAAAGGGTCAATATTTGGATCTACGATTGGGCTACCATGGATAAATTGATCTTCCTTTGTTTTGAGGTTTATTTCATCATGATATAGATCATGCTCTTGACATATGTCTAATGATTTAGCTAATGGAATATATATAATATTTGAACATGGCAATGATGGAGTTTCAATGATGATATCCTTTTTGGGATTGGTGGGTAATAACAAGCGTGATTATGATAGATGTCTAGATGGTGTAGCAGTAGTAATTTGATTGGATTTTCTACCTTTCTTTTCATTCTAGAGTTGAACAACTTTCCTTGCTAGTTGTATGTGGAGAGCATTAATTACCATGGCCTTATTGGAGGATGTCATAGATTGGGATGTAGTGGATTGGAATGGACTAGTGGATGACAAGTTAAGATTGGGTGTAGGATCTTGGAATGTATTAATTGAAGGTTGGTTAGCATAGGGTGCAGAGTCTTGGAATGGATTAATAGATGACAAGCTTGTGGAAGGTTGCTTTCCCTTGTCAAAGTTAGGATAGGGATGAATAATAGATGTTTTATGTGGATTAATGGTATTGATTATGCTAAGGGATTCTTGATAGTAGGGGAGATGGATGGAGGACTAAAGTTCATGGGTTGTTGGTAAGAGGGACATAAGGGTGGTTGACTATGTTAGTTTTAGGATAAAAAATGAAAGCAATAAAAAAGTACAACACATAAGAAAATGAACACCCTAAGATACCCTGGGAAAACCCTCCTACTCGAGGGAGAAAAACCTAGGAAATATATAACTTATATATTTAGGAATAAGAGGAAAAATATGCTTACAACTTAGGCCCAACACACGGCTGAATTTGATACAATGAACAATAGCACCTCTCCTAGATGCAGAGATATAGAAATGAGCATGTTTCTCCTTGAGATTGATATGTTGCATCAATATGATGATCTACTATTCAAGATGATGATTTGCTGCATAAGTGTGAACTTCTTCTAGGGATTTGAATCTAAATTAAATAAACTTGATGATAAAATGAGAGATCATCACCTTATATTTATACAAAAAAATGTGACTCTTCATGATGTCGGCCTCATTAATAATTTACAATAATTAAATAGCTCAACCACATTAAGGAAGTCGACCCAAATGAATTATAATATGATTCCAAGTGAAGTGCTTCTTCACTTAAATAGATGCAATAAATAAATAGTGGTTAGGCTATATGAAATTTATTGTTCAACAAGCAAGGTAGAAGTATGTAGCCCGAAGCTACAACATCAAAACTCCCTCTTAGCTAGCGAGGAATACTTCAAATACACAGTGTTATGGAATCTCTCAACATGACACCCACAATGGCTACACCCATATGTGGAAGGGGCTCATCACAGATTGACTCAATCATGATATCAATGATCATGGCTACTCCCATGTATGGTAAAGCATATGTGTACACATTCCCATCACAAAATCACTCAACATGACGTTCACCATGGATACTCCCAGAGGGTGAATAAACACAAGTACAAGAAAATTATCAGGACCTCTCTCACATGATGTTTCCATGGATTCACTCAACATGAAATCCACCATGGCTACTCCCAAAGGGTTGAAAAAAAAGGGCTTTCACCTCAGAATTATCTCATAGAGAAAAATGTATTAGATAAAATCATAGAAGATCACGGAAGCTGAGTCGAAACTACACAAAATTTACTCTGGAGAGGGGCTTGGTGAGAATATCGGCTGACTACTCATCAGTGCTAATGTATCTCAACTGGATTGCTTTGCTCAATATCATATCTCTGATATAATGGTATTTGATCCCAACATGTTTGATTTTTTCATGAAACATTGGATTGATAAAAATATTCACAAAACTTTGATTAGCACAATGAATGTCAGTCATCTCCAATGATTGTCCAAACAATCATGCAAGGAGCTTTCGAAGCCACACTACTTCTCAACCTACCACACACGTTGCAATGTACTCAACCTCTACACTGCTTAGTGCCATTGGAGACTGCTTCTTGCTACACCAAGAGATTATCACATACCCCAAAATGAAATAACATCTAGAGGTGCTCTTTTGATCAACAACACACCCTACCCAATCATAATCCGTATAACCATGCAGCTTCAACTACACACTAGAAGAATATCTCAAGCCATATCCAATTGTGCCATGCAAGTATCTTAGGATATGATTTGCTATAACTAGGTGTATTATCCTTTTCTCACACATGAACTAACTACATAGAAAATATTTGGTCTAGTATTGACTAGATACATCAATGATCCAATCAACTACCTGTACATAGTAGGATCCACCAAATCTGAACTTCCTAGAACCTCCTTTAACTTTTAAAAATTGGTTCCATAGGTATAGACGTGGACTTGCAATCCATCATACCAAATCTCTACAAGATGTGTATTGTATAATTCCCTTTACTTAGATTTATCCCATTAGGCCTCTACCATACTTCTAAATCATGGAAGTAATGCATGTACTTAAGATCCTTCATTTCAAACTGATAAGCCAACTACTTCTTACATTTGATAATGAGGTGTTCTTCTCTAGTAAGAAATAGATCACCAACATAGAGAATTAAGATCAAGGCCTCACCATTAATTACCTTGAAATATAGGTTTGAATAAGCATCATTCTCAGAGAAGCCCAAGCTTAGCAAGTATCGATAAACCCTCTCATACCAAGCATGAGGAGCCTACTTAAGGCCATACAAATCCTTCTTCAATCTAAAAACATGAGACTCTTGTCCATGAACTTCAAAGTCATTAGGTTGCTCAATGTATACTTCTTCTTGAATTACACCATTTAGAAATGTTGTCTTCACTTCCAATTGGTGTGAATTCCATCCTTTAGCTACTAAACTATCAATGATAGTCCTGATGGAAGTATAACAAGCAATTGGAGAAAAAAAATTCATCATAGTCTATTCCTTCTTTCTAAAAGAATCCTCTAGCTAGAAATCTAGCCTTGTACTTCTCAATGCTTCCATCAACTGCATGCTTGGTCTTTAAAATCCACTTATAAGATACAACATATTTTCCTTTTGGTCTACGTATAATGTCCCAAACATAGTTCTTCATGATAGATTGATATTCTTCAGCCATAGCATCTCTGCATATTTGCTGACTTGAAGCTTTCTCAACATTGGAAGGCTCAGATTCAAACATTTGACTCATCAATGCAACATAGCCTGAAAAATTATGAGGTATTTTTCTTTCTCTAAATGTTCCTCTAAGAGCTGCAAACATTTTTGTCTCCTGCATTATTTTCCTATCCCAGTGAGGTCTCTTTTGACCTATGACAATATCTTTGGCCCATCAATTGGTTCCAGAGGGTAAACTAGATCACAATCATCTTCTAGTTCAGTATACTCCCTCTGAATCTCCAAGTGCTTGCATCAACCTTCTGACCTCCTTGTCCAACATTGTCTATGATTCTTTCTTTAGAGAAATGGTTTCTACCACACACCTCTTTAGAGATTTAGGGCTATCCTCTTCAACCTTATCCTAGATCACTCTATTCTAAATAGGTTTGTGGAGCTACCAATGATAAATCCAGATTAACTATCTTGAGTAATTCTAATCTCAACTGCTAAAGAGGTCTTTCAAGGATTTATCACTTGGCCTTACAACACTAAAACCTTCACTTATTCTTGGCGAGTCACAAACCTCCATCTAAATGTTAATTCCTCCTCTTCGAAGAACTAGTTGCAAATACAACCTAAATAGATTCTTCATCTTTGAGAGATGACTTCAGCCACCAACTAGTCCCATGGATGCAAGCTATGACTCCAAGCTTGATAATTTCTCCAGTTGGCATGACTTCCTCACAAGATGCCTCAAGCTCTTCCTCTCTATGCAATGTCTCATCACCCTCTTGCTCCTTGATCCATCCTAGAATATTTTTAAATAGAGATTAATTAAAGTTCATAGAACTCAAATATCTTGAAGAGAAATACAAATGCTAGAAGCATAGATGATTCACTATCTCAATGTTATAGCATGAGTGAATAACTACATAAAAAATTCATGAACATTATTCAACCATGAAATACTTATCACATTGAAATCAGAATCTTGTATGTAGAAAAAGAGGGATTGATATCATCAACCAACAATCACTATATATGCTCTCTCCGCCCTTTTAGTGGCGTTAATTGCTGTAAGTCAACCCTTCGCTTGAGGTGATAATCGATGACTCCTATGTTAGTGCTCCTAATAATTAGCTCACCACACTTCACATAGACTCGTTCACATCAAAAAAGTCCCTCTAAAATATTTGTAAAGAGGCCACTCTTCCCAGAGAGTCACTCTAGTAACTCTAGTATCCTCAACATTAATTGCAGTTCCTGGAGCAGGTCCAGTAGAGGACCTGTTTTGCTGCTGCAAGTAACTTTATGCTAAATATATGGTATATTTCTATAAGAACTGATTGAAAGGCTTTCTCAACATTTATAGACTATAATGCAAAAGTTTCTATAAAAGGGAGGCCCTCATTTTTAGCAAATATATGTGCATCATCTGCAGACACATCTTGAAAATGATTCATCTTAGATTTATTGCTCGTCATCAAGATAACAATGTTTGAACCAACTTGATCTCTCAGCTCGCATAGCCACTACTGCACATTATCAAAACTAGAATTATTTGAAATGTCATAAACTATAAGGGCTCCCAAAGCTCCAAGACAAGTAAGATTCAAACAGTCCACAAATTAATTCATATGTACACCACTTCCATAGCAATTGAGATGATAAACAATGAGTTCATTTTTCCTTCATGCTTAAACACATCTAATCATATATTTTCTTTGACCCACTCTGATACCATGTTAGTTTTAGGATAAAAAATGAAAGAAATTTTAGAAAGTACAACACATAAGACAATGAATGCCATAAGATACCTTGGGAAATCCCTCCTACTCGAGGGAGAAAAACCCAACAAATTTATCACTTATATATTCAAGAATAAGAGCAAAAATTTGCTTACAACTCAATCCCAACACAAGGACGAATTTGATAAAATGAACGATAGCACCTCTCCTAGATGCGTAGATAAAGAAATGAAAATGTTTCTCGTTGAGATCATTTTGTTGCATCAATATGATGATCTACTACTCAAAATAATGACCTACTGCATAAGTGTGAACTTCTTATAGGGATGTGAATCTGAATGAAATAAACTTGATGATCAAATGAGAGATCATCACCTTGTATTTATACAAAACAATGTGACTCTTCATGAGGTCGGCCTCATTAAGAATTTACAATAATTAAATAGGTCAGCCACATTAAGGAAGTCAGCCCAAATGAATTATAATATGATGCCAAGTGAAGCACCTCTTCACTTTAATAGATGCAATAAATAAATAGTTGTTAGGCTATATGAAATTTATTGTTCAACAAGCAAGGTGGAAGTATGTAGCTTGAGCTACAACATTAACAATTTGAACATACATGAATTATAATCTTATTCTGATCACATCCAATTTTGTAGAGCTTCTTGTGCTTTTTCTTGTAAAATATAAGAGCAAACATAAGATTATGTGGAAGAGGATAATAAATTTGATAAATATCATTTGAACACATATTTTTGGCTTGATATAGTTTAGCTTCATGTTTTTGCATATTTTGTTCATTTAAGAATAGCTCCATTAAATGTCATATTGTAAGGTTGATTTAAGTTTACATATTTTAATCACGAGATTTTCAATGTGTACATAATGGTGATCCCGACATCTAGTTTTAATTTATTTTTCGATGAATAAGATAAAAAATATGCAGTCTAGCATCTCTATCTTTAAGAAATCCAACATCTTTTTTTAATTTATTTTTTGGTGAATAAGAAAATAATATTTCATCCAACATCCGCTTTTCATTTCTTTTTTAGTGAATAACAAAAAAATCTGGAGTACAACATCTCTATTTTCCAATAAATCTAGCATTCTAGTTTTGATTTATTATTTTGGTTTCAATCAAGTTTGTGGTGCATGTTTCTTCATCCACCATCTCTATCTTCGAATAAATCCATTATTCAAACACATTGTATTTATTTGATTCTGCTAAGGCTATAATGACAGTGGAAATATTTATTTTAATCAACAAACATGCAAATATCTAGACAAACGATCTTCACCATCCTCTCCAACATACTTCAAATTTACCTTTTTGATTCAATCATATTTCAAGAAATTAAATCGTGTTGTTTGATGTAATAAAAGAAAATGAAATCATAAGCATTCACAACTTATGAAATCGTTGAGTAGGATAATGAGCATTTTATGGATGTTCTCAAAGTTATCTTACTCAAGCGGTTGATTTGATGGATGCTTTATGACATTGTCATCCCTGTCCTAAATTGTCTTGAGTAACCATAGAAGCCTTGCAGTATAAATATTCAAATCTTTCTCTAGAAAGTTATGAAAATCATGGGTTGGATGGAGAATTTAGTTTCTATTCAAAAAATAGAGAAATTTTAAATGACTATTACTAGCCCCATGCTCTAATATTAACAAATTATTATAGCCAAGTTAACAAAATTGAATAAAAAACTGTGTATGTAAAATGGATTTATTGGAAGATAGATATGTTGGATGAAGGAACATGCACCACAAACTTAGTTGAAACCAAAATAAGAAATCAAAACTAGAATGCTAGATTTATTTGAAGATAGAGATATTGGATTGCAGATTTTTTTCTTATTCACTGAAAAAGAAATTAAAACCAGATGTTGGATTTATTGGAAGATAGAGATGTTGGACTACAAAAAAATTTCTTATTCACAAAAAATGAAATTAAAACGAGATGTTGGTGTATTGGAGGATAGAGATGCTATATTGCAAGTTATTTCTCTTATTCACTGAAAAAGAAATTAAAATTAAATTTCAGGTTCACCATTATGTACACATTGAAAAGCTAGTGATTAAAATCTATAAACCCAAATCAACCTTACAATATGGCATTCAATGGAGAAATTCTTAAATGAACAACATATGCAAAAACATGAAACTAAACTACATGAAGTGAAACATATGCATTCAAATGAAATTTATCTCCATTGTTATCCTCTTCCACATTATCTTATGTTTTCTCTTATATTTTACAAGAAAAAATACAAGAAGCTCTATGGAATTTGATGTGATCAGAATAAGATTGCAATTCATGTATGTTCAAATTGTTGATGATGTAGCTTTGGGCTACATACTTCCAAATTGCTTGTTGAATAATAAATTTAATATATCCTAATGCCTATTTATTTATTGCATAGATTAAAGTGAAGAGGTACTTCACTTGATATCATATTATAATTCAGTTGGGTTGACTTCCTTAATATCTCTGACCTATTTAATTATTATAAATTCTTAATGAGGTCGACCTCATGAAGAGTCACATTGTTTTGTATAAATACATGGTAATGATCTCTCATTTTATCATCAAGTTTATTTCATTTAGATTCACATCCCTAGAAGAAGTTCACACATATGTAGTAGATCATCATCTTGAGTAGAAGATCATCATATTGATGCAAAAAATTGATCTCAAGGAGACACATGCTCATTTCTATATCTACGCGTCTAGTAGACGTGCTATTGTTCACTGTATCAAATTCAACCTTATGTTGGGCCTGAGTTGTAAGAAGATTTTTTCTCTTATTCCTTAATATATAAGTGATATATTTGTTGGTTTTGTCTCCCTCGAGTAGGAGGTTTTTCCCAGGGCATCTTGATGTGATCTTTGTCTTATGTGTTGTACTTTCTGATTGCTTTCATTTTTTATCCTAAAATGAACATGGTATAAGAGCAGGTCTAAGAAAAGATCTGATAAGATGTGTTTAAGAATGAAGAAAAAATTAACTCATTGTTTATCATCTCAATTACTACAGCAGTGGTGTACATATGAATGAGTTTGTGGGGTACTTGAATCTTACTTGTCTTGAAGCTTTGGGAGCCTTGATGGTTTATGACATTTTGAAGAATTCTAATTTTGATAATGTGTATCAGTGGCTATGTAAGCTAAGAGATCATATTGATTTGAACATTGTTATCTTGATGGCAAGCAATAAATCTAACTTGAATCATCTTTGAGATGTGTTGGTAGATGATGGACAAATATTTGCTAAAATGGAGGGTTTATCTTTTATAAAAAAAATTGTGTTGTAGTCTACAAATGTTGAGAAATCATTTCAATCAGTTCTTATAGAAATATACCATATAGTTAGCATAAACTTACTTGTATTAGCAGAGGGGTGCTCTATTGGACCTAGTCAAGGAACTACAACTAATGTTGAGGATACTAGAGTTACTAGAGTGGCCTCTTTGCAAACATGTTAGAGGGACACATTTTATCTCAATGAGACTATGCCAAGTGTGGTTAGCTAATTTTCATGAGCACTAACATGAGAGTCATTGATTATCAACTCAAGTGAAGGGCCGACTTGTAGTGATCAACGCCACTAAAAGGGAAAAGAGAGTAGACATTGTGATTATTGGTTGCAGATATCGATCCCTCATTTTTTGCATACACAATTATAATTTATTGAGATAAATAATTCGTGGTTGAATAATGTTCATGAATTTTTATGTAGTTATTAATTAATGCTATAACATTGAGATAGTGAATCAGGTATGCTTCTAGCATTGGTATTTCTCTTCAAGATGTTTGAGTTCTATGAAGTTTTAGTAATCTCTCTCTATAATGCTTCTAGGATAGATCAAGGAGCAAGAGGGTGATGAGAGATTGCATAGAGAGGAAGAGCTTGAGGCATCCATTGAGGAAGTCATGCTGACTAGAGAAATGATCAAGCATGGAGTCATAGCTTAGAGCCATGGGACTGAGTTGGTGGTTGAATAAATCTCCCAAAGATGAAGAATATATTCAGGTTGTCTTTGCGATCAGTTCTTTGATGAGGAGGAATTGACATTTAGAGGGAGTTATGTGACTCATTGAGAAGAAGTTATGGTTGCAGTGTTGCACGAACAAATGCTAAATCCTTGAAAGACCTCTTCAATAGTTGAGATCATAATTCCTCAAGATAATCAATCTAGATTTAACATTGGAAGCTTTGTAAACCTATTCAGAATAGAGTGATCTAGGATGAGTTCAAAGAGGATAGCCCTAATTCTCTATAGAGGTGTGTGTAGGAAACCATTTCTCTAAATTAAGCAATGCAGACAATCTTGGACAAGTAGGTCAAAAGGTTGATGCAATTACTTGAAGATTCAAAGGGATTCTATTGAACCAGAAGAGCATGGTGATCTATTTGAGCCTTTGGAACCTCTATGGGCTAGGCAAACAATGCAGAGGTAGAAAATTTTGTAGGACCCCTAGAGGAACACTTAGAGAAAGAAAAAGACCTAAGAATTTTTTAGGCTATGTTGCATTGATGAGTCAAATGATTGAATCTGATCCTTCCACTGTTGAGGAAGCTTTAAGTCAAAAAATATGGAGAGATGTTATGTCTGAAGAATATCAGTCTATCATCAAGAATTATATTTGGGACATTGTACCTAGACCAGAAGGAAAATATGTTGTATCTTCTAAGACCGCCGATGGAAGCATTGAAAAGTACAAGGATAGATTTACGGCTAGATTATTCTCTTAGAAAGAGGGAATAGACTATGAGGAAACCTTTTCTCTACTTTCTCATTATACTTCCATCAAGACTATCCTTGCCATTGCAGCAGGTAAAGGATGGAATCCACACCAGATGGACGTGAACACAACATTTCTAAATGGTGTAATTGAAGAATTATATGTTGAGATACCTAATGAATTTGATGTTCATGGGAAGGAGTCTCATGTTTGCAGATTGAAGAAGGCTTTATATAGCCTTAAGTAGGCTCCTTTTGCTTGGTATGAGAGGATTGATCGATACTTTTTGACCTTGGGCTTCTCCAAGAATGATGCTCGTTGAAACCTATATTTCAAGGTAATTAATGGTGAGGCCTTGATCTTGGTTCTATATGTTGATGATCTATTTCTTAGTAAAGCAGAAAACTTCATTATCAAATGCAAGAAGTAGTTGGTTTCTGAATTTGAAATAAATGATCTTAAGTACATGCATTACTTCCTTAGTTTAGAAGTATGGTAGAGGCCTAATGAGAAAATTCTAAGTCACGGGAAGTATATAATAGACATCTTGAAGATATTTGGTATGATGGATTGTAAATCCATGTCTACACTTATGGAAATCAATTTTCAAAATTTAAAGGAGGACACAACTAGTTCAGATCTGGTGGATCCTAGTATGTGTAGGTAGTTGATTGGATCATTGATGTATCTAGTCAATATTAGATTAGATATTTTCTATGCAATGAGTGTACTTAGTCAATTCATGTGTGAACAAAGGAAAATACGCCTAGTTGCAACAAAGCATATCCTGAGATACCTGTATGGCATAGTTGGGTATGGCTTGAGATATTCTTCTAGTGTGGACTTGAAGCCACATGGTTATATTGATTATGATTAAGCAGGGTGTGTTGTTCATCAGAAGAGAACCTCTAGACATAGTTTCAGTTTGGGGTCTGTGATGATCTCCTAGTGTAGCAGGAGCAGTCTTCAATGGCACTAAGCACCACAGAGGTTGAGTAAATTATAGTGTGTGTGGAAGATCGAGAAGTAGTGTGGCTTCATAAGCTTCGTATAGGATTTTTTGGGAAATCATTGGAGTCGAATATCATTCATTGTGATAATCAAAGCTATGTGAAGCTTTCTATCAATCCAGTGTTTCATGACAAAACCAAACATGTTGAGATAAAATACCACTATATCAGAGATATGGTATTGAGGAAAGTAATCTAGTTGACATACATCAACATTGATGAGCAAACGACCGACATTCTCAGCAAGCCCCTCTCTAGAGTAAAGTTTGTGTACTTATGAGACAAGCTTGGTATTGTCGAGAATGAAGTTCTAGCTGAGAGGGAAACTCAAATTTAGTGATCTTTTGTGATTTTCTCTAATGCATTTTTATCTGTGAGAGAAATTTGAGGTGAAAGTACTTGTTTTTCCACCCTCTGGGAGTAGCCACAGTGGATGTCATGTTGAGTGACTCCATGACAAAATCACCTGAGAGAGTCTATGATTATTTTCTTGTACTTGTGTTTATTC
Source organism: Sequoiadendron giganteum (assembly GCA_007115665.2). Taxonomy (NCBI): domain Eukaryota; kingdom Viridiplantae; phylum Streptophyta; class Pinopsida; order Cupressales; family Cupressaceae; genus Sequoiadendron; species Sequoiadendron giganteum. The sequence continues at coordinate 462,378,607 of CM021100.1, read as the reverse complement.
ACCCTCTAGGAGTATCCATGGTGAATGTCATGTTGAGATGACGACATCATGTGGAGTGATTTTGTGATGGGTACTTGTCCACATATGCTTTACCATACATGGGAGTAGCCATGATGGTTGATATCATGAAATTGAGTGAATCCATGATGAGCCCCTTCAACATATGGGTGTAGCCATTATGGGTGTCATGTTGAGAGATTCCATGATAGTGTGTATTAGAAGTATTCCTCCCTAGCTAAGAGGGAGTGTTGATGTTGTAGCTTCGGGGTACATACTTCCACCTTGCTTGTTGAACAATAAATTTCATATAGCCTAATAAATATTTATTTATTGCATCTATTAAAGTTAATAGGAACTTCACTTGACATCATATTATAATTCATTTGGGTCAACTTCCTTAATGTTGTCAACCTAGTTAATTATTGTAAATTATTAATAAGGTCGGCCTCAAGAAGAGTCACATTATTTTATATAAATACAAGGTGATGATATATCATTTTATCATCAAGTTTATTTCATTCAAATTCACATCCCTAGAAGAATTTGACACTTATGCAACAAATCATCATCTTGAGTAGAAGATCATCATATTGATGCAGCAGAACAATCTCAAGGAGAAACATGTTCATTTTTGTATCTATGCATCTAGGAGAGGTGTTATTGTTCACTATATCAAATTTGGCCTTGTGTTGGGCTTGAGTTGTAAGTAAATTTATGCTCTTATTCCTAAATATACAAGTGATATATTTGTTGAGTTTTTTCTCCCTCAAGTAGGAGGGTTTTCCCAGGGTATCTTTTGGTGTTCATTATCTTATGTGTTTTACTTTCTGATTGCTTTAATCTCTAATTCGAGTTATGAGGGAAATTTGGGACAAATGATTGTAGTGGAGAAAAATGCATGCAAATGGTAAATATATAAGATGACTAGGTTAATTAATATGTGCAATATTTAATGAATTGGATAAATGGGATATGCAAATATATTAATGTATGATTATGCAAATGATTAAAGTGACATAGATTAATGATTTATGTCAACGAACAAATGACAATGGATAAAAAATATAAAATTTCAATGATTAATGGATAATATTTTAATGACTATAGATTTATAAATAATTTAATGAGAGATAAATATTTATGAAATGGTTATGCCATGAATATGAAATGAATTATATATAAAACTAATAATGGATTTATGAATATGGAAATATGGTTTAGTGTATGAATATAATGATCATGGATTAATGATTAATGAAATGGATGGGTTATGATTATGCAAATATATTTAAATGAAATGGATTGATGAGATATGCAAATGGTTTTAAGGGTATGGTGATATGAAAATGATCACATGAGGAATCAATGATAGATATGATTATGAAAATTATGGAATAAGTCATGTAATCGATGAAAATGATTATGAAGGCTTTTTTAGATGTCTATAGAAAGCATAAATAAAATAATTTATTCCAAACCACAGAAGGAAAATCAATAATTCCTTATGCATAGTTGTCGATAAGGAAATCTTGGGTGTCATTCTTTGGGTTTACATTTTCTCTCAAGATAGTTGTGAGTGAGGAGGACAAGCCCTTGTGAAGGTGCAAGTACAATTACCAATTGCGGAATTTTTGGGAAGGTTCTTGGAGCTTATATTGTCTTTTTTGCATGGGGGCGATGGTTGCAAAAGCATTACAAAATTGTCAGTTGCTATAATTATGTTCTCATTTTTTGCAAGTAGTGGAGGAAGAAGGGAGTGAAGAGAAAGCAAGTGGGAAGAGGTGCATTTGACACAAGTGAGAAGAGGTGCGGGGAGAGGTGCATATTGGAAATACCATTTCTCAATTATTTTGAAAAAAGTATATGATATTTTCAAAAGGGAATTGTTGCTTGTTGATCTCCTATTAGAACCATATCTAGCACATACAAACCATATAATAATTATTATTGATTCCAAATAATGTTTAAGAGATCAAATATCCACACTACATTTTCCCTCAATTGACTAGCTAAGAAGGCAACAAATTTGAACCTTTTGTTCACTATAATAAGGCCTTTCTTCAAAGAAGACAATATATTATATGCAAAAAAATATTTGAATTCATAGCCTTTTTATTGAGTTAATTGAGATAAAATTTAGTCTCGATGTTTGATCTCTTCATAAATTTGAAGGGAGAAGTAATGTAGTGAGACAAAAATATGGTATACACATCTAGTTAGATATATCACTCTATATATAAATAGATATATACATGTGTACATATAGATATATATATATCTGGTTATATGTGTATGTTCTTGATTGAACCTTAAGGTCTTTATTCTGTATATAGATCTGTCAAGTTTTTTATATCAACATGGTTGTTTCCTTCTTGTCTAGTTGGATTTCCACATATTGTTATATTTTGAACAATTGGTTTTTGCTATTTAAATGTTTATATATATGTGTGGATGTGTATGTGTGTATATGGTCATTTATGATAAGGTGTTGTTCAATAAAGGATTTTATATGTTGTTGTCGAAACCATTATTGTATCAATTAAAGCTTAAGTTTTGTGATTATGGTTGCAATGCTATATAGTTTATGTTGTTCTCAATAAGGAATTGCTGATATTTGTTCTCTAGCTTCGGTTGCATATTACAAGAAATAAAAGATTTGAATTTGTACCCCTCTCGCTAATTCATTTGAGGGGAAATTTAGTATGGATGTTTTCTCTTTTCACAAATTTGAAGGGTAGGAGTTATGTAGCAAGGGAAAAATATGTTATACAGATCCATTTAGATATAAAAATATATATATTAATACATATATATGCATGTGTAGATATAGATATATATATATCTGCTTATATGTGTTTTTTCTTGACTGAACCTTAAGTTCTTTATTCTAAAATTCAATGAAAAAATCTTTGACTCTCAACACCTTGCTATTCTAATTAAGTATCATATGAACCATGAGTGGAATTCATTATAATAAAATTTATATATCAAATAAAACATTATTTAGAAAGAAAAACAAAACATTCATATTTATTGTTTTGAGAACATAGTTATTTATTTGGGAAGAAAGTTTTTTTTTTTTTCATTCTCAAAAAGAAATTCTCACAATAATAGCCTTTATATTAAACATAATAAGAAACATTGGTTACCTCATACAATGTGGTCAAAACCTTTTTGAAGCTATTTTAGGAAGAAATCAAATACTTTTCCCAAGGTTGTACTATAAAAAATGAAACAATATAGCCATAGCTACAACAAGACACTTGAAAATTCCCTATGGAAAATAACATAAACTACACACCATTAACTATCTAGTTATGTTGCAACCATGACCACTAAATGTAAGCCACAAATGAATAAATAGTAGGTGTTATTACAATCATCACTGGCACATGCAAGCCATACAACAAATAATGTTTATGCAAATCAGCATTTAATTTTGATGGCCTTCTTTATCCACACAACGGGAGATCTGCCAGGTTATTCCTAACACATGCTAAGTGCCTCTGTAACCTTTCCCCGTGGTCGTCACTAAGGCCTAGAAATTAGGTAGGATAATAGATAGCCGAGCTAGCCATTCACAATTTTAACCAAAGTTCAAGAACATTCACCACCTTTTTCACATCTACCAGAATGCTCAAAAGTTGAGAAGGCCAATAGGAATTATGACCAAAGCTCACACAAAGATCCTATCCTATAGCTAAAAAGGTAGAGAAAAAAAATCACCATAAACTATATAACATCAACAATTTTTTCTCCATTGCAACCATAATGACAAAATAGAAACCAAAAATCAAATGATATTGGTTTCAAAAGTGATCCAGATGGAAAATTTGACTAAAGACAAAAAAAATGCACTGTCAAAAACCCATGCAAAACTATGGTCTTTTCCTAACAACACCTTATTGTAAACACAACAATTTATACTTTTCAATAGAACATTATCAAAAAATGAAATAATGCAACCTAAGCTAGAGAAAAATAATCAACAATACCCTATGTAAATCAACACAAACAATATAACATTAACTATTTTATTTAGTTGCAACCACACCCACATGAAGGGTATAAATCAAAAAATATTCGTTTCAACACCAACCCAAATGCACAAACCCACAAAACATAAAAATTTACATTGAGAAACCCATACAAAACCATTTCCACAAAATATGAATACTTTTAACAAACAATATAGCCTTCTCTGAACAACACCCTAGTGAAAATGAGACGATATAGCCTTTCCATTAGCACCTTATAAAAAATGAGACAATATAGCCTAATCTAGATATCCATAATCGAAAAAACTACATGACACAAACAATTTTATTCCATTACAAAAACAACCACAAAATGGAAGCCATAAAGAGAAACCCACAAAAAATTTCACAGTAACAAACCAATGCAAAATATACTCATTTCTAAACATAACCTTATCAAAAATTGAAATAATATAGCCTTTTCAACAAAACCTATTCGAAAATGAAACAATATATCCTAACCAAGACAACAACAATCAACTATCCCTTATGGAAACCAACATAAACTATATTATGCTAGCTATTTTAAATCTAGAAAACAACAATCAACAATGCCCTATCAAAATCAACATAAAATATAATGTTAAATATTTTGTTTTGTTGAAACCATATCCACAAAAATGCAATTTGGCTTAAACACCAACACAAATGTAAAAACCCACAAAACATAGAAAATCACAGCTACAAAGCCATGCAAAAATATATTTTTTTCTCAACACCACCTTATTGGAATGTGGAACAATATAGCTTTTCAACATCACCTTACTGAAAAAGAAATACTGTACTATAAGCTAGACAACAACACTCAACAATGCGTTATTGAAATCAACATAAACTGTATAATGTTAACTATATTAAAGCTAGACAACAAGATCATCAATGCCTTATGGAAATCAACATAAATTGTATAAGGCTGAATTTTTTATTACATTGCAACCATAGGGAAAAAACACAACACATAAATCAAACAACACTGGTTTCAACAATGGCCCACATGGAGGAACCCATCAAACAAAAATATGCATAGTCACAAACTGATGCAAAAAATATTCTTTTCTCAACAACACCCTATCGAAAATGGAACAATATGGCTTTTTGACAAGCACGTTACTGGAAATTAAATAATATAGCGCAAGCTAGAGAAAAACAATCAATAATATAGAAAACCCATGCAAAACCATAGCCACAAAACCCATGCAAAATGATACATCAAAATGCCAACAATTTTAATTTGTTGCAAATATAGCCAGAAAATGGAAACCATAAAAAGAAAGCCTCATAGATTCATAGTAACAAACCCACCCAAAAAATACTTTTTCCGCATCAAAAATCTATCCAAAATTTAAACAATATAGCCTTTTCAACAACACCCTATCGAAAATAGAAATAGTATAGTATTTTAAACAACACCTTATCAAAAATGAAACAATATAGCCTATGTTAGAGAACAATAATCAGCAATGCCTAATGGAATTAAGAATAAATTGTCTAACATTAAATATTTTATTGGATTGTAACCATAACCACCAAATGGAAGCCATAAGTGAAACAAAAACCACAGTCACAAAACCCATGCAAAATGATAGCCACAAAATACCAACCATAATTTAAACAATATTTCTCTTAACAAACAATATAGTCTTTTCTCAATAGTGCTTTATAAAAAATTGAAACAATATATCCTTTTCAAAAACACCTTATCGAAAATGAGACAATATAGCAGAAGCTAAAAAACATCGATCGACAAAAACTGCATAACATTAGCAATTTTCGTCCGATCCAAACACACCCACAAAAATGAATCGATCAAGAGAAACACACAAAAATTCAAAGGAACAAAACCATGCAAAAATATACTCTTTTCTTAATAGAACCTTAGCAAAAATTGAAACAATATAGCCTTTTAAATAGCACCTTATCAAAAATTCATAGTAAGAAACCCATGCAAAAATATACTCTTTTCTCAACATAAATTTATTTAAAATTGCAAGAATATAGCATTTTTCAACAACACCTTATAAAAAATGAAAAAATATAGCCTAAGATAAAGAACAATAATTAACAATGCGTAATGGAATCAAACATAAAATATGTAACATTAACTATTTTATCTTGTTCCAACTATAGCCACAAAACAAAAGCAATAAATCAAACAATATTGGTTTCAACAGTGACCTAGATATAGAAACCCACAAAACCATAGCCACAAAATGCCAACCATAAACGAAACAATATTGCTTTTGACAAACAATATACTCTTTTCTCAACAGTGCCTTATTGAAAATTGAAACAATATAGTCTTTTCACCAGCACCTTATCGAAACTGAGACAATATAGCCCAAGATACACAACAATAATAAAAAAAAACTCCATGATGCCAGCAGTTTTATTCCTTTCCAAACAAAGCCACAAAATAGAAGTTGTAAAGAGAAACCCACAAAAAATTCACAATAGAAAACCCATGCTAAAACATACTCTTTTCTCAACAAAACCTTATCCAAAATTGAAATAATATAGCCTTTTCAACAATACCTTTTCAAAAATGAAACAATATAGCCTAAACTAGAGAACAATAATAAAAAATACCCAATGGAACCAAAGATAATTTTTATAACATTAATTATTTTATTCCATTGCAACCATAGCCACAAAATGAAAGCCATAGAGAAAAACCCACAAAATATTAACAATAACAAAGTCATGCAAAAATATACTCTTTTCTCAAAAGAACTTTATCGAAAATTGAAATAATATAGCCTTTTCAAAAGCACCTTTTCAAAAATGAAACAATATAGCCTAAGCTAGAGAACAATAATGAATAATGCCCAATTGTATAACATAAACTATTTTATTTTGTTGCAACCATAACCATAAAACAAAAGCCATAAATAAAACAATAATTGTTTGAACACCGACCCAAATGCAGAAACTTATAAAACACAAAAATTTATAGTTACAAACCCTTGCAAAACCATAAACCAAATAATATTTGTTTTTACAAACAATATAGTCTTTTCTCAACACCGGCTTATCAAAATTTGAAACAATCAAGAGTACCTCATCGGAAACCAAATAGTATAGCCTACCACAAACTGCGAACCAGAAATGAAACAATATCACAAAGGGTTTATTCAATATGCAGCTCTTCCTGCTTCCTTCATACAAACCTCTTCCCACTAGCTTTCTCTATGCTGCCTTGTTTCTTGAACTATGCAAAAAGCTGCATAACATTAACAAATTAATTCTGTTGCAAAAAAAGGCAAAAAATGGAAGCCATAAACACAAAAATTCTAAAATTCATAGTAACAAACTCATGCAAAACCATAGACACAAAATACGAACCATAAATGAGTGTTTTCTCAACAACCTATCAAAATTTGAAACAATGAACACTGTCTTATCAGAAATCAAACAATATAGCTTGCCATAAACCGTGAACCACAAATGGAACAATATTGTAAAGGATTTTTTCAATATCCACCTCTTCTCACTTGCTTCAAACACACCTCTTCCCACTAGATTTCTTGCAAAAAAGAGCACCCTCGCAGAATAACCTCTGCCCACCTTCACAAAATCTGGACAACACTGGATCAAACTTGCACCCTCACAAAAGCTTACCCTCCTCGCTCGCAGCTCTGATAGCAGGTATAGCAACATAAAGAGACCCAACAATGCCTTAACGAAAATCTCACAAACATTCGCTATGTTTCTCGAGGTTTTAAATGGTAGGTGTTATTACAACCATCACTAGTACGCGAAAAGCATACAACAATTAATGTTGATACGAACCAATGTTTAATTTTGGTGGCCTTCTCTATCCATGTGGTGGGAAATTTTTTAACCTTCTCCCAGGGCATCCACCACCTTTTTCACAACTACAAGAAGGCTAAAAAACTGGGGATGTTGATGAAAATTCCATCCAAATTTCAAACACATCTGCCACTTTTTTCATGACCTTGAAAGGCTCAAAAACTAGGGAGGCTGACGAAAATTCTAACCAATGTTCACACAAATACCCTATCAGCTAAATATAGATAATAAAGTTGTTAATGAAGACATTTTTTAGTTCAAACATATGCAAAACATTATAATAGTTATAATTCGAAGTATTTTCTATTTATATTATAGATTGTGATTTTTTTTTGTCTAATATATAAAAAATATATTATATTATATTACATATAATAAAAACACAATTAATTTGACAACTAGGATTAAATATAATTTTTTATTTTATAATTTCATATGTATTTAATATTTCATTTTTAAATTATTTCAAATTTTTAAGAAAAAATTACATATAGATTTATCTATTAAAATATTTATTTATAGATTTTGATTATTTTATAGTATATATTATTATTAGCATTTTTTAGAAAATTGTATTGAAATTAGTAAACATGCATAACTTAACTAATTAGCATAATATCTTAGATAATTAATTCTAATTATTATAATATAATTACATCGGGATGCATTTCTACAGTGACATCACATGTTTGCAAATCCGTGCAAACCAAATAAAATGACAATTACAAAGTCTAGCGAAATTCAAAGGCACGTACAAAATGAAAGAGGCTTCAGTTACAAATGCAGAATGGTGGAATACAAACGCACGTATAAGAAACAAAATTCTTGTTGCATAACAAATTTCAACTTCCACGACTCTGCGCTTATATCATCATCTCTACCATCTTAGAAGAAACAAAATTCTTGTTGCATAACAATATAGGCCTGAGTGTGCAGATCATGAATAAGCTAAACTAGTATTATGTTTGTCTTTCTATTACCAAGTATCAACTTAATTGATTTTATTTATTAGATCTCTACAAATTCTCAAACTGTTGAACTCTACATATGTATCTCAAATGCTAAAAATTTGAAGTTAGTTATAAATATTGTAACAGATTTTGGAAAAATTTAAGAGAAATGACTTAAATTTCTCATGTTTTTATTGAGCAACGCAGGTCTATTATGGAGAAACAACACCTGAAAACAATTAGGAATGAAATAATATACGCGCCATTGAATAGAAGGAAGATTATGCAAACCTCATTCAAATCATATGCCCAAAATATGGTGGGATGACGAATAATGAAAAGGAGACAAATTTGAAGGTGAGTGAGGAGGGCAAGTAGAAGCAGTACAAGTGCAAGAGGATATTTTTTCCCTTGCTTTCTAAATTTTTAGAATATATGTTTGATCTGCTCTTCCTTTTCAGAGTAAGTTTTTTGTTTTCAAAATTGCGGAAGAAGCCAAATTCATGGCCTATTTTCATGTACTTGTAAATAAGTAGTGAGAGAGGAATTCATTTTTTTCAAATTCGATCTTGGGTGTTATAATATCGAATTAGTATGTTAATATTATGTATTAATCCATAGCTCAGAAATTTTATTCGTTATATGGAATGCCAAGCTTAATAGGAACTTTGATGTCTTCTATAAATAGTTATCCTATAGATAGGATCATATTTCTTAACTAATTTTGATCAAATATGAATTTACTATGAGGTAAATAGATTAAAAGAGGTGGGCCTTTGTGCAATGCCTGTATGGATTAATTGTGATGAAGAGATCAAGAACCAGTGAACACCAATCTTATTAATGTATTTATTTAGGTCATTTGCAAGTGTTTAAATATAAGTGTACATAATAAACCATTTAATGTTGATTGAACCAATGCATGAGTTTCAATTTTCCATACCAAAAGAGTTCATTTATCAACTTATTTTTATTAGGATTTCATTTGACTGTGATGAAAGTATAACACCATTGTTTTATGTATAAAAAATTGTTTAAATATTATTTTTCTACATTATTTCTATTTTTTATTTTTTATTTCATGCTATTTCTACTAATAATTGGTGAATAATTAGTCAATGTTTAGACTGGCATAATGATAATGTGTAGAGGTGTGCAACCAAGTATTTGAAATCTTATATTAGCAATGTCATTGTCAACAAATTTCAACATTATTTTGATTTATTAATGATTGTTTACCTTATTATACACTACATAATAACAACAAATAAACACATTTTCCTTTTATAATCCTTTAGTTCCTTCATCTCTTACTATTCTTCTTTACAATTGTAATCAAATAAATGTAAGCAAATAAATGTCTAAATATTTCCCTACATCCATTTTACTAAATACTGATTTTTAAAACATCATATTAATTTTTATGTTTTAAATTTATTTAACTAAATATTTTTAGAATATGTAAATTAGTTTCTTAATCTTGGCTTAATTTTTTTTTGAATTGAAAGAATGTGTATATATTAAAATGATTAAATAAAAAAATATTTTGTATATAAAAATATTTTTTTAAATTGAAGATCTCTATTTAGCACATATTCAACTGTAAATTTTGATATATGAATTCAGTTATGCAACATATTGTAATGCTTATTTATATTGTTAAAAATATAGAATAAATTACTTTGAAAAATTGGTTCATAAACTTATATGACAAAAATAGACATGTAAGAACGATCATCAAAATCATTACCATTTTGTATAAAAGAAGGTAACTCACATAAATCTATCATTAAAAGGTGTTTTTTTTTACTTAATATACATCATATAAGGTGTATCATGAACATAAACAAAAGTATAAGAAACATTCTTGAACATAAAACATCATCGTGCTAATAAAACTAAAACAATACTTTTTTACTATTTTTTCCCTATATTATTTAACATTATTCTTTCTATTAATTGTTGATAATTAGAAGGTCCTCAAGAAGAGAATGTTGATGACTTTGTTTAAATAAATGTGAATATGCTAAATTGAGAATAATTAGAAATGTTAAGTCACATTTAGGGTTCACTTAGGACTACATTTTAATTAGGTTTCAATTAGTGTTAGGTGTTGATTAGGATTATATTTTATAAAATTGACTAAAGATATGGTTATGCATAGAGGTAATTTTTAATGTTATCTAAATTATATAATGGGAACTTAATTAGGATGATAATTTTATTATGGTTAAATTAGGGTTAGGGTTAAGATTACAATTTAATCATAGCTATGATTGTGATTAGGGTATAATTAGGATTATGATTAGTGTTTAAGTAGGGCTAGTTATAGGGTTCAACTAGGTTCATGATTGGATTATTCTTAGGGTTTATTTAGGGTTACGGTTAGGTTAGTGTGAGAATTCTAGGATCAATTAAGGTTAGTGTTAGTGTATTCTACTCTAGTTACACTAACTTAAGTCTAGTGAGGTGTTGGAGTTGATCCCTTGCATTGAGGAGAGTAACTTGCCACCACTGCAAGATGAGGAGTCCTCTCCTCAATCCATGGCATGAGTTTTCTCATCCTCATTTAGTCCTCTCCTACATCCATGGCATGTGACTACCTATACTTGTGGCATGTATTTGATCATCCTCATTCTTTATAATGAGGGTTTGAGCTCATTGTTAACAGGTAAGGTGAAAACAATATTGCATCGTTCATGTGTTTATTTCTTATCTCCCAGATCTTCCTAGTTTCTAATATGGTATCAAAGCTTAGGAGGAGATAGTATTAGGTCAATAAGTGAACTATTTTTTTGTATTTAGTTAGATATCCATGATTACTGGGTGTTATCAGTTTGCATGAAGATTTTGAGGTTCCACATAACTGTTGTCAGTCTTGAGAGATCATGAGACCATTCAATGGCTTGAATTGGTGAATTCTGACTAAATTTTTAGGTTGACATGCAACAAGGAAAGTAAAATAGTGGAATTATTTTCATTATGCGAGCACACTCTTTTGGATGCTAGTCATAAGTGTTTAGATGCCACTGAGAGACCCATCATTGGATGCTTGTTCATATAACCTCTTTCCACCCTATTCTCATGCCCTCTTTAGGCACATTTTGATGTCATTGCAAGAGAACTCATGCAAACAAATTTGAAAGATCTGATGGAAGGACTTGGTCTTCATGTGGTGTGGGCTGAATAGAGACCTTTAAGCACCCACAACCACCATTTGGAGGCATGACCAATATTTGGAGTAGACCATGTGGAAATATAAAGGACTTGCATTTCAACTCAAATCACCCCCATTCACACACAACTAGGAGTCTTTGTCACACAACCAAATTGTTTTACAGAACTGCACATATTCTATGCATTATTTCCATGCCTCTCCATCACTATCGGTTGACTAGTTTTTTTTTGTACTCTCTTCCATGGCAGATTTCTATGATTGAAGTCTCTACTTAGCATTGAAATTGTGATTTGAAGGCTTTCTCACTAGTTAAGGTAGCAATTACTTGTATTCGCTCGTTGAAGATGAAGGGTGAGGCCCAAGTTTGAAGGAGGCCAATTCCCTCTCACAATCAAACCCTTTGTAATCTACAGTTCACCCTAACTCTAACAAGTGGTTGGAAGGGAATATTCACTTCTTTGATAGGTTTACTTTTTTATTTTCAAGTGAAGTTAATTAAATTAGGCCAATTTTGCAAGAAATTAATTGTTTAATAACTTTTGCCCAGTAGCTCAAAATTGAGTACCATTTTTCGCAAAAGTGAATAGTTTTTAATTCTCCATGCATTGATAAAATTTATTTCATAAATTGCACTAAGTTATAAAGTGACAAAATCTTGAGGGGGTCTCTCTTTCAACAATTTTGAGGAGGATTTTTGCATTTGATCTTTTACACATTTAGACCATGTAACACCCCTCTATTTTGCTCTTATGTTAGATTAAGATGTTATATTATTTTATCATTTCTTGTAGAGTGACATGGATTATGTGTGTTTTGAGATGTATTTCCTTGATGATTATTCTTGACATGCTTTGATTAAATAATGTTGGAATATTATGACATGATTATTGCTTATGAATTTTGTTAATGATGGAAGTGTCAATTTGATGATACTGTATTGGTGAAGGGGACATGATTTCATCACTCGCTTGCGAGTGCCCTGTGATTATATGATTTCCTCTTCACGGTGTATTTTATAATGATTTTATATGCATGTGTTATTGATGCCTTGGATATAGGTTTGTAGTTACATGACATCGACTCCACCTAGTTTCACAGGTTTGAGCATGTTGACCCAACGGTATGATGATTGGGAGATAGTAGCTAGGTTACCTGTGTCAAGTCTACACCCTAGCCTTAGTGGGTCATCATTCGAGTTTGTTGGGTCTTTGAGTGCCTATTTTAATATTATTTAATTCTGAAGGGCTCTTGAATATGGAAATAAATACTTCAAATTATTGCTTTAAGTAATGTTGATATTTATTAAATTACAATTAGAAATTGTGGATAAAAGTTTTTATTTAAGTTGATTAATTAAATTTGATTAATTTAATTAATAAAATTTAATCCAATGGGTTGAATTTATTTATTAAATAATTAAAATTAATTAATTAAATACATTGTTGAGAAAACTAAAAGAAAAAGGGAAATTATTTTAATTTTAATTTGTAAATTTCAATTAGTGTTAATTAATTTCAATTTGGAATTAAATTGTAATTTGAAAAAATTATTTCAACATGCAAAAGGCTTTGAGAAAATATCTAGTTGTTGAGAAGATATTTTGAATGAGACATGTGTGTGAGTAGAATTAATTAAATTTTTTTGGTTGAGAAAATAATTGAACGAGAGGAATTTAATTGGAAAAAGGAGAGAAGTTTCCTCATGCGAGATTTTTAGAGAGGAAAATATATTATTTTTGAAATAGGTTTTTCGTTGAAAATTGATGAAAAAAGAAAAGGGGTTTTCAAGAATTTTGGGTTTTTTTTGTATTTTTACATCTTCCTGGAAGTGGTGATTTTGGGAGAAGCTTTGGAAATTGATCTTTGAAGGGGAGGCTCTGCTTCAACTTCCTTTTCCTCAAGCTTCAAGAAACAGGTTCCCTCAAGTTTTATTTTATTTATTTAATTGTTTGAGAAAGATTATCTGTACAAAAATTAATTTTGTAGAAGCTTTGCTTAAAATGGTTTAATTGAGATTGAAAGATTGTCTATGCAAGAAGTTTCCTGAGTTTTGTTTGTAGAAGCTTTAAATTGTTTTCAAAATATGTAAGGCTTTCTTTATTGTTGAATTGTTGTGAAATAACTCAGAGGAAAAGAATCTATGATTTAAGAATTTAATTATAGTTTTGAAAACCTCTGTGTAAATTTAAAGGAAAGGGATTTTTGTAATCTTTTGGGATTTGCTTTAATTTGCTTGTAGAAGTTTTTTTTAATTTTATTATGAGGAATTTTGTGAAACTTTTCTCTTACAAGATTGAAATTGAAACCCTTTCTTAAATTTGGGAAAATGATTATTGTTATTGTGCAATTTTTTCCTGAAAAAGTTGTTTGTCCAATTGAACTTTTACCTATAGATGGCTTTCTTTAGAAAAAAATTCCCAAAAATTTTATTATACTAAAATCCTTAAATATATATATATAATATATGTATATATATATATATATATATATATATATATATATATATATGTATTAACAAACATATATATATATTATACATATATTTATTATTATTTTTATGTAATCCAAATTAAAAAAAAAGTTTAAAACCGAAAAGAAATGAAATTTATATTAGGAAATAAAAATAAAAATGAGGTTATTGTTTTACTGATTGGTGGGGGGTCGAATTCCCACCACTCACTGTCATTGGGAGGAGTTCTGCTTATGAGGAAGCATGCCCACCCAAATGGGGGCGACGCGCTATCCAATAAAGAGTGCTACCCCCTCCTTCGCATGATGGCAGATTGTACATATGTAATGCCCCTCCAAGGAACCCTAAAGGAAGTTGTAATTAACGTCTTAAACGAACCAATTTTTTTTTTATAAAGTGCATTTAACATATACATTCACTTACTAATTAACAACAACCTCTAAGACTACAAGGTTAGGATTACTTAAACCCACACATACATATTACATATAACCATAGTATTATGAACTTTATGAAATAAACATCATACATCATAGGAATACCACATAACCTAATAAGATAATCAACCAAGATACAATCTCATAAGCATTATCTTAATCCAATAGTTACATCACTCATTCCTAGAATGAGGCAATAGTACATAAGGTTACAATTACAGAATTCCACCTCATAAACATAAGAGGGATAAAATAATTTATACAAGTTAAAATATTACAATGCAAGTAATTACAACAAGAATCGCAAGCTGTCCATCTGGATGTCTCGCCACCAAGTACTAAAGATAGATGGGGACCCAACGGTTTTGGTGCATGTTCCACCCAACCAAGTGGTACCCAAAGGCCCACCCCCCATGCTAGGAGATCGTAACAAAGTAACATGGACAAAGATCTACAATCCACTAACCAAAGGCAGACTCATACTGACTCAAACTGACATAACCAAATAAATGCCATAATAAGTACAAATCCAATTCAACTCAAGTACCACACAAGTACAAATCAAACATCACTGACATAGGTCACATTGCTTCTAGACATAATAATAATCAAGTATGTTTAGAGAACCATACACATAAAACAATTAACAACAGTTGTCCTAGATAGAGTGTCATCGCATAGTAGTCATGAGATCTCCTCTGGGCATCCTTCATAGGCTCCGGTAATCCTGGTGGTCTCAACCGAATCCCAGCACTCATACTCACTCATGCGGCATCAACTACCTCTCGTATGGATAAGATAGTTGATCTTGCAATTCCAGGCCTTCTCACTCATCCCAAGTCTAAACGAGCCCTTGTGTCTATGAGTGAGGATTAAATTATCTTGATTAGTGTGAACTGCATCCTAATCATCTAAGTACATTAATTTAATTATAACTTGATTAACTCACTTCTAAAGGTTACCTGGTTTACCTCTTTGGGCTCCGACCCCTAACAAAAGCCACTCTTCTATTTGACAACACACACCCAAACAATCCACCAAGGGAAACACAAGTGCATACCAACTAGGCATCATAATCCACTCCAAAATAATGAGGAAACAAAAAATAGAACTCAGTCCAAACATCTTGGAGACAACAATCCCATAGTCCACTCCTTTCACAGGAGGTACAAACGATCCCCGTTCATGAAAACCAGGTAAACTAAAAAGACGCTCTGCACTACCCAAGGGAAAACAACTGGATGACATAAAGGTTCAACAACCCTCATCCTCTAAGTTCTTCTAGAAGACTTATAATTTAGGACTAACACTAAATCCCGAAACCAACAATGCAACTTGACGACATAGCAACAAAAGCATTCAAGTCATTAATCAAATCTAATATTTGGATTTCCTAAATCCATACTCATTCAATAGGTATTTTTGACAAAGACAAGGACACGATAACTAGATCATCTAAAATAATCATAACCCCTATTTCCCATTTCATTATTGGAAATCTAAAACAATTAAACTTACTTCCCTTTACTGAATACAGAGAATTAAATCCTTTAAGATAATCATGAGGAAGATACTACTTTTGGATATACTAAATCCATATCTCTTTCATAATCTAATCACAATGATTCAATTAATCTAAATAGAAATTAATAAATAACATAATTGATTGCCCCATCAATAAAACAATTTCTTAATTTACTTTTAAATCGACACAAATCCATGCACGTAAACTTTTTCCATTTCCTAACCAAATCTTACATTTCATTCAATTTCCTATTTAGAACATGCAATCACTTTAATATAATAAAATATCGTTTCTCTACCCATTTACCCATATACACTAATCAATCCATTTTAAATCTCTATTCAATAATATATTGCATACATCTTATTAAAATGAAATACGATAATCAATTTACCCTTAACATATTTTTATATGCTCCATATTATATATACACCAAACATATATATTAATAAACTCAATTATATAGATTCTTTAATATTCCAATAACAACGATTAATTTGCTCTATAGAAATAAAACATAATAACTATTGCCCTTTCAAAATTAATTGAAAAAAAAACTAAATAAGTGCCTTTATAATAAAGGATAGACTAGTTCAAATAATTTAAGTCGAATCCATTATTTTCCTTTAAAACTAACATAAATCTTCTACAATAATTATTTTCAATTTCCTAACCCAAACCTTATATTTCTTCTAGTTTTCCAACAACACCCTATGTTAATCTCATCTAAAAGTTTCCCTTTCCAAACTCTTATTACACACATCCATTTATTCAAACCATAAAATATAGATTCTCAACAAATAAATTGTTCAAAAAGAAAATGATTAAATTAAAATAATTAATTGTCTCTTCATAATAATCAATTCCTGAATTTACTTTTAAAACAACACGATCCCATGCACTACCAAGAGAATTCACAACAGGTTGACATCACAATGACAACCCTCACAAACAACAGACCATCTGGAAGACTTATAAACTAACAGGTATTCAACCCATTCTCAAAGCATAAACACGAAAGACATAATCATTGAAGGCAATAGAAGAAACTACATTTGGATACTCTAAATCCATTTCTCATTTCATTACGTAATTCATTATATCGATAAAACTAAATTAAGAATTCATCTTTTCCGATAGGGGAGAAATTACACTAATATTTTATTCTCTAATTGTTCTTAACAAAATAAGTATTTTCAACTATAACTCAAAACATTTCGCTTTAAATTAAGTAACCAATTGCCCTTGCAAATTAAATCATTATAAAATCAATCAAATTAACATTTGGTCTCTTCCATAACTTATTGTGTTAAAATAAGATCAATATTTGGGCTATAACCCAATATCATATATATATTTTTCCAATTAAATCAAATTAATAATTGGACCTTTTACACATGAATTTAAATTCCACAATTAAATTTTAAATTATGCATTCTTTAAATCAAATATTTAACTCCTTCAATTAAACTTTAACATGTCATTTTAAAATAAACAATAATTTCCCCATATGTTTATAATTTTAATTCCACTAATCTGATATACAAATTTTATTTAAAATAATATAAATAAATATAGTACTTTAATATTATAAATTATAATATAAAATATTATTAAATAATATTATATATTATAATAACAATAAATAAAATATTAATATTTATAAATATCAATTTATTATTATTTTATTATCAGAGCAGCCATGAGAAAATAACTTAATAGCAGTCTCGTGTTTTAAGCATAACTCAAAAATTACGATCTGGGTATTTGAGATTCTTTGATAATGATAAGAAAATTCCAAGATGCAGAAACCCTTTAAATTTCCTAACAACCCAGGTTTCGTAAGTGGAGTTATATGCGATGCAACCAGACCATTTTACATGAAAAATATAACTACCCTGCGGATTTTAAAATCCGATTTTTAATAATAAACAGAGGGTTTTATTTTCTAAAAACATTCTAAATGCATTGTTCAATCTCTATGTTTGATTTTAATAACAACATAATCGATTTCCCCAAATAATTTAAATTCAACTGAGGTTTTCACTATTTTCACTCAAGAATTTTCACAAGCAAAGGCTATAACTTTATTTAATTTTTTTCTTCTAATATCAAATTTGTTTTCTAAAACAGATTTAACAAACAAATCTTTAATCACTACTATTTTAAAAAAAAATAATCAACAACAATAAAACACAAAGAGGAAAACTTGGTACAAGAAGCTACACGAAGAGATGAATTTCTGATGCAAGCCTCGTCCAAAGATTTCCTGAATTTTCTTCAATCCTCCAATGAATCCAATCCAAAACCCAACAAATGCAAACAATCTTTCCTTCAATCAATTCTACAATCAAAACTTTCTTCAAACCGTTCTTGTGCAATTTTCCAAAATTTCCTCTCTGCTGTAAATTGAATTTTTTCTAAAACTTTTTCCCTGCCCTAAAATTAAAACATGCATTCATTATAAAACAAAATACCTAATACAACCCTAATTCACATTACATGCAAATTAGATATTTCAATTTCAATTTCACTTTTCGAAAACCCACTTTCAATTTAAAATGCAATTTCAAATAATAAATTAACTTCCAAAGTTGCAACTAATTTCGCAAATAAACATTTAATTACAATTTCTAATTTAATCCCCACACATTGAAATTAAATTCCAAAATTAATTTTAATTCTTTTATTTCCTTTCATTCTATTGCATCACGTTTAATTAATTAATTTAATTATTTAATAACTAAATTCAACCCCCTTGGATTAAATTTAATTTATTAAATAAATTAAATATAATTAATTAATTTAAATATAAACTTCTATCCCCATTGAATTATTTAAATTAAATAACCATCAATATGATTTAAATGCAATTATTCTAAATATCTATTTCCAAATCAAGAATCCTTCAAAAATAAATAACATTAAAGCAAGACAAACAATGACTCGACACACACGACTGATGACACACTCAGGCTAGGGTGTAAACTTGACACATGTTACCTAGCTACTGTCTCCCATTCAACTTAACTGTTGGATCGACACGCTCAAACCTGTGAAACCAGGTGGAGTCGATGTCATGTACCTGCAATCCTGAAAAAACAAGTAAACAACATCATACAATATATCCAGCATATAATACACACCGTGAAGAAGAAATTACGGATTCGTAGGGCGCTCGCAAGCGAGTGATACAAAACCACCCTCTTCACCAATACATTCATCAAAACTGACACTTCCATCATAATCCAGTAATCTCATAATAACATCTCATGTTAACTCTACAACATCATTAATCCATAATACATGTGAAATAAAATCAGATAACTACATCCCACAATAATAGTTATCACTAAATAGTAGCGATGAAAACATCATAACAAAATGTATCCAGTATCAAAGTAACTACAACCAAACATAGCATAAAGCAACTTGAACAAGAAACAAAATGGAGGGTTATTACATTCTCCCCCCCAAAGATGAGGGTTACTCCTGGAAGCTTGCAAAAAAAACCCATAGTGTAAACTCCATACAATCACACATAACCAAGGGTTCCAAACTGAACCACTCCATACCTCAACACATAAACAACGACAACCCGTGCCGTAAACAACTCAACCAAGAACACTATAAATCTAACCAAGACAACATGGTGAAACAACCATCAACCAATTCTCCAAAACACAAAACTATGGATTATCATACACAATACACATATGTACCAATACACAACACCAACAACCATCACAAGACCACATAAAGGTCCACCTGGACACCCGAAAGCAGCATACCAATCCATGATAGAAGAATCCATGAATCAAGAACATAAACCATCTCAACTGAATCTAACATCAAACTAGTGGCTTGATAGTGTTAGGTCATACATAAAGTGAGACCATCCAAACAAGACCATAATGACTTGTCTCTTATTGTGTAAGGTGATCAGCCTCTAAGAGATAGTCATCCCACAAAGGTGAGTAGTGGGTTCTAGCTACGTCCAGCCTCACATACCCCCACTCTCAATGTTTCTTGCATCTACTTCCTCATACACACTCACCAAGTTTGCTTCAAACAACCTTGGAGAGGAATCACAATACAACACATAGCCAACATTGAAAACAACAAAGATAACTAGCTTAGCCACCAAGTTCATAAAGAAGATCAAATTAAAGTTCCATTTCAACAATAAAGAAATAAATACGCGTAATTTCAACACTGAATCAAATTCATAACCACTAGGGTTATAAGAAAATAAGATCACAAATTGTGGCTAAACCTTCACAATCAAATATAAACAAAGTGTCGACCCTCACAATCAACTGAAAAGAATCATCAATAACCAAAAGAAAGTTCACAATCTTTAAATTCCACTATACAATAACTATGTGACTAGATACTAGCCACAAAATGAGGAAGGGGGAAACAACGTCCAATAAGAATGATAAATACCCTCATGTGATGCAGAATGGGCATGCTATCCACATGACTAGAGTGTATCCATGACTAAAGAAGACATCATCACTCTACTAGGTCATCGCCTCTACGGACGTCTAGACATAACTAACAACCGTGCTGCTATACCCAAATTTGAGGGATAAGGCTAACACATATAGATCAAGTATCCTGATCTAGCATTAGGGAAAGTAGCAGGTACATTTCCTCAGGATTGGCTGAGCTATGACACTCTACACTGCAATATGCGTACACTACACACTCCACCCAAGATAACTTATGGCTGCTACTATCCCTTCACGAATTGAGGATCTAACAAACCAAAAGAAAAATAGCTACTTTTGGTTACTCCTATATATAGGTTTCAACCACCCTTGGGTTGGTCCTCAATCAGGTAACAAACATGCAAACACACATAATGGTATGGTAAAATCCACACCCAAATGTGACTTTTCCCCATGGATGGGTACCAAGTATTACCATCACACGGACACACAAGCAAGTACAGGTTTCCACAACATTTAGACAAGATACAATTACTGGTTCCTTATATTTACAAGGGAAAAAAACTACATACATAATCCCATAGGAACATGAAATTCCATAACCCATGGAATACGTATCTTACTTTCCAACTATAACCTTTTATCAGGTTACTAACACGCTACTCTCTTTCATAGAGTATATCATGCTAAAGTAAAAGCCACGAACACACGATTACTTAACACTTTAATAACAAATCACAAGAACAACTTAATGGGCACAAATGTACCCAAAGAACCCAGTGTTTAAACCTAGGCTCTGATACCATCTGTAATGCCCTGCCAAGTAACCCTAAAGGAAGTTGTAATTAACGTCTTAAACGAACCAATTTTTTTTTTATAAAGTGCATTTAACATACACATTCACTTACTAATTAACAACAACCTCTAAGGCTACAAGGTTAGGATTACATAAACCCACACATACATATTACATATAACCATAGTATTATGAACTTTATGAAATAAACATCATACATCATAGGAATACCACATAACCTAATAAGACGTTAATTACAACTTTTAAATTAAATAACCATCAATATGATTTAAATGCAATTATTCTAAATATCTATTTCCAAATCAAGAATCCTTCAAAAATAAATAACATTAAAGCAAGACAGATAATGAATCGACACACACGACTGACGACACACTAAGGCTAGGGTGTAAACTTGACACATATTACCTAGCTACTATCTCCCATTCAACTGAACTGTTGGATCGACATGCTCAAACCTGTGAAACCAAGTGGAGTCAATGTCATGTACCTACAATCCTGGAAAAACAAGTAAACAACATCATACAATATATCCAGCATATAATACACACCGTGAAGAAGAAATTACGGATTCGTAGGGCGCTCGCAAGCGATTGAATCGAAACCATCCTCTTCACTAATACACTCATCGAAACTGACACTTCCATCATAATCCAGTAATCTCATAATAACATCTCATGTTAACTCTACAACATCATTAATCCATAATGCATGTGAAACAAAATCAGATAACTACATCCCACAATAATAGTTGTCGCTCAATAGTAGCGACCAAAACATCATAACAAAATGTATCCAGTATCAAAGTAACTGCAACCAAACATAGCATAAAGCAACTTGAACAAGAAACAAAACGGAGGGGTATTACAACATATGTACAGTCCTATTCACCTTTTTCTTTAAAAAATTGCTTTGTCCAAATAAAACTAAATGAGAATAAAGTATTTTGTTCGCCTTTGTTAATTTGTAATTTTGGATTTTCATTTACTATATTTTGAAAAATATAATTTATATATATATATATATAATATGAATATATGTATATATATATTTAGATATATTAATTATGTTTATAATTTGAAATTTTTATTGAGGTAATTATAGTGAGAGATTTAATATAAATATATGTTATATATATATGTTAAGAATTTTAATTATTGAATGCATGTATTTGATGCATGATTAGAACAATGTTAAGTGAAATAATTCAAATAGAAGAAATATGTATACATTAGTTATAAATATTTTTTTGGAACTGAAGATTAGATATTTAGATTGATTACATCTGTTAGATAGTGCATATTTGAAACCAAGTTGAAGTTAAATAAAAAATGAAGAATTCTAATAATGAAGATATTGCTTTCGTTTAAAAAGGAATTGGATTAGATGCATGTAAATGCATGTATTAGGTGAAATTAAAATAAGGTGTTTTTGAAAAGAGAAAAATATAATTTATATAAATAACGTTATCTGTTTGAGGAAATAGATATTTTATTAGTTTAAAATTGAGGGAATTGAAATAATAAATGAAATGATGATCTTATAGTTGTTTAAAGTTGAATTGAGATATTTGAAGAATCAATTAGTTAATTGGTTGAATTTTCTCCTTCATCTTTATAAGGATTCTTCTTAAAATAGAGAAAATTGTGTAACTTGTCTTAATATTCCTGTTTATAATTGAATGTGAAAGGATTTAGTAAATCCAAATCTTAGATTTAATTATCGTGTTGATTGCCTTTGTGGTTACGTCTAATTGCAATTAGAGGAAATGAATATTTAATTAAATGTATTGCAGGAATAGGTATTTAAAAAAATATATACAATGTGTTAATAGGAACAAAGATTTTAATATTTTAAATTGAGGAAATAAGGGAAATGGTTAGTGTGATGTTTATCTATGTTTGGAAGAGAATTTTTAATTAATTAGTTAAATGGGGATAATTGGGTGGTGTGAATGGTTATAAGTCATCTCTTTGACTGTATGCAAGGTTGTGATAAATTAGAATATTGTAAACATTAAACTATTGTGCCTTTATGATATGTTTGAGTTCTCTTTGTGACTTTTTGGAGTAAATCGAATAGAGGTATTAGACGAGGTTAGAAGTCTTCCTAGTGGGGTATGTTAAATTTGAGAGTTATCATTTCATGATCTTGTCTTTTGTAGTTCTCTATGGTAGTAAGGTTTTTTGTTTTCAATGAGTCACCCAATTTCCATGAACGGGGAATGGATGTTTCTTCTTTGAATGGATTGTTAGATTATTTGTACCTCCTTAGTTTAGAGTGGTGATGAATCAAATGATAACCATAGGAGGGTGAAGCTCTATGGGGGCCGAGATCCGGAATGATCTGACGGGTAACTCATGTATCTTGAGTAGCTTTCTCCTAGGTTGGTAGTATGTTTAGGCTACTGGTGAGTCATACTATTATACTCAGATAGCAATGTATTCTTTGAGTTAGTGTTATTCTTGTGGAGGTTTTGTTTAGTGTTGAGTCAGCTTGTGACTAGAGGTTGTAGGAATTGTCCTTGTATCCATGTTACTGTCTCCTAGCACGGGGGGTGGACCTTCGGGTACCACTTGGTTGGGAGGAACGTGCACCCTACGCTGTTGGGTCCCCCTTTTATTTGCAAATTGCATTGTGAGGTTTTTCAGTGGAGAGCTCACAGTGATTTCATTATTTAGTTTAAGATTTCTAGTTACTTCAGTATAGCTCTTGTAATTATTATTCCCCTCATTTGTTTTCGAGGATGATTTTTGTAATTGTAATAGTTAGGTTTGATCTACCTCATTTCGGGAATGAGTATTGTAATCTATTTTTAAGATATTGTAATCTGAAGCTTGTTGTATTCTATTCTTTGTATTTGTATCTTTAATGCTTGTAAGTATGTGAAATTAAATTTATGGTTAATAATTTAATAAATGCTTTTGTGCATGTAGTGAGTATGTTTTGGTTATCATTGTAAACTCATCACGTTACCTTAGAGGTTGTTGCAAAGTATTGTGCATCTCCTTTGATATTAATGCACTTGTAAGAAGAAAAAAAATTGCATTCTTTCGTGTGGGTTTGCAACTTCCTTCAGTGTCTTGTGTTGGGGCATTACAGACCATGTCTACATGAACTACATAGTCAACTATACATATTGTGGGAGCATTCAACATGGGGTTGAAATTTTACCTCATTTCTCTCACACTATCTTTTCACTACTTTTTAAGAATACAAAACAACCTACTACTATTATCTTTCCAAATCTACCACTTTGGGATATATATCTACCTAACATTTTGTGTCTTTTCATAGAATCCCATCTTGTTGATTTGGATGAAACTATTGAGGAAATTCATCTTCTTTTTTATGACAACTTCATTCAAGTTACATCATCCTTGTCTTCTTCAGATATTATTGCTCATGCCTTGCCTACTACAACATCTATAGTGATAGTATCAGATTCTTATGGTTCCAATTATCATCATACATCTATGATCCTTGTGGTCTCTATTCTTGAATCTTCATCACACATCAGCTTTGGCTTGGAGATCATTAAGCATTCTACAAAGACATTATTGGAATCAACTACGTCTTTGGATCTTGTGCATATTTTAGATACCTGTATACTACTTTATGCATGTTCTTACAAAGAATGGGAAGATTATTTGCACACTTTTGTAGTTGTTCTTCTTCATAAATGGAGAAATTTTGTTTAAGATTCATGGATTGTCTTCACCATACTTCATCGAGCATCTATGCACAATACAATATCTCTTATGGGGGCTTCCAATCCTCTCTCTTTGTCTCCTATGGGGGGGATATCTCTATTACTTTTGTGATAGAAGTAGTTCTTGGGGGGTATTGAGTCCTCCTTCTATCTTTCTTCTTCTTTCACTTGTACATTTTTTTCTTTCTCTTTTTTTAATTGATAGTTTTTTCCCACTCATTTTTCTATCTTTGTCCATTTTTTAGAGTTTTGCATTATGCATGGGTACTTCATCTATCTAGTAGCCAAGACCCATTTCATCATACCCACCTAAGTTATGCTTAAAGGGGCGTGTTTGTGTATTCTACACTAGTTAGGCTAACTTAAGCCTAGTTAGTTGGTGGAGTTGATCCCTTGCATTGAGGAGAGCAACTCTCCACTGCTGCAGAATGAGGAGTCCTCTCCTCAATCCATGGCATGATTTTTCTCATCCTCATTCAGTCCTCTCCTCCATCCATGACATGTGATTGCCTAAACTTGTGGCATGTATTTTCTCATCCTCATTCTTTATAATGAGGATTTGAGCTCATTGTTAATAGGTAAGTTGAATACAATATTGCATTTTTTGTGTGCTTGTTTCTTATCTTCTAGATCTTCCTAGTTTCTAATAGTTAGTGTTCATATAGGGTTACAATTATTGGTAGAGTTCAAAAATAGGTAGGGTTGGGTTTTACATTACAATTTTGTAAGGGTTAAGATTTGGGTTAGCCTTCAATTATACTTACATTTTGGTTAGGGTTAAGATTTATTTAGGGTAAGGGATTGGGTTCAATTTTAGTTAGGATTATATTCTATAAAATCGACTAAACATAGGGTTATGCATAGAGTTAATTTTTCATGTCATCTAAACTATATATTGGGAAGTTAATTTAGGATTGCAATTCTATTATGGTTAAATTAGGGTTAGGGTTACACTTAGGATTCAATTAGGATTAGAATAAGGTTTAAGATGTGAGGGAGCTAAAAAAAAAGCAGGGCCAAACAATGTAATATGCTACAATCATATAAATAAGGCAAAGTAAAACTCAAAATGAGATCTTCCTAATAACAAATTCAGAAGATAAAAAAGAAATAAAAGGAGATCGAAAGATTGGATGTGATCCCAAACATGATAGTACTTTTACTCTAATAGGATTTTTGATACCTACAATTATAGATACTTTGCAGTCCAAAGATTATCATTATGAGGATATTTGGTCCCAAGATGTCATTCATAAAGGTTATGGAGGGGTAGATTGTGTCGAAGCTAGGGGGCCACTCGCAGGAGCTGGATGCGGGGGATATGTGGTAGGAGAGACTGTGAAATTGTTAAAAGAATTAAATGCATTTTACGAATATGATATAATATTATTTGATGTATTGGGTGACGTGGTTTGTGGAGGTTTGCTGCTCCGTTGAAGTTTATAAGGCGTGGGATTTTTCTATTAGATAAAACTCGTAAAGAATTAGAAGAACCAGTATACTGCAATGTGTGACTTGATCACAAGCTCTGATTATACAGATCCGTAGGAACTGTCATCCTATTCAATCTAATTGGGATGCCCTTAGCTCTGACACGCCCCTCAGGAAGAGTAGCATGAAGCTCAGAATTAGAAGCATCTTAAAAAGATGTTGATAAAGAGAAATGAATCTAGGGTTAATATCTTGTATATTAAATTGCTAATTGGACTTCGTAAAAATACCTCTTTTATTCTAAGAAAAAATGGAATGAAAAATATGGTTTATTCTTATTAATCACTTGATTTATTCAAGACCAAAAAGAAGATATGGTTATAGGAGTTTATTCATCGCACATATGCTTCAAATAGTATTGTAACCATCGAAGTAAAACAGAAACCTACAGGATCAATTAGAACGAGATACAGACAAGTAAATCCCTTATGAACTTCAAATGAATTGAAGGTCTTTCACAAAGAAATGTATCATTCAAAAGGGAGGAGACTGCTCACTAATTCCATATTTATGTCATAATACGAATGATAAACCAATAATCGAATTCATTTAGAACTTGAGCAAAGAGTAACTATTTCATTTTATAGAGAGCAAAAAACATTTGCATAATGATACATAATCACTTTCCATTTCAGTATAGTTACTTGAGCCAGATGAGAGGAAACTTTCATGTCCGATTCTGAGGGGGGGGAAAAAAAATATTAGAAAACCCTATCCAAATGTTTGTATTACTAGGCCCACGGTTAACAAACCGACTTTATTGCGATTTGGGGGTTCATTGAAATATGACGAAGAATCCTGGCCAAACGATATTGCTTATTTTCTCTCTTGGGATTTTGCACTATTTCAAGAGCGAGAAATAGCTACTGGAGGAAAAGCTATTAGAGACCAATTAGCTGGTCTAGATCTGCAAATTATTATAGATCGTTCATATAGAGAATGGGAGATAATAGATGAGCTACTATCTATATTATTTTTGGAGGCAGAGAATGCAGTTGGTAATATAGAAATATATTCTCAATTTAACAAGCAAAAACTTCAAAAACTTCGAAGAAGAAAGGATATTTTGGTTAGACGGATGAGATTTGCTAAATATTAGATTCGAGCAAATGTAAAACCATAATGGATGGTTCTATGCCTATTACCAGTTCTTCCTCCCGACCTGAGGCCAATGTTTCAATTAAATGAAGGTGGAGTTATTACTTTGGATCTCAATGAACTTTATCAAACAGTTATCCATCGAAATAATAATCTTTCACACTTCATAGAAAACACTCATCCATTTCTAATGCTGGATTTATTAGGTGATCAAAAGAGATTAGTCCAACGAGCCGTAGATGCACTTCTTGATAATAGTATAGGCGCACAACCGGTGAAAGATAGTCACAATAGACCTTATAAATCGTTCTCTGATTTCATCCAAGGTAAATAAGGAAGATTTCATGAAAATTTACTTGGAAAATGGGTGGATTATTCAGGTTGTTCTGTTATTGTCGTAGGTCCCCTTCTCTTGTTGTATCAATGTGGATTGCCCTGAGAAATTGCAATAGAACTTTTTCAAACATTTTTAATTCGTGGGCTGGTTGAACAACAGATTGCTCCCAATTTAAGAGCTGCTAAATTTTTAATTCAAGATAGGGGACCTATTATATGGAACGTACTTAAACAGATTATGCAAAAACATCCCATATTGTTAAATCGAGCACCCACCTTCCACAGATTAGGAATACAAGCATTTATACCTATTTTAATAGAAGAACATGCCATTCGGTTGCACCCATTGGTTTGTGTAGGATTTAATGTGGACTTTGATGGAGATCAGATGGCTATCCACATACCTTTATCTATGGAAGCTCAAGTAGAAGCTCGTTTACTTATGTTTTCTCATCTCAATCTTATCTCTCCGACTATAGGAGATCCTATTTGTGTACCGACTCAAGATATGCTTCTAGGACTTTATAGATCAACTCTTCAAAAAACCCAAGGTATTTATGAAAATAGGTACCACCCAAATAACTCAAAAAAGAAGATTGTTTCGCCTTCGTTTTATAGCTATGATGATGCACTTAAAGCTTATGAACAAAAACAAGTTGATTTAGACAGTCCTTTATGGCTCCGATGGGGGAGAGAGATAGATACCTCTATTATTAATTCAGTAAACCGAGAACTTCCTATTGAAGTTCAGTATGAATATTTAGGTACCTTCTACGAAATCTATGATCATTTTCAAATAAGAAAAGGTAGAGTGGGGGAAATAGTGAATAAATACATTCGAACAACCATTGGTCGTATTCGTTTTAATCGAGAAATAGAAGAAGCTATAAAAGGCTTGTGGACTTATGATATCTGACAAGAAATGTCACTATTCAGAATTTAACGTTATTAATCTTATGATCCTTTCATTCATGCAGAGATAAAGATCAAGGGAGCCTTCCAATTTAAACCCATTGTTGAATCCTACTGGGGATATTTTCTTCTTATGGCACAACCTAATTTCATCAAAGTGTCTTTTCCCCTTGAAGTGCCCTTTTTTAATAAAGGGATGGATAAATTTGTTATGAAGCACCTTATTAGAAGATTTGTAAATCAATTTGGAATGACATATACATCACATATATTAGATCAACTGAAGATTTGAGGTTTCCAGCAAGCTACTGATGCAGCTATTTCATTAGGAATTGATGATCTTTTAACAACACCATCTAAAGCATGGCTTATCCAAGATGCGCAGCAACAAGGGTTTGCTTCGGAAAGACATCATGATTATGGAAATGTATATGCAGTGGAAAAATTACGTCAATTGATTGAGATATGGCATGCTACCAGTGAATATTTGAGACGAGAAATGAATCCAAATTTTAGGATGACTGATCCTCTTAGTCCAGTACATATGATGTCCTTTTCAGGAGCTAGAGGAAGTACATGTCAGGCTCACCAATTAGTAGGTATGAGAGGATTAATTTTAGATCCTCAAGGAAAAAATATGGATCTACCCATTCAAGGGAATTTCTGTGAAGGACTTTCTTTAATGGAATATATTATTTCATGTTACGGTGCTCGTAAAGGAGTTGTGGATACTTCTATACGAATAGCGGATGCTAGATACCTCACACGTAGACTTGTTGAAGTTGTACAACACCTCGTTGTATGTAAAGTAGATTGTGGTACTATCCAAGGTCTTTTTGTAAATCTCACTCAAGATCGAGAAACAATAAAAAATAAATTTGTTCTACAAACACTAATTGGTCGTGTATTAGCAGACGATGTGTATATAAACGGGAGATGTATTGCCGTGTGCAATCAAGATATTGGGATTAAACTTGCCAATCAATTATATTATTTCCAAATACAACCAATATATATACGAACCCCTTTTACTTGCAAAAGTATATCTTGTATTTGTCAATTATGTTATGGTCAGAATACTACTCATAGTAACTTAATCGAATTAGGAGAAGCAGTCGACATTATTGTAGGCCAATCAATTGGAGAACTGGGAACTCAATTAAGATTAAGGACTTTTCATACTGGTGGGGTATTTACAAGTGATATTGCACAACATGTACGAGCCCCGTTCACCGGAAAAATTGAATTCAATCAAAATTTGGATTATCCTACCCGTACCCGTCACGGGCATCCTACTTATATATGTCATAATAGTTTAGACGTGACTATCGATAATCAATATGAAGTACAAAACTTAACCATTCCGCCAAAAAGTTTTCTCTTCATTCAGAATAATCAACTTGTGGAATTGGAACAAGTTATTGTCGAGGTTCCCGCTAAAAGATTCCCATTCAAAGAAAAAGTGGAGAAACATATATATTCTAGCCTAACAGAAGAAATGCACTGGAGTATCCCTATGTCTAATTTGATACTAAAGACAACCCATTTATGGGTATTATCGGGAGGTATATATGAATCCGTTGTAGTTCCTTTTTCTTCTTCTCATTCTTCTTCTCATAAAGATCAAGATCAAGTGGATATTCCAGAACTTCTTGACAAACATAAATCACTTTCGAATTATTCAGTGGATCAAGTTAGATACGAATCAGTTGACTCAAACTATTTTGAAAAAGGACAAAAAAATATATGGAATTATTCTAAAACTGATCGACCCATACCTAACAAACATCAAGGCTCTATCTATTTCACCATTCTTTCTCAAAATACCAATACGAGGGTAAAAAAGCAAAAAAAGGAACTCATCGTACCGTTATGGTGTGATAAACAATGGGGAAAGCAAAGAATCACTTGTCCTGATTTAATTCTTAGAATGCCCAGAGAAGGTATTCTATATAAAAATAACATTTTTGCTTTTTTGAATAACCCTCATTAAGAAATGATAAAATATAGCAATATTATTGGAGGTTATTCAATTGGAAAAAAATGGAATTCTCTTGAAAATAAATTAGATGGAGGGCCCAGATAAAAAAAAAAGAGATTTATGCTTCTTTTATTTCAGTAAGAACAAAAAAAAGAAAAAAAAAGATCATTATCAATATGATTCAAATTAGCTTGCTGAAATACCCTTTTTTTAATATGGCAAAAAGGGAAAATAGAGCAAGTTCTCAATTTTTGTTTCATAACAAATTAGATCACACTAATTCTTTTTTTTCAAATGATCAAAGTCAATTACTTAATAAGGGAACTATTCGTTCATTATTTAATGAGAATAAAAAAGATGAATCTTTTCTGATTCTTTCTCCTTCTGATTTTTTGCGAATCGTTCTATTTAATGATTTAAAATGTTTGAATACAGTAAAAAAGTCGGATGCAAATACAAAAAGAATTGCATTGTCAGGTTTCTGGGGTCATTTACATAGTATTGCTAACCGTTTCTCATACTCTCATTTCATAACTTATAAAAAAGTGTTACTAAATGAACGTTCAATTTCTAACAATGACTCAAATACTTTCCAAGTAGCTAAATACTACTTTATGGACGAAAAGAGGGGAATTTCTAAATTTTATTCATACAGGAATATTCTTTTCAATTTTTTCAATTTGTATTTTTCCCTATCCAATTTTTTTGAAAAAACATTTCCAGTAGTCAGCCTTGGACAATTTCTTTGTGAAAGTATACGGATATCCGAAGATAAACAAATCCAAAGATCTGGTCAAATTGTAGTTGTTCACGAGGAATCTTTCGTCATTAGATCAGCTAAACCCTATTTGGGTACTCGAGGAGCAACTCTTAATAGTTTTTATGGGAAAATTCTTTACGAAGGAGATAGATTAATAAGTATCTTATACAAAAGATTAAAATCCGATGATATAATTCAAGGTCTTCCTAAAGTTGAACAATTGTCAGAAGCCCATTCGAATACTTCAATATCGAAAAATCGAAAAAAAAATTTAAAAAAATTGAACATACACCTGGCAATATTTTTTGGAAAATTTTGGGGGTCATTCAACAGTGTTAGAATAACTATGGAGCATAGTCAAAATCACTTGGTCAATGAAATTCAAAAGGTTTATCGATCCCAGGGAGTAAAAATTTATGATAAACATATAGAAATTATTGTGCACCAAATTAAATCGAAAGTTTTAGTTGTAGATGTGGAAAAGTTGGAAAATAAAAATTTGGAAAATGGACTAGGTAGTGTTTTTTTACCCAGAGAACTCGTTGGATTATCACGAGTACAAAGAATGGATCGTGCTCTAGAAAGAAGAATCAATTACCGAACCATTTTATTGGGAATGACAAACGCATCTCTGAATACTCAAAGTTTTCTGTCAGAAGCGAGTTTTCAGGAAACTGCTCGGGTTCTAGTTAAATCTGCTCTTCAAGGTCATATTGATTGGTTGAAGGGCTTGAAGGAAAATTTTATTCTCGGGGGAATGATACCTGTCAGTACTGGATTCAACCCTTTGGGAAAACGAAGCAAAATGGATTCGAAAACGAGGAACAAAAATTTCTTTATCAATAAAATGAAAGATTTTTTCTTTGATCATGAATATAAAGTCTCTATTTTATCTGTTAAGCAAAAGAGAAAAAAAGTGATAAAAAAACTAGTAAAAAGAAAAAAGAAAAAATCGAAACGAGCAGTCAAAAAGTAATTGTGTATAAATGAAGAAATTTCTTGTTAGTTCTTTTAAAATAAAAAAAAATGAAATGAATATCTTGTACAAAGTACGCTATGGCAAGCAATCTAACCCATTCCATTGGAATGTAGATATTCCAGTTCATAGTAAAAAATAAAAACAAAATGACGAAAAAAAATTGGAACATCAATTTGAAAGAGATGGTAAAAGTAGGAGTTCATTTTGGTCATGAGACCAGAAAATGGAATCCTAAAATGGCACCTTACATTCTTAAAGAATGTAAAGATAGTCATATTATAAATTTGACTTACACCGCTCGTTTTTTATCAGAAGCCTATGAGTTTGTGTTTGATGGAGCAAAGAGAGGAAAACAATTTATGATAGTTGGTACAAAACATCAAACAGCTGATGCTACTAAATTAGCTACTTTAGCAGCTCAATGTCATTATGTAAATAAAAAATGGCTCGCGGGTATGTTAACTAATTGGTTTACTACAGAAGCAAGACTTGAAAAATTCAAAAATTTAACGAACAAAAAAATACCAGAGGATTTGATCGATTTACGAAGAAAGAAGCAGCAATGCTCAAGAGAGAATTGAACAAATTGCAGGAGGATCTAGGGGGGATTAGATACATGACAAAATTGCCCGATATTGTAATAATTCTCGATCAAAAAGGGGAATATACTGCTATTTGGGAATGTAGAACTCTGGGTATTCCAACAATTTGCTTAGTTGATATAGATTGTGACCCAGATCTCGTGGATATCCCGATCCTAGCCAATGATGATGGTAGAGGACCAATCCAGTTGATCCTAAATAAATTAATTTTAGCAATTCACGTGGGTAGAGAATTGTAATTCTATTAAAAGTGAATTAAAAATAAAAAAAGATAAGCTAGAATTAAGTTGGCTACTATTCCCAAATCTTATAGAATAGATTAAGATAAAATATTTTTATAGAAATAAAGAGATCTTCTTAATCAATCAAATAATCATTCCATTATTTTATTTCATAGCCTGACTTATGATAGTGAAATAATTGAGGAATTGGTCATTGAACCAAAATCATTTCTTTTTGAAGTTCATCTTTATATACAAAGGGTACTATGGATATTGTACAATTTCCTATTAACACGCTGAATTATTTCTACGAGATATTCGGTGTGGAAGTAGGTCAACATTTTTATTGGAAAATCGGGGGGTTTCAAGTTCATGCATAGGTACTTATAACTTCCTAGATTGTAATTGTTGTCTTATTAGGTTCAGCTACTCTAGCTGTTCGAGACCCACAAATCATTCCGAACGGAGCTCAAAATTTTGTGGAATATGTTCTCGAATTTGTTCGGGACTATGCTAGAACTCAGATTGGTGAAGAAGAATATGGTCCCTGGGTTTCTTTTATAGGGACTCTGTTTCTATTTATCTTTGTTTCTAACTGGGCAGGTGCTCTTTTTCCTTGGGGAATTATTAAATTACCTCATGGGGAATTAGCCGCACCTACAAATGATATTAATACTACAGTAGCTCTAGCTTTGCTGACATCAGTAGCTTATTTTTATGCAGGTTTTACAAAGAAGGGTTTAGGCTATTTTGGTAAATATATTCAACCAACCCCAATACTTTTACCAATTAACATATTAGAAGATTTTACAAAACCTCTATCACTTAGTTTTCGACTTTTTGGAAATATATTAGCTGACGAATTGGTAGTTGCCGTTCTTGTTTCCTTAGTACCTTTAGTGGTACCTATGCCTGTAATGTTCCTAGGATTATTTACAAGTGGTATTCAAGCTCTAATCTTTGCAACTCTAGCCGCAGCTTATATAATTGAATCCATGGAGGGTCATCATTAATTCAATTAATTGAACTCAGTTTTTTCTAACTTTTCAATTCATATCCATTTTGAATTTCATAAGATTTTAGTCAAAATATTTAGGATCACTAATCCCATCAATAAAATTGATAAATAGAACAATTCATATCTACATAATAAAATGAATAGGTTTACTCATGGGAATTAGTTTAGTAAACTATGTATCCCGGTGTGGAAAAATGAATTTTTTGACCTTGAAGGGATACATATACATAGTTTGTACTGTGTCATATATGTATATGCATATATCATCTATATAGACTAATATATATCTAGATAATTATTTAGATATAACCATAAAAAAAGAGACTATTATGCATAATATTTCATTTTATAGATGAATCAAAATCTGCCTCTATTTGATCTAAAAAAGAATATAATATCAAGTTATAGAATTGACCTATTTGGTAATATCATCATTTTTAATACCATTTCATTGGAGTTTAGTTGTTTCAAAGAAATTATTCTCTAGTTGAACGTGAACAATCAAATCAATAGATAAAACTATCATTATTATCCACCATTTATTAAGAGGAGATTACCATGAATCCTTTGATTTCTGCTGCTTCCATTATTGCTGCTGGATTATCCATAGGCATTGCTTCTATTGGACCTGGCATTGGTCAAGGCACTACTGCGGGACAAGCTATTGAAGGTATTGCGAGACAACCAGAAGCGGAGGGTAAAATACGAGGTACCTTACTGCTAAGTTTAGCTTTTACGGAAGCTTTAACTATTTATCGATTAGTTGTAGCTCTAGCACTTTTATTTGCTAATCCGTTTGTTTGATCTCAGAGACCAAAATACGTACCCTTCGGGATTTTAAATACCCCCCCTCTATCAATTTTCTTGTTCAGCCAATAGGGGAGGGGCTGATCCAAAATAATGGACTTATACTTCACTTGTTTCGATCAGAAAGATTTGCAACACTTGGAGAAGTAGATAGATTGAACAAAGTTTTTTTGTTTTCATAATTGTATCCTTATTTTTCATTATGCGGGACCTGGGACTTACTAAGTACTTGAAATTTGCTTATCCGGACATCGAATAATAGTAGAATCGAGTCAGAGAAAAAACTTTTTAAAAGTATCCTTATCTATGAGGGGAGAGCGTATGAAAAATGTAACTGATTCTTTCATTTCCCTAATTTATTTATCCTCCACTAAGGGTTTCGGGTTAAATACCAATATTTTAGAAACAAATATAATAAATCTTAGTGTGGTGCTTGGTGTACTGATCTATTTCAGAAAGGGAGTGTGTGCGAGTTGTATATTTGAATAATCTAGCTGGATCCAACCAATTGCACTTTGTAGATAGAAAAGTGCATGATCTCAACGAATTACTTTGAAAAGGGAAAAAAGAAATATGGAAGAACTATAGCATTTCATAATTGATTGGAAAATTTTCTTACCAATCCCAACCAACAAGAGAAAATCTTTAGAATGGTTAAAGCTAAACTGCTTGAAGTCCAAGCACAACTGGGTACTCTTTCCACGGCTGTGCTAATATGAGATGGGTTCAAAGGCATAGTTGGAGGTTCATCTGATATATAACATTCATATCAATGGAATTATTCAATCTATCTACTGAAAAATAGTCCTAATCTCCCATCCAATTTTTTTTGGTTTAAATGAGGAATCGACGACCTACACAAAAGCGAATTTATTCAATAAAAAGTAAAGAGGAAATACGAATGAAAAAAAGAAGAAGAAAAAAAGAAAAAATTTGTTGATAATAAAAAATCCCTTTTGGCAAAAGAGCCCTTCGTAGATTTCCGTCTTTGATAGATTGATCTTATTTTGACATAGTATGAATGAAAAGGGTAGTCTTGGTAAAAAAACAGCTGAGCGGGAGAGCCGAATGAATCGAAAGGTTCGTGTTCGGTTTGGGAAGAGATTATAAATTCATTTAACTTATGAATAGATAATCTACTTTCATTAAGTAATCTATTAGATAACCATAAACAAAAAATATTGAGTACTATTCAGAATTCTAAAGAACTATGTAAAGGAGCTGCTAATCAGCTTGAGCAAGCCCGAGTTCGCTTACGGGAAATAGAAATGCGAGCGCACGAAATTCGGGTAAATGGATACTATCAAATACAACAAGAAAAAGACTATCTTATCAATGTTGCTTCTATTAATTTAAAACAATTATAAAATTCAAAGAATGAGACCATTCACTTTTAACAAGAAAGAGTAATTGAATAGGTTCAACAACAAATTTCTCACCAAGCTGTACAAAGAGCTCTACGAACTCTGAATAGTCGTTTGAATAACGAGTTACATTTACGTACGATCGAACATAATATTGGCTTGCTCCTAGCCATGAAAAACATAACTGATTAACATTATATATATATTATATATACTATATATATTAATACTAGTTATACATTATATATAGTATAGTAGGTCTTATTTTTCAAAAGAGAATTAACTAGTGTTAATGGTAACTATTCGACCTGATGAAATCAGTAGTATGATACGTAAACAGATTGAACAATATAATAATGAGGTTCAAGTTGTTAATATTGGCATTGTACTTCAAGTAGGAGATGGCATTCCTCGTATTCATGGTCTTGATAAAGTAATGGTAGGGGAATTAGTAGAATTTGTAGATGGCACAGTAGGTATTAGCCTAAATCTAGAATCAGATAATGTTGGAGCTGTATTAATGGGTGATGGCTTGATGATACAAGAGGGAAGTTCCATGAGAGCAATAGGAAAAATTGCTCAGATACCAGTAAGTGATGCTTATTTGGGTCGAGTTGTAAATGCGCTAGCTCGACCTATTGATGGTAAGGGTAAGATTTCATCTCCGAATCTCAATTGATCAAATCCGCCACCCCAGGTATTATTTCAAGATGTTCTGTATATGAACCTCTTCAAATGAGTCTTATTGCTATTGATTCTATGATCCCTATAGGACGCGGTCAGCGAGAATTGATTATTGGGGACAGACAGACCGATAAGACAGCAATAGCTACAGATATGATTATAAATCAAAAAAATCAGAATGTAATATGTGTTTATGTTGCTATTGGTCAAAAATCTTCTTCCGTAGCTCAGGTAGTTAATACGTTCCAAGAAATGGCGCAATGGACTATACCATTGTGGTAGCGGAAATTGCGGATTCTCCTGCTACATTACAATATCTTGCTCCTTATACAGGAGCAGCTCTAGCCGAATACTTTATGTATAAAGAACAACATACATCAATCATTTATGATGATCTTTCCAAACAAGCGCAAGCTTATCGACAAATGTCTCTTCTATTAAGAAGACCACCTGGCCGGGAACCTTATCCAAGAGATGTTTTCTATTTACATTCTTGTTTATTGGAAAGAGCAGGTAAATTAAATTCTCAGTTAGGTGGAGGGAGTTTAACTGCTTTACCAATAGTGGAGACTCAAGCTGGAGATGTCTCAGCTTATATTCCCACTAATGTAATTTCCATTACTGACAGACAAATCTTCTTATCAGCTGATCTATTCAATGCAGGAATTCAACCTACCATTAATGTCGATCTTTCCGTATCTAGAGTAGGATTTTGCAGCTCAGATGAAAGCTATGAAACAAGTAGCTGGAAAATTAAAATTAGAGTTAGCTCAACTTGCAGACTTAGAAGCTTTTGTACAATTCGCTTCTGATCTTGATAAAACTATGCAAGATCAATTGGCAAGAGGTCAACAATTATGCGAATTACTCAAACAATCTCAATCAGATCCTTTGACAGTGGAAGAACAAGTAGCTATGATTTATACTGGAATGAATGGATATCTAGATGTATTAGATATCGTACAAGTGAAAAAATAAACCCCAATTTGGAGAAATTATACGTTCTACTAGGACATTCACAGAACAAGCAAAAGATCTATTAAAAGAAGCTATTCAAGAAAATATCCAACTTTTTCTTCTAGCATAGAAGAGCTTAATAATCACTTTGCAACATTTACAAATACAATGAATTATTACGTCCAATAGGATTTGAACCTATACCTAAGGTTTAGAAGACCTCTATCCTATCCATTAGACGATGGACGATTTATTTTCATTATTCCTTGAAATACTTTATCGTTCACAAAAAAGTACGATTTTTTTCTCCGTCCACAACGAGATTCGGGAAAGAAAGAGAAAGAATAGATATGTAACATGGACATGAAAAAATATTTTGAATAAGGAATATGAATGAGCGGGTAGCGGGAATCGAACCCGCATCGTTAGCTTGGAAGGCTAGGGGTTATAGTCAATGTTGATTAACACCTCTAATTCAGAACCGAACATGAAAATTTCATTTCATTCGGCTCCTCCATGGGAGAGAGATAGAAAGGGAGGTCGTTGAATAATGATTATTCACATAAAATAAATCTTCTTTGTGAATAAAAAAAGAAAGAGGATTTTGCTCTGCTCCATAACATCTATGTTAGTTTATTTGTAGTTCTTTCTTCCCTCTTTACTTTAGGTGAACAACCTTCAATATAGAATACCTATTCACTTGATAGATGATCCCTATAGAAAGATCATATTCAAAAATATGAATATTGGAATAACTATATAATCTTTCTAATTACTTCGTTCCCTATTTCTACTGATTGGGATCCTAGAGGAAATCAAATTCCACTGAGCTCAAACAAAATAACGGTGACTCAAGTAAACCAAAGTCACTGTATTCTAGCTATTTTACTCCAACTTTTGTTGTTCTAGCAGTCGAACATTTAGTTATGATGAAAAATAATGTTTTGATATCCATGGATCTTTGATTGTTTCGATTAGATAGATCGGTCTAATCCTTGAAAACATTCTACATTTTGTTTCGCTATCTTGGATGGAATGGAAAATATGGTCCTTTTATCATTCCTAATCCAAATTATGAGAATGTGTAGAATTCCTTTCTTGAACCACCAAAACCTCCATAAACCACGTCACCCAATACATCAAATAATATTATATCATATTCAGAAAATGCATTTAATTCTTTTAACAATTTCACAGTCTCTCCTACCACATATCCCCCGCATCCAGCTCCTACAGGTGGCCCCCTAGCTTCCACACAATCTACCCCTCCATAACCTTTATGAATGACATCTTCAGACCAAATTTCCTCATAATGATAATCTTTGGACTGCAAAGTATCTATAATTGTAGGTATTGAAAATCCTATTAGAGTAAAAGTACTATCATGTTTGGGATCACATCCAATCTGTAACACTTTTTCACCACGTCTAGCAAGGGCAATTGAAATATTACAACTAGTGGTTGATTTACCGATTCCGCCTTTTCCATAAACTGCTATTTTCATCTTTTGATCTCCTTTTATTTCTTTTTTATCTTTCAAATTTTTTATTAGGAAGATCTCATTTTGAGTTTTACTTTGCCTGATTTATATGATTGTAGCATATTACATTGTTTGGCCCTGGTTTTTTTTTAGCTCCCTCAGATCTTAAACCTTATTCTCTCCTGAATAAACTGAATACTTATTCTAATCCTAATTGAATCCTAAGTTGAGAAACCTTATAGAGAACCCAAAATTCTTGCGGAATATATTGCTCTACAACTAAAGGAGAGAGTTGAAATAAGAAAAATAATGAAAAAAGCTATTGAGCTGGTTGAAAAGGCAGATGTAGAAGGTATTAAAATACAAATTAAAGGTCGTCTTAATAGAATTGAGAGAGCTCGTAAAGAATCGGCTATGCAAGGTAGAGTGCCCCTATAGACCCTTCAAGCTAAAATTGATTATTGTTATTATGCGGTTCAAACCATCTATGGAGTATTGGGGATCAAAATTTGGATCTTTGTTTAAGATGAGCAATATCCTTCTATAACATAAATCTTAAATTCTATAAGATCAAATTAAAAGAATTAAATATCTTGGAGTAGTGCTATGCTTAGTGTGCGACTCATTGAGATCAAGCTTTTGCCTTCTTTTCTAGAATGATAGAGAACTCGAAATAAAAAAAAATTGGTCTCTGGTATATTTGTTTTTATTAATTACTAAGAGCCAATAAGCTAGTTATTTAAATATAGATAGTTCTATCAAATAAACGAAAGAATTTTTTAGACGAAAAGATAAACCTATATCTCTCGTAAAGCGAAAAAGAGTCTTTGGTAATGCAAGAAAAGAAAAAGGGGAGGAAGGAGAAAAAGAATAAATGAAATCTTCTTTCCTACAGTATTGTATGGTTCATAAATAACCCCCAAAGAGTAGTGTGATAAAGCATAAGAATGATCCTGATTATTTATATTCAGTCAGTTTATGAGCGAAAAAAAAAAAAGAGCTTCGGATCAATGGAAACTAAGAAAATTGATTCTTGTAAGAAATATAAATAAGAGCTCCATTGCAGAGGGTAAACCTAAGAAGCCATTTGAAAGCTATGGAAACGATGGAACCTATGACTCCATAAGATCATATAAAAATCTTAATCATTCATTGGAAAGGATGGCGAAATAAACCAATAAAGAATTAATTTCATTGGAGTCCATAAGTCGACCCCAAATATTGAAAGAGTAAATATTCACCTGTAAGATACTTATTGAGCAGTACCGATATACAATAAAGAGGTATTTGTATCCTCATATTATATGTATATGATATGTGTAATGAGTAAATACAGATTTATTCCTATATAATAGAGGATCTCAATATTTCTTATCAAATTTGGCCATAGATTCTTCACAAGGAGCCGGATGAGAAGAAACTTTCATAGCCAGTTCTGAAATAGAGATGGGATTCAAATAGTATTAGACAACCATCGACTAGAACCCAAAAAGAACAAAATTTTGTCACCAACATAGGGGAAGAATCAAGGGAGTATCTTCTCAAGGAAATCACATTTGTTTTGGTAGATTTTCTCTTTAGGCATTGGAACCTGTTTGGATCACATCTGGGAAGATAGAAGCAGGACGACGAGCAATTACTCGTTATGCCCATCGCGGCGAAAAAATATGGATACGTATATTTCCCGAAAAACCTATTAGAACAAGACCTGCAGAAATACGTATGGGTTTGGGGAAAGCCAAGGGATCTCCAGAATATTGGGTATCCGTCGTCAAACCAAGTCAAATACTTTGTGAAATAAGTGGAGTATCAGAGACTATAGCTAGAGCAGCTTTTCAAATCGCTGCATATAAAATGCCTATACATACTAAATTTATTACTAGTTCACGTAAATAATGCCGAACCAAAGAGATATTTCTGGTAGAAAAAGATTATTTAATTGATAAGAAATACCTTTTTTCTGCTGAGGTAACAATTCTTTTGGAGGAAAAATGATTCAGTCCCAAACATACTTGAATGTAGCAGACAACAGTGGAGCCCAAAAATTAATGTGTATTCGAGTGCTAGGAGCAGGTAATCGTAACACCGCTAATATCGGCGATATTATCATCGCTATAATTAAAGAAGCAGTGGCTAATATGCCTCTGCAAGAATCAGAAGTAGTTAGAGCCATAGTTATATGCACGTGCAAAGAACTTAAACGTAGTGACGGAATGATAATATGATTTGATGACAATGCAGCAGTTGTCATTGATCAGAAAGGAAATCCAAGAGGAACTCGAGTTTTTGGTTCAGTTATTGAGGAATTAAGAGAATTGAATTTCACCAAAATAATCTCATTGGCTCCTGAAGTATTATAATTATACACTATGTAAAAGTAATTTCAGGCATATTCCTAAAAAAGGAGAAACATGTCTTTATATTGAGATTGTAAATTCCTAAGAATTATTTCATCATGGGTAATGATACTATTGCTAATCTAATGACTTATATAAGAAATGCTGACATGGTAAAAAAAAAATAGTTCGAGTGGTAGCTACTACTATTACCGAGAACATCACAAGGATTCTTCTATGAGAAGGTTTTATAGAAGATGTTAGGGAACATCGAGAAGGTAAAAAATCTTTTTTTGTTTTAACTTCAAAATCTAGGGGAAGGACGCAAAAGATATATATAACCGCTTCAAAGCGCATTAGCAAACCTGGTTTGAGAATCTATTCTAATGCTCGAGAGATTCCTAAAGTTTTAGGTGGAATCGGGATTGCAATCCTTTCTACTTCACAAGGAATAATGACTGATCGAGAAGCTCGACAAAAAAAAATAGGAGGCGAATTATTACGTATTTTATGGTAACTCCAAAACAAAAAGTAAATAGTTGAAGAGCCTTGTATTTTTGCCTCCAATATTGGAATGTCGTTAAAATAATATTGACAAAAGAGGTTCATCATGATATTCACTGAATACTGAATATTATTCAGTGTCAGCAATTTGGCTGACAAAAAAAAGAAACAAATTCTTTCTTTTTTATTATTTTTGTTATGTTCAATTTCTTTTATTTAAACATAATCAAATTTTATTCCTCTTTTAGAAATGTAATAATTAATAACTATCCACTACAAAGAAAACAAGTCTAGTTTTCAACATAATCAAATTTTATTCCTCTTTTAGAAATGTAATAATTTATAACTATCCACTACAAAAAAAAGGAGTCTAGTTCAAATTTAAAATGGGTACCAAAAAAAATTTTGTCGTTCTTGAGGGCGTAGTTAGCACAGCATATCCTAATGGTATGTTTACAGTCTACCTAGATAACAATATGTTGGTTTTAAAGGTTGTATCGGGTAAAATGAGATATCGAACAATACAAATAGTATCAAGAGATAGAGTGAGAGTTGAATTACCGCTTTACGATTTAAGCAAACTATTTCCAATTTCAAAAAATAGAATAGATTTTGTGAACAGTCTCTAGTGAAGAGCAGGGAGGAAGAAAAGCTAACTTGCTTTTCCAGCAATTATTCTATTTCTATTTATTACATTCAGAAGATAATTTTAGGATAAGAAAAAAAAAATGGAATAGAAACAACTTAGGGTTATCATACATTTACTTATATTGTATTAGTTGAGTTTAACAGAATAAAATATGTGCCAATAAGGAAACTTTGGAACCTGATTTGTTGAAAGGGATGACAGATGAAAAATTTTCCATAAATATACAAATCAACGTATACCCTTTGATTCTATCAGATAGGGTGCTCAAAAAAGGTTGGAATAGTTAAATAGGAGGATCACTATGACTATAGCCCTTGGAAAGTCTTCCAAAGAGGAACAAACTTTATTTGATATTATGGATGACTGGCTATGCAGAGACCGTTTTGTCTTTGTGGGTTGGTCCGGTCTATTGCTTTTTCCTTGTGCTTATTTTGCGCTAGGTGGATGGTTCACGGGTACAACTTTTGTGACTTCGTGGTATACTCACGGATTGGCTAGCTCCTATTTGGAAGGTTGTAATTTTTTAACTGCTACAGTTTCTACGCCTGCTAATAGTTTAGCACATTCTTTGCTGCTATTATGGGGTCCTGAAGCACAAGGAGATTTTACTCGTTGGTGTCAATTAGGTGGTGTATGGACTTTCGTTGCTCTTCATGGTGCTTTTGGTCTAATAGGCTTCATGTTACGCCAATTTGAACTTGCTCGATCTGTACAATTACAACCTTATAATGCAATTGTGTTCTCTGCTCCGATTGCTGTTTTTGTTT
Organism: Sequoiadendron giganteum; assembly: GCA_007115665.2. Lineage (NCBI taxonomy): Eukaryota > Viridiplantae > Streptophyta > Pinopsida > Cupressales > Cupressaceae > Sequoiadendron > Sequoiadendron giganteum. Next base: position 462,334,269 of record CM021100.1, on the reverse strand, counting down.
ACGTATTCTTGATCTATCCATTAGGTCAGTCTGGTTGGTTTTTTGCACCTAGTTTCGGTGTACCAGCTATTTTCCGATTTATCCTCTTTTTTCAAGGTTTTCATAATTGGACCTTGAATCCATTTCATATGATGGGAGTTGCTGGAGTATTAGGTGCTGCTCTTCTATGTGCTATTCACGGTGCTACCATGGAAAATACTTTATTTGAAGACAGTGATGGTGCAAATACATTCCGTGCTTTTAACCCAACTCAATCCGAAGAGACTTATTCTATGGTCACTGCAAACCGTTTCTGGTCCCAAATTTTTAGGGTTGCTTTTCCCAATAAACGTTGGTTACATTTCTTCATGTTATTTGTGCCGGTGATCGATTTATGGATGAGTGCCATTGGAGTAGTTTGCCTAGCTCTAAACTTACGTGCTTATGATTTTGTTTCCCAGGAGATTCGTGCAGCAGAAGATCCTGAATTTGAGACTTTTTATACAAAAAATATTCTTTTGAACGAAGGTATTCATGCTTGGATGGTGGCTCAGGATCAACCTCATGAAAACCTTATATTCCCTAAGGAGGTTCTACCCCGTGGAAACGCTCTTTAATGGAACTCTAACTTTAGCTGGTCGTGACCAAGAAACCACTAGTTTCGCTTGGTTGGCTAGTAATGCCCGACTCATTAATTTGTTAGGCAAATTACTTGGGGCTCATGTGGCTTATGCCGGATTAATTGTATTATGGGCTGGAGCAATGAATCTGTTTGAAGTGGCTCATTTTGTACCGAAAAAACCTATGTATGAACAGGGATTGATTCTACTTCCCCATCTAGCTACTCTAGGATGGGGAGTCGGTCCTGGTGGGGAAATTGTGGACACTTTTCCCTATTTTGTATCTGGGGTACTTCACTTAATTTCTTCTGCAGTTTTAGGCTTCGGTGGTATTTATCACGCACTAATCAGACCCAAAACTTTAGAAGAATCTTTTCCATTTTTTGGTTATGTATCATGTACGATTTTTTATAGTGGCAGTAAAGGTAACTTATCTATCAACTTTTCCACTATCACCCCTAAAAAACCAAACTTTGCCTTATGCAAAGTCGCCTAAATATGAAATCATTGCTTATATACCTGGTATTGACCATAATTTACAAGAACATTTTATAGTATTAGTAAGAGGTGGAAGAGTTAAAGATTTTCCCGGTGTAAAATATCACATAATTCAAGGAGTCTTAGATGCTGTCTCAGTAAAAAATTGTAAACAAGGGCGTTCTAGTGCATTGTATATTCTTATCTAAGATTTGTATCATTTTATGATGATGCCATGTCAATTGCTAAAAACATGTAAAGTATATGGCTAACCCAATAACGAACGTTTTGTAAGGGGACTAGAGCAGGCTAAAACAAACGATCGTATTAATTTGTAAGGATATTATATGTCTAAGGTTTAACAATCCTTCTGATTGAACGACAGAAATAGAACCTTTCAGCATCAAGGGTATATAATTTATATTTACCATTTCTGAATCAAATCAAGTCATCTTTCTGGATCAAGTTATTTCTGATCCGTTAAATTAATTCACCATAAAAAAATGAATGGTGGAGATACTCACTTTTATTCTATTTAAAAAATATCGATATTGGCAATATGCATGGTGGAGATACTCATTTTTATTATATTCAAGCACTATGCATATTGTCAACCCCAAAATGTTGGGAAGATTTTTTGGATTGGCGCTACATTAAGATGAAAAATTATTAGAAATATCAAGCCGTTATTCATTAAAAATCAAATAATAACAACTTTTTTTTTGTTTTTTATTTCATCGATTCGGTTTGTTCTCGGTGGAACAAATCTAATCTTTTTCATTTCTTCCATACCCATTGAAAATGATTCTTTATGTGCTTCTCTATATAAGATCACACAGCAGTAAAATACATGAAATGAAATATAATAAGAGAAATAAAAATGGATAATAAGAAAACAACCATGACACAAAACGCGTATAATAAAAAAAAATTATATGATTAAAAGTTATTACTAAATTTATTGGACCTAGACGTAGATGCATTATTTCTCCCCCCTTTTGAATAAATTTAAAGCACATTTAAAATGATCAATTTTTTCCCTAAGAAAAATACCATGAACAGTTTCTGTAGGTTGAGCTCCTAATTCGAGAAAATGAACAATATGATCGGTTCAAGCCTGATAAAGGGCTCTTGCAATGATTCCTACAAAGTCCAGTGTTCATTTTGAATAGTTGATTAAGGCAAAAAACCTGCAATAAACAATAAAAATACCTGTCATCATGAGTTTTTTTGTTATAACGAAATAGAACATGTAATATGATTGAGGACAACTAAGATAGAATTCTATTAAATAGAGCTTTTTTTTCTTTATCTTGCTACTAATAAGATGAGGAATAGTATAAGATTAGGCATAATATACTTCACTTTCATCATTTTCATTGAAGAATAATAATTGAAATTATTAATACCTAATTGAAATTTCAATTACTAGAATATTCTTACTTTTTTCTCTTAATTATTTTGTATTGTATCAAACAAAGTAAAGTAATAAATTACTTTACAAAATACCTAATGAATTAGGTATTTTATGAAGAAAGGCACGCCCACTTATTTGGCCCTATCACTCATTTGATCCTATAATCTATCTTTGTAATAGAAAAAAATACTATTTAATATACTTTTGATATAATAATGAACAACTTACCCTCTCTTTTCGTGCCTTTGGTGGGCTTGTTTTTTCCAGCAATTACAATGGTTTTTCTTTATTTCTATATTCAAAATGACGAAATTCTATGAATCTGATCAATATATATATACCTATATATATTTCTTTTATCTAATATAAGATAAAACCTTACTAAATAGATCTAAATAGATATTTCTCTTTATTTAGATCTAGTCATATATGATAAATAACAATCTATGGATAGAATGTAAATGTATATGGTATAATATGTACAATACATAGTATACAGACCCGTGTGTGAAAGAATAAATCTTTCTTACTTATACTTCAAAATATGTGTATATAGACATTTCAATATAGAGATTGATATTTTCATTTGACTGATACAATGAAGTATCATTTTGATAATCAATAAGTTAAGGACAAAATATAGAGCAGCATATAAGTTATCATACTTGAATATCCATTATTTGAGTCTCTATCAATTATTCCAATAAGGATATATCCAATTTGACCTATCGATGAATATGCAAGCATACGTTTTATGCTTGTTTGAGTAATAGCAATTAAATTCCCTAATATCATGCTAAGAATAGCTAATATTTCCAAAAGAAGATGCCATTCGTTCAATGAGAAATAACAAATAAAATCAAAAATTCTAGTGGCTAAAGCTGAAGCAGCTACTTTTGAAATAACAGAAATAAAAGCAACGACTGGAGTGGGGGAGTTAGAGTCGAAAAGAGGAATTCTCCATCTTTTCTCTCATTTAGAACCATGCATGAGACTTTCTTCTTGCACGGCTCCTAAGTGATAAAAAAGATTAGCATAATCGTTTGATTCTCTCTTTTTTTTATTACCTTCCTTGTGTATGTATAAGATTGAATCTATTCAATTGATAGAAAGAATCATTAATCCTTAACTTTTTGAGGAATCCTTACTCAGTGGTTATTAAGGTAAACCATTTTTTAAGGTAAACCATTTTTTTTTTCTTATTTTTAAAATTCAGTTATGAAAGAATTAAAAAGAAAAAAGAAAACCATTTGATTTAATTCGTTCTGAATAGTCATGAGATGTTCATCTTAGGGTAATCTTTTTGTTGACGGATGCCTTTTTTTTAACTCGTAGTTTTTGAAGAATGAAAACTTACTATGTAGCATCTACGTTAAGAATAAAAAGATTGTACACGTCATTAATCTGATCCTTTGTAAAAACTACCCATAATAACTAACTTGTAAAAGTTATTTGTTTATTCAATTAAACAATTTAGTTTGTTTCTTACTTTGCTTTACCTTAATTCAATTCAATTTTTGGTAAAAGTGATGTCTTAGTCCAAGTGGGAATACCAGTCTTTTCTTCCACATGTCTATAGAGTTTTTATAAATAGAAACATCTCTAAAAAAGAGATTTAGAAATGTAATAATTTGTAAAATGAATCGCACTCCTTCATATACATCGGGGGTCCATTGATGAAAAGGAACTGGAGAAAGCTTGAATGCAATCCCTACCATTATAGATAGAAGTGCAATCCAAATTCCTGGAGAGTTATACATTTGTGTATTGATAAGACTATTAGCTATTTCTTGAAGTTCAATCTCTCCTCCAGATAGACCATATAGCCAAGAAAGACCATAAACAAGAATGGAAGAACTTGTTCTAGCCATAAGTAAATATTTCATAATAGCCTCATTAGACCGTACATCTCTTTTGGTATATCCAGATAATAGGTAAGAACATAGACTTAAACATTCTAAAGCTACGAAGATAGTTGCTAAATCATTAGCACCACATAAAAACATTCCTCCTAGAGTAGCTATTAATATGAATAACAAAAACTAGAATTATCAACCCAATTCTCAAAAAGGATACAAAACATATTTCTCAAACATATGTTTTTCATAAAATTTGGCAACAAATACGATCCATGAAGGGATCCTATGTGAAGGATTTATTAGAATCAAGAGCATCGACTCCTTTAATCAAAAAAAATGTCAAAGAATTTTTAGATTTGCAAGGGATATTGGATTGTGAAAATCCTCAAGATTTAATGGTGAAACATTGGAAACAATGGTTAAAATGGTGTTCTGGCTACAGAATAGCACCCCAGAAAAAGAAAAATCGAATTGGTAACTGATTGGGATGGAGTGAATTTGCATCTTTTTTGGGAGAAGAAGAATTTGCGTCTCTTCTAAGACGGCTACAAAATAGGATCAAACGTCACAGATATGAACTTTTAGCGTATAGTTACTTGGATCATATGAAAGAGGATAATCACAGACCCGTGGTCCAATATATCCCAGAACCAGATCATCAAGCTATTGCCAAATTTCAAAAAATGAAGGGTCCTTCTTATTCCAAAAAGAAGAAGAATTACAATTCTTCTAAGAGAAAACAAAACCCCAATTCTGCCAAGAAGAAGAAGAATTACGATTCTTCTAAGAGAAAACAGAACCTCGATTCTGCCAAGAAGAAGAAGATTAAGAGTTCGAATCCTACGACAACTAAAAAAAATTCATATTATTACTTCCAATTCTAGTTGTTCCCAGATATCAGAAGAAAGGTCAAGAATGCCAAAAGACTTGATAACCTTTATTGTCCAGATATACTAAGGAAACAAATTAGGCTAATGTGGGAGTTTAAAGAACTTGAAATAGACAAGGACTTTGATGTTGATGCTTTTGTGATGCAAAGTCTCAAGGAAAAAGCAGAAAAAAGGTGAAATAAGCTAGCAGCAATCCAAAAGCTTAAAGAGGAGAAAAAGAAACGTAAGCAAGAAAGAGAAAAGACGAAAAAAGATAGATTACAAAAGCTCGAATCGACAACTTCTCTAGAAGAAGTGAAAAAACCCAAAAAAGCGTTCAAGATAGAAGATCAACAAAAGCATTGGCAAAGGGCAGAAGAATTAAAAAAGCATCGAGAGGAACACAAGAAAGAAATGAAAGCTTGGGAGCTTGAAAGACAGGTTGCTCAACAAGCTGAAAAGCTTAGAATCCAAAAAGAAATACAACGCCGACAAAAGCTTAGACAAAACCGTGGTAAATCTAATCATAAATCTAAAATTAAAAATGAAATAAATGATTTTCTAGTTCGAGACTTTAGCAATATATATCATTCTCAAAAAAATCTCGAGAAGATAAATACGCAAAAAGAAAAACTACGAATAGAGCTAAAAAGGCTCATTTTGGAATGAGATGCTAAGATAAATGCCAAAGGTGATAAGAATGCGTGGGATAAAGTGAAATCGAAATTGAATTCAGGACTAAATAATAAGAGAAAAGAGAGTTTTCTAACACAAGAAACCAAGAAGAACCCGAAAGAACCGAAGAAAGAAAAAGACCCAAAAATACAATGCCTGAAGGAGAGAGAACGCCTTGAAAGAGAAGGAAAAAGACTAGAAAAACTCAAAAAAGATACTAATACTAAGCAAGTAGATACACCAAAGAAAAAAACAGAGAAATTGCGGTATCCAGAAATGGCAAAAAAATTTCTTGTTTGGAAAAGAAAATACAAGCTCAAAAAACTGCCACTAGCTACTTGGCTTTCTAAGAGCAGAAATGCGGTTCGTTTCTTAGATCAAAAGAAATTAGGCAACCAGGCCACTGTAGCCTAACTCGTTCTGCCATATTTGGAGAATGGAGAACTTGACTTGGAATTATTCGAGACTATGTTATATCTTAAGAGTTACTTCAAGAAGAACAAGAATGATTTTTTCAGAGTTACTGGATGGTGCAACACTTTAGGCCTTAGGCTTGCAAAAGGCTGAGAGAACAGGGCATAAAACCCCTCTTCTAATCTACATGTGGGATCCATAACCTCTACTAGTAGTTCTTCAAAAACAAGTACTTCTCCACATTGATCATCTGCAAACTTGGGGTCCACTTGATTGTTGTCTCGAAAAGGCAGCACGCTGTCCCATCTCCTTTCCCAAGTGTCAAACTTATCTTCATGATGCTTAGTGTCATGGGATGATGACATATACAAATCTGACCTATTGCAGCCATTTGAATATGAAGGAGGATCAGCAACGATCATGGCGGAAGGACTTCAAGTTGCATCTTGTAGTTGATCGGGTGCTTCATCTCTGTTGGCAGCTCTTTCAGCACCCCCACCTTTGTCTTCTTCTCTTTTCTATTCATGCAACTCATCATGACATTCACTCATTTCTCCTTGCTCACTATTGCTATAAATGAAGAAGGAACCCCTCTCCCAATCCGGAAACCAGTGCATCACCATTCAAAAGCTCAAGGAGTATGTCTTCATCACTACCATCTTCTGGGATGTGCTCTTTCTCGACATGAGAATACCTCTGCAGTACAACTCCCAATGGAAAGAAGTCATCAATTGATGGCACCTCATCAAGGGGACCAAAATCCACTATGCAATCTCCCTCCAAGGACTTCTCATAAAGCCCATCATCTATGGTGCTCAAATGCTCTTGAAGAGGGAGAAATTTTTGATGACTAATTGACAGCATTCCTGTTTGATATACTTCATCGCTTGAAATCTCGAGACTCTATTGTTGTCCCAACATCCTCTTGAGGATTGCCCTTAGCTGAGTGGTCACTTGGCTCAGGCTCTTGGTCCTCACATTATTTCCTTGTAGCAACTGTAGGAAGTGCTATACTCAGCTATCTCGATTGTTCTTTGACTTGCTTCATGGCTTCTTGGCACAATCCACACATGAACTCTAAGTGGGATGAAACATGGAGCCTGCACCAATTTGGTAGTAGAAATACCTTCAAATCCACATGGTATTTTAGCTCTGACCAATCCTTTGCTAATCTAGAGATGAGTTGGTCATATCTTTCTGCTACTGGGTCCTCATCATCACTTGGAACTAAAATCTGGTAATAAACAACTACGAACTGTAATTGTTCCCACTCCAAATCTTCATTTTCATATGCTTGGTCACTATCATTGACGAAGGAGAAGTCTTCCAGTCTAATTTTAGTTATGCCTTCATCATCATTTTCTGTTGTCGCAAGGCTGTCAACCTTTCCTTCTTGCTGATTTTTAGCTTCAGTGTCTATTGTCCCAGCACTAGTTTGTGTAGGATCTCCTAGTTCATCTGCAATGTGTTATCCTCTAGATGTTGATAGCTTTTTTGCCTCATGGGATGACTCATCCTCCTTGACAGTTGGCTGCTCCAAATTGTTCAAATTTCCTTTGACTTGGGTGATGATGCTTACACACAATGGACAAGTAAATTATGAATGTGGTGCATTGTGAAATCTGCACCAAATTGACATTAGTGCTTCCTCCAATCTTGGTTTGTCTTTGCTGCCCAAACATTCTTAGATCGGCTCTTCAAATCTCTTGGGTACCATGCTTGCCAATTCTTCCTCCGGGTCTATTAAGGCTAAAGGCTGATAGATTTCCCAAAAGGGAATTTCTCCCTACAAGACTCTTTCAATTCTACTCAAGAAGGTTAGACACTCCAATTCATTTTGCCTGCAAGTGCAATGGGTCCTACACTTATCTACCAATGTAAATTGCTGCAATGGTCTCTTCAATCTCCTATTGAAATATGCATGTAGTTGAGTCATGTTGATTTGTACATGCTTCTCCATTTCGACTCAGCCTCTTTTGCGTTCACAATTTTCTAATTTTCTATTTTAGCATTAAAAGAGATCTCTCTATCTCAGATTTCTTCATTGAAAGTGCTCATATCGATTTCCAACTTTTAGATTTGTAGCCTCAATAGGTTCAAACCCTCCTTCTAGCCCCAGTTTTGTTGATGGTGTTTTTATACACTTCACAATACAAGTAATGCGTAGGTACATCTCCTCTCTTGAAAGACAATATTACACAATAAAATTGCAGAACACTATCCCAAGGTCTCTAATGTCAAGTCTTGACAGTGCTTGGAATATCTCAGTTGATTTATGTGATTTGCTGGAATCACAAGGCAGACTTACAGATGAATTACAAAGTAGGGAAGTTGGATCTACAAATGGAGTTCTTAAGATGGGAGAGTTGTTGAGCGTTTGCCGCAAATTCAAACAACAATCTAGAACTCCATTTCAACATTGGATTTAGCTTTATAATGTGCAATGAACCTTTTCTAAGGTTACTTATTAAAAGAAAGGAAAAATGGAAAGAAAGAGAGAAGGTCGTTGGATCTGAAACTACGAATGAATAGTGATCATGGAGGCTGCTACAGTAGACAAACTCGCTAAACTGGGTTTTTCTTGGCCAAGAGGATCCTACAGTTACACAAAACCAATGCAATCTTCTAAGAACTATAGATTTTGAGTTTGCATACACACATCATGAACATGCAAGTGAACTAAGTTGCAACAATCAAATAAAGAAGCTTAGGATAACTTTGCATAGCAGCTTGTCATCAACAAGTGCCAAACATATGGGTTGATAGTTCAACAAATACTATAATAGCAAACACCATCATCACTTCCATTCAAAAACCTAACAACTAAAACTAACTTGGAAGGTAGAACTATGCACACATAATGAACAAACTCAAAAATTAACACCCATAGATCATGCAATGCTTCTTTGTATTGCTGCAAAATATTTTTACAATAGCTCTCCAACCCTTTACAAATGAGGGGGAGACCCCTATTTATAGTTTTCCAAAGCTCGAATGAAAGGCCAGGATTGAATTACATTGTGTGGCCCAGATTCAATTACATTAGGGCTTCACCTACCCCAAAATATTGAGCAATTTAAAATACATCTTTTGTGTTTTCCCTATTCTGTCTTGTAGTGGCCAGTCACTGTAGAAGTTTTGTCTTCTAGCTGATTTCCCTTTTACTGTTGTTGAAACTGACTAAAAGCTACCTTCTTTTCGATGGATTTGTAGCATTCTTCATTCGACCAAATGGGTTTGTTGATGATTGGCATCAGTGGATTGGTTGCCCCTGATTTAGGTGGACAACCCCCAAATATCATCATGATCTGGTGAAAAGTAAGATAGCCCCCCTTGCATTTTGTTATTGATTTCCTTTGCATAGGCCTTCTTCTGATGTGCACCACAAGGAGAGGTGGGAATAAAATGAATGGTGATAGGAGCCACATGTTTTTCCTTCTTCAAATTTCTCAATGGGTCTCCCAACGGACCTGTGGTACGCTTCTTGAAACCTGCATGCATGAAGTGTCGTAAGTGATTCCGTACACAAATCTATGCAAATGTTAATCAAATATTACAAAATCCTTGTTATACCCATCCATGCATCATGAAAAGATCATAATATTTAGCCTAAATTTCCATTAGCAGCTTACTGGAGGGCGTTTGAACATTTTGGGACCGAGATGCTGAAATGATGTTTAGAAAGGGCGAACAAGGTAGGGCAACCCAGATGGAATCTCTCGGCTTCAAATTTGGAATTTGAAAAGTTCATGCAGGAGAGAATGTAGTTTTAGCATGTGGGTCAAAGCTTGTTTCCAAATTGGGAGATTGTTTGGACATTTTAGAAATGAGAGGCCAAAATGTTATTTTGAAAACAACGAACAGGGTAGGCCAACCCGGATGGTATCTCTCGGCTACAAATTTTGAATTTGAAAGGTTCATGTAGGAGAGGATGCAATTTTAGCATGTGGGTCAAAGTCTGTTTCCAGATTACGAAAGCATTTGGACGTTCCGAAAATGAGAGGCCGAAATGCTGTTCTAGGAATATTGTTTTGAAAACAACAAACAAGGTAGGCTAACCCCGATGGTATCTCCTAGCTGCTAATTTGGAATTTGAAAGGTTCATGCAGGAGAGGATGCAATTTTAACAAGTGGTTCAAATTCCATTTCCAAATTGGGAAAGCGTTTGAACGTTCCGGAAATGAGAGGTCAAAATGTTGTTCTAGGAATGTTGTTTTAAAAAAAATGATGAACAAGGTAGGCCGACCTGGATGGTATCTCCTGGCTCCAAATTTGGAATTTGAAAGGTTCATGCAGGATAGGATGTAATTTTGGCATGTGGGTCAAAGTACATTTCCAAATTGGGAAAGCGTTTGGACGTTTCATAAACGAGAGGTTGGAATGTTATTCTAGGAATGTTGTTTTGAAAACAATGAACAAGGTAGGCCGACCCAGATGGTATCTCCCGGCTACAAATTTGGAATTTAAAAGGTTCATGTAGGAGAGGATGCAATTTTAGCATGTGGTTGGAAGTCTGTTTTCAAATTGGGAAAGAGTTTGGACGTTCCAGAAACGTGAGGCTGAAATGCTGCTCTAGGAATGTTGTTTTGAAAATGACGAATAGGGTAGGTTGACTCGGATGGTATCTCTCAGCTGAAAATTTGGAATTTGAAAGGTTCATTCAGGAGAGGATACAATTTTATCATGTGGGTGGAAGTCTGTTTCCAAATTGGGAAATCATTTGGAAGTTCTAGAATTGAGAGGCCAGCATGTTATTCTAGGAATGTTGTTGCAGGAATGCTATTTTGAAATTTTCACAACTTCCTGAAACTTAATGAAACCTTGGCAGTCCACTTGGGCACCACAAAACATCCCAAATCCATAGGAAATCCATCCCCAAATTCAAAAATGAAGGAAAAAGTGAATCAAGCGAGCAGGGATGAGGCCCAGAGGACATCGAGGCAACAAGCTAAGGGAAAACCCGTAGGGGCACTTCCGTGAAAGAAAAAGACTTAGCGAAACTTAGATAGGTGAATTTTTTCAAGGGAATTTGATCATTTGATGACACCTGAGCAAATTAGGCTCCAAGAAAGGGGCACACAAAATGAGACAAGAGCAAAGCATCCCGTCGGGAGCGAAATAAGAGGGTCCCTACCTACGGCGGGGCGTATGTGCAAAACATGCGCGAAACATATATAGATAGATGCAAACTTATATAAATGTACATATCTGCACATAAGGAAATTAAAATGAAACACAAAAAGAGAAGGCATGCTCTCCACCCTACCATATTAGATCATGGAGCCTCATGGGCTCTCACCAAACCCTGAGCAAGAACATACATTGTCCACTTCTTTAATCAATAATGAAACCAATGTTTCTTATCAGACTTAATATACAACCTATCATTCTAATAACTCCTTTTTGAGAGTCAAAGAAATAATAACTAAAAAGGCACATCTAATTTTAGATATCTATATATTAGTGTATATTTTGTTTTTCAACCACATATATTGGCATTACATGCCTTGGATGTATTTGTAGGGATCTGTTGCTTGGATATATATGAACACAAAAAATATGTATGGAATTGTATGTAGACAATAGGTTTACTTTTTACCACTGTAATAAGAAGAGATATCAATATTTAATAATACATTCAATAAACAACCTATCATACATATGAATGCTATCTTCATCTAATCTCAGAGATATACATAACTTCACATAGGAAAAATAATATGAATCACACCGAAAGAAGGCATACTCTCCACCCTACCATATTGGGTCATGGAGCCTCATGGGCTCTCACCAAACCCTCGAGCAAGAACATACATTTCCCTCCTCTTTAATCAATGGTGAAACAAATGTTTAGATTATCACACTTAATATACAACCTATCATTCTAATAACTCCTTTTTTGAGACTCAAAGAAATAATAACTAAAAATGTGTATCTAACTTTAGATACCTATATGTCAGTGTAGATTTTGTTTTGCAACCACGTATATTGGAATTGCATGCCTTGGATACATTTGTAGGGATTTTTTTCTTGGATATATATGAACACAAAAAGTGTGGAATTGTATGTAGACAATAGGTATACTATTTACCACTATAATAAATAGAGAGATCAATATTTAATACTACATTTAATAAACAAGCTATCGTAGATATGAGTGTTATGTTCATCTAATCTCAGATACATACATAACTGCACATAGGAAAAATAATATGAAACACACCAAAAGAAGGCCTACTCTCCAACCTACCATATTGGATCATGGAGCCTCATGGGCTCTCACCAAACCCCTGAGAAAGAACATAGATTGTCCACCATTGTGATCAAAGGTGAAAGCCATGTTCCTTATTACAGCTAATATAGAGCTTATCAGTCTAACAATTCATTTTTGAGGCTCAAAGAAATAATAACTAAAAGGGTGCATCTAACTTTAGGTACCTATATATATTGATATACATTTTATATTGCAAGTACATATATACGAATTGGATCAATTGGATGCATATGTAGGTATTTTTTTTACCAAAAATGGGCACATATAACAAGCAATAACTACAAAGCAAAAAATTGTAGATATGTACAACATGAAAACCAAGGCAACCATAACATTGAAAATGGTTTTGTTGAATGGCGCAACATACGCCATTTTCATGTGCTTGCAGGGATAAAAAATGTGATGCAAGCAACACTTGTTTTGTCCTCTCACAAGCACATTATAGTGGTGTGTGTTTGTCCTCCATAATCACATAAACCACAATCTACAATGGCTATAAAAGGAAAAGCTATAAATGGTAATTTTTTTGTGGGAAAGAAATATTTTTTTCTCAAATTTTAAATGGAAGGTGTTATTACAACCATTCCAAATAAATGAATACCATATAAAAATTAATGTTCAAGCCCCAAGCCCTTCCAGTTGGCATTATTGCATGTGTTGGATGCATATGTAGGAATCTGTTGCTTGGATCTATATACACTTAAAAATAATGTTTAGAAACATATGTATGTGGAATTAGGTGTAGACAATATACACATGTAGATGGATGGAAACATATATATAATATATATATATATACATATGTGCACATAGGGAAAATTAAATGAAGCACAAAAAAAGAAGGCATGCTCTCCACTCTACCATATTGGGTCATGGAGCCTCATAGTGTTGAATAAACCAAATACTAAGAGCGGGGGTGAATCAATATCCACACAAACTCATTGAAAAATGCTTAAAATTTTATCTTAGCACAGAGCATATTAAAGTACAACATTCTGACATTAAGTCACACAACACAAGAACACCATATTTTACGTGGAAAACCCAATGAGGTAAAAACCACGGTGAGGATTAACTCAGAGTATACAAAGTTATATCAAATACCAAAAATAAGAGGCTCTATACCACATACAAAATCTGACTTCTTACAAGGACTTACTATCCCAAAATGGAGGCTCACTACCTACATAAATAAGCAAACATAAAATGGCTAACCGCCAGAGTTGAACTGAAAAGTTAAGCCACATGTGTAGGTTAAATCCTTTGATGCTCAATGTATTCTTGCTCGCATGACCTGATCTTCAACCATTGTTTGGATACTTTTTACATACACACTTCTTCTTCTTTTCGCATTCTCACTACTTATCCTTCATTACTTCACCAGTACTATACTTTCATCCTCCAACCATCTTGTATATATATATACCTGATATATCCGCATGCATTGATTAGGTCAGCCTAATCAGTGCAAAACATTTTTTGAAGATGATAAATTTTTGGCTTCATTAAAAAAGTATTTTACCCGTGTTATGCAACATCATGTCAGCCAGGATTAGCTTAATGTGAATCTCAAGAACTGATTCCAATGCATTAATCGATCATAAGAATATCTGAAAATACATGTATATGCACTTTCAACCGTTATAATCCTTTTCCCAAAACCTCAAATCATGTACAAATTACTAGAGAAGATATTTGGACCAACATACCAGAGATACTGAATCAAATACTGGATGAGATGAGTGTGACCTGCAAAGATCCTTTCACCGGTACAGAGTACTAGACCAACATGGTGACATCAATGAAAATATCTGACAAAATTCCAACAATCTCCCCCTTTTCCATTAATGGCAACATGTGCAAAAATCCTGATTCAAAATTCTCCAAGTCTTCTCCTCCAAATCTCCCCCCATTGACATCAATGGCAAAGGGCGCCAAAAATATGTAAACATTGTGACATCTAGTATTCAAAAAGTCCTAATTCATTCAAAATTTCAAAACTTTTAAACAAGAACTTCTTCAAACTAGAATGAAATTTGCCACTTGAAATACCTTTTTTTACCTCTCTTTGATAAAAGGATATAATTTCTTCCATTCAAGGACTGTAGTGTCCATTCTTGCACATACACTATCCAATATGGCCAATAGTGTGAAGGAGGATTACCAATCTACAGATGAACATTATTTCTCATAGTCTTCTACATCAGAGAGTATTCTGTAAAGATGGTCTAACCGGACCTGAACCACTTCCTTAAGAAGCCAGAAATTGTTTACTACGTCATCCCTTTTTCTCCGCACAATGATCATTTCAACCTAAAGATTAACAATTTTGAACCTTTGCTTTCCTTCTTTGTCCTAAAAAATATCAAATTTCTTTCCAATACTATTCACTTCAGCTTCTATTGCTTCAATTCTTCTTTGAAAATTATCAACTACAATAGACCATTGGAGACAATACTTGTATATGTCTATCATTTCGTTCATGCATTTCTTTGTCTCTACAATTAGTTCATATAACTTCTGCTTTTCCTTAGAACATCTCTTTTCACCTAAATCTTCCAACTTACGTCCTCCTAGACCTTCAAGTTTCATTCTCTCTTCAACTAATTCAACTAAATTTTTCAAGTAAAGAAAAAAAAATAGTAGATATATCAGTTCCTTTACGAAGTAGATATAATCAACTAAAGAATCAGGAATTTTAAGTTTGTTAATGGGTGAGGCCATACTCCATACATCACCAAATGTCTTCATTTTTCATTTTATTAACATGGACTGGATGCCTTCTAGATCGAAATATTAAGATCCAACCAAACATTTTTCTTCTTCTTTCTTTTCTTGAGAGATAGTAATCACATCTTCAGAGATAGATTTTATTTTCTTCGATTTCAGAAGGGAATCGTTAGTAACCACTTCTAATTCCTTCATCCCGGAGGAAGAACCTTCCTCAAATCAACTCACCATGAGCTCATCACATTCTACAATGATAAGAAATTATTTTTGCACACACTCGCTTTATCCTCTAAGCTTTCCAAGTGCCTGAATATTTGTTTTGCAATGGGAATCCCAAATTCCCACTCAACATCTTTCTTTCCCGATATAGAAATCAAAAAATAAATCACCAAATATGTAAGCAAGGAACCAAAACTGAATGGATATCCTTCTCCTAGTGTCATTTGTATATTCTTGGTAATATTTTCAAGAATTA
Organism: Sequoiadendron giganteum; assembly: GCA_007115665.2. Lineage (NCBI taxonomy): Eukaryota > Viridiplantae > Streptophyta > Pinopsida > Cupressales > Cupressaceae > Sequoiadendron > Sequoiadendron giganteum. The sequence continues at coordinate 462,318,480 of CM021100.1, read as the reverse complement.
GCTTACATAGATCAAATTGTACATTCTCTTTTACCATTTTATGCACTAGATAAACTACAATGGTTGAAGTAGAGCCTTCACGATTTTTTAAAAAGATTATATAAGAAATTTCATATGAAACATACCTAACTGAGGAATCACCAATAGTGCCCGAAGATATTTGCCAACTCTTGTCATTTCTTCCACTTCCTTGTATTTGATTGTTTTTCGTCCAAGAATTTCTCCAATGCCGCACAGTCCAGTAACCGGCTCAATTTCTTCTTCCGAAATGAGATAGGTTTTTTCCAATATAATTCTAAAATCATTGAATTTTCTTAGGAGGAACAAGATGAACTCCTTTCCAACAAAAAAAGGGAATTCTCCCCATATATCCAAACCTAGGGTTTGTATGTTTTGTAAATCGTTCATTTCCAACCCTAATTCCAATTTATTTATTTTTTGATGTTCAAACTCATCCATCTCAACTCCTTTCAACTTCAAAGGATACTACTTTTATAAATTTCCATCATAGCTCTCAAAATTTTAACACGAAAATTCTTCAGTTACCTTCTTTTGCTATCGTGAGATGGGAAATTTGCGTCGCCTATATCGAGTATGCACAATGATTTCATCGAGGGTCTTCAAATTGCTTCAAAGATGCTTCAAGAAGGTTCCAAGCACTCTATAAATTTTTCAAATGCATTTGATGATAAAAATGATTTGTGGGATCTCCTTTATACTTCATCATTTTTTCCTAATTCACATCAATTGCAAAAAGATGAGAAACTTATCTTCCATTTATACTAAGAAACCCTAATTTACTCCACTCAATAACATGCTTGAAAATTTTCTTTTGGTTTCTTTTGCATCACTTTTTTCTTGTAATTCTTTACAACATATTTATGTGCCAGCACCTGACACACTATATTTTTGGGGGTTTAATTGATTTTCTGATAAAGCTCCCCATAAGACAAAGCTAGGTCTAATTCCTAGAGGATTCATCTACACCATATGAGGGTACATATGAATTAGTAGACTCTGATCCTTCTTTATTTTTGGTTATGTGTAGGATCATCATGGAAAAAATAGACCCTTAAGTGGCGATGCAAATTCAAAAAATCAGAGTTAGGCGACTTGACGTAAAAATTTGAATAAGTTATCTATATTATTTCAAAAATATGTAAGAATAGAATGTGTAGAAAATTGAATGTAGTTTCTAAACTACTAGCTTTATTTAAAAAAATTAAAAAAATATTTGGTAAAAATTTGAAATTTCAATGCAATAGTACTTAAATTTGAGGGAAAAAATAAGAAGTAGGTGTCGCTTTGACCACCCTAACCACAATAAAATGATTTTTTTAATAATATTCTAGATATAAGGAGAGGAATCATGTCTCGATGTGATTCATATTTTTTTTTAATTTTTATCCGAGTAAATAATTAATTATGAATTTTTATTACAAATTTTAAAAATATAAAAATTCGTATTTTTTAGCACCTTAACTTGGTCAAAATTTCATGATTTTTTTTTGTTTTTTAAATCCTATAGTATGTGAAGTATAGAATGTGACACATGTTTTGGATTCAAAAATTATGATACCGTTTCAAAGATATAGATTTTTTTCAATCAACCTCGCAACTAGGAATTTAGTGGTAATTCAAATAGAAAATGAATAATAATAATTTATTAAATTCAAAGTAAAACATAATTTATATTGGTGGAAAGCTGAGAATCTCCTTTAAAAACCATTTTCATTTCATCAATTTTGGGTAAAAAAAAAGTCGTTAGCCACATGGCCCATTATATCACTTACATATTGCCACTTTTTGGCTCATCATGATCCTGCACATACCCTTTTCTAAATCTTGATCATTTCCTAATTAACCTCTTCCTTATCAATTTTTTCAACTGGTTTATCATCTACCACTGGAATAGACTACTCCCCTTTTCTATTTTTGCACACCTTTGAGATATGTCTTGGTTTCTTGCAATAATAGCAGACTATATTTTTCTGACTTATTTGATTTCCATTCATCCCTTTTCTTCATTGCTTCGCTTTATGTCCAAACATGTTATAGGTATAGAAATAACCATTGAATGATCGATTCATCATTTTTCCGTTGAACCTATTCATCATCATTCAACTAACTGAAGATATGCATTCAATATCTTTATGTCGTATCTTCTTGCATGTATAGCATTGTCTGGAGAGAAGGGACCAAAAAATTGATTCAACCTACTCCTACACTCAGTTTCCTTATAACCAAATTTATTACATGAAAAAAAAAAAACCTTTAAATGACGATTAATTTTGTGCATTTGGTTGTTAGACAAGCAGTTTCCTTCCAGAATCTCTTTTTTCTTCCCTCTATCTACTCTATTTGAATTCTACATTTTTTCATCAGCTTCATTTCCTAAGTCATTTTTGTCTTTAGAAGGTTTTTATCTTGATATCAATTCATCAATCTTGGTGGAGCTTGCCTTGAAATTCTCTTCATAGATTTTTTCTTTCTCAGTTTCTTCCTTAAGATTCATCACTTCCTGTTCAATCCTATGACACACATCAACTTTTCTTTGTATCACAGTTTTAAAACATTCTTCAACTTTCTTCTTTTCATCTATGTTTAATTTTAGTCTGGTATTCTCATCATTTGCTTTCTTCAACTCGTCACTCATTTCTCTATATCTTTCCTTTAATTTCTTTAACTGCTCTTTTAATTTTCCGGATACAAACATTTTCTTCATCAATATTTTCCTTCACGTGTCTATTTTCAATTTCAACCTTGTCAAGATCTTCAAGGGCAATCTGAAGCTCTTCTTTATCCATTTTTTCAATCTATAGGATCTCCCTCAAGTTGTTAAACTTCTCGAATGGAACCAGAGCTCTAATACCAATTGTTGAATGAAAAAGATACTAAGAGGGGGGGAGTGAATCAGTATCCACATAAATTCATTGACCAAATACTTAAAACTTTATTGCAGCACAAAGTAGATTATAGGAACAGTCTAACATTAAGTCTCACAACACAAGAACACCATATTTTATGTGGAAAATCCAATGAGGGAAAAACTAGGGTGAGGATTAACTCATAGTATATAAAGTTATATCAAATACTGGTAATAAAAGGTTCAATTCCACATATAGAAGCTTATTTCTTACAAGAACTTACTACCCCAAAATGGAGGCTCACTGCCTATAGAAATAAGAAAACATAAAATGGCTCACTGCTAGAGTTGAACTAAGAAGTTACACCACATGTGTAGGTCTAGTTCCTTTGATGCTCAATGTATTTACTTGCATGACCTGATCTTCAACCACTGTTCAGATAATTTTCTCATACACACTTCTTCTTTTCACATTCACATTGCTTATGATCCATCATTGCTTCACCACTACTACACTTTCATCCTCTAACCATCGTGTATATATATATATATAAATATATACCTAATATATCTACATACATTTATTAGGTCAACCTAATCGATGCAAAACATATTTTAAAGATGATAACTTGTCAACTTAATAAAACAAGTATTTCACCCATGTTATGCAGCATCATGTCAGCCAAGATTAGCTTAATGACGAAATGCAATCTCAATAACCGATGCCAAAGCATTACTCGACCATAAGAATATTTGAAAATACATGTATATACACTTCCAACCATTATAATCCCTTTTCCAAAACCTCAAATCATACACATTACCAGAGAAGATATATGGACCAACATACCAAAGATACCAGATCAAAATACCAGATGAGATGAGTGTGACCTACACAGATCCTTACACTGGTGTAGAGTATAAGACCAACATGATTACATTAATGAAAATATATGAAAAACTTCCAACACATAGGATATCACCAAACCATCGAACAAGAACACACATTATCTACCATGCTTTAATGGTTAGATCAATGTTTCATATTACAATTAAAATAAACCCTATCATTCTAGTAATTCCATTTTGAGGCTCAAAGAAATAATAACTAAAAAGGTGAATCTAACTTTAGGTACATATATCGCTCTAGATTTTATTTTTGCAACTGCATATATCTGGATTGCATGCTTTCGATGCATATGTAGATATATATTGCTTGGATATATAAACACACAAAAAGTATATGTAGAGATGTATGTATGTGTAGAAATGTATGTATGTGGGATTAGATGTATACAATCTACATATATAGATAGATGTGAACTTATATATGTATGTATATATCTACACATGTATGTACTTTGGCCGAAATGTTTGTTAGCCTTCCTGGTATTTAACCTTTTCGATGTTTGGCTCCCGGTCAAGAAAAAGGTGGTGGTTTTTAAAATTTTTATATTAAAATCATTTGACACATCGGTAGATAAGGGTATAAAAAAAAAACACTAGTTGGGATCAAAATTAATTGTTCTATGGTTTTCATGTAGTGGTGATGGTTGTAATATATATATATCATTATAGGTTTTGTTTTGTAAGTATATATATGTGTTGCATTCCTTTCATGCATAATAGGTAGTACTATATATGAATGTTGGCTAAATTTAAATTCACATATGTTTTGGATGTTGTTTTTCTTTTACTTTTTTACAAAAACAACTGGAAAATTCTAGGCCTGAGATAATTACTTCACACAAGAATAGGTACAACATGTTGTAGTTAACAAGAGAAATTTGAATAAATGCACAATATTTCTCTCGAAAAGGAAAGCTGCAACTGGAAATTGAAACATATATATGTGTTCTTTTGTCAAATATTTTTGCAATTTTTGGATGAGTGGACACAAGGCCAAGCCATGCCAAGTAGAAATTAATTCTTGTGGCCAACAAAAAAATAGCAGTTTTCTTATGAAAAGAATAAACATAGGAAGTAATATATATGAAATTTATCTGCATCGTATTTTACATACATGTACATATCTGCACATATTGATGAATGTTGTCCATGTCTAATTTGACAAACATACATATCTACACATAGGGAAAGTAAACCAAAACACAACAAAGAAGGCCTACTCTCCAACCTATCATATTGGGTCATAGAGCCTCATAGGCTCTCACCAAACCCCCAACAAGAACATACATTACCCATCACTATGATCAATGGTGAAACCAATGTTTCTTATTATAGTTAATATAAAGCCTATTATTCTAAGCATTCCTTTTTGAGAAGGAAACAAAACAATAAACATGGGGAGGAATATATATGAATGTTGTCTACATCTAATTTCACATACATATATATCTGCACATTGGAAAAGATAAATGAAATAAAACAAAAGAAGGCCTACTCTCCATCTTACCATATTCGGTCCTGGAGCCTCATTGGCTCTCACCAAACCCTTGAGCAAGAACATACATTGTTCACCACTGTAATTAATGGTGAGATCAGTCTTTCATATAACACGTAATATAGAGGGTAAGTGCAAGAAGTTGAGTCCATGAAACATGGAAGTTTTTGCCTTAGCCAAAAAAATGAATTCGGCATTGCAAAAACGGGATCTCATTTTTAATAAACGATCCCGTTTAGGTTTGGGATCTGAAGCCTAAAATCAAAAAACGAGATCCTGTATTTAAAATAATGGGATCCCATATTTTTAAAAATGGGATCCCGTATTTTAAAAAACAGGATCCCGTATTTTAAAAAACGAGATCTCGTTTAAAACGGGGTCCTGTATTTTTTAGAAACGGGATCTCATTTAAAACAGGTTACCGGTTTTAAAAATTTCCATTTTTGGAAAATTTCCAAAACGAAATCCTATTTTGAAAAGTTTCCATTTTGGAAACTATCCATTTGAAAAATTCTATTTTTGGAAATTTTTCAAAACAGGATCCTGTGTTTGGAAATTTTCAAAAAATAGAAAATTTTCCATTTTTCGCAATTTTCAAAACGAGATCCCGTTTTGTAAAGCGGGATCCAGTTTTGTAAAAGCTTAAAAAATGATTTTTTAATAAATTTTTAAAATATGAAATTGGTTTTGCTTTGTGGTCGGGTTTTTGCCTTGGATTTTGGTTCGGGAAAAGCATTGGGAGTTTGAGCCTAGGCCTTCAACCTGGTTTGACTTGCAAGTTGAAGGTTCTAACAGTGTCAGAGAAAAATACTGAATTTGGACATATGGCTGATGAATATTTTTGTAGAATTTTTTGACGAAATTAAAACCCATTTTAGATGAGACAATGTAGATTCCAAAGGTGTAATTTTTTTTACAATTGGATTATTTTTTTTATTTTTCAATTAATTTCTGATGAAACTAGTCCATAAACTTTAAATACCAAAGTTTTTTACTATTTTAATAAATTTTGATCAACATAACATTTTACGAACGAATTGCACGAGAACCAAATTTAGACAATTCTTTTCATTTATTCTTAAAAAAATTGAAAAATGATAAGTTTAGGTCATCTTATGCGTGTTGTACACAATGATTTTTCAAAACGATAAATATGCCTACTAAAAAATTAATAAAAAAAAAAATATTCAATAAAAAATATCAAAAAAATATCAAGAACAAGCTTCAGTGAGTCAGACATCTTTTCCCAAAAATATTTAGAAAAATACAATAATTTAGGTCAAAATATGGATGTCGTACACATGCACGGTATGGTAAAAAAAAAAGACTTTTAAATAGTGGTTTTTAGAAACGCTTATTCAAACTCAATTTGTACAATCTAGGTATTGAAATAAATTACATATTTGGAAACTAGACTTTGAGTACTACATTTTATGATTGGTGACTTTTTCAAAGTTTCCATCTCTAAGTGCTTCAAATTTGAAGATCAATGTGTCAAATTCTGAAAATCAGGGAAAACACCCACTTTTTGGCGAGAAAGTGGACTCAACTTCTTGCCAGCACCCTAGAGCCTCTCATTCTAAGAACATCTTCCAAAAAGAATCTCCCAACCAAAAAAGTATATTAAATTGGTAATCCCAAAAGAATAAATATTCGAATGAGTATATATGAATGTTTCCTGCATCTAGGTTCACACACATTCATATGTACACATAGGGAAAATTAAATTATACACACAAAAAGAAGGTGTAGTCTCGAACCTACCATATTGGGCCATACAACCTCATAGAGTTTCACCAAACCCCTGAGCAAGAACATACATAGTCTTCCATTATGATCAATGGTGAAACCAATTTTTCATCTTACTCTTAATATACAACCTGTAATTCTAAGAAATCATTATTGAGGCTCAAGAAAAAAAAACTATCCTTCAAAAGGAAGAAACATAGGAAGTATTTGATACCCATCTATTATTGATTGTTGTTCAATAGCTTCAATTTTTTTTATTTCATTTATGATCTCCATGTAGTGGCAATTGTTGTAAAGCAATAAAATAGTCCACATATACGCTTACAAAGAAAAATCTATATAGATATATATGCATCTAAAGTTATATGTAGACCAAACACATATATATCCATAGGTGGACTTGTCAATAGAGAAATCACCACGAGAGAAAAGGAAATAAACATCACTTAGCAGAACTTGGCATGGCAACATTGTTTCATGTATGGTTTTCATATAGTGTCAACGGCCAAAATAATATTTAGGATTCTAAAGTTACCAAAGAAATTGAACAGTTTATGTTATTTTCAATAAGGCATTGTTGATTGTTGTTTTGTAGTTTCAACTACTATCAAGTCTGCAAGCCACCATTGTGACAAGTGTCTTTGCAAACATAACACATAGATATCCACACGTAAACTTGTCAATACATGTGAGAACATATGTATATATGTTTAAATATAGATATTTATGTATGTTGCCTGAGCACATGAAATAAACATAACTTGGCACAACTTGTCATGGCAACATTGTTTCACATATGGGTCCCATATATTGACAATGGTTGCAATAATAAATTGCATTTATAATTTACAATATTAATTGAGCAGTTTATGTTATTTTCAATAATACATTATTCAATGTTGGGTTGTAGCTTGAGTTGCACAACATAGATAGATATCCACATATATACTTGTCAATGCATGTGAGAACATATTTATGTATAAGTTTAAATGTAATTATATGTATCAAACAATATAATTGTAGATATATATGCATGTTTTGTGCATCTTCTTTTAGATACATATATGTGTGCATTTTTATTTTTTGTATGGGTATTTTGATGCAATAGAACATTTTCTCTTTTTCCAAGTGTTTGTTTTATTTCTTTGAGTAACATTAATTTTTCTAAGTTCAAGATAGGGAATTTGAAATTGTAGCCATTTTCACTATTTTCATTGTTTTGAGAACTCTTATGGAACTACAATATTATTTCATGTATGGTTTCTATGTAGTGGCAGTGGATTCAATAACCGGTCTACGATCATAAACTTAGCGAACCAATAAAATAGTTTATTTTATTTTGAACTAGGAATTGTTGACTATTGTTCTGTAGCATCAATTGTTATGAGGATTGTGAGAAACCACTATGGAAAGGTTTTTGGCACATAAAACACATAGATATCCACACCCAAACTTGTGAATACATGTAAGCACGTATATATAAGTTTAAATGTAGATAAATATCTATGTTGGGTGCATCTAATTTCATATACACAAATATGTGCAGGCACTTTTCCTATGTATATATATCTACAAGGAAGAGATAACTAAGTATGCATGGAAGGCATGGTGCACATATATATACACTTACAAAGTAAATATCTATAGATATATGCATATGAAGTTAGATACATAGAACATACACATGAACCCATATGTAAACTTGATAATAAATGCAAGTACACATATATACTTGCATGTATATATATATATATAAATATATATTTACATGCACTAACAAGTTTAAATGTAGACATACATATATGTTGTGTGCAACTTACTTTAGCCAAACTTAGACCTATAATTCAGAAACAAGGCTTAAAACAATAATAGTCAAAATTGAATCTTATTTCACTTAATATAGAGCCTATCATTCTAAGTAATGCAACTGTAGAAAATTTATTAAAGATAGACATATGCAACATAACTTTATGAACTCGTATGTAGTAGAAATATACTTTACACTCAACCAATACAAGAAGATTAAAACCACAAATATCAAATGACAAAATTATGAAACCTCCTATTTTGTGGTTTTCCCTTATTGTATGCACTTTGGCTGGAACTTTCGTCAACCTTCCTAGTTTTTAGCCCATCTGAAATTTGTCTCTTGATCGGGGAAAAGTTGGTGGTTTTTTTAATTTTTTATATTAAAAGTGTTTGGTGTGTCGATAGAGAAGGGCAATGAAATTAAACGCTAGTTGGGATCAACATTAATTGTTGTATGGTTTCTATGTAGTGGCGATCATTGCGAAGTAATAAAATAGTTCATGTTATTCTCGATAAGGCATTGGTCATTGTTGATATGTGGCTTTAACAATACAATTTTATTTGTGGTTCTTGTATACTAGTGATCGTTGGAGAGGAATTAAACAGGTTCTATGTTAATAATTTTCAAAGGATAGTTTTTCATTTTTATAGGCCTCAATAAGGATTTTTTAGTATCAAAGGTTGTATATAAAGTGAGATGAAACATTGGTATCACCATTGATTATGGTCCTAGACTAACATACATTGACTACCAACATAATCAATGGTGATATCAATGTTTTTTATTACACTTATGAATGTAATACATGTGTAAAATGTAGATAGACACATACACACTCACACATACATACAAATATTCAAATCTAGATCCATATATGCAAACAAATTCATTACAAACACATATATCTACACACATCTGTATCAAGAATTGTATGCATACATGTTTATGTGTATGCATATGTAGATGTATGCATGCATACAACCATGTCCACAAGTATATTGATAAGAGCACCTATAAATACTGGTACATCTGTTGAATAGGGCGATCAAAATTTCACCTTCACAGAAGCTCACCATCTTGGCTCACAATATTTGATAGCAAGTAAAGGCACAAAACAACACCAAACGATGCCTCATTGAAAATTGCACAAAATTTTGCTATGTTTTCTGAGGTTTTTAATGGAAGGCGTTATTATAACCATCACAGCTACATGGAAACCATACAATAATTAATGTTGATTCTAGGATAACGAGCTTCTGTGAAGGTACAATTTTGATCATTCGTTGTCGATATTTTGTGAAGGTGGATGGAGGTTCTTTTTTGTTTTTTGCATGGGGTGATGGTTGCAAAAGCAATACAAAAGTCTTGACTCTGATAATTTTCTCCCCAAAAATGAAACACAACGAAAGAAGGTCTACTCTCCACCCTACCATATTATGTCATGGAGCCTCATAGGCTCTCACCAAAACCTCAAGCAAGAACATGCATTCTCCACAATTGTGATCATTGGGGAAACCAATGTTTCTTATTGAACTTAATATAAAAATAATCGACACCATACGCAACCCATAATTGAAACAATATTGGTTTTAAGAGTATCATATATGACATAAAAATTTACATTAAATCAACACAAAATGTGAAACATAAATGAAACAATATTGGTTTCAACAGTGACCCAGATGAAAAACCCACAAAACAAAATAATTCATAGTAATAAACCCATGGAAAAAAAAAACCCGCACGTGGACAATTTTTTTTTAACAACACCTTATCAAAAATGAAACAATATAGCCAAAGCTAGAGAAAAAAAATCAATAATTCCTTGTGGAAAACAACATAAACTATATAACATTAACTATTTTATTGCGTTGCACCCATCACCACAAAAGAATAGATACATATGTTTCAATTGACAGTTGCAGTTTTCCTCTTCGAGAGAAGCATTGTTCATTTATTCTATCTATGTATGTGTGCTTTAAAATAAGTTGTGTAACCATAGAAATATCAAAGATAGACATATGCAACATAACTTTATGAACTCACATGTACCAGAAATATACTCTACACTCATCCAACACAAGAAGATTTAAACCACATATATCAAATGACAAGATTTTGATTACATTCAACATTTTAACCATGTGCAATGATTGAATGTGGAATAAACAAAATTGGAAAAGATGAGAAAAACACAAAACAAAAGAATTCATAGTAAAAAACTCATGCAAAAAAAAAAAATAGAATGGGTTGAATGCTAGATTTGAATATTGTCTTTATATATGAATTTAATTTTCATCTAATTTCACATATATACATATCTGCACATAGCGAAAATAAAATTAAAGAAAATAAAAGAGGGCTTTCTCTCCATCATGTCATAGTTTAGTGAGAGCCTACCTTTTCTTTCTGGTTTTGTTGCTATGTTTCTTGTAGAACTAGTTATATATTAAGACAATACACTATAACTAATAATGTTTAACAAAAATGGATACACAACTTTTGTTTTGTATTGTTTATGTCGATTATAGTTTTGTTTTCCTTTTGGTGTGTGTCCCTCATTTTATTTTATGTTGTTTGTGTAATACCCCTCCGTTTTGCTTCTTGTTCAAGTTGCTTTATGCTATGTTTGGTTGCAATTACTTTGATATTGGATACATTTTGTTATGATGTTTTGATCGCTACTATTGAGTGACAACTATTATTGTGAGATGTAGTTATCTGATTATTGTTTCACTTGCATTATGGATTAATGATGTTGTAGAGTTAACATGAGATGTTATTATGAGATTATTGGAATTATGATGGAAGTGTTAGTTTCGATGAGTGTATTGGTGAAGAAGACGGTTTCGCATCACTCGCTTGTGAGCGCCCTACGAATCCGTAATTCCTTCTTCACGGTGTGTATTATATGCTGGATATATTGTATGATGTTGTTTACTTGGTTGCAGGATTGCAGGTACATGACATCGACTCCACCTGGTTTCATAGGTTTGAGCGTGTCGATCCAACGGTTAAGTTGAACGGGAGATAGTAGCTAGGTAACATGTGTCAAGTCTATGCCCTAGCCTTAGTGTGTCGTCAGTTGTGTGTGTCGAGTCATTGTCTGTCTTGCTTTGATGTTATTTAATTCTGAAGCATTCTTGATGTGGAAATAGATATTTAGAATAATTGCATTTAAATCATGTTGATGGTTATTTAATTTAAATAATGCAATGTGGATAAAAGTTTATATTTAAATTAATTAATTAGATTTAATTTATTTAATTAATTAAATTTAATCCAAGGGGTTGAATTTAGTTATTAAATAATTAAATTAATTAATTAAACGTGATGCAAGAGAATGAAAGGAAATAAAAGAATTAGAATTAATTTTGGAATTTAATTCCAACGTGTGGGAATTAAATTTGAAATTGTAATTAAATGTTTATTTGGAAAATTAGTTGCAACTTTGGAAATTAATTTATTATTTGAAATTGCATTAAATTGAAAGTGGGTTTTTGAAAAGTGAAATTAAAATTGAAATTGAAAGTGAAATTGAAATTGAAATATCTAATTTGCATGTAATGTGAATTAGGGTTGTAAATATTGAAATTGAAATTGAAATTGAAATATCTAATTTGCATGTAATGTGAATTAGGGTTGAATTAGGTATTTTTGATTTATAAGAATATATGTTTTAATTTTAGGAAAAAAAAATCTTTTAGAAAGAAAAAAAATACATTTTTACAGCAGGGAAGAAATTTTGGAAAATTTGCACAAGGGTTTGGAGAAAGTTTAATTGTAGAATTGATTGAAGGAAAGATTGTTTGCATTTGTTGGATTTTGGATTGGATTCATTGGAGGATTGAAGAAAATTCAGGAAATCTTTGGAGGAGGCTTGCATCAGAAATTCATCTCTTCCTATAGCTTCTTGTACCAGGTTTTCCTCTTTGTGTTTTATTGTTCTTGATTGTTTTCTTTAAAATGGTAATGATTAAAGATTTGTTGGTTAAATCTGTTTTAGAAAATAGATTTGATATTAGAAGAAAAGAATTAAATAAATTTTCAGACTTTGCTTGTGAAAATTCTTGAGTGAAAATTGTGAAAACCTTAGTTGAACTTAAATTATTTGGAAAAATTGATTTTTTTGTTATTGAAATCAAACATAGAGATTGAACAATGCATTTAGAATTTTTTTAGAAAATCAAACCCTTTGTTATTATTAAAAATCGGATTTTAAAATCTGCAGTATAGTTATATTTTCATGGCAAAATGGTCTGGTTGCGCCACCTATAACTTCACTTTCACAAACTGGATTTTCAAGAAATTTAAAGGGTTTTTTTATTTTAAAGTTTGCTTACTCCTGTCCAAAAATGGGAAATACCCAGATCGTATTTTTTGAGTTATGCTTGAAACATGAGACTGCTGTTATATTATTTTCCCATGGCTGTTCTGAAAATAAAATAATAATAAATTGATATTTATAAATATTAATATTTTAGGTATTGTTATTATAATATTAAAATATTATCTAATAATATTTTATATTCTAATATTTAATACTAAATTATTATATTTATTTATATTATTTTAAATAAAATTTGTATATTTGATTAGTGGAATTAATATTATAAACGTATGGGGAAATTATTGTTTATTTTAAAATGGCATGTTAAAGTTTAATTGAAGGAGTTAAATATTTGATTTAGATAATTCATAATTTAAATTTAGTTGTGGAATTTAAATTCATGTGTGAAAGGTCCACTTATTAATTTGATTTAATTGGATAAATATATATTTATATTTTGGAAAATTAGTGATAAGGGATATTTTATTTTGAATTAAACAATTTAATATTCTGTAAAGAATAGAAGAAATGTTAATGATTAAATATATTTAATATTAATTTATATTTAGTAGATATATAGTGAAGGTATATATCCATTTGAGAGAATAAATAATATTTTATATTATTTTATTCTGTTGTTTGCAAATTGGGTATTATTAGTGTTTTAAAAGAAATGATTAGTATGTGTAGAAAATGTATAGAGAAAGATATTTTTTAATAGAAGTAATTACTTGATTTAAAAGAAAATATTTATTTTGTTAATATGATTGAAGAAAATATATTCAAATGTATATATATATCCATGAGTATTTTCAATCAGTATTTACCTTGTTTTAATTGAGTGCGTGTAATTTAGCCTTGCATGAAGAATTTAAATGATAAGTTTTGAATGTATGGTCAAAATTGATAAGGAAAAAGATATTTAAATATATTGAAGAATTATAGAAATATTTATATTTAAATGTTTGTTTTAATTATGAGATTTAATTATAAACAATATGAATGCGTGGCCATATAGACAAGCCAAAAGATATTTTTATACATTGATGAAATTTCATGTTTTTAAATGGATGGTTGATGAGACATAGACTCCGGATAGAAAATTGGAAAAGATTGTTTGCAATAGTGTTAGGTTGTATTATAAGTAAATTTAGGAACTAACTACATTGAAAAAGGCAAATAGTTATTATGTTCTATTTAGTTTCATAGAGAAATCTAATCATTGTGAATGGAATATTAATGGTGTCTATATAACATGGAGCATATATATATATATTCAGTGTAAAATTCATTATCGTATTTTATTTTAATGAGATGCATGCAATGTATTATTGAATAGAGATTTAAAAATGGATTGATTAGTGTATATGGAAAATGGATAGAGAAACAATATGTTATTATATCAAAGTGATTGAATGTTTTAAATAAAAAATTGAATGAGATGTAAGATTTGGTTAGGAAATGGAAAAAGTTTACTTGCATGGATTTGTGTCGATTTAAAAGTAAATTAAGAAGTTGTTTTATTGATGAGGTAATCAATTATGTTATTTATTAATTTCTATTTAGATTAATTGAATCATTGTGATTGGATTATGAAAGAGATATGGATTTAGTATATCCAAAAGTAGTATCTTCCTCATGCTTATCTTAAAAGATTTAATTCTTTGTATTCAGTAAAGGGAAGTAAGTTTAATTATTTTAGATTTCCAATAATGAAAAGAGAAATAGGGGTTATGATTATTTTAGATGATCTACTTATCATGTCTTTGACTTTGTCAACACTACCTATTGAATGAGTATGGATTTAGGAAATCCAAATATTAGATTTGATTGATGACTTGAATGCTTTTGTTGCTATGTCGTCAAGTTGCATTGTTGGTTTTGGGATTTAGTGTTAGTCCTAAATTTTAAGTCTTCCAGAAGAACTAAGAGGATAAGGGTTGTTGAATCTTTATGTAATCCAGTTGTTTCCCTTGGGTAGTGCATGGCGTCTTTTCAGTTTTATCCAGTTTTCATGAACGGGGATGTTTGCACCTCCTTGATTTAGGAGCGGATTATGGGATCCGTGTCTCCTTGTATGGAGTGACCTTGTTATGTGGTTTCATCTTGTTTCCTCCTATGAAAGGAGTGGACTATGTGTTGTTGCCTCCAAGATGTTTGGAGTGAGATCTTTTGTACCTCCTGTGAAAGGAGTGGACTATGTGATTGTTGCCTCCAAAATTTTGGAGTGAGTTTCTATTATTTGTATCTTCCTTGTGTTGGAGTGGATTATGATGCCTAGCTGGTATGCACTTGTGGTTTCCTTGGTGGATTGTTTGGATGCGTGTTGTCGAATAGAAGAGTGGCTTCTGTTAGGCGCCAGAGCCCAAAGAGGTAAACTGGATAACCTTCAGGAGTGATGTAAACAAATGATAATTAAAATAATGTACTTAGAAGATTAGGACTAACTTCTCACATTAATCAAGATAATTTTACCTCACTCATAGACACAAGGGCTTGTTTAGACTTGGGATGAGTGAGAAGGCCTAGAATGGCAAGATCAACTATCTAGTTCTTGCGAGAGGTAGTTGATTCCGCATGAGTGAGTATGAGTGCCGGGATTCGGTTGAGGCCACCAAGATTACTTGTGCCGGAGCCTATGAAGAATGCCTAGAGGAGATCTCATGACAAACCTTGCGATGACACTCTATCTATGACAACTGTTGTTAATTATTTTATGTGTATGGTTATTTGAACCTACTTGATCTACTTTATGTCTGGAAGCAATGTGACCTATGTCAGTGATGTTGGAATTGTACTTGTATTGTACTTGATGTGTACATGTATGGCATTTGATTTGTACTTGTATTGTACTAGATTTGTACGTGCATTGTATTTGATTCGTACTTGCATGGTGAATGAGTTGTATTTGATTCGTACTTGTATAGTGAATGAGTTGTACTTGTTAATTCATCTGGTTGGTTATAACAGTATGAGTCAGTATGAGTCTGCTTTTGGTAGTGGTTGTAGATCTTAGTCCATGTTACTTTGTTACTATCTCTTAGCATAGGGGGTGGGCCTTCGGGTACCACATTGGTTGGGTGGAACATGCACCAAAACCGTTGGGTCCCCATCTATCTTCAGTACTTGGTGGCGAGACATCCAGATGGACAACTCGCGGTTCTTGTTGTATTATCTTGTATTGTAATATTTTAACTTGTGTAAGTTATTTTATCCCTCTTATGTTTATGAGGTGGAATCTTGTAATTGTAATCTTATGTACTATTGCCTCATTCTGGGAATGAGTGATGTATCTATTGGATTAAGATAATGTTTATGAGATTGTATCTCGGTTGATTATTTTTTTATGTTATGTGATATTCTTATGATGTATGATGGTGATTTCATAAAGTTCATAAGGCTATGGTTATATGTAATATGTATATGTGGGTTTAAGTAATCCTAACCTTGTAGCCTTAGAGGTTGTTGTTAATTAGTAAGTGAATGTGTATATTAAATGCACTTTATAAAAAAAAAAATTGGTTCGCTTATGATGTTAATTGCAACTTCCTTTAGGGTTGCAAGGTGGGGCATTACAGTTTGGTTATAAACTTATGTTGCCCTATTCAACACATGTATCAATATTTACAGTTGTTCCTATATATATACTTCTGGACATGGTTGTATGCATGTATACATCTACATATGCATATATATTAACATATATGCATGAAACTGAATATTATGAGTGCATACAACATCTTGATATAGTTGTGTGTAGATATATGTGTTTTTAATGCATTTGCATGTGTATATACATGAAAATTTGAATGTTTATATGTATATGTGTGAGTATGTATGTCTGTATATTCATTTTCTACATGTATCTTTGAGGTCATGCATTTATCTATATATTAATATGTATAGTTTTTAATATCAATATATGTATTTGCTTCTTGTGTGGTTTGATTGCCACATATTCTTATATCTCCACAATTTTTGTTCACTATTTTGAATGTTTGTATGTATGTGCAGGTGTATATGTGTGTATATGGTTGTTTCTGATAAGGTGTTGTTCAAGGAAAAAATAGCTAATGTTATAAAATTTATGTTGTTTTCTATAAGGACTTGTTCATTGGTTCACATTTTATGCTGAATTTTTTGAATCAGTTTGTTACTATGAGCTTTTTGTGTTTTGTGGTTTTTCCATCTAGGTCACTATTGAAACCAATATTGTTTCACTTATGGCTTCCATTTTTTGGCGATGGTTGTAACGCAATAAAATAATTAATTTTATATAGTTTATGTTGTTTTCCATAAGCCATCATTGCTTGTTGTTCTCTAGCTTAGGCTATATTGTTTCATTTACAGTTTCCATTTTGTGGCGATAGTTGCAACAAAATGAAATAGTCTATGTTATACAATTTATATTATTTTTCATAAGGCAATGTTGATTGTTGTTCTCCAGGTTAGGCTATATTATTTCCTCTCTGATAAGGTTCTATTGAAAAGGGACTATATTTTTTGTTGAAACCAATATTGTTTGATTTATGGTTCAGGTTATGCATCGATGGTTTTGCATGGGTTTTTTGCTATGATTTTTTGTGTTTTGCAAGTTTTCCCATCTAGGTGGTTGTTGATACCAATATTGTTTTGTATATGCCTTTTGTTTTGTGGTGATGGTTGGAATGAAATAAAATAGTTCATGTTGTTTTGCATAAGTCATTGTTGATTGTTGTTCTCTAGCTCAGGTTGTATTGTTTCATTTATGGCTTCCATTTTGTGTCAATGGTTGCAATGCAGTAAAATAGTTAATGTTATAGAGTTTATGTTATTTTCCATAAGGCATTGTTTAGTGTTGTTATCTAGCTTTGGCTATATTTTTTTGTATTTGATTTGCAGTACAATAGTAAGTGTTATAGAGTTTATGTTGTTATCCATAAGGTATTGTTGACTGTTGGTGTATAGCTTTGGCTATATTCTTTCCTTTCTGATAAGGTCCTGTTGAAAAAAATAATTTCCTAGGTTGTTATTGAAACCATTGTTATTTCATTTGAGGTGTGAGTGTGTATTTTTGTATATTCATTTTCTACATGTATCTTTGAGGTCATGCATTTATCTATATATAAATATTTCTAGTTTTTAATATCAATATATTTATTTGCTTCCTGTGTGGTTTGACTGTCACATATTCTTATATCCCAAGAATTGGTGTTCACTATTTTGAATGTTTATATGTATGTGTGGATGTATATGTGCGTATATGGTTGTTTCTCATAAGGTCTTGTTCAAGAAAGAATTTTCTAGGTTGTTGTTGAAACCATTATTTTTTTATTTAAGGATTTTGCTTTGTGGTGATAGTTGCAATACTATATAGTTTATATTATTTCATTTATGGCTTTTGTTTTGTGGACCAATGCTTGCAACAGAGTAAAATACTTAATGTTATAGAGTTTGTGTTGTTTTCCATAGGGAATTTTTGAGTGTCGTTATCTTGGTTTGGCTATATTATTTCATATTCAATTCACAATACACTAGTAAATGTTATAGAGTTCATGTTGTTATCCATAAAGCATTGTCAACTATTTTTCTATGGCTTTGGCTATGGGTGATCCCTCAATACTGGTTTACAATTTTTGGCCAAATTGGACGCTGAACTAATTTTTTCCAACTAAATCTTCAGTTTCAAACACCTATAGCAACTAAACCATGAGGAATTTGAAGATGATGCAAACTAGTGATTTGTGATTTTTTTTCTGTAGATTCTACATATATTTTTTTAAAAAAAATTGGAGTCATATTTCACTTCTTTTTCCATCTCCTTCTAAAACTAGTTTTTTTCAATTAACACCATTTTTAAGGAGTGATGCTCACCATATAAGACATAATTTTTTTTCCATGAAGGATAAAAGTCTAATTGTTTCGAATTCAGATTTTTCACTATGATATCTAGTGCTTCCAATTTGTTTCATAGTGTTTTATTGAATATTTTTTCCTTAATCAAGTTTTAAAGTCAAACCAATTACAATTTAGACATAGGCGGACCGTATAAGATAAAAAAAAAAAAAATTATGTCTCAAAATTCAATTATTAATTTTTGTTGGATCAAGCACTTCATTATCTAGTGCACTCATATTTTTCAAAAAAAAAATTATAATCTTATATTTTTCCACATGTGCAGAATAGAGAGATTGATTTTTAGCATTATGATAGTTGTAAAGGAGACTCCCTTAAAGGTATGGTTTAAAACTAGTAGGGTTCTATCCAAGGGGATTTGATCAAACCCTCTTCAATTAAAATCCTTAAAATTGAACTTTTTAAGGCTTAAATCATTATATTTTCTAAAAGTATGTGATTTCAACAAAACTCAGAATCTCCCAAAAATTGTAAACCAGCATTGTGGGATCACCCCCACATTGTTGTATTTTTGATAAGGCGTTGTTGAAATCAATATTGTTTCATTTGTGCTTTCCGTGTGGTGTTTATGGTTGGAAGGAAATTTAACAGTTGTAAATACTAATACATGTGCTAAATAGGGTGACAATAGATATGTTGAGTTACTATGCATTGTCTTAATATATAACAAATTAAATGCATGTGTTTTTTGTTTTTAATTCTTTTGTTTCGTGGCTATGCCCATCTAATCTACTATTTAAAAAAAAAAAATTGTGCTTTGGGCTTATTGACTAAGGTGTCTCTATGAACTTATAGATATAATATCATGGTTATGCACCAATAAATCAATGATAAATTCACAATAACTTCATCTTAATCAATAACAAGAAGATAATAAATGAAATCCCATTTCATGTCTATCTCCAACACTGTAACAATTTTAAAATATTTATCTAAAAATTCACTATTTATTCATAAATGAAGAACGATCTTCCTTCCTTTGTTATCAAGCAAAATTATTTCTGAGTTTTGAAGACAACATGGCCTAATGTTCTTCTTTATTTGTGTTTGATAAATATGTACAAGTTGGACATAATACCACAAGCCATAAATTCATCATTTTATAAGGGGAAACACTCATACATGGGATGTGAGAATATTAAATATAGAGAATCCAGACCTTGTTGAGTGTGAATGTTTTTTTTACCTATCTAAACAATATTTCATGATTCATATGATACTTAATTGGCATAACAAGGTGCTAATAGTCAAAGATGTAATCATGGAATTTGAGAATAAGGACCATAAGGTTCAATCAAAAAGATATTATTCATTCTACTTATAATAAATTTTTCACTATTCAATTATTTCATATAAGAATTACTCAAAGGTATATACCTATTTCTCTTATTGATAGATATGTTACATTCCTATCTTCAAGGCCTAACATTTAAAAATTGTCGATTAATAGAATAATTTCTGCTATTTTATGGTAGGTGTGCACACATTGTCCACCAACATATTCAATGGTGATAGAAATTTTTCTTAGTACACTTAATAAATAGGTTGTTGTACGTATGAATGTTTTATGTATCTAATTTTACAAACATAGATATCTGCACATAGGGAAAATTAACTGGCACAAAAAAAGAAGGAAAAAATATATAAATAGTATAACATTAACTATTTTATTGCATTGCAACCATTGCCATAAAACTGAGGCCATAAATGAAACAATATTAAAATAGTTTATGCTATTTTTGTGGCAGGCATGCATACATTTTCAACTAGTGTATTCAATGGTGATATCAATGCTTTTTATTACACTTAATATATAGGCTATCGTACATACGAATGTTGGATGCATCTAATTTCAGAAATATACATATCTACACATAGGGAAAATTATATGACATGTAACAAAAGAAGGAAAAATAACTTAAATCATATAAGATTAAATATTTTATTGTGTTGCAACCATCACCACAAAATGGAGGCTATAAATCAAATAACATTGGTTACAATAGCGGCCCAGATGGAAAAACCCATAAAACACAAATAATTCATTGTAACAAACCCATGCAAAACCATTTCCACCAAACACAAACCAAACAACAAGATACATTGGCCACCACTTTCAGCAATGGTGAAATCGACGTTTCTTATTGCACATGATATAGTTTGGAAAGCCGATAGAGAAGTCCATTGAAATTAAAATGGTAGTTGGGATGAACATTAATTATTGTATGGTTTCTATGCAATGGTGATGGTTGCGAAGTATGAAAATAGTTATGTTCTTTTTGCTAAGGCATTGGTGTTTTTTGGCCTATGGTTTTGGCAATAATACTCGATGCATGTACACATACAAATATATTATAGAAAAGTATATTTACAACATTTGAATAAAAATTTTGTATGCACTTGGAAATTTCAATTGCATACATATATGTTTATGTATATGCATATGTAGATGTATACATGCAAACAAACATGTCCACAAGTATATATACGAACAACTACAAATACTGATACATGTGTTGAATTGCATGATCGAACTTGTGCCTTTCGAAAAGGTGGTCATTTTGGCTCACAACTCTGATAGTAGGAAAATCCATAGAAAAACACCCAACAATGCCATATTGGAAATTGCATAGAGTTTCGCTATGTTGTCTGTAGTTTAAAATGGTAGGTCTTATTACAACTATCACCACTAAATGGAAACAAAATAACAATTAATGTTCATGCCATAATGGCGAGCTCCTATACACCTGGCACCACTACATGAAAGCCATACAACAATTATTGTTGATGCGACAACAACAAGCTACTATGAAATGGAAAGTTCAATTACTCATTGTCAAGCTTTTGCGAAGGTGGTTGGAGTTTATTTTGTTCTTTTGCATGGGGTGATGGTTGCAAAGCAATACACAAAAGTCATAAATAAAACAATAGTCATATGAAAAAATATACTATTTTCTCAATAGCACCTTATCAAAAATTGAAACAATATAGCCTTCTCAACAACACCTTATCGAAAATGAAACAATATAGCCGAACCTAGAGCTCAACAATCAACAATTCCCTCTAGAAATCAACATAAATTGTATAATGTTAAGTATTTTTTTGTGTTGCAACCATGGTGACAAAATGGAAGCCACAAATAAGACAATATTAGTTTCAACAATGATCCAAATGGAAAAATTGGACAAAAACACAAGAATTCACTGTAATCTACCGCAAAACATGAACCATAAATTAAAAAATATTGATTTTAACAATGATCTAGATCGAAAAAATGCACAAAAGAGAAGAATTCAAAGTGACTAACCTATGCATATGAACAAATTATTCTCCCCACCGGTACCTTATCAATAATGAAACAAAATAGCCAAAGTAGAGAACAATAAACAACATTTCCTTATGAAAAATAATAAAGGCTATATAACATTAACTATTTTATCGTGTTCCAATCATCACAACAAAACAAAAAATACATACATATCTGCACATATGAAATGATAGGTTGTATTTTAAATGCCATCACTACAAAACAATAGATACATACATATCTGCACGTAGAGAATGATAAGTTGTATTTTAATGTTATATGGAAGATTGATGTTATCATTGATCATAGTTATGAACAATTCCTTGTTTTGTTGTATTTCACTTTATTTCTCCTATTTGCAGATATGTATGTATATCACATTAGATGCAAATAATATTGATACATACGGAGACATCCTTTGAATGATAATATGTATTTTAATGTTATATGGAACATTGATTCCACCATTGATTGCAGTGATGAACAATGTATTTCCCTTATATGTAGATATGTATGTATGTCATAGTAGATGCAAACAAAATTGATACATACTGATCCCTATGTTTATTTTGTTGGTACATTCTTGAAATGATAAGCTATATTTTAACTATTATATGGAACATTGATCCCACCATTTATTGCAATGATGGGCAATGTATGTTCTTGGTTGGTTGTTTTGCAAGAATATAGACTATTTTAAAAATGATTTACAAAGAGTTTTCTAGATGTGGATTTTTCATATTATTTGTTTTTGCTAATATTGTTAATGTCTCCACAAAAAAATTGAAAGATAAAAAAATTAAAATAAAAAATTGGGAATAGAGCTTGTCAGCCTTTGTTGCTTTAATTGAACCTTTGTCCCTTGTGTTCTCTCATAGAACTCGTTGCCAGCCACCAATGTTGCAAATCTCATCTTCTTAAAGAGCAACACCAACAATATCGGTGGACTCTAGCTCTCCCCAAGCTGCCGGACAACCCTCAGGTTCCAATCTTGTAAGTTTGTTCCTTGTTTTATTTTTTCTGCTGAGACTTGTATTGGCTCTTTTCTTTGTGCATCCAATGAGCTACAAAAATTCTTTGCTTGAATTGGCAGTGCTTGTTATGTATAGTCTGAATTATTTATATTTGAGTTATTAATGTTTCCTTCACATTTTTGTTTGCTAGCCATTTTGGAGTAGCCTATGTAGCTATTTATGTGTCTTTCATTTTATTAGAGTTGCATATAACTTCATTTTTTTTATAATATTTCCTATGTGTTGTTCAATCATGATTGTGGTCTATTTACTGCACAATACTTTTGTGGTTTGTCTGGAGCTTACCTACACACATATATATATCTACATTTATAGTTGTTGATACATGTAATTGCATTTAAAATTATACATGAATGGAACCTATTATTGCAACCATCTCCAAAATATGTGCCCATACGTGAAGTAATTTTCCCGACACAAGTGGTACCAAGTAATGTTTATTTTCTCTTCTCAGGAAAAAAACAAATGTATCTAGATTTAAACTTATCTTTATTTGTTCTTGCATCTATTGATATGTTTCTGTTGAATTTTTTTTTTTTTAGGTCTTTGTTGAAATCATCATTGTTTCATTTAAGGCTTTCGTTCTGTGGTGATGTTTGCAACACTATATAGTTTATGTTTTTTTCTACAAGGCATTGTTGACTATTGTTTCAGCTATCTTTGGCTATAACTTGGAGCTATAGAACAACAATCAACAATGTTTTTTTGTAAATAACATAAATTGTTTAATCGCTTTGGTAACTTTAGAATGCTAAATATTATTGTGGTTGTATATGTGG
The DNA here is from genome assembly GCA_007115665.2 of Sequoiadendron giganteum. Lineage (NCBI taxonomy): Eukaryota > Viridiplantae > Streptophyta > Pinopsida > Cupressales > Cupressaceae > Sequoiadendron > Sequoiadendron giganteum. Next base: position 462,294,306 of record CM021100.1, on the reverse strand, counting down.
ACTGCTTGATTTCTTATTGTGTCTATATATGTGGAGTATTTTATTTCTTTCCAGCTATCACCACTACATGGAAACCATAAATGAAATAAAATGTTCAAAGCTATGCAACAACAATCAACAATACATATATATGGGCATCTAACTTCAGATATATATATATATATATATATTGGTGTATCTTTTTTTTTGGAGCTACATATATATGTATTGCATGTTTTGGATGCATATGTAGGAATTTTTTGCTTGGAAATTACAAACACAAAAAGTATGTCTCTCTTTTGTTTTGTTTCATTTCTCTTTTGATGTGTGTAGATATGTATGTATGTGAAACTAGATATAGACAACATTCATATATGTATTGCTCGCCATGTTTATTGTTTGGGGAATTTGAAGTTAAATGCACATTTCCAAGTATTATTTTTTTTAGCCTCAAAAAAGGAGTTGCTAGAATGATAGGTTGTATAGTAAGTTTAATAAGCAACATTCATTTCACAACTAATCAGAGTGGTGGATGATGTATGTTCTTGATCGAGGGTTTGGTGAGAGCCCATGAAGCTCCATGACTGAATATGGTAGGGTGGAGAGAAGGCCTCATTTTTTTGTGTTCCATTTTATATTTCCTATGTCTAGATCTACGTGTTTCTGACATTAGATACAGACAAAATTCGTATGTTTGAAGTCCACTTTTTGATATATATATATGTGTGTTGTCTACATATAACTATAGATGCATATATTTTTGTATAGATCTTCTTTTGTAAGCGTATAAGTATAAACTTTATTCCTTTCCACCCATTGCTACTACATGGAAATCATAAATGAAATAATATTTTTACAGCTATTCAACAACAATCAACAATGTGTATATATGTGTATTTAAGTTTGGATACATATATTGATGTATATTTTGTTTTGTAACTGCTAATATATGTATTTCATATGTTGGATGTGATGTAGGAATCTGTTGCTTGGAAATATATACACACAAAAAAGTGTGTCTCTTTTGTAGTGTTTCATTCTTCTTTTCTTCTCCATAGATATGTATGTATGTGAAATCAGATGCAGACAACATTCATATGTACTCCTTCCTATGCTTATTCTTTTCATAAGATAATTATGGTTTTTTTTAGGTCTATACTTAAACTTCTCCACAAAAAAATATTTTTTCTTGGCACAACTTTGCTTTGTGTCCATTCATCCAAAAAATTTGCAACCATTGACAAAAAATAGGTACATATCTTTCGATTGACAGTTGCAGTTCTCCTATTTGAGAGCATCAAAGTGCATTTATTGAAATTTTTATTGTTTTTCATAGTAATAAAATAGTTTATACTATTTTCCATTAAGACATTTCTTTATTTTTATTGTTGTTTTGTGGCCTTGAATAAATTATTTGATCGATGATTTATGCCAAGTTGGATGGTTGGAAAGTGATAAAATAGTTTATGTTCTTCATGATAAGGCATTGTTGCCTATTTTTATATGGCTTCAAGGATATTTATTATTTGTCTAGGCCTCAATAAGGAAATTAATGTTTCATATGAAACTTAATATATAGCCTCCCATTGTAAGAAATCCTTAATGAGGTTTCGACAAATAACAACTGTCCTTCAAGGAGAACATGGACTATTTTATTACTTTGCAAACATTGTCATGACATAGGAACAATACAACAATTAACTTTAATCCCAACTAAAGTTTAATTTTATTGGCCTTCTCTATCGACACACCAAACACTTTTAATTTTTAAAAAAATAAGAAAATCTATCACCTTTTTCCTAACCAGAAACCATGTTCTGAAAGGCTTAAAAATTGAGAAGGCTGACAAAATTTTTGACCAAAGTTCACACAATAGGGGAAAACCACATATTTGGAGGTTTCCAATTTTTTTTCATTTGATGTCTATAGTTTTAATCTTCTTCTCTTGGTTGAGCATAGAGTATATTGTTAAAAAATGTGAGTTCCTAAAGTTAGATCAATGTTGGCATCAATGTTCCATATAACAATTAAAATGCAGCTTATCATTCCCAGAATGTCCCAACAAAATAAACATAAGGATCACTATGTATCAATTTTTTTCTCATCTACTATGGCATACATACATATCTACACATAGGGAAAATACATTGTCCATCACTGTGATCAATGCTCACATAAAAAAAAATCACAGTAACAAACCTATATGAAAAATAATAGTTTTTTCTCAACAACAACTTATCGAAAATGAAACAATATAGCCTTTTCAATAGTCTCTTATCAAAAATGTAGTATACCTTAAGCTAGAGAACAAAAATCCGCATTGTATTATGGATTCTATGTTGTTTGCATCTACAATGACATACATACATATATGTGCATAGGGGATGAACATTTTCCATCGTTCTGATTAATAGTATCATTACGAAGAATTTTTAATTGTTTTTAGAATCATTTCCCCATGCATAAAACAAAAAATAACCTACAACCACCTTCATAGAAAATTCACAATGGATGATTGGAATTTCACCTTCATAGAAGCTTGCCCTCCTAACATCTATATTAACTATTGTATGTTTCCTGTGTACTGGTGATGATTGTAATAAAACCTTCCATTTAAAACGTTAGAAGAGGTAGCAAAAGTCTTCACAGTTTTCAATAAGGAATTGTTGGGTGTTCTTTTGTGGCTTTACTTGCTATCAAATCTATGAGCCAGGATTGCAAGATTCTTTGAAGGTTGAATTTTGATTGCCCTATTCAACGCATGTATTGGTACGTATGTATATCTATGAGTTTCCATTCATCGATATATGCATATTGTCTATATCTAATGCCACATACATACATTTCTACACATAAGTTTTTAGTGTGTGTATGTCCAAGAAAAAAATTCCTACATATGCATCCAATACATGGTGTTTGTTTGTATTTGTTACCATGTATTCTGGAGTAACTGAAAAAAGAGAAAGGAAGACCCATGGATATTGCTAGAGAGCCTAGTTCAACTACAAAACCCAATTCAAGTGAGTAAATTTTTGTTACACCTTTTTTACATACCAATATAATTTTAGAGACAAGAACCCTGGCCAAAACACACACAGGAAATACACAAAACCAATAAAATCACAACCATTGACACACCTAAAATTCTATCGATATCTAAATAGGGTGTAACAACAATTTCTTCACTTGAGTTGGGTTCTTCAGTTGAATTCAGCTCCTTAACAATATATATCAATGTAATAGATTCCTATAAATGCATCCAGTGCATTCAATACCTCATATCTTCTTGCAAAATAAAATTTTCACCGATATATAGTTGTTTTAAGTTACATGCACCTTTTTAGTTATTGTTTCTTTCAACCTCGAAAAGGAGTTGTTAGAATGATAGGTTATATATTAAGTGCAATAAGAATGAATTGTTTCACCACTGATCCATGTGGTGGATGATGTATGTTGTTTCTCGAGGGTTTTGTGAGAGCCCATGGGGCTCCATGATCCAATATGGTAGGGTGGAGAGCATGCTTTTTTTTTTGTGTTTCATTTTATATTTTATATTTTTTGTTTAGCCCCACTGTGGCTCTTTAAGGTGGTGTTTGCAAGCACTTTATTGTCTTCATCATAATATATGCTTATGTATATGTGTATGTATATGTATCTGTATATATTCATGTGCAATCAAAGAAGTGAATTTATTTTATATGGAGGCTAGAATGAAGGAAAGAATGATGCATAACCATAAACATTAAAAACATTACTCTCCTTTAAAGAGTGCATCATACCTTCCATTCATTATAGTCTCCATTGAAAATGCATTGCATATGCATAGATACATTTACATATACATTTACATATATGTATGCTTTGGTTGCTCTCCATAAGGAACTATTGAAAAAGGAATTTGTGCACGTGAGGTTTTATATTTCCAAGAAAAATACCCCTACATATGCATCTAATGCATGAAGCCAATTGTCATGGCTTGACTATTATTCCTTTCAGCCTCAGAAAAGGAACTATTAGAATGATGGGCTATATATTGGGTGTAATAAGCAACATTAATTTCACCATTGATCATAGTGGTGGACAATGTATGTTTTTTCTTGGGGGTTTGGTGAGAACCCATGACGCTCCATGACCCAATATGTAGGGTGGAGAGCAGGCCTTCTTTTGGTGTGTTTCATATGTATGTTTGTGAATTTAGATGCTCATAACATTTGTATGTATGGTAGGATATATGTTAAGTGCAATATTGAACATGGAATGCCTACATATGTTCTTGCAAAATAAAATGTACACCAATATATAGGTACATTGAAAGTTAGATGCACATTTTTAATTATTATTTCTTTCAACGTCAAAAAGGGTATGTGTAGGATCATCATGGAAAAAATAGGCCCTTAAGTGGCAATAAATAGACAAAAAATTAGAGTTAGACAACTTGACATAAAAATTTGAATAAGTTATCTATATTATTTCAAAAAAATGTAAAAATAGAATATGTAGAAAATTGAATGTAGTTTCTAAACTACTAGACCTTTATTTTAAAAAATAAAATCTATTTGGTGAAAATTTGAAATTTCAATACAGTAGTATTTAAATTTCAGGGTAAAAATAAGAAGTAGGTGTTTGTCTGACCACCCTAACTACAATAAAATGATAATATTTTTTTATAATTTTTTAGATATAAGTAAAAGACTCATGTCCCGATGTGATGCATATTTTTTTATAATTGTTTTCCAAGTAAATAATTAATTATTAATTTTTTATTACAAATTTTAAAAAATATAAAAGCTCGTCTGTCTAACCACCTTAACTTAGTAAAAAATTCATGAAATTCAATTTTATATTTTTTAATCCTATATTATGCAAAGCATAGAATGTGACACATGTTTCGGATTCAAAAAATGTGATACCGTTTGAAAGTTATAGATGTTTTTCAATCATCTTATCAATCAGGACTTTATTCGTAATTATAATAGAAAATGAATAATAATCATTTATTAAATTCAAAATAAAGCATAATTTATATTGGTGGAAGCTCAGAATCTCCTCTAAAAACCCTTTTCGTTTCATCAATTTTTGGTAAGAAAAAAGTCGTCAGCCACATGGCCCATCAAATGGCTTACATATCGCCACCTTTTGGTCCATCATGATCCTACACATACCCAAAAACGAGTTATTAAAATGATAAGTTGTATATTAAGTGTAATAAGAAACATTGGTTTCACCATTTATCGAAGTGGTGGACAATGTATGTTCTTTCTCAAGGGTTTGGCAAGATCCGAAGGGGTTCCATGGCCCAATATGGTAAGGTGGAGATCAAGCGTTACTTTGTTCTATTTCATTTTATATTTCCTATCTATTCTTTCGCTGCACTATTGCCCTTTAAGTTGGTGTTTACTAGCACTTTTTCATATTCGTCATAATATATGCATATGTATATGTATATAATTTAGATGCACCTTTTTAGTTATTATTTATTTTAGTCTCAAAAAGGAGTCGTTAGAAGGATAGGCTATATATTAAGTTTAATAAGAAAGTTTCATTTCACAATTGATCCAAGTGGTGAACCATGTATGTTGTTGCTTGGGGGTTTGGTGAGAGCCCATGGGGCTCCATGAACCAATATGGTAGGGTTGAGAGCAAGCCTTGTTTTTTTGTGTTACATTTAATATTTCATATTTGTTTTTTGGCTACATTGTGGCTCTTTAAGTTTGTGTTTGCAAGAAATTTATTGTCTTCATCGTAATATATGCTTATGTATATGTATAGGGTAAGTGCAAGAAGTTGAATCCATGAAACATAGAAGTTTTTGCCTTAGTCCAAAAAATGAAATTGGCATTGCAAAAACGGGATTTTGTTTTTAATAAACGAGATCCTGTTTTCTAATAAACGAGATCCCGTTTTTTAAAAAAACCATTTTTGGAAAATTTTCAAAATGGGATCCCATTTGAAATCTTTCAAAAATGGAAATTTCCATTTTTTAACTTTGAAAACAAGATCCCATTTTGTAAAGTTTTCGTTTTTAAACTGTCCATTTTTAAATTTTCCATTTTGGAAAATTTTCAAAACAGGATCTTTTTCAAAATTCCAAAAATGGCAGTTTTCGACAATTTTCAAAATGGGATCCCGTTTTTTAAAATTTCAAATGTAGGTCGGGTTTTTTGTTTGTTTATAGGTTTGGGAAATGGTTTGGGGATCCAAACCTAAGCCACGAACCTTGTTTGACCTACAAGTTGAAGGTCCTAACAATGTCAGAAAAAAATATTGACTTTGGGCATACGTCTGAAGGCTTTATTTCTAAATTTTTTTGATGAAATTAAAACCCATTATAGATTAGATAGTGTAGACTCCAAATATGTAATTTTTTTTACAATTGGATTAATTTTTTTCATTTTTCATTTAATTTTAATTAAACAGGTCCATAAACTTGAATTATCAGTGTTTTCTAGTATTTTAATAACTTTTTATCAACATAACATTTTTATGAACGGATTGCACGAGGGAAAAATTCACAAAATTATTTTCAATTTAAAAATAAAAAATAAAAAAATGATAATTTTAGGTCATCTTATGCATGTCGTACACAATGATTTTTCAAAATGACAAATATGCCTAATAAAAATTTAACAAAAAAACAAATTCAACAAAAAATTAAAAAAAATATCAAAGGCAAGCTTCAATGAGTCACAAATATTTTCCCAAAAGTATTTAGAAAAATACAATAATTTAGGTCAAAATATGGATGTCATACACGTGCATGGTATGGTAAAAACAAATGAATTTTAAACAATGGTTTTTGGAAATGCTTATTGAGACTCAATTTGTACAATCTGGGTATTGAAATAAATTACATATTTGGAAACTAGACTCCGAGTACTACATTTTATGATCGGTGACTTTTTTGAAGATTCCATCTCTAAGTGCTTCAAATTTTAAGGTCAAAGTGTCAAATTCTGAAAATTAGGGAAAATCGGTGACAACTTCTTGCGAGCACCCTATCTATATATGCATGTGCAATCAAAGAAGTGAAGTTATTTTAGATGGAGGTTGGAATGAAGGAAGGTACAATACATAACCATAAGCAGTAGAAGTGTTACACTCTACTTTAAAGAGTGCATCGTACCCTCCATGCATATAAATAATTTAGTATTACAAAATAACTTAATAAAGTGAAATAAAATGAAATAAATTGAATTAAATTACCTTCTTGTACAAGGTCTAAACCATGGTCATAGTCTTCAGATGCAAAGACTTGATTTGTAACACCCCTCTCTTTTTTCTATTATGTTAGATTGTGATGCTTTATTATTTTATCATTTCTTATAGAGAAATACGAACTATGTGTGTTATGAGATGTACTTTCCTTGATGTTATACTTGACATGCTTTGATTAATAATAATGTTGGGTTATTATGACATTATTATTGTTTATGAATTTTATTAATGATGGAAGTGTGAGTTTGGTGATATTGTATTGGTGTAGGGGACAGGATTGCATCACTCGCTTGCGAGCGCCCTGCGATTCTATGATTTTCTCTTCACGGTGTGTTTTATGATGATTGTATATACATGTGTTATTGATGCCTTGGATACAGGTTTGCAGGTACATGACATTGACTCCACCTAGCTTCATAGGTTTGAGCATGTCGACCCAATGGTATGATGATTGGGAGATAGTAGATAGGTTACCTATGTCAAGTCTACACCCTAACCTTAGCAGGTCGTCAGTTGAGTCAGTTGTGTCTTTGGTGCTTGTTTTAATATTATTTCATTCAGAAGGGCTCTTGTGTATGGAAATAAATACTTAGAACTATTACTTTAAATAGTGTTGATATTTATTTAAATTAAAATTATACATTGTGGATAGAAGTTTATATTTAAATTAATTAATTAAATTTAATCCAATGGGTTGAATTTATTAAATAAATGATTTAAATTAGTTAATTAAATATTTTGTTGAGAAAATTAAAAGAAAATGAGATATTAATGTAATTTTAAATTGTAAATTTCAATTAGAGTTAATTAATTTCAATTTGGAATTAAATTGTAATTAGAAATTATTTTAACATGCAAAAGGCTTTGAGAAAATATTTGTGGTTTTTGAAAAGATATTTTGAATGTGACATGTGTGTGAGAAGAATTAATTAATTACTCTTTCTTGAGAAATTATTGAGGGAGAATTTAATTGTGAGAGGAAATAAGTTTTCTCACGGGAGATTTTTGGAGAGGAAAAGATATTATTTTTGAAAGAGGTTTTTGGTTGAAAATTGATAAAAAAAAGTAAAGGGGTTTTCAAGAATTTTGGGGGTTTTCTGTATTTTTACATCTTCCTGGAAGTGGTGATTTTGGGAAAAGCTTTGAAAATTGATCTCTGAAGGGGAGGCTCTGCTTCAACTTTGTTTTCTTCAAGCTTCAAGAAAATAGGTTCCTTCAAGTTTTATTTTATTTATATAATTGTTTGAGAAAGATTGTCTATACAAAATTTAATTCCATAGAAGCTTTTCTTAAAATGGTAATTGAGATTGAAAGATTGCCTATGGAAGAATTTTTTGTGTTTTGGTTGTAGAAGCTTTAAATTGTTTTCAAAAATTGTAAGGCTTCTTTATTGTTGAATTGCTGTGAAAAAAATCAAAGGGAAACAATCTGTGATTTAAGAACTTATTTTAGTTTTGAAAGCCTTTGTGTAAATTTAGAGGAAATGAATTTTTGTAATCTTCTAAGATTTATTTTAATTTGCCTGTAGAAGTTTTGTTAAATTTTATTATGAGGAATTATGTGCAACTTTTCTTTGAAAATAGAAATTGAAACCCTTTCATAAATTTGGGAAAATGGTTATTGTAATTGTGAAAATTTCCCTATAGAAAAATTGATTGCCGAGTTAAAATTTGCTTCGGAAAATTTTCCCCAATTTGATTTATTGTTGAAACTCAATAAATATATATATAATGTATATATTTCAATATATATATATATATATATATATATATCTCCACATATATAAAATATATATATTTATTTATATATGAAATGTTTATTTTTAAATCCAATTTTTATCGTCATACGATGACCTGTATATTGCTGGGAGGGCTCCGTTTTTTATTTTAGCGTGAGTTTGTTTGGATTCTGGTGAGGAATCCATTTTTTTTTTTTGTGTGTGATAGTGTTGGGGAAGGCGGGTGAAATACCACCGCCCTCCCCATACATGGGATGCGTTGGACTTACCACAGTCCACCCCCATTACTATGGGGTGCGGCTGCGGTAAGCCAGTCGAAACTCCTCTCCTTTATAATATACGCAACACCTATTATTTATAACCTACATTTGATTTTAATGGAGTTTAATTCACTATTCTTAATTCCTTCTCGAATTTTAATTCTTATTTTTGTTTGATTCATTTTCAAATTTTGGATTTTATTTTTTATTAAATGTAATATATATTGTTATAAATATGTATATTTATATATATATTGTTTATATTATATATATATATATATGTTAAATATATATTATGGTTTTAGTTGTAAATGAGGAGATAATTATTGTATGGAAAATTATTTTTATATAAATTTAATGTATATACTATAAGTATATATATATATTTTACATATGTATATTTTCTTCAAATGTAATTTAAAAGAAAAGGTTGCATGCATATTTATTCAAATAGAGGAAATGTGTATACATTAGTTATAAATATTTTCATTGTAATGCCCCGCCAAGTAACCCTAAAGAAAGTTGTGATTAACGACTTAAGCGAACCAATTTTTTATTTTATTTTTTAAATGGAATTAACATACACATTCACTTACTAATTAACAAAAACCTTTAAGGTTACAAGGTTGGGATTACTTAACCCACACATACATCTTACATATAACCATAGAATTTAATACTTTATGAAATAAGCATCATAAAACATAACATAATAAATATATACATCCAAGATACAATTTCATATTCATTTAAATAATCCAATAGTTACATCACTCATTCCTAGAATGAGACTATAGTACAAAAGGTTACAATTACAAAATTCCACCTCGAAAACATAAGAGGGATAAAATAACTTATACAATTTGATATAACATAGTGCAAGAATAACATAAGAACCACAAGCTATCCAACTGGAAGTCTCGCCACCAAGTACTGAAGATCAATGGGGACCCAACGGTTTTGGTGCATGTTCCAACCAACCAAGTGCTACCCGAAGGCCCACCCCCCATGCTAGGAGATAGTAACAGCATAACATGGACAAAGATCTACAACCTCTAACCAAAGGTAGACTCATACTGACTCAACCAAACAAAAGTACAACATAAGTACAACACAAGAACAACTCTCACTTCACTGACATAAGTCACATTGCTTCCAGACATAAAATAGATCAAGTATGTTTAGAGAACCATACACATAACATAATACAATCAGCAGTTGTCCTACACAGAGTGTCATCGCACAGCTCATAATAAGTTACCCTTTGCGGATCTTCATAGGCTTCGGTGATCGTGGTGGCCTCTACTGACCCTCGGCCCTCATACTTACTAGTGTGGAATCAAATACCTCTCATACTGACAAGATAGATGACTATGCCATTTTAGACCTTTCCACTCATTCCAAGCCTTAACTAGCACTTGACTATGAGTGGAGCTAGAACTTTTCTTTTTAGTGTGTAGTACTCCCCAAATTTTCATTTCAATTTTAGTTATCACTTGATTAATCTCAATTCCATAGGTTACCCAAATCCTACCTCTTCTGGGCTCTGGCCCCTAATGGAAGCCACTCTTCTATTCGACAACACACAAACAAACTATCCACCAAGGGACTAAGAAGTGCATACAACCTAGGTATCAGAACCACTCTATCACAAGGAGGAAACAAATAATAGAACACACTCCAAACATTTTGGAGGCAACCTAAACACATAGTCCACTCCTTTCACAGGAGGTACAAAACAACCTCGTTCGTGGAAATCGGGTAAATACTAATAAGACACCATGCACTACCCAAGGGACAAGCAACTGGTTGACATAAGGAAAATGACAACCCTCTTAGATCCTCTAAGATTCTCTGGAAGACTTACAAATTTGGATTAACACATAATCCCATATTCCTAATGCAACTTGACGACATAGATACCAAAAAGCATCAAGTCATTAATCAAATCTAGTATTTGGATTTCCTAAATCCATACTCAAGCAGTAGGTAATGTTTACAAAGGAAAAGGCACAATAACAAGGTTTACTCAAATAACCATATACCCATTTTCCATTTTCATAATAGGGAATTTAAACTATTTTAAACTCACAACTGTTTTGCGAAGTATGAGGAAAATAACTCTAAGAAGAAATCACGAGGATGTTATTGTTTTGGATATACTAAATCCCTATCTCTTAAATATTCCAATTACAACGATTAAATTGTTCTAAATAAAATAAATATTTTCCTTTTCAATATGATTATTTCCTAAACTTACTCTTAATACAATATAAAACTATTACAAACACTATTTTTAATTTTCTATCCAAAACCTATATTTTTCAATTCTCTATTTAAAACATGAATATCCTCAGTTTGTAAAATATCTTTTCCCTAATCAAATTAACCATGCATCCCAATCTTACCTTTTTAAAAAATTCCATGCAAAACTCAATTACATGCACCTAACTAAAATAGGACAAAAAATAAAACTATATAAATGAATATATTTGCACATACTATCTACTCATGCAATATTCTCTTATACACCATTATTCGCATTTCTTAAATAAACATAAAATTATCATCATTACTAGAATGGAACCTCACATATATATACATATATATATATATTTTTATATATACATTAATTATATCCAATTATACAATTCAAAAATATTACATTAAATTATAAAAATATTATTATGCAATTAATTAATTTTCCAAACATATGAATATATATACATATGTATATATACTAATATATATTAAATATAATATATGTATATATATATTAATTATAATATATATACACATATATCATATATAAATATATATTTAATATTACAAAGTTTAATAATCGAAAATCGGAGAAAAATCTAAGTTTGGCAGACGTGATAATTTTTTTGCATGTTTTCTATTCATACGCCAATCTCCAGAAAAAATAAGTGAAATCCCCAAGGGTTTGAGGAGGCGGCTGTGCCTTAGCACAACTGGGCCCAAAACCCTTTGGGTGCGGCTAAACAGAGTGGGAAGAGACTGCGGAGGTTTCCCTCCACGGTCGTCCCCTCATGGGGGCGGCTGTGGAGGCAGTGCCTCGCACGCCTCCCCCCCTTCCAACCATAGGTTGGATTGCAAATAAACAATTCCGGGAGCAAAAAATTATTAACAAATTTTTTTTTGATTATCTCAAACCCATTAGACACCATACGGATGGCAGAAATTACATTTAAACCGGTAAAATTCAATATATGCAAATTGTATATATATATATATTATATATATATATATATAAACATATATATATATTATATATATATATATATATAAACATATATATGTATATATATAATATATATATATATATATATATATATATATAAACATATATATGTATATATATAATATATATATATATATATATATATATATATAACAAACGAATTTCAACAATAAATAAATTGTCGAAATTTTGTGAAAAATATTCACTTGCAGGTGAAATTGTAAAACTCTTTCAGAAAATCCAAATTTCACAGAGGCTTTAAAAATTAATTCTTCAAATCCATTTTTCAGAATTCTTAAACAATTAAAAGAGTAATAAAACCAAATGGATTTAAATTAACACCCAGAGGCTTTTCAAAACAAATTTGTTTTCCACAGAGGTTTAAATTTTCTAAAACAATCTAAATGTATTGGTCAACCTCTAGGTCTGAATCAAATAACAAAACAATCCATTTCCTCAAATAAATTAAATTCTAGAGTGGATTACACAATTTTCTTGACTAACAAAAGCTTTAAAATTAATTAAATAATTTCTTTCTTCTATTCACAAATTCGTTTTCTCAATAGATGTAATAGCAAATTGATTAATCACTACAAATTTTGAAAACATTTAAAGAACAAAACATAAACACAAAAGAAAACCTGATTCAAGAAGCTACAGGTAATGAAAATTTTGATGCAGAGCTTCCTCCAAAGCTTCTCCAGTTCTATCCAACAATTTAATGAATCCAACCAAGAAAGCAATCCACAACACCACAAAAATTTCTAGAATAACTCCAATGTAAATCCACAATCAAGAATTTCCTCAAACCCTCTTCTGTGCAATTTTTCCAAAAATTATCCTCCCACACCAGAAGAAGTTTTTCCCTTTTCAAATTTCTCTTTGTGCATGAATTTTGCAACCAATTCTTAATTCCTAATTAAACTCACACATGCAGACCTAATTGAAAATATCTTGCACAACCAAATCTGATTTTGCATGCAAATCTGAAACTTAAAATATCTAAATATTAATTAACTCCAAAATTGAAAACCAACTTTGCTTTTAAAATCCAATTTCAATTTCTAATTTAATTCCAACTTAATTGAAATGAAATTCCAAAATAATTAAATTTCCACAAATTGAAATTAAATTCCAAGTTAATTTTAATTCTTTTATTTCTTTTAATTTTCTTGCATCACTTTAATTAATTAATTTAATTATTTAATAACTAAATTCAACCCCCTTGGATTAAATTTAATCAATTAAATAAATTAAATATAATTAATTAATTTAAATATAAACTTTTATCCACATTGAAAAATTTAAATTAAATAACCATCAACATGATTTAATGCAGTTATTCTAAACATCTATTTCCCAATCAAGAATCTTTCAAAATTAAATAACATTAAAGTAAGGCAAACAACGACTTGACACAAATGACTGACAACACACTATGGCTAGGGTGTAGACTTGACACATGTTACCTAGCTACTATCTCCCTTCAACTTAACCGTTGGATCGACACGCTCAAACCTATGAAACCAGGTGGAGTCGGTGTCATGTACCTACAAAGCTGAAACATAATAACCAACATCATATCATATAAACAACATATAATACACACTGTGAAGAGGAAATCACAGAATCTCAAGGCACTCGCAAGCGAGTGATGCAAATCCATCCCCTTCACCAATACACTCAACAAAACTGACACTTCCATAATACATCGAATATTCTCATAAGCACTAACATGTTATATCACTAACATCATTACACCATTAAAACATGTAAAACAAATCATCAGATAACTCAAATCACATCACATAAAATAGTCTATCACTCAATAAATAACTTGATCAAATACACACAAGATAAAGTATCTGAATATCCAGAAACATGAATCAAAACAAAACATGGACAAACTATTCAATCCATAAAATAAAATGGAGGGGTGTTACATTCATGGAGCTGAAGATTAGATATTTAGATTGTTTACATTTGTTAAATAGGTGCATGTTAGAATCCAAGATGAGTTAATTCTAAAATGAAGAATTCTTGTAATGAGGAAATTGTTTTCATTTAAATAGTCATTGGATTAGATGCATATAAATGCATGTGTTAGGTGAAATTAAAATAAAGTGTTTTGAAAAAAAGAAAATTATAATTTATTTAAACGATGTATTCCGTTTGAGGAAATAGATATTTTATTAGTTTAAAATTGAGGAATTGAAATAATAAATGGAATGATGCTCTTATAGTTGTTTAAGTTAAATTGAGATATTAGGGTAATGCAATTGTGTTTAATTTGTTTTATTTCTTGTAAGGAAAATTGGTATTTAACTAAAATACGGTGGATATTATACTATTATGCCTTTATGATGTGTTTGAGTTATCCTCTGTGGTATTTAGGGGTAATTGAAAAGAGGTATTAGACGAGATTAGAGGTCTTCCTAGTGGGGTATGTTAGATTATGAGTTATCATTTCTTGGTCTTGTCTTTTGTAGTAGTTCTCAATGGTAGTAGGGATTGTCGTTTTCAGTGAGTCACCCGATTTTCATGAACGGAGAATGGTTTGTTCTTCTTTGAATGGATTTGTTGGATGTTTTGTACCTCCTTAGTTTGGAGTGGTGATGAGTCATATGATAACTGTAGGAGGGTGAAGCTCAATGGGGGCTAAGATCTGGAATGATCTGACAGGTAACTCATGTATCTTGAGTGGTTTTCTCCTAGGTTTGTAGTATGTTTAAGTTATTGGTGAGTCATACTGTTAAACTCAGATATCAATTTTTTCTTTGATTTAGGGATGTTCTTGTGGTGGTTTTGTTTAGTGTGGATTCAATTGTGACTAGAGGTTGTAGGGATTGTCTTTGTATCATTGTTACTGTCTCCTAGCACGGGGGGTGGGCCTTCAGGTACCACTTGGTTGGGAGGAATGTTCGCCCTATGCCGTTGGGTCCCCTTTTGATTTGCAGATCATGTTGCGAGGTTTTCCAATGGAGAGTTCGCAGTGGTTTCATTATTTAGTTTAAGCTTTTTATTTACTTCAGTTTAGGTCTTGTTATTATTATTGCCGTCATTTGTTTCGAGGAGGAATCTTGTAATTGTAATAGTTAGGTTTGATCTACCTTATTCCAGGAATGAGTATTGTAATTTATTTTTAAGTTAATGTAATCTGAAGCTTCTTATATTCTATTCTATGTGTTTGTATCTTTAATGCTTGTATGTATGTGAAATTAAATGTATGGTTATTATTTTAATAAATTTTTTTGTGCATGTAGTGCTTATGTTTTGGTTATCATTGTAATCTTGTCATTTTACCTTAGAGGTTGTTGCGAAGTATTTTGCATCTCCTTTGATATTAATGCACTTTTAAGAAAAAAAATATTGTATGCTCCTGTGTCGAGTTGCAACATCCTTTAAGCTCTCGTGGCGAGGCATTACATGATTATTTTCTTGAATATTTCTTTCATATTGATCATGTGCTTGTGCAGGTGTCAATGATCTTTTCTCCCACTACTCAACCCATTCTGTATTTTCACATGCTTATTAATCTCCTGAGATACAAAACTAGCAAGAACATGCAATTTCCCTTTTCTAGATAGTCCATGTGCTTGTTGTCAAACTCCTAAATGAATTCCATTTAGTAGATCCACTAATTGTCTCACAGTCAACTCTACGTACAATGTTCTCTTCTTCAACCAACCAAAAGAATCGATGAATTGTAGAGTACTCACTTGAACCAGATGCATATAATCTTGTATTACACCAATCCACAATCCCACATGCATCTTTAAATTTTACATCTTTGAATTTTAATTGTTCTCTAGAAAGAATTCTTTTGACCCACGCACCAGCTCCATCATGTTCTCCTTTACCATGGCTAGCTTCAAAAAAACTCCATATATGTTGGTAATTAAGCTCCTTGTGAACCCTAATTAACCAATAGAACATTCAAGCATTCTTGAACTACCCCATACAATAATCTGGCCATATGAGGTGTTCTTTCATGTGGATTCCTCTTTCTCTTAAATTTTTGTAAAATATACTGAAACAATATTGAACAAACTCTGATGAGTGTAATTGGTTGTCACTCAAATAAAAATTATACTCACTCAAAAATTTTCTATCATCCTCAGTACTATCATCTACATGTATATAAACAATATGGACAAACATAGCTACTTCCACTGAATTATAATATTGCACGATTGAATTTTGTCTTTCGGAGCTAGAGTATAATGTTTTGAAAAATCAGCCACTAAAAGTATAGTACCAATTGGAAATGTGTTTCTTCATGCGTGAAATTGGCCATCAATCCATCGAGCATGTTGAGAGTGCATGAAATATTTTGGTACAATCTTATTCTTAAATCCACTCACAAATGCATGCACACTAACTTTTTTTGTGACTAAATCACAACACTTTCCTATTTTTCCTTCTTTTAAAGAATAGTGAACATTCTTAAATCTTTTAACATCTACTATTTTCTGTCCAAATCATTATCAACACTTTCATGCATACAAATTATTAAGAATGACATATTTTCATAGTTAATGCATTGTCCAGAAATATAAGAACTTAAATAAAACAATTTACCATTAGATATTTCACAAAACAAACCTTAAATAAACTCCCTTATTATTTCAGGTGACATTAGTATGACAATCATGTATAATCATGTTTTTGATAAAAGGGTAAAATGGGTTTTACAGGGACCCAAAACCACAAAGTTTACAAAACAACAAAGAGGACACCAGAGTTCCACAAAAAAAAAAATAGCTGCCCGAGAGAACACCAGCAGCAACCAACCAAAAAGGACCAGAAAGGTCAAGAAAGAAGGTCCAGCAGAGAAAGTAAAAAAGAAAACCCCAGCCATTAACTCAGAGTCCTAAGGATAGACTTCGTCTTCGCCTCCAGCTCCTGCATATCTTTAACCCCCTTTTTAAAAGTTTGAATCATTTTCGGAGTAAGGGGGACCTTGCGCTTCAGATTGGCTATGGTTCTTTTGGAAATTCCAGCTTCTGTATCCTAGCTTTTATCCTCGGTATCCTCCAAATCAACCACCAGAGACCCCTGCTGGGCTTTATCAAGCTTCTCAGTCATCACATTAATGATTATAGCATTATGTCTTGCTATACGATTATTTTTCTCGGCAATAGTTTTGATGGTATTCCTTAAGTTCTCAGCTTCAGTGTCAATCTTTTCGTTACTGTGAACCGCTTCTTTCTTTTCCATCTCAACAATCTTAGCACCCATTTCATCGATCTTACTTTGTAGTGCCAAGTTTTTAATTTTTAGCTCATTAATTTCAGAGAAAGTCCAATCCAAGAGTTTAGAGTGGGACTCAGAATTGGTTTTGGCGAGGTTGAGATAATCCAGAGAGGGCTCTTTTCTAGTGTTAACAGGGGAATTATCATTAATATGTATGTTTGATAGAGGGTCAGCACAACGCTCAGATTTGTTGGTCTCGGACTCCTCCGACTCAAAGGACTCAGAGGAGTAAGAAATAAGGCTTTTGGCTTGGGTTTTCTTGTCAACAGGGCTGATCTTAAGGGAAGGACTATCAGGCTCAAGCTCAACACAGGTTTTACCAGTATCCTTGGAAGGGCCAGCATGCAAGCTAAGGGCTTTTCTAATCAAGCTAGAGTTAGGAAAATAGTCTGAGTCACTAGGCTCAGTATCATCACTCTCAGAGTTAGGGTTGCTTCCCAAGATAGCAGGAGCGGGCACATGGAGATGTTCAACAATCAGCCTAATTAACCTAGTGTGCAGAATGGGAAATCTTTTAGGGTTTTTCTTGTTGTCCTCCAAGCTTTTCTTCAAGGAGCAGAAAAGATAATAGGGGATAGAGACCCTTACCTTGTGTTAGAAATGGTTGAGAAGAGCGAAGTGGTATCCATAGACTTTAGTGAATCGCCCATCCACCGTAATGTACTCCATGATGACCTGAAAAACCTTTTGTCTAGATAGCCTTTATGGAGTCAACATCGAAGTAATTGTTAGCAATTTTGATCATACTTAGCCTTTCCTTATCCTTTTTAGGAAATCTGATTACAACTTCATCAAAAAAAGCCCTGTCCCTAAAGAACTTCTTCCCATCAGTGGGTAATCCTGTAACATCAGCAATAAGGTTTTCGCTGAGTTCCACATTCCTACCAAACAGAGTCAAATTACCATCATTCCAATTTTTGGTGAAGAGATATGTGGCCTCCTGGTTAGAGCCATGAAGATTCTTAAGGAAAGGAATCAACCCTCCGCTTTTAATCTTGTTCCAAACCTTGGCATTTTTCATATGTATTTCATAGCTGTCCGGCTCAATTCGCTTTCTGTCTCCTCCCATTTCGGCTGACACAGTGAGGTAGATCTAAACACAAACCTTTCTAAAATTGACCCTTCCAAATCTAAGAACCCACAAAGCGTGCGGAGTTTTCTTGCAAATTACTCCACTGGGCTCGGTCCCATGCAATCTAATGATTTTGATGTGATAGATCCAACCTATCCTCGTTAAAGGGATAACACGTCACTTTACCATGTGATTTATCATAATTTAATAGGGCACAAAAATTAAAATTTAGATCGCTGATATTTAGCCAGGTACACACTTCTTTACTCTTAACTCCTTCATTAACGAAAAAGTCTGCAACAGCATTGGCTTCTCTATAGGTGTGTGATATTTTAACTTTTTCAAATTTGGCCAAGTTCAATCTGGCTTCCTCAATCCATGAATTGATGGTCCACGAGGGGGGAGACTTGCCACAGAGGCAATCAATTATGTTTTTGGAATCTCCTTCAAGCCATAGATTTTTTATGTTAATACTTTGGGCTAAATTTATGATGTGGTAAGCACCAGTAGCCTCCGCCAAATGATTAGTTTGAGAGCCAAGAGGTGAGGCAATCACACCTATGAAGTTGCCATAGGAAACCCTTATAACTCTGCCACAACTCACCGCCCCCAGATTGCCTTTAGCCATGCCATCAAAGTTAGCTTTGATCCACCCATTTGGCAGAAAAGACCAACAAACTCCCTCTCTATCCTTTTTGGCCTTCATAATAGAACTAGAAAAATTAGGATTGATGTTCCATTCCTTAGAAACAATTAGATCATAGTTCGAAAACTCCTCATTCATGGTCTTCATGTCCTTTTGGGCCATGATGTTGAAGTTTTCCTTCAGGGATCTGACAATTTTATCAAAGACAATATCCACAGATGCTTCTTTGCCCCTAAAAATTATATTGTTGTGTTCTTTCCAAAGGCCCCAAGCAATATGAGGGAAGGATAAATTCCAAAAATACCTGAGCAAAGAGTTCCTTGTCAGGGCTTTCCACTGAGAAAAGAGATCTTCAATGGACAAAGGGAAAACCCAAGGAAGGTTCCATAACCTCATCAATTTTTCCCAAAAGAGAAGCAGGAAAAGAGCAATGAAGGAATAAATGATGCACAGATTGTGCCTCCATCTTATATAGAAAGCATCTATTAGGGATTTGAGATCCGTGTTTGCATAGGTTGTCAATCGTGACCACCTTATTTTGGAGAAGGATCCAAAAGAAGATATTAATTTTAGGAATCAGATGTTTGAACCAACCTTTAGACCAAAAGGGAGGATGATCCGAGGAAGAAGTGATCCTGGAAAAGGTGGAAGACACAGAAAAGTTGTGAGAGGGATCATCAATCCAAATCGTACGATCATCCAACTACTCAGAACTAAGTCTAACAGCAAGCAGCGAAGTCTGGATAGGAGCCAAAGCCTAACTAACACTGCCCAAGTCCACCCAATTACCATTCACTCTGTAGTCTTTCACATAAGTTCCAAACCAAGCCTTGCAATTCTCAGCCCATTCTCTGAAGGAGTTGATTTTTATCATGGGTTCCTTAAAAAGCCATCTGTCTTCCCAGAATCTGGTACGATTACCATTTCTCACTTGCCATCCAATGCCATCATCCACAATATTTTTTCCAATGATTAAGTTGTTCCAACATATGGACCCTCTCGGAAGAAGCTGGGGGTCCATCTTTATAATGGAGGAATAGTTGTTTTCTAAATATTTACTAGCCAGAATATCAATCCACTCCGCAGAAGAAGAGAAGATTCTCTAGATTTGCTTAGCTGAGAGGATTTTATTGACAGTTCTGATTCTTCTTAAGCCAAGTCCACCATTATTTTTAGGTCTACAGACCAGATTCCAGTCAATTAGGGGAACTCTTTTATTTTCCTCAACACCCGACCAAACAAATCTTTTTTCAATTTTTTCAATGGCATCAACAAATTTTGCTGGAATCTTAAAGAGGCTCAGGGCATAGATAGGAAGATTCTGGAGAGAGGCTTTGAGGAGCTGAAGCTTACCAGCTTGACTTAGCAGAGCTCCTTTCCAACCCGCAAGCTTCTTACTAAATCTATCCACCAATGAGATCCAGAAAGACTGAGGAGGTTTCATACTTAAAGGAAGACCAAGGTAGGTGGTAGGAAGGGAATCCATCCTACAACCCAGAATTCTAGCAATTTTGGCCTGTCTATGAGCTGGAGTATTGAAGAAGAATAGAGAAATTTTTTGATTGTTGATCAGCTATCCTGAAGCTCTCCCATACTTATCAAGCAACTGTTTTATAAATTTTCCTTCAGATATAGTAGCTTGACCCATAAACATAGTGTCATCAACGAATTGTCGATGTGAGCACACCAAGTTTCTCGAGGAAGGTCTGAGCCCAGAAAGAAATTTGAAGTCAACCAGATTTTTCATATTCCTACCTAAACTTTCAGCCATAATAGTGAATAAAATAGGAGATATAGGATCACCCTGCCTTAGACCTCTGGTACTCTGAAAAAAAGAGGTAGGGGATCCATTGACCATAATCGATATGGAAGCAGTGGACACAAGTTGTTCCACCATTTGAATAACCCTATTATTAAAGCCAAAAGCCTTCAAAATTTTAAATAAAAAAATCCAATCAACTCTGTCATAGGCTTTAGAGATATCAAGCTTTAATAGGAAACCTGCAGTCTTCGACTCAACAAGGGAATGAATGTTTTCATGAACTGTAACAAAAGAATCAAGGATTTGTCTACCAGGAACAAAGCCATTCTATTGAGGAGAAATCAAGGACGGTAGAAAAGTTAAGAATCTAGAGGTTAAGACCTTAGATATGATCTTGTATAAAGAATTACAGAGACTGATGGGCCTAAAAGCCTCAAAGCTATTAGCTCCAGGTTTCTTGGGGATGAGAACCAAGAAAGTAGGATTTAATTCTTTTAAAAGACTTTTGGCTCCAAAAAATTCCTTAACAGCATTAACCACATCTTCTTCAACAATCTCCTAGAGCCATTGAAAGAAAAACAAAGGGAAACCATCAGGACCCGGAGCTTTACACCCATCAAAGGAAAAGATAGCCTGCTTAACTTCCTCATTGGTGGGGATAGCTATCATAAAAGAGTTGTTTTCCTGGTTGATAACTCTAGGTATAGCTTCAACTAGCTGATCTTGCTCATTTTGGTTTATTTCATTACTTGTCAAGAGAAGATGTTTAAAGAAGGAGCTCACCTGCTTCCTGATATCCTCCTCCTCCTCATACCTGGTTCCACTCACATCCATATGAGATATTCTATTTACAGCTCTGTGTTTTGAAGCCGAAAGGTGGAAGTACCTATTATTTCTATCACCAGTAGATAGCCAAAGGGCTCTTGATCTTTGTTTCCAGAACTCCTCCTCCTTCCTAATTATGTCATGCATCTTCATAAGGAGCTCATTCTCTTTTTCCTTAGTATCATTCAAGTAACCCTCCTTCTATATTTTGAACTGAATTGCTCCCAGATCCATCCGAAGTTTGGACTTAATCTTAAAAATGTTCCCAAAAGAATCTTTTTTCCATTTGTTTAAATTACATTTCACTTCCCTTAATTTTTTGGCAATTCTAAACATAGCAGTTCCTTGAATAGTTATATTCCACCATTTCTTTATATCCTCTTTAAGAGCAGGATGAGAGATCCACATTTTTTCGAATCTAAAAGGAGTATTCTTCTTTTTTATAGGATCCACAGTGAAACTGATAGGAAAGTGGTGATCAAAACCTATTCTTGTAAGAGCTTTAAGGGTGCAATAGTAATCTAAATACCAATGATTGGAAATCAAAGATCTATCTAATCTGACCTGGATGAGATCCATCCCCTTTCTGCGATTAGACTAGGTGAAGAAGGCTCCATGAAGATCCAGATCAATCAGCCCTTGATTATCAATGAAGTTCTTAAGATCCCCTTTACTCTCCAAGTTAATCTGAGATCCCCCAAATTTTTCATCATTTCTTAAGGGTGTATTAAAATCCCCCATAACAATCCAAACTTCTTTATCAAAAATCCTCCTAATGGTAGCTAATTCCAACCAAAAAGATTTTCTCATACCTTTTCCATTAGGAGCATATATGTTCATTTGAATCCAGTTGAAGTTATCTCTTATATGTGTGAATCTAGTAACTATGTGATTCGTACCTTCCAATATTGGATCTCCTTTGATATTGTGATTATTCCAGAAATTAACAATTCCTCCTAAAGTGTCATTCGAGTTATTGCCCTGGTTACTGTAGAACTGAAAAAGTTTCATCTTTTCAATTTTCTCCTTAGACATTTTAGTTTCCTAAATTAAAAGGATGTCAGGTTTGTGATCTCTAACAAAGTTGTGAAAAACATCCTGCTTGTGAGGGCTATTGAGTCCCCTAATATTCCAGGACATAATCTTCATTATATACCAAGGGAATTAAGACATTCTGGGATAGTTTTCTGAGATCCATCCGCTATATCCTGAAAGCTATCCAGCTCTCTTTTCTTTTTCAAAGACTTTTTACCTCTTGAATTCTTTACTACTCCATAATCTACCTTGCCTCTTGATCTGGTAGAAATGCCACTTGGGGTCTTCCCTTGTTTGTTTTTTCTAGATTTATTCTTTGATGTATTCTCCTCTTTATCAGTCTCATCTTGACTATCTGTCTCTCTACTGGATTCCCAATCCTTTTCATTTAGTAATCTTTGTTCCTAGGGTAAGGTGTCCATATTACCGGTCTCTTGACAAAACAAGACATTACTGGATAGGTTAGCTAAGAAATCCTATTTTTCAAAGGATTCTAAAACCCTAACAGTGGAGCTGGGATCCATTAGGTGTTCCACACCCATAGGGGGAAGGTTATCAGAAAACATGGAGAAGGGAGGGATTTTCAGAACCAAGGATAGGCCCTCACTAGGGATATCCTCCAAACCTAGGATCTCTTCATTTCTATCAGAAGGGACTGTCATTTGGGATAAGGAAGGAGAAAGGTTTCAATCTCCTTCTCCAGCTAGGGTTCCCTCATTAGAATCTCTTTCCGTTGAAGGAGACTTTAAGTTATGAAGATCATTAGGGATCTCACCTTTATACTCCAGGACCACTTCGATCTCTAAGGAGCTTTTCTAATTATTAGCTTCTATGTTTTCCAACTCCTGCTCTTTATTTTCCTTCCTTTCTTCCCCTGAATCTTTCTTATTTTTTTCTATTCCTTTTTTCCAAGTTCTGCTGGCTTTTCTTTCTCTAAAGTAGCATTTAAAGGGAATTTTTCTACCCAATGACCAGATTTCCTACATTTGAAGCAGGCAAACGGGATGGTTTCAAACTCTATATTATGTTCCCAAGAACCTAGTTTAGATTGTATCTCTATCGATGATGGTAATTCTGCTTCCTGTGGAACTCCCACACATATCCTCACAAAAAAAATCTCTTTCTAGCAGTTGTCATTGTGTCAATCGAAAGGAGCTCACCAAAGGAGCTCATAATTTCGAGGAAGATTTCTTCACTCCAGTACTCCAGGGGTAGGCCTGGAAGTCTAACCCAGACTGGGACATTCTCAAAGATGGAATCCGATAGATCCAAGTGGGAAAACCACTTCTTTAGAGCTAGGGAAGATTTCCCTATCACCTAGGGACCTCCACCTCTTATAGCTGTGATATCCTCTTTGCAAGTAAATTCAAAAGAAAAAAAACCCTTTGGAAGAACAGCAACTAAGACTTTCCCATTGGTTCTCCATTTGTTTTTAACAAACTCCCTGACTACTTCAATATTTGGTCTAGGGCCCATAAACTTTCCAACCAGAGTTTGTTCTATTAGGGCTATATTATGGTCTATAATCAGATCTGGAATGGAAATAGCAAACTTACCTCTAGCAGGAGATGAGATATTTTACACTGGAGGGAAGGAAGACTTTCCATTAGGTTTTACCCCGAATAGTGAGGTCCAGGTTTTGCCTCCAAGACCACCTGTGGTCCCCACTCCCCCTTTATCTTTCTCATTTTTACTGGTGGAAGAAGTAGTAGGGATAATTGCCGAATTTTCCTTTCCCCTAGTATCCACCTGTATTTTTTCTTCGGAGTCCACATCATCCTGGTCATCCTTACCTTGCTTCTGACTCGATTCCAGCTCCTGATTCGACTATCGATTTTCTGATCTTGCTCCACTTCCAATTCCGATTCCATTGCTTTGAATTTCAAACTTTGTTTTCTCCCACTCGTGACCGCACCCGTGTCTGCTCCCATGATCCACATGTTAGTATGCAAGGTAGAATGTATATCTCAAAAAACATGATAAAAAATAATGAAATTTAACATGTGTTTTACAAAAACAAGATATTTGTTGTTTATTAATTTTTACATACCGCGGTTTACATTTTCCAAAATACCTTTGACTTATTTTAATATTACTAGGTAACACTCAATCACCACAAAATTTTCTATAAAATTTAGTTTGTGTTGTATCTAATAGGTGTTTTGGGTGAGGATCGTGAACTTTGGACCCCACCCTTAATTTTAAAACATCTCTAGCATTAGATGAAACCCTAGTATTATCATGCCAATATTTTTTTATCAAAGATTTAATTTTAACATTCAATTTCATATCAGACCTCGGGAGTCGACCACTGAAACTCCAACATTGGTTGATAGGATCATTTTCTATACTTTCTCTTCTTTTTGACGCTCTTAGCAATGTTTTAGGATGTATTTTTAAAACTTCACTAATATTTCTTACCATTATTTTATTCAAAGTTTCTTTACTAACTATAGCATTTTTTATAGCTCTTATTGCTACATTTTTATCTTTAGATCAACTATTTTTCCCAATAGATTGAATCACACTAGAAATAGTAGACATAACATGTGTTAATGATTGATTTTTTCTTTTTGGTTAAACAACAAAGCCTAACCTTTTCATTATTTTCCTCGTTTTTTGCACTCTCATCAATTGCATCATTTGTTGACATTGAAAATCATTTTTTTTATGATAAAATAATTTCTTATATATTTTATTTGCATGTGTTCTTATTTGCCTCCAAGAAATTTGATGAGGAATATTATCAAAAACACCACTTTTAATTTTTTTTAAAGTATTTTCATTAAATTCAACATCAGATTCTAGATTTTCATCTTCATGTTCATTTTCATTTTCATTTTCAACTTCAAAATGATTTAAATTTTCATCTTCATTTTCATACACAAAATAGTTTACATTTTCATTTACATCAACAAAACGGTTTTTGTTTTCATTTTCAACAAATTCTATAAAAGTATCATCTCTCTGAATATTATCAATGTCAACATCGTTAAGTCCAACATATTTTAAAACATCTACATACAAATTTACCATTTCACTAACATGTGGGTTTGAAGATGTACCTGGATTTGTGCATATTGAAACATTCTCCATAGCATTGAAAGAGGGATTTGAAGACATGGTAGGACTTTCTTGTATAATCATATTCTTCTCCAAATTGACTTCTTGCAAATTAGCTTCATCTACAACCATGGTCTCCTTAATTTTTTCATCTTCAATAGTGGTGGATTTGGATGCTCCCCCATCATTCATTGATTTAATTCTCATTCTTCTTTCTCTTTGTTTGCTTCAATTTATTTTGGAGTCAATGTCTTCCTCCTCTTACTATGAGTTTTATCTCCCATGATTATAAAATTATCAAGCACAAATGAATGTCAATAGTGAAATCCTTCAAAAAATTCAATCCAAATTGGAAGTTCAAGACCTATAAGGACAAAAAAATTCCTCGTGTTCCTCAAAACAAGTAGAAAACTAGCACAATTCAACTTTAAAAACTATTTTCTTCATGCCTTCCTTGAAAAAATAAATTCATATTGCAACTTGAAGACCTTTTGTTCCTCCATACAAATACAAAAATAACACAATTTCACTTCAAAAATGGTTTACTGCTCTCACCACCTATAGAAAATAATTCTTGATGAAAAAATTAATAAAAAATGCAAGTCACCACCTATAAAAACAATAATTAATGAAAAATAGCCCAATTTTACTACTCTTGGGCATACATGTGAAGTCATAAACTTCATAGTAAACATTGACAGTAAATTTATATAAAACAGATAAAACCAAATGGGATCCCGATTATAAAACAGGATCCTGTATTTTAACAAAATTGGATCTCATTCCTAATATTTATTATGGGGACCGTTGACAAAGGAATGAGATCCCGTTTACTTATCAACGGTCATTACATTTAATATTAGGAATGAGATCCTGATTATAGAACGGGATCCCATTTTCTTAAAATACAGGATCCCGTTTTATAATCTGGATCCCTTTTTTTAAAATTTGAAATTGGTTTTGCTTTGTGGTTAGGTTTTTGCCTTGCAGATTTTGTTCAGAAAAAGCATTGGGATTCCAAACCTAGGCCTTGAACCTAGTTTGACCAGCAAGTTGAAGGTTTTAATAATGTGAGAGAAAAATATAGAGTTTGGACATATGGCTGACAACGTTTTTTACCAAATTTTTTGACAAAATTAAAACCCATTTTAGATGAGACAATGCAGATTTCAGATATGTATGTTTTTTACAAATGGATTAATTTTTTTCTATTTTTTGATTAGTTTTCGATGAAACTGGACCATAAACTTTAAATATCAAGGTTTTTTACTATTTTAATAACTTTTGATCAACATAAAATTTTGAAAAACGGATTGCACAAGAGAGAACTTCAGACAATTCTTTTCAATTTAAAAAAACATATCAAAAAATGATAAGTTTAGGTCATCGTATACGTGTTGTACACAATGATTTTTCAAAACAAAAAATATGCCTACTAAAAAATTAACAAAAAAAAATTTCAATAAAAAAATACAAAAAAATATTGAAAGAAAGGTTGAGTGAGTCACAAATATTTTCCCAAAATGATTTATAAAAATATGGATGTCGTACACGTGCATGGTATGGTAAAAAAAATTCTTTTAAATAGTGGTTTGTAGAAACGCCTATTGAAACTCAATTTGTACAATTGGGTTATTGAAATAAATTACATATTTGGAAACTAGACTCTGAGTGCTAAATTTTATGATTTGTGACTTTTTTGAATATTCCATCTCTAAGTGCTTCAAATTTTAAGGTCAAATGTGTCAAATTCTGAAAATCAGGGAAAACACTTTCACTTTTTGGCCAAAAGGTGGACTCAACTTCTTGCACACACCCCTTTGGTTGTTCTCCATAAGGCATTTTTGAAAGAGAAATTTTTGCATGTGTAGGTTTCTAATTTCTTTTTTTTTTTTAACGTATGATTTTATATTTCCAAGCAAAAAATCCCTGCATATGCATCCAATGCATGATGTCGATTGCCATGATGGCTATTATTACTTCTAGTCTCAAGAAAGGAACTATTAGAATGATAGGCTCTATATTGGGTGTCATAAGAAACATTGGTTTCACCATTGATCATAGTGGTGTACAATGTATGTTCTTGCTCGAGGGTTTGGTGAGAGCCCATGACCCAATATGGTAGGGCGAAGAGAAGCCTTTCTTTGGTGTGTTTCATATATATGTTTGTGATATTACATACTCATAACATTTGTATGTATGGTAGGTTGTATATTAAGTGTAATATTAAACATGGAATGCCTACATATGTTCTTTCAAAAAAAAAAGTACAACGATATATAGGTATTTGAAGTTAGATGCACATTTTTAGTTATTATTTCTTTGAGCCTCAAAAAAGGAGTTATTACAATAATAAGATGTATAGTAAGTGCAATAAGAAATATTGGGTTCACCATTGATTGATGTGGTGGACATTGTATATTCTTGCTCAATGGCTTGGTGAGAGCCGATGGGGTTCCATGAACCAATATGGTAGGGTGGAGAGAAAGCACTCCTTTGTTCTATTTCATTTTGTATTTCCTATATATTCTTTAGCTACACTATTACTCTTTAAGTTCATGTTTGCAAGCACTTTAGCATCCTCATCATAATATATGTATATGTATATGTATATATGCACATGCAATCAAGAAAGTGAAGTCCTTTTAGATGAAGACTGGAATGAAGGAGTGATGCATACACATAAGCAACATTGGTGTTACATTATCCTTTAAAAAATGCATCGTACCTTCCCTTCATTACACTCTCCATTGAAAATGAATTAGATGTGGTTAGATACATTTACATATACATATGCATATATGTATGCTTTGGTTTTTTCCATAACACATTGTTGAAAAAAAAAATTGTGCATGTGTAGGATTTTTTTTTTTTGTGCATGATTATGTTACTTTAGATTTTTTTTTTTTGTGGTTTTCCATCTACATTATTGTTGAAACCAATATTGTTTCATTTATGGATTCTATTTTGTGTCAATGGTTGCAATGAAATATAATAGTTAATGTTATAAAGTTTATGTTGTTTTTCATAACGTATTTTTGAGTGTTTCTCTCTACCTTTGGCCATTTTGTTTCATATTAAATTGGCTTGACCTCTTTAGGTATGCCATTGTTCTTTAAGTTGGTGTTTGCAAGAATTTTATAATTTTCCTCATATTATGGTTGTAGGCTCTTGAGCCTTGTTCAAGTTCTAACCCTTCATCAATTATGCACCTAAAAAAGGTAGGAAAATGCCAAAGAAACCAACTCTATTATGTTCGCCATAGAGACCAGATTTATGAAAGCCATCAAGCCAAATACTTGTAGAAAAGAGCTGCTATAGTCCGTCCTTGCATGCCCCCCCCTGATGAAGCAGGCACAATGAAGTTGCTACCAAACTTAATGGAAGAACATGCTCACTTCTATAGTCCCGCACCCCCCATCTCTTCCCAGCTTCCACACAACCTTCCTAGTGAAGGCATCTCAACCATAGGCAACTGTATACCTCAACAAACCCTTGACAGGCATGCCTTTTTTCCACATCATCAACCCTCCAACACTTTAGTAGCATGTTTGGAGATTCCTTTTGCACTTCATTGTATTCCTTATGTCGGTCCATTGATGCATTGTTTGAATTGAAATTTTGTAGTGTTTGTGAGGAAAGCTACGTCGACATGAAAGTGCGAGCATCAAATGTAGACATTGTATGTTTGTGTTATGCTTGTGAAAAAGGCATCCATAGATTTAGTTTAGTTAACAAGATGAATCCTGGACCACAACCTCTTATCCTTACAAAGTTACTCAGGTTGAAGAAATGCTTATAGCTAGAGTTGCTCCAGTTTTGCAAGTGACCCATATTAGAGGAGGCCAATAGAAATATAGTGGCCATACTATAATATTCCGTCAAGATATCATGGCCATTGTAACTTTGTTACCGCGTCTCCTACATGATCATGAAGTAGTGATTGTTCGAAGAAGTGGCATTCAAGGAATGAACTATGTTTTCTATATTGACAAACATAATGTCATGTCTTCATTAATATACAGAATTGAGAATGATCCATACTATAGTGATGTTGCAATTGATTGTGATGCTTTAAATTTTTTTCCTAGTATAAGTACTGACATCTCCAATCTTCTGCACATAATGAAAGAACTAGCACATAACATAGTTGAACCAGTGGTAACTCTAGAAAGTGTTTTTAATGAGGAAGTTGAGCTTGAGGAATCATCATCATTTATTCCATTGATGCCTAACCTTCCCCGAGAATTGTAGGCAACTAGAGATGCCTTGCAAATTGAAGACACTTGCCAACAAATTTTGCCTTGGCCTGAGGTAAATTCTAAACCTATGAATGAATACAATACAAAATGGTTATTAAGAATGATTTTTCCAACATTTTTCTCCACTGGAACAATAATGCCCCTACAATCGAGAAGCATACAAATTCACTTACATGAATATGAACTGTACTTGATAAGATACTATGATAATATATTTGGAAGGCATGCCAGATTTAGATATTACCTTTATAATTTGATAATGAGACATAAAATCCAATAGACAACTTCCGTTTAAATGAAAAAAAACTTGGAAGAAATGATCCCAAAGTCTATTGTTTCTTTGTGACAATTGCTTCAAGATGCACTAAACACATAGATAGAAAACCAACTTTTTCAATTTGGTGCATCTTTGCGAGGGGCCCACTCATATTGGGTCAAGTTTCAGCAAGAGGTCAATGCAATGGTCCATGAGCTTTGCACAACGACTCTCTTGATCACTTTGAGTTTTGTAGACATAAAATGGCTTGAATTGCACCACAAGGTAATTGACCTTCATGCCTAGCTACATATGCCATAATCTCAAATATTCTTCACAGATGATGTCATCCATAACCGGTACATAATAGCCTTGTACATGCACTTGCAATTCACCATTTTTTGTGAAGAGTTTATAGAGAGGATTTTCCATACAAAGAATTACTAGTATATGTATGAGTGGAAACACCGTGAATCAAAACATGTCCATGGTTTCCTTTTGCTTCTAGGTGCCCCAAATTTTGACATGCTTGATTGGTCCAACCTACACAAGCTTTAGCAAGCAAAAAATTTCTTTAATCACAATGTTTCAACATGGAATCCTCATTCCCCAAAGTGGTTGATATAAAGAGTCCACCACTCTTCTTTGGAGGACCCATGTTTTCTTGATAGCTCACAAATTTCTTCCATGGATCCAATGGTGGATTACGAACGTCTTCAGAATACAGTACAAAGGCATACCAAATGTACTCACTACACTTGCTTGAGAAAAAAAGGCCACCAATTATAGTGCCGCCACAAAGGTCCGTGGAATGTGCAACCATCATCAAGATTGGTAATTGATAGTGAATCAAACAAATCCTATAAGCCAACAAGAAATGAGGAGTGTGTTAATATCCACAACCTTCATATTCTTGTAATTTGGTGAGAAAATGTTTATTTCTAGCCAGTCTTGTCACGACAAATTGTGCTAAACTACATTTCTAAATATGTATCAAAGTCTAAAAAAATGTATGAAAGCTATATTGATATCTTACAGAGGCCTACAAATACAAATTCATTTGGGGATAAAGCATTGATTTCCTATAAAAAATTCATGATGAACTTGGTTGTAGATCGTGACATTGGTGCACAAGAAACATGCGATATACTAAAAAATTGCCCTTCTCATCTCAAGTAGGAATTTACCATCTTTGAATGTGAGTAGGAAAACATTCCACCATTTGAGAATAGTTGATAATTGTGAAAAGCTTGCAAGTGGTTATATTTAATGTTACATGCAAAGGTAAGCTGAAATGGAGACTATATCCCTTATACAATCTGCACAATTGTATACATTTCAAAAAAATTGAAAAGGTGGGGGTTGGAGTTTCTACCCACACCCTGCTATCATCATTGTTTACCCACTATTCAAGTTTGCCCCCCCAGATCATAGTGATGCCTTGGAAAAAATTTGTTGGTCAGAATTGCTATTGTACAAGCCTTTCTCAAATGTTGAAGCAGACATAGGCCTCACTAGAGATAGTATAACATAAAATTGGAGGCTATTTTATATTGTTGGCTATCACCCTTGGCATGTCAATAGATTTATTTCTTCCCACACCAATGAAGATGAAGGTAATAGTGATACCTACAACACCCAATATTTCCCTCCCATAGATGAATATGAATGGGAGCTACTTTCTCGACTTAGCACTACAAATGATATTTTCTTTGACTAGCTAGAACTATTGAGTAGATGGTACTTTGATTTAAATCACATGTAGGGTGCACATGATGTTCCTAAGAATTTTCATAAAATTATTGTAGAGTTCATCTCAACAAGTAAATTGCATATAGTTGAAGATACTCTTTGCCCACTGGTTGCACCTACACTTTGTCATTAGCTTTCTCCAAAGTAAAAGCTTGCTCTAAATATTATTAAACAACACCATCTTGCCCCATGTTCATCATCACTATTGCATATGATTATTCAAGGTACTATTGGTACAAGTAAATCATTTCTTATAGACAAAATCTGAATAACACTAAATACATTGCCGAACCAAAGAGTGAATCCTTTGCTTGATTTGACACCAATAGGGGTGGTCGCCTACAATATACAAGCCTCTACAGTGCATACAAGTATCCAAATACCAAATAGAGATATGAATCCATTAAAAGGAAAACTATTGGGCATCATATTTTAAGAGGACTTCAAACATATTAAGTACATCTTAATTGATGAAATGAGATTCTTGGGGCCCAATTTATTTCTCAAAATAGATCGTCAATTGTGGCAAGTGTTTATTTCTAGACATATGCAACCATTTGGTGGTGCCTCTCTGATACTTGTGGGTGACCTAGGAAAATTGCCAACTATTTTGGACAGGCCTATCTATGCTTCTCACTCCATAACCTTGGCTCTTTGGAACACTTTTATTATTGTTCTCATGCTCGACAAAATCTTCTGCCACTATGGACAATCTGATTCAAAACAATAGTTACATAGACTCCTTTCCAATATTAGAAATTTCCAATCATCTTAGACTAATTAGAATTTTTTTATGAATCGAACGAATTATATGCTTTGAACTAAAGATAACCAAGATCTTGATGCACATATTCACTTATTCCATACAAATAGGTTGGTTTCCTTGCATAACAGGAAAATGCTTCAGCAATTAAATGTGCCCATTGCAATTAGCGCTATTGAAACTACTCAGCAAAACACACTTGATTATGGTGATGATCAAAAAATTCAAGCAGAGGTCTTACTTGTAATTGGTAAACAAGTAATATTAAAAAACAAATCTTTAGGTGGAAGTTGTCTTGGTTAATGAATCATTGGGTTTTGCAAAGTCTATCATACATGCTAGGGGTGCTAAACCACCCCAACCACCTAAATATTTTTTTTTCCACTTCCCAAACTACATTGGTCCATCATGTGATCGAGACAACCCAAAAGCCATCCCCATTTCCCTGATCACATGGGACAGCTGAAGATAGCTACTCTTGACAATGGCTTAGGCACTAACAATACATAAATATCAAGGGTTGACACTGGAGAGAGCTACAATAGATATTGGAACTAAATAAATACAAGGGATAATAGTAACATTTGTTTCCCATGTAAAATCAATAACAAGAATATGTATAGATCCACCTTTCTCTTTTGAAAGATACTCTAGACTACATTTAAACAAATACAATGCGCTTTGAATCAAAGAAGAGGATCACCTAAAACATTTTTTTGCATTTCCATTATGATGAGATGTTTATATTTTTTACGGAAACTATACCACTTCTCTATTCCTTGTTCATTTCAATGCATTTAGAATTCCCACCATTCCTAATTTTCTTCCTTGTCGTTCCATGCATAGTCCAATTGTAATCAATATTACCAAGCTAGCCAAATTTCTTCTTCTATGGTGTTTACTAAGAGAAGTTTCTATTTGATTCTTGTATTATGCTTCTCATCTTCTCCAATGACCAACTTGGATTCCTTCCTCTTCTTTTCTTGTCGAAATAACATTTATATTTGATGTGGCTATCGATAGCTTCCTCTTCTTTGGTTAATAATTCTATTTTCAATGCTCTCACCTTCAAACCATTTGTGTCTAACTATATCACATTCTAACCAATTTAGATTGCAAATCTTCTTAGTTGTAACTGCAGATCTTGACAATGCTAAATAGCTTCACGATTGCAAATTTTTCATGGTGTATGCTTTTCAGCTAAATTCCATTTATATATAAGGGCATGTGCAAGATCATCATGGAAAAAACAGGCCCTTAAGTGGCAATAAAATTCAAAAAAATCAGAGTTAGGCAACTTGACATAAAAATTTGAATAAATTTAACTATATTATTTCAAAAATATGTAAGAGTAGAATCTATTGCAAATTGAATGTAGTTTCTAAACTACTAGGTTTATTTTTATTTTTCAAAAATATATATGGTGAAAATTTGAAATTTCAATGCAGTAGTACTTAAGTTTCAGGGAAAAAATAAGAAGTAGGTGTTTGTCTAACCACCCTAACCACAATAAAATGATAATATTTTACTATAATATTTTAGATATAAGTAGAAGACTCATGTACCGATGTGATACATATTTTTTTGTAAATTTTTTCCAAGTAAATAATTAATTGTGATTTTTTTATTGCAAATTTAAAATAATATAAAAACTCATACGTCTGACAACCTTAACTTGGTCAAAAATTTATTAAATTAAATTCCTTTTTTTTAATCGTATATTATGTGAAGCATAGAATGTGACACGTGTTTCAGATTCAAAAAATTCGATACCCTTTGAAAGCTATAGATGTTTTTCAATCAGCCTATCAATAAGGACTTTATTCATAATTCAGATAGAAAATGAATAATTTTTTTTATTAAATTCATAGTAAAGCATAATTTATATTGGTGGAAAGATAAGAATCTCTTTTAAAAACCCTTTTCATTTCATCAATTTTAGGTAAAAATAAGTCGTCAGCCACATGGGCCATCATATCACTTACATATCGCCACTTTTTGGCCCATCATGATCCTGCACATACCCATAAGGTAATGACATACCTCATTTATTTCATCTCTTATTTTACAACTTCATATCAAATTCTTTCTCAAAGATGATACAACTGTACATACTTTCAAAAATGAATAAAGTCAATTTTAACTCAACAAAATTGTTAGGTGTCAAAATAAAATTATTTGGGAGTTATAATTGTAAACATGTTGTGTATTGTTCTCTCCACAAGTTATACCTTCATCTTTTTTATGTGATCTATTTTATTGTAGATGCATTACATATTATTTATTGTAAACTATAGAATTGTTTATATTTCATAATTTATATTTTATCTACTAATGACACATGTTTGTCTTAGTAAACTTCACATTTTCCTTATGTCTAACTATATCTAATTGAAACCATTTTAGATTGCAAACATTTTCAATTGTAGCTGCACATCTCCATAATACGAAATAGATTTGTGATCACATGTTTGGCATGGTGTAGAAGGTAAGGCTATATGTCCTCTATCCCATCTCTTATTTCACAACTACATGTCAAATTATATATCATAAATGATACAACTATATATACTTTTAAAAATGTATGACATTGATTTCAACTAAAGGAAATTCTCAGGTGCCGAAATATTTGTTTCACTATTAATCATAGTGGTGACCTATGTATGTTCTGGTTCAGGGGTTAGGTGGCATCCCATGAGCCTAGATCAGCCAATATGGTAGGGTGGAGAGGAGGCCTTCTTATCTTCTATTCATACTACATCCTATTGCACCCACAAGGTATGCCTACATCTTATTTATTTAATCACTTTTATTACACATGCATTGCATATTATTTTTTATAAATTATAGGACTCTTTATATTTCCTAATTTACATATTGTCTACCAACGCAACATGTTTATTACACTAAACTTCACATTTTCCTTTGATTTTTGAAAAAAATACTCAACACAAACAATCATGTCTCACATAACATAGTAATGTCTTAGGCAGGGATCTTTCATCTTAGTTTATATTCATGAGTAATATGGATCTTTTCACGACATGAGATCTTCTATGAAGTAATCCTTTCTACAAGGCTTTGATCTAGACTCTATCAACTATTCTTTTTTTTGGCTTTCACAATTCCCAACATTCATAATGGTTTAGATTTTTTTTATGATCCTAAATTTGTGGAGTTTTCGAATTACACAATCAAGATTTTGACGAAGTAATGTCTTATAAATGACCTTTGAGAAAAATCAATAACTACAAAATCAATTAGAATGGTTAGAATAAAATAAAAAAAATATAATTTAAATTTCTTGCATCAATCTTCAACAAAATTCTATGAATGGATTTATCTCTTTATTGCTAAGGTTATGCATGACTTATGCAAATACACGTATTTGACATTTCAATTATATTCTAAGCTTTCACATAATTGTATTATCATTTTAAGATAATATATATATTTCTCAACGTCATCTATGCTCTATTGTCTTAGCGTAATGGTATGATAAATGGATTATTAAAATACTATGTTGAAAAGGCTATATTGTTTAAATTTTTGTTACCGTGCTTCTGAAAAAAGACTTTATTTTGGCATTTGTTTGTTACTATGAATTTTTGTGTTTTGTGGGTTTCTCAATCTAGGCCATTGTTGAAACCAATATTATTTGATTTATGCCTTTTGTTTTGTGGCTATGCTTGCAATGCAATAAAATAGATAATCCTATACAATTTATGTTGACTTGCATAATGAATTGTTCATTGTTGTTCTCTAGCTCAGGCTATATTGTTCCATTCTCGATAAGTTGTTCAAAAGGTTATATTGTTTCAATTTTTGATAAGGTGTTATTTAGAAAATACTATATTGTTTCCCAAATCCGATTAATTGTTGCATTAATGTTCTATATAACACATAGGGATTAGTATGTATTGATTGTGTTTGCATCTACTATGACATAGATACATATCTACACATAGGAAAAATACATTCTCCATCACTACGAATAATGGTGACATACATGTTCCATATAACACTCAAAATATAGCTTATCATTCAAAGAATGTGTCAGTATATTGTTTTAATTTTTCGTTATCGTGTTGTTGAAAAATACTATATTTTTGTATATGTTTGTTACTGTGAATTTTGGTGTATTGTGGGTTTTTCCATTTGGGTTGTTGTTGAAACCAATATTGTTTGATTTATGGCTTCCATTTAGGGGCTATGCTTGCAATGCAATAAAATATCTAGTGTTATACAGTTTATGTTGATTTTCATAAACCATTGTTGATTGTTGTTCTCTAGCTTAGACTAGATTGTTCCATTTTTGATAAGGTGCTATTGAAAAGGCTATATTCTTTCAATCTTCAATAAGTTTCTATTTAGGAAAGACTATATTGTTCATAAAAAAAAAATTAATGGTTGCATCAATATTCTATATGACACATAGGGATCAATAGGTATCAATTATGTTTACATCTACTATGGCATACATACATATCTACACATATGGAAAATACATTCTTCATCACTATGAACAATCATGACATAAATGTTCCATATAACACTCAAAATATGGGTTATGATTCCATGAATGTGTTAGTATGTATCAAAGTTGTTTTTACATGCCATTCTTAGTCGATGCGATCAATGGTGAGATAAATGTTCCCTATAACCCTTAAAATACATCATTCCCTATGTGTAGGTATGTATGTGTCCTATTCTTAATTCCTTCTATGTGTGTATACATCCCTTCCATTTCAAGTTCCCCTCCACCTATTAGCTCATCATTGCATGTCACTACATGGAATTGCTAGTTTATATATTATATTCGCTCTAATTTTGCATTAAGTGCACTTGTTTATGCATTCACTTTGATTTAACTATTTCATATCTTGATTTTAAATTTAAACTTAATTTTGGGTAGACCTCACTCATTTCTTTCCCAAGTGGACCATAACAAGATTTTACCAAGTGCTAATTGTAAATAGCAAAGAAAATGAGTAAAAACAAATTGGGTCAATCTAAAAATAAAATGTACAAATTATTAATATTCTATTGTGTAGTACATTACAATATGAGTTATAGAATATTGTATTCCCACGTTACTCTTTTTACCACAAGACCTTCAAATTGAAACACAAAGCTAAGTAACTTTATTTTATTGCATTCACTTTTTATAATTTAATGTTTATTATTTCTAAGTTCACATAGCCATTATAGTTAGATATTTATTTAATGTCAGTGTATACATTAATGCTTGCTTACACATGGGTTAACCTAAGCCTACTTAGGCATTTATTATTGCATCACTCATTGACATAGACTAGATATTTTCTAGATATTTTCCTGATATTTTGCCCAGCTAGTTTATAGACTGGAGAGGTGTTGATATACCTCATTCTTGGATATTTCTCCTTTATAAGGAGACCCTTGACTATCTAATAAGATGTGAGGAGCTTATGCATTATCTGTGCTTGATTAAATATTCTTTGTGAGCATTGGCTCTTTCATGGTATCAGAGCCAAACAAAGAGTTCTCAGGCCATATTGTTTTTGCATTTTCCCTTCACCGTCTGACTCATTTGTAGAGTACGCATTTTTTCAACTGTGGTTATTACTGGAGGCTGCTTTTTTTGCCTGTGTGGTTCCTGTGAGAGCAAGCGCGCGGCTCCTTTGGGTATGCATCTCTACCTAACGCCTACTCTCCTGATATTCCTGGTATCCTCTCCAAGTTTGGTTGTTGGCTTTGCTCGGGCTGCAGAGGTTGCATAAAGTATCCACGTGAGGCCACAAAAGCCACTGCTTGCAGCTCCTCAATCATGAAGGCCCGATCTCTTCATTGATGTAGCGAATTTATTTGGCAAGAAGTGAATTTCTTTGAGGTGCGAAATTCTTCTAAAGAAGCTGTGAAATCAGTCTATTGAAGGCGTGATTCTATCTTGAGATCCACGTCTAAATTGTTGGCTGCGCTAGATCGACTCCCACTTCCCACCTTCGTGGTCATATTTGGCGCTGGCCCGAGAGTTCTATGGCGCAGGCTTAGGAGGTTTGTGGCATCTCCAACTATGCCTCTCTTTGCTCTCTATTTCATTAGTGGCTGGTGAATGTGAAAGACTCCAGTCGCAAGTTGACCAGCGTTGGATGGATTCTTTCATGATGTCTTGATTGGCAATAGAAAGTGCGATTTGTTGCAGCTCAAGGTGCGACCATGCCCATTTGGTGGGCGATCTGCAATTTGGAGGTGCATTTCTGAATTTGAATAGCAGCGATCAACCTTGAAAAGGCCCACAATTTTTGTTGGGGGCGTGGTATTATGACCAAGGCATTATTTTCTTGCATTTGAGATTGTAATAGGCCAGATCTCTATGGCAGGCCGATTAGGGTCTTTGCAAGCACGTTTCTTGAGGTCTTTGTTGTGTGATTTAACCTTTTGGTCTCTGCCCCTTCATAGGCATCACAGGCAGCATATTAAGGGGACTTCATAGAGATGTTTTCCCCTTCATACATCTCGCACCAACCCAATAGAGCTCGTGCATTGAATTTGTAGGCATTAATTTGTCTTAGGCCCATTTTCGAGGCCCCGATTACCCCTTTTTCATTTCCATGACTCTTTTTATTCCCTCTTATTTTGATTATCTTACTTTTTTTGTTTCTTTTGACAGATTGCATTTAACACAATTTATGCAAATCTAATCAATTATCACTAGAAACATTAATTGTTTGATCAATTGTGATAAAACATTAAAATTCGTAAGGGGGAAATTATTAGAGATACATGCACTAACTTATAAACTGTCAAACTAGGGGGGGTCATCTAATCTGAAGAGCTTCTTAATTTTTTGATTTTCTATTGTCTTAAGGAAATAACTTATTTGTAATCATGGGATATAAAACCCATTCTTTTGTAATCAACCTAAAACTGGGAAACTATAAGTCTTTGTGTGAAGGAATCCTGAAACATCTCAGGTTCTATAATCTCATGCCATATCTATATGGAATTATCCCTGAACCAGGTTAACAAACTCAGAAGGATAAATGGTTTAATATTCGTGATCATATTCATGGATTAATTGGTTTACATATTCCGGATGACAATTTGTTTGTCATCATGGATATTGAATTTCCACGTGCATTATGGATCAAAATTTTGGAAAATGGAGACTTAAATATTTCTCCCTTCCCACATGATCTTGCTATGATCACAACTCACATACCGCATCATGATTCAGATACAGAGCATCCAATTGACATAGAGGAAATCATCATTCCTCCACCTCCTCTTGTTGATTCATCAGATTTTAGAGTAGTTTCTTCGAAAGCTTACAACACTTCTTTGCAACATTATATTTGTCTTCCTAGCATTGCTAATTGGGATGCATATCTACCCAAAATTTCACATCTTTTTGTAGAGTCCTGCATTGTTGACATGGAAGCACACATTGAGGACATTTGTCTTTTTTTTTTATGAAAACTTTAAAAAAGTCGCATCGGCCTTGTCTTCTTCAAATATGATTGCTCTTCCTTCACCTACATCGACTTCTATAGTGAGAGTATTAGATTCTTATGGTTTCAGTTATCCCCATACATCTATGGTTCTTGTGGTCCCTGTTACATAATCTTCTATGATACTTGATTCATTCCATCAGTATTCGTCACATGTCAGCATTGGGCTGGAGATTCCTGAACAATATTCGAAGACATCATGGGCACCATCATCATCATTCTTGGATGAGCTTCAAATATATTCAAGATCATACATACATCTT
This sequence comes from Sequoiadendron giganteum, assembly GCA_007115665.2. Classification (NCBI taxonomy): domain Eukaryota; kingdom Viridiplantae; phylum Streptophyta; class Pinopsida; order Cupressales; family Cupressaceae; genus Sequoiadendron; species Sequoiadendron giganteum. The sequence goes on along the minus strand of CM021100.1, from coordinate 462,253,401 downwards.
CTCACATGGGAAGATATCTTGCATCTTCAGTTGGTTTCATTTTTTCCCAAGGGAAGGAACATTGTGAAGCATTCTTGGAACTATATCTGCATCCTCTGTCCACTATCCAACTTTAATGTAGCAGGACATGTATTATGGGGGGGTCTCCTAGACCTTCTATCATTTTCTCTCTTATGGAGGAAATCATATATTGTACTTAATGAAATAAGTAGTACTTCTTCATTTGTATAATTTTCATGCATCTTTTCTCTCTTTTGGAGGGTAGTTTTTTCTCACAGGGTTTTCTACTTTTCCCCACTTCATGAGAGATTACTTTGTACATGGGTACCTCACCAGACTAGTAGTCGAGACCCATTTTATCCATGCCCACCTAAGTTATGCTTAAGGGGGAGTGTCAGTGTATACATTAATGCTTGCTTATACATAGGTTGACCTAAGCCTACTTAGGCATTTATTATTGTATGACTCATTGACATAGACTAGATATTTTTTAAATATTTTCCTGATATTTTGCCCAGCTATTTTATAGATTGGAGAGGTGTTGATACACCTTATTCTTCGATATTTCTCCTTTATAAGGAGACCCTTGACTGTCTAATAAGATATGAGGAGCTTATGCATTATCTGTGCTTGATTAAATCTTCTTTGTGATAATTGGCTCTTTCATTTAATCTAGTTTAATGTGTTCTTATTTATGTGCACGTTTTTGGATTACTCTATATTAAACTTTAAGGGAAGTTTCTTTTTTATAACTCTCATCAATTATATTTAAAAATTTAATTTTGTAAAAGACAAGATAAAGTTTTTTAAGCAAAGATATTTGAATTTTTCTCTTTGTTTATAGATCTATGAGTTAAAATATTTGAGATCTTATCTTAAAAATAATATTTATATTTATATTTTATGATTTCATCATTTAAATTTTATACTATATTTTTTACTAATATTTTGCACACAATTTTATTATTTTATCCTTTGAAAATATTATTAGTTAAAAAGTAAATAAATTGTTAATAAAAAATAAAAAATTTAAATTAAAGTACTTTACGTTGGTATGATATAATTTTTATAAGATTTCTTTTTGTTTAATATAACAATTAATTGATAGAATGCAAAAATTAAAAAATATAAAACTAATATCTATTTAAAATATCTATATTAATAGCTATTTTAGTCTAAAATTATTTAATAATTATTTTATATTGAAAAGGTATTTAATTGTGAGCTATTTTCATTATAAATATCTTAAATATATATGTTTAAGATGTAATCTTGAGTTATTTTATTTATTGAAGATTTTTTCTCTTCTTATAAGGCACTTTAAAGTAATTTTATTAAAAGAAGTTTTGTATTTACTAAAAAAATTATTTTAAAACTAGTATAAATTTATTTAATTTAATTCACAATATATGGAAAGTCAACCGATAAAAAAACTCACTTCAATCAATCAATGTAGCATACGTTCAATCCTACAAAAATAGATACTCGTAAGAATTGTTATTTCATCAATATGTGACGCTTACTAGACAAAAAAAATAACACCATTTAAAACACATGTTACAAAAATACTCAAAAAAAGAATGGTTTTCTAAGAGAAATATATTTCATTGTTTTTAAGTAAAGATGACAAGTATAGTCATAACAAAATAGATCAACCCCTTATCAAAAAAATCCTTATGTGAAAAAACTGCACCCATTATGATATGTTCATGCACAAATTGAATGCATGAAACCCCCACATTATAACTTTTTTGAAATACCCACATTATAATTTTTTTGAAATACTTTAAGTAGTTCTTGTTGAAATTAATTGATAACTAGGTATAGTATAGAAACACACTTTAATAATTTAGCGCATGTTTGGTAAATTTATAAAATAAGAAGGGAAAAGAAGATAAAAATCTAAATTTATTCAAGTTTAGATTTTACAGCTAAAATTTATAACTAAGACATTATTTTAAGAAGAGAGCCCCAAAAATATAGTCCCTTTAGATATAATTTATAAATCCATATCAGTATGTGGGGTCATAGGAATTATCTATAATGAAGACACTAAAATAGCTATGATGTTTATATATATGAATTTTTTTGATTTTTATATATATGAAAATTTTATCTTTAATTTACTGAATTACACCCTAAGGTAGAGAGAATATCTTTCTAATACCCTAAAATTTTATCAAAGTGTGAATTTACATGAATGTGAGTTTGGGTGGTTCATAATCATGTACTCATTATCTCCATTCTTTATTAAATAAAATTTATAGTTAAATTCATGATTTTTAAGGGTCAAACATGTATAATCAAGCATTCCAATATGCTCCTAATAACAATTTATTTCATATGAGAGCATTAATGGATTTCTCTATGTACCGAAGATTACATTTTAACCTCTATTTCAATGCTAGAGTTATAAGGTAGACATATTTCGAGGGTTTACAAGCTAAACTATGTTGGGACTCAATTTTGAAATGTAAAAAAAATCTTGAGTCCTATCCCCATTGACATTACATGATCTCATATTTCTTATCATCTATAACCATTATAAGAAAAATCCTATTGACTGTTCACTTTAGAAAATTAACTAAAGGTTATACCTCCTTTTCCCATGTTCCTATCAAATGCTAGAAGACACAAAAGTCTATAATTTTTTAAATTCTAGTAAGGTTTTTATCATTTTCATCAATTTTAATAAATATAAATTTTAAATGGACTAATAAATTTTTTTGGTTGTTTTCCCTATCCAAATTACATTCTTATAAAGATTTTTTTTATAGTCTATAAACTTTATTTGTTCATTTATATCTCTCATCTAATTAATTTAAAGTATTTTGAATAGCCTCTATGATTAAACTTTCTTATACTCACCTCTTGACTTTGTATCATGTTCCACATCCCCAAAATCTCCATTCTCTTACTCCTTTTCCCTTATAAATTTTCCAAAGATACAGAGTTCAACTAGACTTCTTTCATTTCATGCACATGTTTCAAACTCCTATACTCTTAAGTGTCCTTATATTCTACCGTTTCTAACCTATTTTCTAGTTTCATGCACTTATTAAATTTGTAGGATTCATTCAAAATTATTCGCATTTCATTATTGATCTTGAACTCTAGTCCTTATTAACTCTTGAGTCCCACAGCTATTGCTTTTTTCCATATTTACCTTTTTCCAAACTTTATCGATTCATTTTTAATTCTTCTCATTTTTTTGATCTCTAAAAATCTTGATCTCCCATCGTTCCTTCCTTCTCCACAATCCTACACACCATCTAGCTTACATTTTTTGAGTTTTAGTGCACTTCTTCTATTTACCCCACACCATTTTTGTTAGAATTTAATACTTGACATATATAGTTAAATAAATAGATTAACATGCTATTTTTAATTTAATAATAAACTTAATTTTTGTGTTATATTCTCTTAAATAGTTTTATACTTGAAGAATGGTCTTATAAAGATAACACTATGTAATAGATTATGTTAGTGTAATGTGAATGAATAATTTTTCATTCCAAAGTAATCTAGTTTTTCTCTCTTATTTCAATATGGTATCAGAGCAGATTTTCTTGACCTCCCGGTTTTCCTTACATTCATTTGTCTTCATCCAAAATGGTTAATGCAAAGGCCAAATTGTGTAGACCAATGTAACAGCCATTGATGTCTATTCACCATTCTTGCATTTAGTTAACGAAGGAATAGTGTAAACAACGTGTAAATTTGTGACATTCACCACTCATTTGCATTTTTTCTCTTTACATTTTGGTCACTCCTTCCATTGTTTTTCCTCAATTCATGTTCATTTACAAAAATTTGAATTTTTTTAAAAAAAAATTTCAACCCCCAATATATTACAAAAGTCTGTTTATATATGGATGTTGAAAATTTGGAGGATTCTTATTTTTTTGGCCTTGTAATGAATGCGGATTAGGATTCTGGATCTTGCTCATCAAACGATCATTTTGTATTTTATGATGTCGGTCGTTTATGTGGATGTTGTCTTTTCTCTGTTGATTTCATCATGGTGAGTGCTTCTGCAAAAGGCGTGGAGAAATTCAACAAGCCAATTCATCATTTGCAATGCACATTTGAGGAAAGTCTTGGTTCTATACAGAGGGAAATCCATGAAAACGTACAAAATTTTCACCTTGTCAAAACATTGATGAAACAGGATCACAAGGAATGCCTAAGAAGAGGGCACACTAGAGACACCAAATAAGGTGAAATTTTTGTGCGAAAAAGAGGTGATCACGACACAAAAGGGAGAATTTACTTCATGAGATTTTTCCTTTTATTTCTGAAGAGTTAAGCATCTTGGGACTAATAGAAACTATATGAAAGTGTTGAGGAATGCCATGTTAGTTTGGTCTGGTTAGTTTGATAAAGTATATGGAATGCCACGTGTGTGAAACCCTAGTTTAGTTTTGGTTTGGTTTGGTTTGGTTGCGTGTGGATGCAACTTAATCTTGACATGATGCTACACGTGGGGCAATCGTTGGGTGCACGAGCACGAGGCATCCTATGTGGATAGACACATCGTCTCCATTTAGCAGCTTGGTGAAGAAGAACATCATCCAAATTAGTTGGATCTATAAATACAAACAGGAATAATTTATTTGTTCATCCAAGGAGTGTTTAAATAAATCGGCCATGGTAGAGAACTCATCTGATAAAACAATATATTCAAGGTTGTTGAAGGATAAATCAAGGCAAGCGAGAAGCTAGAGGATGGACTCGGTGCTTGAAGAACACATTTATGATTCTAAGGTAAAAAAAATCGAATAGTAATCGAAAGAAAGGACCACACTTCAAGTGATGAAGAAGTTTCACATCAAAGTGGTAAAGAATTTGTACTAATTTCTAGTTTGTTTCTTAGTCAGTATTAAGGGGGATATTAGATTCTAGAACTTGACATAAATAGTTAAATAAATAAATTAACATGTTATAGTTAATTTTAAAAAAGAAATTAGTTTTGGTAGTTATATTTCTGTAAATAGTTTTATACAGGAATAATGGTCTTATAAAGATAACACTATGTAATAGACTATATTAGTGTAATGTGAATGACTGATTTTTTATTACTCAGTAATCTCATTTTTTCCTCTCTCATTTCAATAGTTTCACCCTTCCATATTTTATTACATTCCTTCCTCTACTTTTCTTTTATTCTTTTAATAGATTTTTATAGTTCCATTCTACAGTATTATCTTTAGCTCTAGTTTTGTAGAAATGTTCTAAATCTATCCATATTATTTTCTTTATTTCTCTTTATTCACTTGAAAACGTTCCATAGACATTTACACTTTCATCCCCATGTCTAGTCTAGATGTCTAGTTCTACAATTATATGTTATATCTCTTCTACCCTCCTATATTTCATCTGAGTCTTATGTTTCAAGTTAATTGCCTCCATCAATCAAAAAATATTCCTAAAATATCATTAATGACCAAATTTTTGTATTACAAATACTCGAAGAGTATTCTATTAGGATAAGGTTACATTAAACTTGAAATCCTATATCATTTGTATCTCTCCATGTTCCTTGGAATGCGTTCTAGGAGACATGTGACAAAAATATTAAATTTTGGCAATATTGTAATTATATTTCAAAGAGAACAATTTTAGATGAGGTTATACATCAAATAAAAATAAGGAATCTTTATTAGGTGTCCATATTGGAAGGTGAAAGGTTTTGGATGGGGAGTCTAATATTAGAGAAGAAACATTGTTCGTCTTTGTTCTATTAAGGAGTTAAAAGGTCATTGAAGCATCCCAAAAGCTATGAGTTGGATAGGCTATAGGTTAGGTTCCCATGTGGGAGTCTTGTATTTCCAATTAATATTTTATTATGTGTTTTGGATGTCCATGAAGAGCGGCATGGGTTTTTGAAGGTGGTTGTGTGCCTTTTTAAATGATACCTACATCACAATATTGATATCACACTGTGAGATATTGGACATGGATCAATAATTATTCAAAATAAAGATACAAGTATCTACCCCAGTGTCTAGAAATGTTTGATATTTCATGAGTGAATGAATGAATCTAGATAACAAAAGTATCAACATATGAAGGACGAAAAATATTTATCTTGTGGTATGGTCATCAAGATAATGCTAGATATATATAATGGAAGTTCACGAGATGGAAATAGGATCAATGGTAAAGACCATGCCAAGACTATGCGCTAAGAAAGATTGAGGTGTAGATCAAACCTTTGTCAAGATGAGGAGAATTTCACAAATTGGTATGAAGATGGATAAGATGGATGTAGGATTGGATGGAATGCTAAATTTCTTATGGAGGAGATGATATTTTTCTACATAAAGTGACACAAATATATGCTTGATTCTACTCATGATGCTTGTTTACCAGCTTTTCATCATGGTACCTGCCCAAAGTGCCACTGAAGTGGTTTTCATTGAAGAATAATTTTTTTTCTCTTTACTATTTTCTTGATTTTCTGACTTTTTTAGTTCTTCAGAATTTCAAAATTTTGGACTATATCGGACCACCTAGCAATGCTGAAGGAGATAGTATTTTTGTCATGATGTGTCAATGGTATCCTACCTAGAAGAGTTCCTTTGCAAAAATATGAGCACTTGTATGCAACCCTTGATCATTCCTATCTACCTTGTCAATACTGAAGTTAACCTCATCTAAATGCACACATCATGATAGAGTGCCCTTAGATTCCTTATGATAAAAAATAGCTACCAAGATATGGTCAATAAAATAATAAGATATCATGGATGTTGAAGTGGAAAATGGAGTGTAACAAGTAATTTGAGAGGTCAAGGGACTGGTCAATAGTTTCGAACCTTTGAGTCTCCAAACTTGGGATGATGAGCAATGAAAAGTAGATGTGGAGTTGCAAGTGGAATTAGGACCAACTTCTTCATATACCTATAATGTCATAGAATTGCACCTAAGGGAAATTCTACTTTTTTGCATCTTTCCTAGCATTTATGACACCTTAGAAGCATTAATGAAAAAATCCCATGAGGTAGAATTTCACAATTTTGACTCCATGTGGACGCATGGTGGAATGATAGAAGCCTGACAAGGCATTTCTTGAAAATATAGGGTCTGGATGCCTGCACGATGTGCAAAAATCTATGCGTCACGCTAGCGTCCTGGTAATATTCTGAGTTTGAAACAATGAATCTAAAACCCTTACCCCTATGACATGTGTCTTGGTGGTCAGGTCTTGAGTGAAATGGCTCTGTACCACCCTTACATGCATTAAAAACTCCTTTTGGCCCTCGTTTTGAGGTTGGAAGTTATCAATTCAAACATTTTCACCACTTGCTCTAGTCTTGGGTAAATTCTACCCTTAAGTAGCATCACTTTCACTGGTGAAGCCAAGATGGACTAAGGTCATCCCACTAGCTACCAGCTCTCAAACAAGCACATTGCGGTGTACCCGTGTGCTCCAAAAGAGGGTCTTGACCCATAGGAAACTCTCTTTCTCCCTATCACTCCTTGCTAAGTTCATTTAGTACTTTGTGGTGAGGGTTCTACTTTGAAGTGGATTTTTTTTTCACCACACACTTTGTTTACTTCCTTTACACTCTTTTCCAAACTTGGTTGTCCATGGAGGTGGGAACACTAATACGGGGGTTTGACTGAGGTAGGCCCCTATACAACCACAAAATTTTCCCGTTGATCTTGTGTGTGTAGGTTATGAAGGGGAGTCGAGGATAAATATTTTGATGCACGAAGGTGATCTTTTTTCAAGTTCTCTTGTAATTTCCTTTAGTTCATAACTTTCTACTGATTTTTTGAATCTTCAAGTCACCTGATCCGAGTGAAGAATTAAGAGTCTATTCTGTTTGAGTTCTTGAGTTTTTCAAAAACTTAGGATGCTAGTGCATCTCATAGACGCCAGCGCATCGCATTGGCATCCTATAATTGCGTTGACATATTTTGGCTGAAAGAGCTCTTCAGTCAGAATATTCGAACCCAGAAGTCTTATTCTTTCGGATCCTAAATCTATTTTTTCATTCCTCTTCGTGATCCCATTGATTCATTCAGTTTTAGGTGTATAAGGGTAGTTCATTGCCTGGTGATCGCTTGAGAAGAAAGAGACCCATGTGCAGGGAATCCCTCTGATATCACATTTTGATGAACTTGACATGAACGTTGGATCCATTTTCATAATGTTATCTAGCTATGGTGAGTCTTTTTCTGAACAATATTTTGATATGTTGGAAGATGCTCTCGATGACTTCCTAGACACACTCTATCCTATCTATAGATCTTCAAAACAATCTCCTTCCTCACCAACTGAGGAGTCATTAAATGTGGTAGTAGTTTATGTGGCTCCTCCAAGCCCTAAGAAACCCTTCATTTATGTGACCCTGATTGAGTCGATCCCTAGAAAGGACTATTATGTCTATGGGATTTGAGGTTGTAGCAATCCATCAAACTTATATTTGAGATTTGCAAAGGCTAATGACTCTACTTCTTATAATTTCGTAGGCCACACATAACCTATGAGGAGAAACATAAAAAACTTAGAACAACAAGTTGTTATTCCTACATCACAACAAGACCAAATGACTACTTCTTTACCTCCATCTCAACCTAAACTTCCTCCACCTCCTAAACCCGTGATAAAATCACCAAGTGACTATGATCTTGTTGAACAACTTCATGTTACCCCGACCAAGATCTCACTTTGGCATTGTCTTTAGAGCACTCTGGTTTATTAGGAGATTTTGCAAGAAGCCTTATAGAATATTCTCTTTCCTACCTCGGCTTGGCCTATGGATGTTGACACGTTCATGGCACATATTCGAGTAGATTCACCAAATATTACATTCCACCCGTAGGAACTCCCTCCTTCGAATGTCCAAAAACAAGAAGAACCTCTGATAACCATAGTAAACATTAACAACATTGGTATTAGATGTACCCTCATTGACACTAGTTCAACCCTTAACATATGTGGTATAGATCTACTACCTAAAATCAAGGTGGTATAGATCTACATGACTTTTGGGTAGGTGGTATAGCATTGTTAGAAGACTCTTCATAAGCCTTAATTGGTATGAATGGAGCAAGGGAGGCTTCTTGTTGCATTATAACTTACGTGATGTGTCCAATCATGAGTTTATATGAGTGATAGATATTGCATTTGAAGACATATTTAATGTCATTTTGATATGAAACATTGCTAGAAACTATTGACTAATCTTGATTTTGCACTAGGAAAGTGTCTTGATGCACTCTTTTATTGCTCATCTTGTGATGAATGAATAACACAAATGTGTCATACCACATTATCAAAGGTATGATTTACATTGTTTGAGCATGATACATTTTTAGAAATTCATTCCTTTCCATTATTAGGCATAGGATTTTTAGAGATCCCTAAATCTTCATTCCCTAATTTTTGATCAACATTGACTTCTCCTTGATAAATAAGTTCTTGAATGAGATGTTTGAGTTTTATATAACTTTGCATTTTATGATCTTTTGTGAGATGGTATTGGAAAAAATCGTTGTCTTTGTACCAAAATGGTTTGACTTCGTGTTTAGGATAATTAAGATTTTGGATAAATTTAATTTGTTTTAATTGAATTAGATTATTCAACACCATTTCGATAGATTCCCCTAAGGGAGTGAACTATGGTTGGTGAGCATTATTTTGTCTTAGAGGTGGTTCTCATGAAGGATTGACATTGTTAATAAATTTTGATTGTTTTGTTGAGTATTTTGTTGTTCTTCATCTTACATGTTTTGTACATTCGACAGTTCCCTAATAACCACCTTCGCATCTATCAAACCATCACTAGTGTTCTTATTTTTGGCCCAAAATCAGGGTTTTTAGCTAGAACTAGACAATTGGTTGAGAGTTTGTGTGGATTCCCTTGTAATTAAGGCTTGTTAAATGTTGAGACCTTTTGATATGAGTACCTCAAATGATGTTATGCATTGTATTCACAGTTGGAAGGCTAAATCCATTTTCACATTTCCTACAATTATTTACACTTTCTATCTCTCATACATAGGCCATTTACATTTTCTTTCTTTATGTCTCCATCGTTGTAAGAAAGATGCAAATATTTCTCCCCTTTCTTTTTTAAGGGTATAGAGTTATTTTAAGGTTATATTTCCATCAGTCTTGTAGGAGAAATGTGCTAAAAATTGATTTATTATCTCTTGAAATATTTTGTTTCCTTTTCGTAAGTGTGAAAATCATTCCATAGCTTGCACTCCCAAAAAAATTATGAGGAGACACATTAAGTATGAATCATTGTATGATAGTTGCAGACATGCAACATAGAACTCTCTGATATGTTCATCTGGATTACCATGTCCTTTGTACTTGTAAAATTTAGGTATCTTAAAATTTGGAGGGAATAGTACCATATTTATGCATTGATCAAATGGATAAAGATAGGGATGTTGAACTTCAGACATTTCCCATTTGAATGCCTTGAATTTTCTATGAGTGTCTAAATTTGTGAAGGTGTGTCATTTGGAGTATTGTTTGATGTTGAAGCATATATGTTATCTAAACTTGGATTGTCGTAAGGAGGAAAATTTGTGTCATATGAACCCCTTTGAGGATTATAAGTTTGATATTGCAATATTTTTTAATATATAGGGACCGTTTGATAATTTCCTTGAGGTGCAAAACTAGTTTGATGTTGTGGATTTCCTTAGTATTGAGGACATAAATTATAATATCCATATTGATTTTGTGAGAAAAAACTTTCTTGTGATAGATTTTATTGTTGATAATAGATGTACGACAATTATTGCATTTATGAGTGACATCAATTGTTGTTGGGAACTTTGTTGTTATTGTAACTATTGTATAGTATATTGTTGATGTTGTAAAGGTTGACCTTGATGTTTTATTGGTGATTGTTGATATTGGAGATGTTGTTGATTTTATGGTATGGTGTTGTGATTATATTATTGAATTTGATGTTGAGGTGGTATGTGTTTTTGATATTGAGACCCTTGATGTGGTGGATTTTTAAGTTTTTGGTTTTGATATGAAATTTGTTGAAAACCTTGATTTTGAGAATTCACTTGAATTTGAGACAATTTTTGTGACACTTGATGTTGAGATACATGTAGTTGATGGTTCACTTGATTTTGGGACCAAATATTTTCACACCATTGATATTTTCATGACACTTGTTGAGGACCTTGTACTGGATTTCACCTTGATAATTTTGTTGAATACTAGGGATATTTCTATGAATGTCTTAAGAAATAAATGTTGGTGTTGAGTGTTGATGGAATGGTATTTTGAGGAATTCCCTAATTTGTTTCATTCCCTAGTTTTTGATTATTGTATAAGGGATTGATGTATTGATTTGTGAAATTTATTGAACCTACCATCCTAGGTTGACTTGATACATTTGATCAGGATGGTTGCATTATTTTTTGTACAGCATTATGGACCAAAATTTCACCTTGAGGACCATTCATAGATATGATGTTTGATAGAGGTTCTTCTCTAAGTGTGTTTACATCAAATGTTTTGGAAATTTTAGCACCAACTTATGAAAGTGTAAGTATGTATTGAATTGGATCCTCACTTATCGGTACTTCTAATTATTTGATGAATTCTTTGTCTTATTGCATTTCTAATATTTCATCACAAGTGAAATCCAAGTTTTTCTGCAATATCCTCTATTTAAACCCTTAATTATTGTGATGGTTGGGGTGGTGCTTGATTATTTGTTTTGTCTTGGGATGGTTGTTTGGATGTCTTAATTTTATTTGATGTGGGAGATTCATCCTCTTCTCAAGTTTTTAATGGCATCCCAAAAGGTTGATAACTAAAACCAATGTTTGTAGGAACACTTGAACCATTTAGATTTGTCATGGTAAGAATGTTAGTGTAAATAAGGTTTGCTTCCATACTTATTTTATGTTATGACCTAGTTGTAACCATACAAGTTGTATCTACCTTGGGAGATGTTGATAATGAATGACCTTGTTTAAATTACCATTATAGCCTCAAATATTTTTAGTAAAGACCTTCTAATAGGTTTAGGTACAATGATGGATGACCTTGTGAGATGTGTAAATGATGTGAAACTCTCATTTTTTTTTTACAATAATCTACACTCAAGTTTTTGATTCATGTGTTTTGATGTTTCCAAAAAAGATGTTTAGAATAAATAATTTTGTTGATTATTTGAGTACCTCAGATAATTACCAATTTTATTTTTTCATGAACCAAGTGTAATAAAAAAAAATTGATCACAAATCAAGATTTTAATTTTTTTTAACATGCTACATCCTTCAAAAAAAACAAAAGCAAGGAGTTGCTACAAAACTGTGTTAGTTTTCACTACAAAAGTGCAAAGATGACTACAAAGGTATGTTGATTCCCACAAAAGAATCACACTATGGTAAAATAAAAACATGTACTTTTAGTTGCCTAAGTTGACTCTAGAATAAAAGAGTGGAGATGTAAATGGATGCATAGTTATATTAAAAATGTGTTTTTTCATAAAAATAGAAGAGTGTAGATGCATACAAATCTGTAGAACTATTAGCCAAAAGTGCAACTTGTTCAGAGGTTAAATTTTTTCAATTTTTTCAGCATGTTTGGTGGTTGTTTTAGTGTTTCATTGTTTCATAATTGATAAAACATAATAGATAATATATTCAAATGACTCAATTTATATTAGATTCCTTTTTGTGTCTTTCTTCCACAAAGTCAGACTAAATGGTTTTACAAGGTCCCCATAGGAAAAAACATCATAAAATAAAACCTATTTAGTGGATAGATCAAGTTTATATTCTCAAAGTGGGCCCAAATGATCAAATACTTCTAATAGAAGGGGTTACTATATTATGTGTATGTAAACAACACACCTCTCACCTTGGAAGGAACAGTTGCTTGCAAGGAGTTTTGTCACCTCAACTAACTTTGGTACATGGCGAGTAGCTTCATGGAATGATGTTATTATATTACACCACTAAAACAAGAAATTCAAAAGTCTTAGACCTCTAAAACCAATAAGTTTCTAGTGGATAGAACATTGATGAACACTGCCGACCTCTCAGACATCTCCTTGAGAAATCTAAAAACTATAGTCCCTCACGAAAATCTAGAGTGTTACAAGCATGAATCGACTTACAACTTTCACTCTTAGCCAATTTATATAGCGCACCCAAAAGTTTTTTCTTGAGGTTGAACCCTTGAGTTCTCTGTGAGGATGTATCTCAAGGTAGGACTCATACTTAAAAGAAAAAGGGAAGGAGTTACTATTTCTCTTCACCCAAGATCGCACTAGGCACAAAGGGAGAGGGTACATAGCAACTAGCTTAGGTTACAATGAACATAAAGTATAAGTTAAAGATGTTTCGCTTCAAGAAAGATCAAACTAGGTGCAAGGGGAGAGGATACACATCAAGCACTCAACAAGCATGGTAGAAAAAGAATACATGTTCATTTTAATCATGCACAAAAGTAAATATTTGTGTTGATTTTAAGCACCAAAGCTAAGGCATGAAAATCATATGTTCTTTTAATCTCATATAGAGATTCAATTTTATTCTCCAATTTTAAACACCAAATCCAAAAATGAGAGTTGTATAGTTTAATTTTATAACACCAAAGCTAAATGTGAGGTTAATCTGAAGAATAAAAATCAAATTACTATAAACTCATCCTTTAGATAAGTGTTAAGAAACCCTTTGGAATTGATTCATGCTTCATGATTTTCCTTCAACAAGTTTTAAATTGAATTCTTTTAATTTTGATCCATGCTTGATGATTCACCTAGCTCCTACAAGTACTGGTCTCATAATCCAGAAAATAAACCATAGGAAATAGTGAGTGATTAGGGTTAGATCAAATCCAAATCTCAAATAAATTTACAAACTAAATTTAAACAAAAGTGCAGACTATTTCCAAAAAAAGCATGATTTTTTTTATAGAGGCATAACACTATCAAAGTATAGAAGTGCAACCCTTTAACAGTGGTGTGCACCTTTAATGAAGGTGAAATTTTTTTTGGCACACAAGAGTGTGGATCTTTGAATAGAAATGTGGCAATTTCAAGATACAAATATGCAAATCTTTAAAAATGCATGGATATTTAACAAATGCGTGGACCTATAAAAAATAAAAGCATTATTCTAGCCCAAGAATGTACAAATTTGATAAATATTAAAAAAAATTGATTAGATATGGACATGGGGCCCCATCGAGCATACCAGTTTATAAATGTATGAAATCAATTAAAGAATTACAATCAAATCAAGCTCTAAAACTAAGAAAATGACTAATAAATTATACAATTCCAATGAAATTCATTTATCAATCAACAACTAGATTCAATTCAAAGAATTTAAAGAATAAAGAATAATGAAAAGAATCTAACTATTGAGGAAAACCTATATCCCATCATGGGACTATGTTCAAAGTGGATGTGGAGCGCTCAATTAAAATAAAATCCATGATGTTGCAAAGAAAATTGAAGATAATAAGAGTGGGTGATTCACAAAAACCTCTCAAATTGATCAAAATTGAGTAATGAATTCAAGAGAGTAAGTTTTAGACTTGTGAATGATTATTATTTGAAATGATCTGCTATTTATAGAATTTACAAAACATGATCAATATCCAAGATGGAAAATAGTTATCAAGAGATGAAATCGAATGAGAGAGGTGAACATGGATCAAAGATAGATCAAATGGTTGATAATTCATGATACATGGATCAAGGATCAGATCAATAGTCTAAAATCCATGGGAGACTCAACCAATTCCCTAAATTCCAAGAACTATGTTGGAGATATTTCAATTTGGAGGGAAATATTTAAATATGAAAAAATAATATTCCATGAGTATATTCTTTGTGCAAGTTGGAGAAGTTGGAAAGAAATTAGCTAGCTAAAAAATTAATTAAAATCATTTAATTGTGCAAGTGGATGAAATTGGATACTTTAATCAAATAATTGGAAATATTTAATCAAAGAGGGTTATGGTATTTAATTAAAAAGTTTGACATTATTTATCAAATGAGAGGAACATTAGTATGGAAGTAATGAATTAATCAAATAAATTGAATTATTTAATTAATAAGAGAAAACGATGAGATTAACTAAATAATTGACATTATTTAATTAAATGGATGAACCAAGTGAAATTGGTAAGAAATGATGTTAGTAAGTGAAATCAAGTGTGTGATATAACTAAGACATTTTCAAGTGTCTACAGGAAGAAATGGGGATTGTAGGCTACCAATGGAGAATGGACTAGATATTCCCACTTCTAGTTAGAAAGAGTTTATGAGCGAGTAATACACCATCTATATACACCTTTCAAAGTTTATTCATGGTTGTAATTAAGCTTTAAATATTTTCTATACCTATTGAGATGGGGAAATGGTAGTAGAAAATCATCATTAAATGTGTAGCAAATCGACTACCTTATTGACTTTTACTAAGTGAGAATGGTTAGATTCTTTTCCTAGATTAGCAACCATAACAATTAAGGAAATGAAAGGATTTCTAACCCCTCATGTATCACAACACCATAATGGATAGTTGTGTAGACATCCAAAAATAACATTATGCATTCCACTGTAACTAACATCATGCATTCATTTCTTCTACTAATCAATTAAAGCAATTTATTGATTTAATCCTAAGGTTCATCAAGCTTAATTAAATAAATCAAATTATTTAATTAAGTTCCTAAATCTATAGTATAAGCTCCCAGGCCTATTTGGCCTCTCTTCTATCAACTTTTCCTATAAATGCAAGGCATTTTCTCTCATTTCTACAACACACTTTGAAGGTATCTAAACTATAGGCAACTTGAGCTCATAGCAACTCATTGTCTATCTCATTTGGCTTAGAAAGGGATTGGGAAAGGGCTCTCTCACATCTTCATGGAGGGCACCAATCCATCATAGAATAGGTTGTATTTCCTTTTCTCCATGCATGTTTGGTTTAGCTTTAGCATTTTGTTTGGAGTAAATGAACTATATTATTCTATGAGGATGGCTGAATCTACACAATCAATGTGTAAGATTTCACCATCCCACAAGTTGAAACTATGAGGTGGCTTGATTAGAACCCAATTGTTATGAATTAGGAACCTCTTTCATCTATAGTATTAAGCTCGATATAGGAACTAACTATTATGGAATGGATTGAGTAGTAACCTACAAGGGAATAGGTATAGGTGGTAATATTATAACATGAAAGCTATTCATATCCATTTGTGGTGACCACTAATAAAAATGTCCCATGACCCACTCAAAGATAAGCTTATCCATGCTCAATATTGATATGAGTTAAGGTACATACTATATTAATGAACATTTAGCCATACCAATTGGATAATGGGATATGTTTTGTCAAGAGCATGTGGAATTTGGATCTAGTGAGATGATGGTGATTCATATCCTCAGTTACTCTTAAAGTGTAGACAAATTTCACTAAGAGCATGTGGTCCTTGGGGCTGGTGGCATGTCGAAAATGGACGTCCAGAGTACACTAGAGGGTTGGATGATTTTTTGCCAGTATAATGTGGGCCTTAAGGCCAAAAACATACAGGGAATGCACAACATTTCTTTCGTAGTCATCTGATGGAATCCATGAAGAAAATATCTAATGAGGATAAATATATGTAACAAACTAGTCATAATTCATAGAAATTAGGTTGTATAACCTGCTATGGTATTGATATCTTAGTTTTCTAATGGTTGGAACACCTTGGATAAATGATCATGTAGACAACGAAAATATTACCGTATCGAAACTGCCTCTAATTTTATTCTATCCTAAGCCATTAATAAAATAAATAGTATTTATTTATCTATTTTATCCTATAATATTTATCCCCAAATCTTCCAAGTAGAGTAATTAACTAGTTAATTTATATTAATTAATCCTGTTACCTTTTCCTCTAACATTTATTTCTCCTTTATAACAAATCCAAGCTATATAAATCCACTAGTGTGATTAATGTCAAGAGGGGGATACCTTTCATCTAGTTAGACATTTTGTGTGGTGCAGTCATGGTAGGAGGGTCCTCAAAGAAAACTGTCTAAACCATGTAGCAAGAGTAACAAAATAGAAGCAACATAGAATATGGAGGCAAGTTCAAATGCGAACATTATTATTATCAAAAATATTTATTACATATAGTCAGCCACATCCGGTCTTACAGATTCAACGCACAAGCTTGATTACAACATGCTCAAAATATAGTGCTCATACATGCGAGCGAAAATATTACAGATCAAAATATATATACATATCACTCCACTCAGACTTGATTTATTTCTATTCTAATGATCCATTACAAGATTTATATCATATCCGCGAGTCTATAAACATCTGTGTTGGCCAAAGATCATTACAATCTCTGATGAAGAAAATATAACGTGTAGAAGAATAGGTTGGCCTCAAATTTAAATTTCTTTCACGATAGATGCATATGCTGAACTGTGGACCTAAAATTAAGGTCAGGGCCACTCCATGAAATAATGATAAACACACCATGAGAATCTGCAAGTCAAGGGAAAGATCCACGATCAACAAAACTAGTCGATAGGTTTTGAAATTATTTCGGGGCCCAAAAACTGTCACTCAATCTAGAAGCGATAGCTTTCCGAAAAAATATTTAATCAAGCTAAAAACTTGGAATAAGGTAATTGAACATGTACACAATGAAACCATTTATCCATGACATCTGGTGAGAAAACATGGAGAAATACTAGATCTACCAACTTGAACAAGAACAAGAACTAAACAAGAACAAGAACAAAAACAAAAACTGAATGAAAATATTTTTAGTTGATGCAAGATTGCCAAGAAACAAGGATGCTCCTACATCAGACATCTGGTTTTATTGAAAAGTGAGTCCCTCACTTGTCTAGGGCTAAAGGAAAACCAATATAGTGTACCTCAACCTAAGAAATCCAAGAAGAATCTTCCACTGGCCTACCCTTCCATTTCACCAGATATTCTTTGTATTGTCTTCCACAAGTTTTCCTTCCATCCCCAACATCCAAAATCTTCTCTACGTCATCTGATTTTTGTTTAGGAAGTTGTTCTTCCAAATTTTCTTTACTATCTTCACTGAATTTTTCTTCATGGTACTGATGTAGATCTACAATTTTGAATACAGGTGATATACCCATGTCATCTAGTAACTCCACTTCATGTGCATTTCTTGAATCAAACTTCTTCAAAATCTTACAGGGTCCAAACTTCCTCATCTTGAGCTTATGGTATGTGCCAACTAGAAATCTTTCCTTTCTCAAATGTACCATCACTCCATCTCCAACTTTGAATTCCTTATGTCTCTTTTTTCGTCTTCTCATTCCTTATACTTTCAGTTCATATCTTCCAATTATTGCTTCACTTGAGTATGCAACGTCTTCATATGTTTTGCAATTTCTTCTCCTTCTAGACTCCTTTTATATTTTTTACTGATGTCTAACAGTTCTATTATACCTCTAGGATGAACTCTGGTAACAATCTCAAAAGGTGTTTTTCCTATACTCCTGTTCACCGAATTATTGTAGGGAAACTCTACTTGAGAAAGGACTAAATCCCACCTTCCAATATTTTTTCCAACCAAACATCTTAGCAAATTTCCCAAACTCTTGTTTACTACCTCTGTCTATCCATCAGTCTATGGGTGAGAAGTAGAACTGAACTTCAAATCTATCTTCAACTTCTTCCAAAGTGTCTTCCAAAAATAACCAAAAAAATTTGTATCTCTATCTGAAACAATACTAAGATAGTCGTAGGTAATCCATGCAATCTAACCACTTCCATAAAAAATAGATCTACTAGATGTATTGCATTTTTTGTCTTCTTACAAGGTATGAAATGTTCCATTTTGGAAAAATTTTCCACCACCGCAAATATAAAATCATTACTCCTCTATGTCTTTGGCAAACCAAGTATGAAATCCATGCTAATATCCTCCCAAGGTCTTTCTAGAACTGTCAAAGGTTTATACAATCCAAAGTTCTAACTACTCCCTTTTAAAATTTGACAAACTCTACAAATCTGCACAAATTTTCTAACATCCTTATGAATCGATGGCCAAAAGTAATTCTCACTTACCAATGCTACTGTTTTATCAATTTAGAAGTGTCCTGCCAAACCATCACTATGATTTTCTTTCACCAAGTTATCCCTCATTGAGATCTGAGGTATACACAACTGATTTTCTCTGAAAAACATATCCTCCTGAATGAAATAATCCAACCATTGCTTGCTATCCTCCAAGACTAGTTCCTTACATGCTTTCCAAGGTTTTGCAAAATCTGGGTCTTCCTCATACAACTTCTTCAATTCATCAAATCCTAATACCTCCACTCTCATTCTTGCTAGTAAATTCCTTCTCCTACTTCGAGCATCAACTACTCTATTTGACTTTCCACTCCTATGTTTCCAAACAAAAGTATAGCTTTGTAAGAATTTCACCCATCTCATGTGTTTTTTATTCAACTTAGCCTAAATATTCAAATATTGCAATGCCTGATGATCTGTATATAACAAAAACTCCTTACACAATAAGTAATGTCTCAATTATTCAAAGCTTGAGCTATGGTATAGAACTCCTGATCATACACTGAATGCCTTTCCCTTTCGTCATTCAACTTCTCACTAAAATAAGCTACTAGTCTTTCTTCTTGACTTAACACTGCTCCAATTGCATTTCAACTTGCATCACAATCTATTTGAAATACCTTATCAAAGTCTAGTAAAGCCAACACAGGCTACTCAATCACCTTATGTTTTAACAACTCAAAGATTTTGTCTACTCCAGATGTCCATCTAAAATCCTTCCTATCTCTTCTCATTGTCTTTGTCATAGGGCTGCAAATAGAACTAAAATTCCTAATGAAATTTTGATAGAAACTAGCCAATCCATTAAATGATCTTCCTTCTCCAATGCTTTTAGGTGTAGGCCACTCAACAATTTCTCTTACCTTCATAGGGTCCATCTTTAATCCATCTATAGATATCAAAAATCCTAGATATACCAATTCTTCGTTCATGAAACTACACTTTTTGATGTTTATCAACAATTGCTCTTCTCTCAATCTCTATAAAACTTGTCTTATGTGCAACAAATTTTATTCTCTAGTCTTACTGAAAATCAAGATTTTAGCCAAATATACAATCACAAACTTACTCAAGAATTTCTTCAATACCTCTTTCATCAACCTCATGAAAGTATTATGTGCATTTGTTAGTCCAAAATGCATCACCAACCAAATTCATACAATCCTTTATTTGTCTTGAATGTTGTCTTCCACTCATCCCCTTCTTTGATTCTGATATGATGATATCCACTCTTCAAATATATCTTTGTAAAGTACTTAGCTCCACTCAAACAATCCATAATGTCATCCACCTGAGGCAAAGGAAATCTATACTTCACTATGATATTGTTTATGGCTCTAGAGTCTCTAGACATCCTCCATTCTCCATCTTTCTTAGGTGCTAACACAACATGTATTTCACAAGGACTTAAGCTTTCTTTGATCAAACCTTTTCTCAACAACTCTTGCACTTTTCTATTCAAATCTTTATTCTCTTTTAGTGTCATCTGGTGTGTTGCTTTATTAGGAAAACTAGCTCCAAGAATCAGGTCCATCCAATGAATAATACTTGTCACAGGTGGCAATCCATCAGGTACATTATCTGAAATGATAACTTCATATTCTATCAGCAATTCCTTTATCTTTTCTTGTTTTTATTCTAGATGCTTCAAGCCTTCAACCTTCTAAGGCACCAAGTCATAGCACATGTTCTCATGTCTCAGTCCATCCAGGAATCTCCTTTCATCAACCAAACAAATTCTAGCATTCGTACAAATCTTAGCTTTAGGAACATCCTCCAAGGGTAACAAAGTCTACTTTATCCCATTAGCAACAATGGTGTATATGTTCTTCTTTCCATCATGAATAACCTATCTATCATACTGCCAAGGCCTTCCCAATAAAATATATAATACATCCATAGGAATAATATCACACAAAAATTCATCACGGTAATTTCCTATTTTCAACTTCACCAAACATTGTTCACTTACCAGTATCGTATGCTCATCTTCAATCCAAGCTATTTGTTAGGGATTAGGGTGTTTCAACCTCTCCAACTTCAATTTAGTCACTATTTCTTTAGAAACCAAGTTCTCAAAAATTCCATTGTCAACAATCACTTTGCAACATTTATCAGCTACCTTGCGTCTATTCTGAAATAAATTCTTTCTCTGCAACGATTCCTTTTCTAATTCAATTTGACAGAATACTCTTTTGTTCACCAATACTTCTCCTTCCGGTTGATTAGGTGGTCCAACTTGATTCTCCTCAGCAAATACTATTCTTCTATTTTTCTCAGTCTTTTTGCTTGTTCCATCCTATTTACATTCAAAGGTTTTATGTCCTTCTCCACCACATTTAAAACAAGTTCCCCTAAATACTCTTTTCTCCTATCCTCTATCATCTTTTCTATATCCTTCATTTTGGTAACCACCATATCCTCCTCTTTTGTAAGATTTTCCATCATCTCTTCGGTATGAACTGTCATTCTTACTAACCTCCTTATCCTTGTTCTGATCTACAAAAGGTCCTCTTCCTCCTCCAACAAAATTTATTCCTCTCTAAAATCTTCCACCTCTTCCTCTTTGTCTCTACTCATGTTTTTTATTCAACTTCTTTTTAGCTTTTAGGGCACACTAGTATGGTTCTTCCACACTCAACAACTTAATCAAACTGATCTCATCTTGAATAGACGACCTCAAACCATTTACATATCTGACGACTTTCTCAATCTCATCTTCTGAATGTCTGAATATGATATTCAACTTGTAGAACTCCTCGGTATACTCTATCACACTTGATTCCTTCTACTTTAAATTTTGCAACTTCTTGAACAAACTAATCTGATAATCTACAAGCATAAAGTTTGTCTTCAACTTATTCACCATCTGATCCCATGATCTTATCTTTTCCTATCTGTCTGTGAATGTTCCCACCAAAGGGATGCATGGCCTATCAACTCTATACAAAAAAATTTCACCTTCTTATCTTTTGTGGTACCTTCAAAATCAAAATACTTTTCCATCTTTGTTATCCAATCTAGCAATTCATCTGAATCCAACTTACCATTATAATCTGACAGATTGAAATGGCACTTAGTGTTTACTATGGTTAGGGCTCTTATTAACCTTTCTTCTCCCTGATCAAGGCAATGTTTCTCTTCTCTTACAACTTCTTCATCACTCACATCATCAACTGGTCGACCTCTCTTCTAGACCATTTCAACTGCTTCTAATCTAGCAACAATTCCTCTCAACATTTCCATTACAACTGGGTCTGCATTTCCATGCGCTCCATTTCCTCTACCATTTCTTCTTCTTGCCATCCTTGCACAAGTCCTCTATAGCTACAGCTCAGATTCTCAATCCACCACCCCACAAAAAATCTTCAATAGGACTTCACAAACTTTGATGATCTCATAAGGAGTGAATCTCCCTTTGATACCAGTTTAGTGCTATCACGGTGGGAGAGTCCTCAAAGACAACAGTCTTAACCATGCAACAAGACTAACACAATAGAAGCAACATAGTATATGGAGGAAAATGCAAATGTAAACATTCTTATTATCATAAATCTTGATTAGATATATTCAGCCACATCTAGGCTTACAGATTCGGTGCATAGGCCTAATTAAAACATGCTCAAAATACAATGCTCATACATGCGAGGGAAAATCTTGCAGATCAAAATCTATATATATCTTATTCCACTCAGACTTGATTGATTTCTTTTCTAATGATCCATTACAAGCTTTATATTATATCCGCAAGTCTAGAAACATCTGCATTGGCCAAAAATCATTACAATCTCCAATGAAGAAAATGTAATGTGTGTAGGAATAGGTCGGCCTCAAATTTGAATTTCTTCCATGGTAGATGCATATGCTGAAGTGTGGACCTAAAATTAAAGTTAAGCCCACTCCACGAAAAAATGAGATACAAATCGTGAGGATCCATAAGTCATGAGAAAGATCTGTGATCAATCAAACTAGCCGATAGGTTTTGAAATTATTTTGAGGCCAGTTTCAAAAACTGTCACTCAATCTAGAAGTGATAACTTGCCAGAAAAAAGATCCAATTAAGCTAAAAACTTGGAATAAGGCAATTGAACATGTGCACGATGAAACCATAGATCTATGGCGTCTAGTGAGAAAACATGAAGTAATACCAGATCTACCAACTTGAACAAGAACAAGAACTAAACAAGAACAAAAACTGAATGAATTTTTATTTTATTGATTCAAGATTGTCAAGAACCAAGGATACTCTGACATCATTGTGTCCTTTCTCCTTATTAATTCCTTTTAGTATACTTCCTTGACCCCCTTTCAACCAAAAGAATGTGAAAAAATAAAAAAGAAATATAAATTCTCTTATTTCTTTATAATTTTTTATATTAAAGTGTTGACATACATTTCAAATTAAATTAAACTATTAAACAACTTTTAAATAATTAAAATAAAAGAATTCAAAAAATCTCCTTTAAGAAAACAAAATAAAAATTAATATAAAGTAAATTAATTTTAGATCAGGACGTTTCTAGATAAATTGAGAGGTCACAATTTAAATTTAAAAAAACTGGGTTTGACAAGACAAATGAAAAATCACGTCTGTCCACTCATAATCGCAGCATAAAAGGCATAGGAGTTTATCAAGACCAATATGAAATCAACTGCGCCGTTTTGAGACGAATACGAACACTTTCGAAAATCAGTCATTTCTTCAATTTTAAGCAGACTACTCCACAAAGAGTAATTTGATCGCGGGCCTA
This sequence comes from Sequoiadendron giganteum, assembly GCA_007115665.2. NCBI lineage: Eukaryota > Viridiplantae > Streptophyta > Pinopsida > Cupressales > Cupressaceae > Sequoiadendron > Sequoiadendron giganteum. The sequence goes on along the minus strand of CM021100.1, from coordinate 462,229,555 downwards.
TTATATTTTCATATTCTCACATAAAAACTGATTTGAGTTGATGGAAAAAGAGGCGGAATACATGGAAGATGAAGAGATGTCGTGGGAATTGATACCAGATCACGTACTTGAGTTCTGCATACTACCTCTCCTTCCACTTCACTCTATTTTCACTTTCAGCAGAGTTAACAAGGAATGGTATAACTTACTACACACTTGGAGATTCCTCCAGCCATACGTACGTAATATAAAGGGTGTTGAACTGTTGAATTATTGCTTGCTTAAAAATATTTTCCCGTTACCAGGAACGAAATTCCTCGATACCCCACAGTATGGGTTACCTCCATTCAAGTGGCCATACCAGTTCGAAGTAGCAGAGGAAGTAGAGGAGGAGGGATCATCTTTTCTGGAGATTCACACATTTAGGCTTTTGAGGAATCTTCCACAGCCGCGTTGGATGTATGTAAGGAAGGATCGACAGCCCAATTATGCCTCTTCCAGCCCAAGTTCCAAGCGCAGGAAGTTGACAATGTAGATATTGATATGTCATAAATAATTTGTTCCTACATTTATGGCATTGAGGAGTTATAGTTCATGAAACTGCCATTATCACTTGACAAACAGGTGCTGCCTGACTGAGAAGAGCTGTATCTTACTAGTATCTGTATTTTATAGTATTATTTTAGGTAATAATATTTAAGTATTCATTAATAAAATGTATGTCTTAATTATTAGTTTAAAATAAATGTTTATTGAAGTAAATATGCAAACATTGTGAATAAAAAATATTCAAAAGAAATAAAATTGATGTTTTTATTAATTAAAATATTAATTTCTTATTCTAACTTTTATGCTTTTTGAAATAAATTAAAAAGAAAGGATAAATTCTAAAAAATTTCTTTTGTTTCAATCTTAGACTATAAGATAAATGATATGTTCTATTTAAATAATGTCTTAATCAAAATTTATTTAAATTAATTGTCATCAACAATGAATTATGATTGTAACAAAATTTTAACCACTCAATAATCAAAATTTATGTAAATTAATTGTCATCAACAATGGACTATGATTGTAACAAAATTTTAACCACTCAATATCAGTATCATGCATATCACATCTAAATATAATTAATTTATTAAGAAGAATCATTTTGAGTAGATTATAAAAATCATATTATATTTTTTTTTTCGTATTGCATATAGTTTATAGTTTAGTGAAATCAAAAAGTTACATCTATAAAAATCTATAATTGATTATATTTTTATAAATTTAATTTATAATATTTTACATATATTCTTAGAGAATTTTATTTTTATTTTTATATTTCAAACATATTTTAATAAAATTGTTTCTCACTTATTTCTATGTAGAGAGGATGAATATATTCATAATGAATGCTTTTTATATCTAAACTGAACTTATTTGCAAGTAAATAAAACAACCTCTAAATATTTTAGATAAAAATTATAAATAATTAATAAATATATAAAATATAGATAATAGAGTTGTTAATGAAGTAAAATTTTAGTTGAAACATGTCATGATGTAAATAATTATAATAGTTATAATTAAAAGTATTTTGTATTTCTATTATGGATTGTGAATTTATTTTATTTTATTTAATATATAAAAAATATATTATATTACATTTTATAAGGTAAAAAACAATTGATTTGAGAATTAGGGTTCAATATAATTTTTTATTTTATAATTCCGTAAGTATTCAATATTTCATTTTAAAAAGATTTCTATTTTTTTGAAAATTTTGCTTATAGATTTATCTATTAACACTTACCATAGATTAATGGGAGTATGAATTTTCCTTAATATTTTCTAATAGTCTTAAACTAGTAATGAATGCACTTATAAATATAACATTTAAACTTGCTCACAACAAGTTATAATTATTAGTCTAAATGTGTTATGCAATCAATTTTGTTAATTAGTTATTAATAAATTGTTTTGAACCAATTAAAAACTTCAATTTTTATCCTTGTCAAATAAAATTATTTTTTCTAAAGTGAAAATGTAATCCCTTTTACTCCACTTTTACTATTATCTTGACATTTTTTTATTTGTAAGTAACTATTTTTCTGTTCTTCATAATTACATTAACTTTATATAGAAGAATATGAACCCTTTAAGCAATCACTATATAAAAACATTTACCAATAAATTAAAAAAATTAAACAAATAAATAAAAAATTACAATTATAAATATAAATCAAAATATAATTAATATTATTTCTCTTATTATTAATAATTATATTACCAATATTAATTATAAGAAAATTATTATATTTATAACTATAAAAAATATTAGTTTGGTCGATGAGAGAAGGAAGACACTTTTGAGAGCACTTAATTTTGGCTTCTTGGCTTCCTTTGTTACTGTCTTCGTTTTCTTAATGAGCTGATGTAGTAGTTCTGCTAATTTCTTTTAAGAAAGAGTGTGGTGAAGAGAGAAAAGAATACAAATTAAAAAGTTTTATTTTATTTCAATATTTAAAAAACTATATCTTATTCATACAATACAAGATCTAATATAACTAGATAAGAAGTGGAAAATAATTATAGTGTAAAGTCAATTAATTTAATTGTAATTAACATTGAATAATATATTCACTATGTTTTTTATATTTAATTTAGTAAATTAGCATTCCATTTTTTAAATAGAATTTTGCATGGTCTACAATTTAACCTTCAACTTTTCATTTATAAGTTGTGATTTTTTTAATTAATAAAAAACAAAGTTCACTTTGCGTCAAGAGTTTGAAGAGGGGTATATAAAAATAATTTTAAATTTTCATTGACAATTTATTATTTCAGCTCAAAAAAATTCTATTAAAATTGTATTAAAACTAACATTAAAATTTATATTCAAATGTAAAACATTTAATATGTTTAAATAAATACTTTTTAAAGAATATAATTTCATTGTTTTTTAGTGATTAGTGTTATAATTTATATATAAATATAAAAGTATTTTCCTTTGAAAAATAGAAAACTATTGTAAATTAATGATATATACATAATCAAAAAATGATTAAACATAAAATTGTTTTTATGTGAAAATATAATAAAACATTTTAGATTAATAAAAAATATCATTTAATAAAAAAAATAGATGTTAAAAAATAATTGTAAAATTCATATATTTATATTATTTCTTATTTAATTTTGTGTTTATTTAAAAGAATGTTCTAATATATATTGATAGGCATTTTTTATTTTCTATATATATTTATCTATATTTTATTTATACTTGATTTATAATATATTGTATTCACTCTAAATGTGTATTAACTGCATTCATTTATGCACTCACTTTGATTTAACTATTTAAAGTAAAGTCTCACTCTTTCCTTTTCCAAGTGGACCATAACAAGAGTTTACCACCAATTGTAAATAGAAAAGTAAAATAAGTAAAGACAAATATGAAAGGAATGGTGATTATCTCTTTTAGGTAGAATTCTGCTGATAAAATCTATATTATCTGCAATCCCAAATTACTTTTTGGCAATTCTCAAGGCCCTCCAGTTGATCATTTCAAAAATTTAAAAAATATCAGGAATTTTCTTTGGAAGAGTAATATAAATGAATAGAAAAATGTTCCATTAATACCAATCGAAAATATGGCTTTAGCCAAAACTCAAGGAGAAGCAGGAATACATAATCTTGCAATGAGGAATAAAGCATTTGGGGAAAAATTAATATGGCAGATGTACACAAATCTCGAAGCGAAATGGACTAAGTTGATGTAGGCTAAATATCTTGATGAAAAAAATCCTCCATTAATCCTCACCATCTCTAACCCCCGAAAAGGTTCAGCTATGTGGAACTTCTTGGTTTCATGTTGGTCTATCATTGCTACATATATTACTTTGGAAGTCCATAACGGACAAAGTGTGAAATTTTGGCATGACTCATGTAATGGTAAGCCACCTATGAAAGACAATCTGGATTTACAGTCAGTAAAGGATATCTTGTCTCTTGAATGGGGTGAAAATTTATTAGATTATGTGCAAGTGACAGAAAAATTAACAGAGAAAGTGATTTGGAAACAATACTCTGGGGTATCCCTTTCAGCACAACAAGTGGTTGTTGTTCATCAAGATTTACAAAACAGAGTTGTGTTCCTTTCGAAGAAGCAGGATAAGATATTGTAGGATCCATAAAAAATGAGATATTACTCAGTACAAGAAGGTTACAAAGAATTAAACCAAAGAAATAATCAAATGGCAGCATAGAGGGCTTCCATGTTTTGTTGGAGTAATAAAATCTTACCAAAATTTGGGGGTTTTGCTTGGCTGGCATTGAGAAAAATAATCTTAACAAGTGACGATTTAGTAAAGCTGAAGATAGCTGATTCATTTAAAATCCATTGTGTGATAAAGAATTGGAACATGTGGACCATTTATTGTTACAATGCATCTTTGCACATGAATATTGGAAGTTCATAAAGGGAAAATTAAATCTATTTATTCATTTTTCAAACACGATTTGGGACATGTTTCAAACCTGGCCACTTCGATTTAAAACTTCATTTTTTGCATCAATTTGGGAGGTTATTCCATCTCTTGTCATTTAGAATATATGGTGGGAATGCAATTTGCATATTTTTAGGAAAATTTCTTCTTCTGTAGAGTTGTTAAAGGAAAAATTCAAAAGGCAGTTTCAGAGGCAGTTAATGCATTTGCTTTGAAATTCAAGAACACATCTTCTATCTATATAAGTTGGGATGATTTTGTCTTGAAGAGCTGGGGAAACATAGTTCTACCTTTTGCAGGGAGTTTGCATCAAATAAACAGATTGAAGGTGAATAAGGAAGACGTAAGATGGAAACCTACAACCGATGAATTTTTAAACCTTAACTTTGATGGTGCTTCTAGAGGAAATCCCAGAATTTCAAGGGCTAGTATCTGCATTCGAGAATCATTGGGAAAAGTAATTGTAGCAAGGTCATATTAGCTTCAAGTAAATACGAATAATGTAGCTGAAGCTCGGGCAGTTTTGCTAGGTCTGGAAGTTGCATTGACACTGAGAATTTTGAAACTCCACATTGAAGGTGACTTGTTAATTATTGTGAATGCTTCTAAGGAAAAGAAAGTTCAGTGTTGGAGATTGAAATATGTTTTGCACAAAACTTGGGAATTGTTGAATAAATTTCAATCCTTTATCATATTACATACCTATAGGGAAGGGAATAGAATGGTAGATAAACTGGCAAGCATGGGATCTCAAGGAATCAAAGTTGATTTACTGGATGATACACAGATGCAAGCATACCCAAAAATTTTAGCAATAGCAAGGCTAGAAGCAAGTATTCAGAGGTTTGGTTAAAGAAGAGTTGTAAACGATTTAGATAAAGGGAAGATACAATAAAAGCCAGATGGTTTTATTTAATTTGGAGTTGAAGGTAGAATGTTATATAGGTGGTCCATTCAATTATCTAGTGGTCTCGACAGCAGCAGGAAGAAGTAGGAACAGTCAGGGGGTTAGAAGCTAATCATGCCACCACTAGTACAAGCCAGTATCATCTGCACTCGAATGCATCCATTCGGAAGCATTCAGTGATGTCCTCAGCAAAGGGAAGTTTTTATGCTAATCTTGTGTGTTCTTTTGCAGGTATCTTTTCCTGACCTTTCATGATTCTTGCACAGTGATTTGTAAGAGATCTTTATGCTTTCTGTGGTAGGAAATATAAGCTAAATCTTGTCATCATATGAAAGATGCTTGTCCAAATATGGAAGCTTTCTAAATATAGCCTCATACAGTACTATTTTAGCATAGAATTCTTTGGCCTATGCAAAAAAAATTTCCTAAATTCCTTGGAATTGGTAAATTACTTTTTCATCTGATGAGAATTTGTAGCTTGTTCAACTTGTGCAAACAGTACATAAAGTTTAGTTCTCACTAAAAGTATTTCAGTGTCAAATGTGTGAGGCGTGGCTTTGAATATTTCTCTCGATTATTCTCATCACACCATTGGTTAAGGCAAGGGTATGAAATTAGAAAGTGAAGCTCTAGAAGTATCTTCTCTTGCAAACAAAGAGATAAGGAGGGTTAAATGGAGTGGTCTATCTATAATTATAGAGTTAAGTGCACTGTGCGCCCATGGGAGAAGACATTTTTTTAATGCATCAAGGAAGAGCAACTGCAGAAAGTGTTTAAAGTAGACTGCTCCATGGTTTCAAACTATATCAAGAATTTGGTTGGAGAGGACGATGGACATCGAGCGCACTGTGGTTTCAGGAAAGTATTCCATATGCATTTTGAAGGGTTGACAAGTTATATCTACACTTTTTTCTTCTTTGTTACTCGAATGCTTGAGGAATCCTAAAGAAGGTTCATATCTGCTAGTTTTATAACCTATTTCATATGTCTAGGAGGGATCTGGGATCTTCTACTAGGGGTCTGGACTTTATCATCTAAATCTTGTCATATCGGTCACAAAAGCAGTGATTTTGCAAATTATAATCAAGGGAAATCTTGCTATGAAGAGCCCGTGATTCTGCTTTGTAAATAATTTTATATATAATATAAATATATATGAGCAGTTTTCTCTTTGGCTCAAAAAATAAAGTTAAGAAAAATTGGGTGAATCTAAGAATAAAAAATATGCAGAACCCAGTTACCATAGAGTAGAACGAGGCCTAGAGGCCACCTTTTCCACAGAAACTAACAAACAAAATAACAAGGAATACAAAACCAACCACCACCTTATAGAAGGATCCACACCAAACTACATAGAACAACAAAAATGATTAACCAATAGAATAACATCCAAAAAGACAAAACCAATATTATCAATACAAAGGGCATGTAGGACCAAAGAGAGAGAGAAACAAAGAACCAAAAAACTCCAAACACCAGATTACTCCTTGAAGAAGAAGATAAGGTTTCATTCTTTCTCAGGCTATTCCATAGCCTCATTGTACTACTCCATCGATATAGTCGCTCCACCTTCCAATTGCTCATCCACCTCTCAAGTGTCTTTTCACTTGCGATGACCTTTCCTAGCCTTATTCACCCCACTAACCATTCCAAATATGTCCTCACACATTATACCCAAAGTGATAACCATTATCTTGTTGAAGGCCCTATCCATATTGTCCACTTTTTGTTGAATCTCAAATATTTGTGAAGCATATAGCCCGAAGGGTGCAACAATTTCCTACTTAACACCACTCTTATCCTTTAGAGCCTGAATATTTATCTGTTTTAGGGCTTCCCTAACCACCTCCTCAGTTTTAATTTGAATATCTTCAAGCTATTTTTCCTCCTCGTCCCCTGCATCTTCAACCACTGGTTGATCATCACCAACCATCTCTTCATGTTGTTCACTACTTGCTGAATTTTTTGAGAGATCTTCCAACACAACTAAGAGCTCCCTCTTGCTCAGATTAATAAGGGGTTGAGTTTCCTCCTAATGGTAATCCTCAAGCTCTTGAAAACATAGTTTCTTTCCTTTGGAAAATTGGCTAGTGAGCTTAGTTGACTACCTCTCACCCCTCTCGTTGCTAGAATTTTCCAAATTTCCTTGCTCCTCATCATCTCTTATTTCAATTGTGACTTTCTTCGAGTTTTTAGGCTCTAGAATTTCAAACGATTTCCTTTTGGTGCCAGAGTTTCCTAAGGGTAGCCACACATTTCTTTTCCTTTAGGATTTTGAGTAGAAGAGTTACCCTTGGTATGAAGACCTTTAATTAAAGGTTGTCTAAAACTAGACATGCCAATAGGAGGATTTTTAGTGGGAGGCCTAACAAAATAAGGACCCACATCAAAGGAAGTGGCCAAAGAGGGTCGGGGAGAGTTTAAACATGATAAATAATGGAAACACAACCAATAGGCATGCCCCTAGGGGGTCCCAGTAGGGAGGTAATAGTAGCAGCATAAATATAAAGGCATTAGATCAAACCTTGGTGGAGAGGGGGAGAGGCACCCTTGGCCTTACATTGCTTTAAAGACAAAAAAAAAGAAAAAAAGCACTAATTATTACATTCCTATGAATATGGCATAGAAATGGGAAATGATACATGTTGATCATCAAAGCTTGTGGCTCTCCGACACTCTTATGGGAAATTTAGTGAGTGGGGGATAATGTGCACCTCACTGAATACCTCTGGGATTTTTATAGAAAGTAGACTCTTCTCCAAGTTTGGGAAAAGAGTAGAAAGAAATGCAAATAGGAAAACATAAAAAAAAATGGCAATGCGCCAACACTTTTACAACATTTAAAAACACAAGTTTCCTTCTATGAGTGATATGATAGACAGAGAACACCACGTCCCTTCATTTTTGGCAGGAGAACAAACATTAGAGGCTTGATACAAGCACAAATGAAATCATTCAATCGACCAGTAGGAAGTGCATAGTAAGATCCGAATCAAACATAGAAGTTCCAAAATTAATAGAAAACATCCAAAAGCAACATAGACCCTTCCCCTTAATATAGCATATGAGGATGAAACAATAACCCTAAAAAGAAAATGGAGAAGTCTAATGACATAGTCAAGTCTCTAAAGATTATAATTTAATCATATGTACACAGACAACACAAAAATTTGATAATCAAACTATTCAGATTAAGCAAGACAAAGTGTTCTATTCTAGATGAAGATATAAAGAAAGAAATATTGACAAAGACCATATCATGCACAGTTTCAACTATTTCTTCAAAATAACTTGTACTTAAAATATAAATTAAATTTAAAACAGAGATTGAATTCCAATTGGATAATAGTTTGATCATAAAAAGGACATAACATGGTAGAGTGAAGCATCACTTTGTAAATTTTAATAGAAAATATTCCTACTAACTATGAAAGCTAAGGAAAAAGTTTCTAACAAGAAAACTTCAAGAACCCTTTCATCATGTTTTCATCCTAAATTTATAGTTTCCCAAGGGAGAGAAATGCCGACCTCATCCTGAATTAATGAGTGTCAGATGTCCACACCTAATAGCTTGGAAATCCAATCCTAGATCTTTTCATTAGGTCGCTGGAATCCTGCTCATCAACTTTCAACTACCACATTTATATCATTTAGATATTTTAATAGGATTAGCCCTCATATTCGCTTTCATCCTAGAAAGATAGTCTGGCAAAGGTCTTCTCAATCAATTAAGTGGCTTTGGTGGCACTGACTCACATCCCTTCATTGTAACAAGGAAATATGCATTTCAACGGTCACCGAGTGAACACTCCCAAGATATAGCTCCTTAGCACAAAGGGATGACATGTCACATGGGTTGATAATATCATATTCATGAAAAGGATATTCAAGAAAACATCAACCAAGTTGACACATGGCCACAATTTTGACTGAGAAGAAAGTGATTATAAAATCATGTGCAACCACCACACGGCGCATTGCATGCTTGTCAAAAATACAACCCTTTCACACATGGATCACCCTGAAGACAAAAATAAAGATGAAAACCAAAAATAGACTAAGGTAAAATTTTGCCTCACAATTCTAGTGACTCACAGGGGGGGCTTCTCTTGCAAAGGCACGAGCCTAGACCTCTGGTCATTCTTGTAGTTTAAGAAAGGTAGAATGCAACATCTCCCAATTGGTGTTAGTCGGTCAATCAAGGCTATAGAAGGATTTATACGCTTGATATAGCTCGAAGACCTGTTTGAAAGAAATAAATCCCCACCTCACTAAAACAACTCCTAGATGATTGGAAAGATGAGAAAGATGAAGAATATCATTCTCAACATCATCCGCTTCCGATGTCAAACTCGGCCCCAAAAGGTCTGCAAAATTCTAAACCATATTTTTGACCTCTTCTATAATTTTCTAAACTAACAATACATCTCCATCTGCTAAAAAGAAAGGAGACAATCCATAAATTTACAAAATCTTGAAATCCTTCTTGATTTCATCGACCCTCTTATTTAAAATTGCCTGGTTGTTCTTTGTCCTGGATGGGACCTTATGGTAGTAAGTCAATTTTCTTGCTTTACTAGAGGTAGCCCTCCAATTTGTAATACCTTCACTTATTAGGGCCTCGTCTATCACCACACAGAGCTTAGAGATCAAATTTTACTATTCATCCAATCAGGGAGTGTACTCTTAAAGAGTTGGCTTAGCCAACGAGCGAACCTTTTTATTTGTTTCTCGGGAATCCCTCGGGATTTGTAAGGTCGGTTTCAGAACTGTGAGCAAGACAATGATTTGCTCCCAATAGGTGAATACCAACCTTCTTTTTACAGGAAGGGTTGCAGACCTCTGTGTAGCTATCAACTCTTCTTGTAGCTTAGTCTCTTTTTATTTCAATCTCTACTCCAATTGATCTCTTCTCTCGAGGGCTTTTGCCAGTTCTGAAAATAGATTTTTGGTCTCTTAACTATGAGCATGCAAAGCAGCTTGAACTCGTTGTTTGTTTTTTTCAACTTTTCAATCTCCTGTTAGGTCTTTTGTAGATTGCCGAAAGCCTAAGTTCAGGCATTTTCTAGCACCTTCCTTAGACTCTCCTGGCCATGCTGGTGTTTTGCACCAGATTGGGGCTCAACTGCAAGCTCACCATTCAACCTATCTATTTTAGTTTGCATTTGAATCCGGTCATCTTGAAGTTTTGCAAGAGATCCTGTTGCTTCTGCTTGCTAGTCTTGCACCTACAGTATGTGGGTCATTTGATCATTTTGGGCCCTAAATTCAGATTGAAAATGGTTCACCATTTCTTTTACATTTGCTAGCTCATTCTCGCGTTTTCCCAATTTTTGATTTAGCCACTCATAATCCGTGTATACCACCTTTTGAGAGCTCTTTGCTAGATCTACCTTGTCACATAGAAAGATATCATTCAAATCCAAACCCACTACTTTGATATCATAGTCCTCCATCTGCATCTATCCTTCGGGTTGGGCTGCAAGTGGCTTCATGTTGGTGATCCATAGAGAATTTATTTCTTATTTAAAATATGTTTGGATCTTCTTAGTAGCTAGCAGCTCAACATTTTTCTCTCTTTTTTTTGCTTTCTATTTTGTTGGGCCTTCTTAGTTGCATCAAAATTCTTTCGGAGAGTTTGCAGGGAATCAATACTTTGTGCCTCCATAAAAGCACCAGGGGGAAGGCTAAAAAGAGTGACATAAGGGAAAAATTTGGATGTATTGGCATGTAGGAGAGCAAATGGGAGAGTAATCATTGAGAATGGTGGAATGCCAAATTAAGATTGGGAACTGGAATTACTAGTTGGAGTAAAAAGAGTGATGGTTGGAACAGGTGATTTTTGTCTAAATGTTAATAGGCCTAGGGTAACAGGTAGCATGGATGATTCATCCTTTTCAATGGGGGCCCTAGAAAGGGTGATTAAGGAGTCAATAGCAGCCAAAGTGGATGTAGCTTGCTTAGCACTCAGTGGCACATCACTTGGTAAATTAAATGTGGTAGGAGGCTCATTCAAAACTAATAACTTAGAGTTGGTAGATAAAGGTTTATTTTCAATAGGTTGGGGCAAAGGATTGAACAAAGATGAAGAAACAAGAAAGAGAGGAGGAGCAAGACTTACCTGAACTGCGATTATCTGAACATTCTAGAGAGCGGACTCTGTGTCTTCGTTTCTGACAGTTGCATCAAATATGTCAAGATCTTTAAATCACCATAACTTTTCCCGAACCAAACCAGAGCATCCTAACCCCTTTACAGATGATCTCACTGAATCTTGACTATCTCTTTTAGTAGTTGATTCTCTTGGGGACTATCGGGTTCTCTTCCATTTGCTTGAGATACTGGCGAGAGATACAACCTATGCATCCTTTTTCTTAGATATTTTCCCCTTTCCGGACTCTTGTGGTTAGTATGCAGGGCATGGATGTGGCTCCCCTATCATTTTGTACCTAGACTCTGGGTTACTATTGTCAGAATCAGCTTCTCAATCATAAATGGCCTCGAACTGTTCATCATATGGCTAAACCTCTTGAAGCAACTTATGATTATTTCTCATTTCTTGTCAGAACCTCCAAAAGTCTACTATTTTGTGTTCTGACCATCCTTGCCATTTCATTGAGGTTTTTTAGGGTTTTTCTTATCAGAACCTCCCTTTGATATCTTTCTTGTGGCGTATAGAAACTCAACCACTTTGGCCTCTTCATTGGTATGAGGGCCAAGTTGATGTACAATTTTGGATTCTCCCAAATTGATTTCTTCTTCAATTCCACATACTCTCATTTCTCGTGCTTTAGGGGAAGCTACTTTGATAGATTATACTCCCACTTGTTGCATATAAGGACTAAGCCTAGAGCTTCCAATAGGTTGGTCAATTCATTTTGTGCTTTATGCTTCTCTAGCACTACCCTACTGTTGGCAATGTAGTGAGGAAGAAGATATAACCTTGTTTTGTTCCTCCCTCTTCCATACATTTTGTTGGAAAGAGTTTTCCTATCAGAATGCCTCCAAAGTGAAGAATCTATCTCTCACAAATCTAGGGATTTGGAAAGGTTCTCTGATGAAACCATGATATCTGATGAATGTAAAATTTTACCCGAAGAAATAATCTATTAGGATCAATGAGTTTTTTATCCATTACAAAACCTCGGGAGACAAGTGTTTATTTGATCATTGCAATAAGTCTTGCAACACCTATCACAAAAAAAGATGAAAAAACTAGTAATAGCCACCTGTTCTCGACAGGAAATAAGTCCATATAAAAATTGGTTGAATTAAGCCCTCTTCATCTAACCTAGATATAGGAATTTTTTTTCCAGATAACCATAATTCTAATGTAGGATTAAGTGAACCAAGAAAGAAGAATACCTTAACTTAGACTCAGCTTGATAATTCTTCAGCTACAACAACATATTTGAAGCTATCAAATCAGAAAAATAAAAATACCTCTCCTCTAGCTTTTGCTTGAGTATTAGAGCTAAAGCCATCTAGAAATGATGGACCTCTTCATCATCATCTAGGCCGAAAACACAGGCTAACATTGAGAAAAGATCCTATGTGATTTATAAGAATTTTTAAATGCAAGGGGAAAAACAAAACGGCCTCTAGTCAGCCTCTCTTATGTCTCACGATGATATAAATGCTCTCTTTCATTTGATTCTTCCGAGTAGGTCTCAATATCTTCTTCAATAAATGGCTCAAAACATTGGTTGGAAGGGATACACAACATTTTCCGTATAGCTAGAGTAGAACTTGTGACCCTAATTTTGTTGCATGTTGTGGTTTTGGTTTCTTCATTGAATCCTCTAGTTCTGGACATGAGTGTACAACATGTATCATGAACTGTGGCAAGCCACAATTCTAGAGCCGAGAGGAAAAAACCTCAAAAGTACTATGATCTTTCATTCTCTGAAATGCCCCTTATCTGAGATTTTTCGGGTTCCTTGTAAACCTTGGGTCGAAGAAATTGTTGGTGGCATCTCACACCGCTTCCCTTTTAACACTCATATCTATCAACACCTTCTTACAAAATTTGAATAGTCAATCCTCAGGCACTGGGGCGTTTGCGAATGATCTCCAGCCAAAAATATTGGTGAAAACGGGCGTCCTTGGTGTAGATTATGCTCTTCTTCTAGTTGTTGATGGTTCTTCCATGGCTACTTTGAAAGTCACAAAGATTTTTCACTAAAACAACCAATTTATGTTTTCTTCCTTCGTGAAAAATCTACCTTTTCATGTAATTAATTTCCCCAAGAAGTAAGTTTAGTTAAGGCTATGCCATTACCGTTGGTCCATTAAATGTTGTCAACGAGGAGATACGTGTGGGTAGGAGATCTGTATCCCTCGAGAATGCCAAAAAATCTACAAGAATGGATTTAGTACATTCCTTTCATCGCCTCTTCTCAGAAAAAATCTCGTTGTCTTAGCGAGAGTGTCCTTAATTATGCCAATCTTTGTTTATTAATATGAAGTACCCTTGAAAAGATGTGCTCATTGATTTGTCAGATATTAGCACATTAATCGAAGTCTTTTCTCTTACATGAGCTAGCTGATGCTAATGATGGCCAAGGACACATGTCGATGATTGGCTTATGCGAGCATTTACTCCCAACACCTAAAAATTAATTTTGAGACCTTATGTTAGATTTTCTATATGATTTATTTTCGATTCATCGGCCAGTTGGATGTTTTCCCATTGCCGTTTGGCCAAAAATATACTTTTTGTTGTTTAAATTCACCGACACCCATTTTCTATAAATAGCTATGCCACCTCAAGGCTATTATCATTTGAAAAGTAATACTTTAGAGTTTCGCTAGATTCTTGTCTATCTACATATTGTATTTTTCTCTGCTACTCTAACCATGTCTTTCTACCTAGGTAATCTTGTATGTCTTATCCCACAAAGGCTAGAGTAGGCCTTCACTAGGGATATTACAGCTGACAGAATTAAGCACCTGGTCAAGAGGTGTGACTAACCCAGGGTAATTTATTTTCGATGGGTCATTGGGATGGACTTCATTGAAGACAAAAACAAGATGCAAAGTAACTGCAATGTCCTGTCCCACTTTGTGGCCTCTCTACTTGACCTAAATCTTGCCAAAACCAAGATGGTGGAGTTATGTCAGCACATGTTCGACGTATCTCTATTGGAGGGGCTCACAAAAATTGTGCAATTCGATATCCCTGGTGTTGGTATCCCCAACACAATGGACCTTCGTAGGTTTGCTGATCACTGCATGGACGTGCCTTGGCTTCCTCTTCTGAGTGACTTATAGACCATGGACGTAGAAAGCCACCATCCTCTATCTCTCCCCACCGCCACCTACCTAATTCGGGAGTATGTCATTTATGAAGCTCCTGAGTATGACTTAGAAAAGAATTTTAAGCTTGTCATCTATGGTCGTAAAGACTGAGGTCAAGGTATGTGCATCGTGTGTTGTGCTCCCTTCTTTCCTGCTTACAAGGAAGAAGAAGAAGAAGAAAAATGATTATGGGCAACAAGCCTCTGTAATGATGGTTGGAGATTTATCTTTTGATTTTCGTAGAAAATACCTCCATTTTCCTTATCTATACTTTTTCTCAAAGACCCTTTTTGGGTTTTGCTCGAAAGAGATTTCTTCTTAAAATTTGAGCCTCGAGCTAGCCTATACTATAAATTAGATGAAAATGCAATATATATATAGCTTTTCATACTTCTTCTACTTCTTTGCTTTATTCCCTATTCCAAAAATTAAAAAGCTATTTACAATTTTTTTACATGTGGTACATATCTGTGATTTTTTTAAAGAATGCCATACTTTAATGGAATAGTTTCAGATAAATACTATTTACCAATATCTTTAAAGAATTACCCTCCATATCTTCCAGATCATATGCATTCTTCTCCTTACACGCATTGATTTAGAAGGGGCCCTTCCACAATGCTTTGAATTTGGTGTGTTTCCCTGGTTTTGCAGTGTCTTCATCATACTTCAATAGTAGGCTTCCCTCCTAGAAATCTAGGTTAGATGTCTTTTTTTTGAACCATCACTTGACCATATGTATGTGGCCAACCATGGCTTCAAAGGAATTTTCTCTTTCTTCCTCCAGTTTGAGGAGTTCGGCTATCCATACCTCCATTCTACTTCTCTCCTTTATTTCTAGGGCTTTCAGTAATTGTAAGGTGGGGAATTCCATAGAAATAGGTAAGAATACTTCATTCCCATATACTAGTTCGTATGGAGATGTCTTCAGGATCTGCTTTGACATGATTCGTTGAACCCACAAAGCAGCCTGTATATGTTCGTACATTCTTTTGTCATTCAAACCCAATACACTTGATTAACCTAATTAGGTTTTTATTTTTTGACTCCACTAACCATTCCCTCATGGATAGTAATTTGAAGAGGTATTGAGGTAGATTTCATTCCTGATAGAAAAATATGATACCTTTGAACCTACAAAGGCTCTAGCATTGTCGGATATGATAGTGTTTGGTGAACCAAACCTAGTCACAAGCCCTTCTAGAAATTTTATAATCTCACATTTTGTAGCACCTTTCAGGGCAATAGCCTCTGTCCATATTGTGAATTAATTAGCTGCTATAAGGAATCATTTATGGCCAACACTAGAGATAGGATTTATCATTCTGAAAAAGTCTAATCCGCATTGACAAAAAGGCTCTTTAGTTACAAAGGGACTTAAAGGAAAAGAGGAATATTTCCTCTTGCCAACAAAGAACTGGCACTGAGTGAACTTTTCAACCAAATCATGTGCTTCAGAAAAAATTGAGGGCCAATAGCATCTTGCTCACATGATTTTCAAAGCAGTGGTTTTAAAAAAAAAATCCACCCTTAGGACTGTTGTGGAATTCTGATAAAACCCTCTCTGCCTAGCACTTGTCTAAACATCAGAGCAATACTCTGTCATAATTCCTTTTAAATAAAATTCCTTTAACCAATATGTACTTGGTGCCTTGTAGCCGATAGTATCTTCATTTGTGGAATGGGAGAGTTGTTGGATAGTGTCCTTTCTGCATGTATAGCATCTGATCCATCACCTAGTATTTATCGGATTCAAATTGATTTGAAAATATTTGATCAATCTCCTTGTTAGGTTCGGAACCCGACTCTTGTGGAAGATATTCACACAGGCCTCTTCCCCACACCAGCTTAGTTAGCTTGATATCCACATTGTACTCCAGGATTTTGGTGATCCAATTGGCTCTCTTTTTGGTTATTTCTCCTTTAGCAATGTATTCCCTTACACTCAAGTGGGCAACCAAAATGGTGATCTTATTGGCCGATACTAGTTGTCAGAAATGCTTGAGACTCTTGACAATGGTGAAAGCTTGTTTCTCTACAAAGTTATATCTAGTTTTGTAACCTTTGAGGTTTCTTCAATGAAAAGAAATCGAGTGCTCCCCATTATCTTTTCCATCCATCTATGTGAGCACAAAATCTATGCTATGTTGACCACCATATACATATAACAAGAAATCCTTAGAAAAATTTGGATTGGCTAGTATCAGAGCGACAAAGATAGCATTGTTAATCTTCTCAAAATATTCCTTTCCCTCCAGAGTCCATTTGAACATCAATTTTCTTTTAGCATCAACATGATCGGCCTTGCAATTCTTGAAAAATCTGAAATAAACCAGTTGACAAAATTGATCTTTCCTAAGAAATTCTATAATCCCTTTTGATTTACTGGTAAGGGAAAATCCATTATAGATTTGACTCTTTCGGAGTCTATTACAATTCCCTCTTTAGACAGTATAAACGAAGTAGTTTACCTTCAGGTACTCCAAAAACATACTCTTTGGGATTTAAAGAAATCCTAAACTTTTAGCACCTCTGGAAGACCTGTTCTAGGTGATCAAAATGATCAGCCTTCAATTTTTAAACATGAACAGATCATCTAGAGAAATTAGAATTATTGAATTGTTCAATCCTATGAAATTAATGTCCATGGCCATATGAAAATTCATGCTCACATTTGAGAGTCCGAATGAAATCTTTACACATGCAAAAATTCCCCACTTGGTGATAAACATCATTTTATGTTGGTCTCCTCCTTTGACATATACCTAATTGTATCTTAAAAAATCATCAAGCAGTGAGAACATCTCTAACCTAGCCACTATTTGCAAGATCTACTCTATGGATGACAAAGTATAATGATCTTTTAGCGAGGCCTTATTCAGGTTTTCTATACTATTTTTGGATTGGGGAATAACTTGCACATTGAAAGCTTCAAAACCTTCAATTAAAACCCATATCTGATGTTTGTATGCTTTCATCCTCACATTTTTTTCCATTGCTTTCCCTCAGACTTGACTTACTATCAGCTCAAAGTATCTGAACACATGCAACCTCGTTGCACCCATCTGATCGGCAAGAAATAGAACGTGGATCAAGGCTTCATATTTTGCATCATTATTTGAGCACAAAAACTAAAATTGATAGGCTTTGAGGGTCTCTGATCATTTCAAAGACAACAATCAGACTCTTGCTCCATAATTGACTTTGCATTTAGCACCACCAAAGTACAAGGTCCACAACTGATTATCCATCGGATCATCATAGCTTTCCCCCTCTTTGATTAGTTTGGGATGAACCATGTCATCATCAAATATCAAATATGCACCCAGTCCCATGGCATGGAAATTACCGAATGGGTTGGAATCAATGAATTGGTTAAGGAGAACCTCTTCTTCAAGTTTATGCTTGCTTGTATCTTCCTCATCTTCCAAAATTTCCATGCAATATCCCCCTTACCTTGAAAATGAAGTATGTGCTGCTTTGAAACAGAGAACAACATTCTCCTCTATGTGTTTGGAGTGTAGAGAATCTGAAATAATCTTCATCTTCACCCCATGCTCAGTTCTTAAGATAAAATGGGACCAGTCTAGTGCCAAATTTCCACCTAGCTTCATGGTAAAATTCCTAGAAAGACTCATCCCGAAGACTAGGGGAATATCTATTACAACTACCTGTTGTGAAACTATTTGGCTAGGACATGAAAAGAGGGTTAAGGATAGATCTTTTTATCTGGGCTACTATCAAAACCTTATTTCCATAAAACTACATGATTCATTTCTCCAAAGGTTCATACTTAAGAATTAAGGCATCAAGCACTTGATTTGGCATGACTATTATACTGCCTCTCAAGTCAAATATATTGTTGTACAAAAGTTTATCTACCATAATTAATGCTAAAAAGAAAGGAGTCGGCTTTGGTTTTCTTACCTCTTTCTCTTTTTCTTCATCCATGTCATTTGTATAAGTTGTGGCCTTCAAAATTTGAGGTTTCAACATGGGCTCTTTATTTTTACTCAAATCACATGACAGAACTTCGCCCACCTATGGCTTGGGTTCTTCTTTTTCCAATGCTTCCTAAAGCAATTTCTTTTTTCTCAGGGATAGATATTGCATCCCATAGACAAAAATTAGCAGGAACCTTCTTCAATTTCTCCAACATGTGGAGCATTCCAATATGCCGAATCTTTGGTCTGAATGAAAAAATCTCTCTCAACTTCGAAGGAAGATGATCCGTTGCAAATGGGTTTGATGTCTTATCACGTAACTTCTCAGGCAGTGGTGGAATTTGTTGTTGCTAAGTTGGTTGAGTAGTCAACTCTACATCTGACTAGGGAGGATTTCCTTCTCATGATGGTTTTTGGTGAGACTGGAAATGAGGTAGAGCTTGTGGTACATATTCACTAGTGATCCTTCTATTGGATCTGGCGTTGTAGTCTAACTGTACCTACAAAGTGCTAGTTGTTGGAGCTTCATTCATGAGAACTGTGTCTTCCTCTTCCATCCAAGAGAAAAGTGATTGATCAGGTGCAATGTCCAACTCTTGCTTTATGGAAATCCCTTGCATTTTTGCTCTAAATTGGGTGTTCTCCATCTCGAGAGACTCATATCCTTTCATATTTAGTTGTGCGCCTTTGTTCCTATGCTCTACTATTATTTGTTGTAGGTCTCCTTTGGGGAAATCATGGTTCATATGACTATCATTGCAGGGAAAACACCATGCATTTTCATCATTCTCTAGGTTATTTTGACTCATTATCAACTCCTTGCTATGGTTGTCCTTGACCGTTTGTAATGAAATGGTAACTAGAACTATTTGGTTGGCGAAAGCCACTTGTTGGCCTCCCCAACTCGAAGGTCCTTGGTATGTACTCTATGAATTATTTTGACAGAAAGAACTTCCTCCTTGGTATGTCTGAGTGGTTTTTTTTGAGGGAGCTGATTGTTGTCGCTTGATGAGGACTAGCCCATTAGCAAAAGACCACATCAGGCTCTTCATATTGTTAAGGTCTTCTGCTATAGAGGAAGAACCTGACGTGCTCGACTACATGGTAGGATATAGATACATGGAATAGGGTGGGGATGAGCTCATCATCTATGTCACAAAAGTGTTTAGAGAAGACTCTTCTTGGAGTGGTGTGCCTGAGATTTTTGCAAAAATAGGCATCAAATATTGTGGCAAAAAATTTCTCTCATCTATCAAACTATTCTCCACGTCAACTGCCACCTCATTGGCATGGGGTAGAGTATCTCATCCCATGGAAGTTATCAAGACCGCAATATTTCAATCGATGGCCTTTAAGTATAACATGAATGCAATGGTAGCTTGAGGTCGTGTAGTCGTTGGGATCTATTTCCAAGTTTTATTAAACCTAGTGTTGAAGTCTCTCATAGCTTCTTGTGGGGCACTCTTGGTGATAATTAGTTGGTGCAACAATGAGGAATGATCTCCTTTCTCTTAAAACCATTCAAACAAAATTTCTTCAAGATCATCCCACGAGCTTATGGAACTGCAAGTCATTGATCTATCTCAATATTGAGCATTCCCTTTGAAAGAAGCAGCCATGAATCTCATAGTAATATTTTCCTATGTGATATTGTGCACCCTACATACTTCCGCTACATCTTGGAGGTGATTAGAAGGTGATTTAAAGTCCTCTCTAGACATAATTTTGCAATAGCCTTGAGGGCCTTAGTGGGTATGGAGGGCCAGATGTCGGGTGGAGTCGATGGTTGTAGTGGACTACCATTGTCCCAGGTGACAGTTTTATGGAGTAGGAGGGGGTACATGGGCCATGAAGAAAAAATTCATATATATCAGGTAAACTGGTATTCTTATTTGGAAACTTTGGCCTCTAGGAAGAGTAGATAATTTTCTAAACTCCAGACTCTTACTCCTTACTCTACTACTTCTCATAGGTGATACGGAACCTTAGAGTCTTCTTCTTCTAAGTACCAAGGTTGGTAGCTGGGAGTACTGAAAGTTACACTATGATGGTCCTCTTGTTTGAACCCTAGGCATGAAACATCCAGTTTCATTCCTCTACTCTAATTTAGAAATATTTATGACTTCTAATCAGACCTTTGGAATTTTTCCCACCATGCATGCTAGAAAAAGAACTGTTGATCATCAAAGCTTGCACCTCTTTTATATTCTTATGGGAAATATAGTGAGTGGGTGATAATGTATGCCTCACTGAATACCACTGAGATTTTTATAATAATCCGACTCTTCTATGAGTTCTGTAAAAGCATAGAAAGAAATGAAAATAGAAAAATATTAAAAAAATTGTGATGTGCCAACACTTTTAAAACATTTCAAAACCACAAGTTTCCTTCTATGAGTGATTTGATAGACATAGAACACCATTTCCCTTCATTGTTGGGAGGAGAAAAAACAATAGAGGCTTGATACAAGAACAGATGTAGTCATTCAGTCAACCTACAAGAAGTGCATATTAAGATCTGAATCAAACATAGAAGTTCCAAAATTAATAAAAAATATTTTAAAGAAACATAGACCCTTCCCCTTAATATAGCATATCATGAATAAAACAATAACCCTCCAAAGAAAATGGACAAGTCTAATGACATAGTCCATTCTCTAAAGATTATAATTTAATCATATACACAAACAACATGAAATTATGATAATCAAATTATTTAGATAAAGCAAGACACAGTGTTCTATTTTGGATGAAGATATAAAGAAATAAATATTGAAAAATACCATATCATGCATAGTTTCAAGTATTTCTTTAGAATACCTCATACTTCAAATATAAATGAAATTTAAAACATAGATTGGATTTCAACCTGATGATAGTTTGATCATAAAAAAAGACATGAAAATATTCCTACTAACTATAAAAGCTAAGGAAACTTTTTCCAATAGGAAAACTTTAGGAACCCTTTCATCATGTTTTCATCCTAAATTTATAGCTTCTCAGGGGAGAGAAATGTTGAACTCATCTAGAATTAATGATTGTCAGATATCCACACCTAATAGATTGGAAATCCGATCCTAGATCTTTCAATTAGGTAATTGGAATCATGCTCATCAATTTTCAACTACCACATTTATATCATTTATATATTTTAACATCATTAGCCCTCATAATCACTCTTATCCTAGAAAGATAGTCTGGAAAAGGTCTTGTCAATCAATCAAGTGGATTTGGAGGAACCAACTCAAGTCCCTTCATTGTAACGAAAATAAATTCATTATGATGGTCACCGAGTGAACACTCCCAAGATGTAGCTCCTTAGGGTGAAGGGATGACATATCACAAGGGTGGATAATCTTAGATTCGTGAAAAGAGGATTCAAGAAAACATTTGCCAAGCTGACACATGGCCTGACTTCCGATTGAGAATAAATAGATTATAAAAGTACATGTAGCCACTACATGGCGCATTGCATGCCTATCTGAAATACAACCCTTTTGTGCACAAATCACCCTGAAGAAGAAAAAAAAAGGCTTAAAACCAACAATAGACTAAGGCAAAAAAAAATTTCACAATACCCATGCACAATGGTGAAGCACCCTTCCAAAGTGAAATACTTAATTATGCAGAAACTAACAACCCCAAATGGAGTTGAGAGGTGCTCTCTATCATATCCATTTTGGTTTCTCACCAATTTCTTATCACCCTCCATGAAGCTATCCATAATTTTTTTCTAATTTCCATTACTACATTTTTACACCCTTAAACCACTATACTACAAGCCCATTGTAGTTGCAATCAACCTAGGGGGTATGTGCAGGATCATGATGGGCCAAAAAGTGGTGATATGTAAGTGATATGATGGCCCATGTGGCTGATGACTTTCTTTTTATCGAAAATTGATGAAATGAAAAATGTTTTTAAAGGAGATTCTTAGCTTTCCACCAGCATAAATTATTCTTTACTTTGAATCTAATAAATAATTATTATTCATTTTCTATTTGAATTACGACTAAAGTCCCGATTGATAGTTTGATTGAAAAACATCTATAGCTTTCAAACAGTATCACATGTTTTGACTCCAAAACATGTGTCACATTCAATGTTTCTCATACTATAGGATTAATAAAAGAAAATTTTAATTTCATGAAGTTTTGATCAAATTAAGGTGGTCAGGCATACGCTATTTTATATTTTTTATATTCTTACATTTTTTGGAAATAATATAGATAACTTAAATTTTTACGTCAAGTTGCCTAGCTCTGATTTTTTGAATTTTTATTGCCATTTAAGGGCTTGTTTTTTCCATGATGATCTTGCACATACCCTAGGAGAAACTTAAAATCCTATACTTCCAAGCTGAACTTTGTCCTCTCTCTAGGAATTATAAAACTTAGCAATGATGTTGTCTTTGTACCCACATATTGCCATAAAGAATGGAATCATACTAGCCTCCTTCAATAACCTCCAAAGATTGACATTTTGTCATAAAGGCACACAAGATAATGGGTCAAACCATTTTCTTGAACCTCCCATCAAATTGCAGTTATAGTGGCAAAGGAAAAAAGAGTCTTCTTTTCCGCCACTCAAAATACCTTTCTCAACAATGGAATTTGTGAGAGAAGACACAAAAAGGAAAGAATTAAAATAGATGGTGCCCCAATTTTTAGGAAAAATAGTAGACAACTCCTCTGCTAGTAGGGTAGTATCATCACATTGCTTCTAGAAAGATCATCACAACCATGGAGTAGGTTAAGATGGGGGATAAAATGCCATCCAAATTTAGTAGACCCCATCATAACCCCATAATCCGTGTGAGAATAGCCACTGTAAATAACAAAAGGAAATTTCAAAGATTGCAACATAGGAAACATGTGAAGGCGTGATGAAGAGGAGGTGTCATGATTAACTGTAATCATTTAAATATGCCTTGAATCTATACCTTGTAGGAAGAGAGGATCTACTATTAGATCAATCAACCTTTCCATGAGAAATAAACTATTTAGAAAAATAACCATCTCAAGAAATATATTAATTATAAAATGAGTCCATAAAGGACTTATCAAAAAATGAGAGCTAGAAATATCCCAAGGCACGAGATGTAGACCAATTAGATCACCCATCAACATCAGATTCTTGAATTGATAGCACCAAGTCACAAAGTTGCAAGAATTAATGAAACCCACCACAACTAACATCATCCATCCCACATCGAGGCCTTCCTTTCTTCCACCATAATTAACCCACACTGTCTTAGCTAGACACATAAAAGTATGCCAAGTATACCAACAAGCCTTCCACACTCAAACCACATGGGACTACCAAGTCACAAGAAGAAAGAGGGGAAGCAAAATCCAATGCAACTAACATCATCCATCCCCCACCAAAGTCAATATTTCTACAACAATGAGTACACCTCATCCCCTCCGCAAGATCCAAGTAAGCATGCCACGTAGCCACCCAAACCTTTGACCCCCTAAGCACATGGAACCCCATCGTGTCACTTCCATTAGTACCATTAGCTTTGTAAACATGGCCCAAGATCTTACCCCATATCACCATATGACCATTAAGATTCAAATTGGAAATAGCATCAACAGACTAATTGTTAATATTCAGATGTGTAGTATATTACAATGTGAGTTATAGAATATCGTATTCCCACATTCCCTTTTTTACCACAAGGCATTCACATTGAAACACAAAGCTAAGTAACTTTATTTTATTGAATTTATGTTTTATAATTTAGCATTTATTATTTCTAAGCACACATACCCAAGTGCTATAGTTGGCTATTGATTTCATCTAGTTTAATCTGTACTTATTTGTATGCATCTTGTTGGATTAATCTAGATTAAACTTAAAGGGAAGTTTTTTTCATAACTCTCATCTATTTTAATTTTAAACTTTTTTCAGCGATTATATTTAAAAAATTAATTTGGTAGAATTCAAGATCAATTTTTTTAACCAAAAATATTATTTTATTTTTTTACAAATCTACGAGTTAAAATATTTGAGATCTTATTACAAACTTCAAAAACAAAAATTATATTTATATTTTATGATGTCATCATTTAAATTTTATATTTTAATTTTTACTAATATTTTCCACACAATTTTTAATTTTAATTTAATTTTAATTTATTTATTTATTTTTATTTATTTTTTATAGATAAGTACTACCAAAAAGAGGGGGTAGCACCCAAATACAGGTCTGAAAAGGAAGAACCTACCAATACTCACTTAGGTAAATACTTATAAGATGTAACTGATATTACAAAAAACCATTCTCTTAAAGACCTTAGGTTGCCATACACTGGTAAATCACTACCAAACAACGCCCAAGCTAGATAACCCAGTCCAAGCTCTGTACACCTATCCAGCAATTTCCCTAACGCATAAATCTAGCAAAGGAACCTAGATGATTATTTTTTACCCCTGCTCTGAAGGTATCCCATGCCTCCATTATCCTGTTTTCATCGCGTCCTACATCATTTGGTGCTGTAAAATAAATCGAGTCGAAGTAGTAACTTTGAAAACTGACCATTCCCTCATCATTTAGTGCCAGAGTAGCACTGCCGACAGTTTGACCATATATTCCAGGGATGAAGCCTTGTAGAATTTCCACTATCCGAGCCGAACTGCCAACAATATCAACTATAGCACTGATCACTGTTTCATAAATTTTTCCATCACACCAGTGACCTTGATCCCCAATTGTTTTCCTCACAAATTGGACCACCACTACTTTGCATGCCAGATCTTGAATGGAAAATAGACCTACGCACTACACCATCAAGTTCTCTTTGGTGCACAAGCATCTCATCCCAAATTGATGAACCATCGTTGTGATCTTCTGCTTTTGACATCTCTACCGAGCCGATATCGATGTAATATAGCTACTCCTCAGCATATTGGGTACACTCACAAGTGTGGGCGATGTTCGAGGAAGCGCTCAAATCTTACTCAAAATAAGCCAATGCTGACTGTCAACATAACAATCCATAAAATCACCCACCTCTAACTTGTCATTTTAGATCACGTGCTAGATCCGTTGACAACATTTCCTGCAATCTTGGCCACTGAGCATGGCTAGAGTTCAAAATGACCTCTTTTTGGAACGTGCCCCAATTTGCCAAGAAATTTGCTGCTTTATTTTCTGCTTTGTAAGCATGGGATAGTGTGTAATCTGTAAATTTTCTTAGAAGATCCTTAATGGTTGGAATCCATTCACCAATATGCCAATTTTGGGATTTTCCTGATGTGATCGCTTGTATATAGAGCAAAGAATCTCCCTCTATTTCAACCAAATCAAAACCTTGTTGTAAGCAAACATATAAACCGATCTAGAGCGCCTCCATTTTTGCAATATTATTTGAGCATACTCCTAATGATTTTGAAGCCTCCCATACACAATTTCCATTTGTGTCCCTGATTATGTAACCTACCCCCACTTGCCCCGGGTTGCCTTTGGTGGCTCCATCGAAATTTAATTTCCACTTTAGTCTTATCGGTTGTAACCAATGTATTTCACTACGAATCATCTTAACTGCTCCCTTGATTCTAACTATCGGTACTTTGAGCTCATTCTAGGTTTTCCTGGTTACTTCATCCCACCTAGAGAAAATTGCCTTGGGGCCGATAGAGATTCTATTATTTGTTGTTTCCATGATTGCACCTTGAATTTTTTTAATTAGTTGTGTATGATTTAATGCTTTCTCTTTGAAGATGTGATGGTTCCTTTCCTTCCAAATGTGCCATATGACCAATGATGGTGCCAACGTCCAAATCCCATGCCAATAACCCCTTTTATTGATACTTGGCCAACTGGATAAGAATTTTACCAACCTGTTATGTCTAGGACTAGTATAATTAAAAGCACATTGCAACCAATTCCAACATGTTACTGCCACTGGACAAGAAAGAAAAAGGTGATCTCCAGTCTCCTCTTCTTGCTTACACATTATGCACCTTATGGGTCCTGCAATGCCTATTCTTTGTAGTCTTGCACCTATCAAGCATCGGTGGTGCGCTACTACACACAAAAAATCCCTTGCCTTGGGTAATACTTCTTTGTTTCAACAAAGCTTTTCCATCCATGACTTATCACTTTCCTCATCTGATTGTAACTTGTACCCTATTTTGGCTGAGTAATTCCTAGATGTTTCCCCACACCATACGATGGAATCCTCTTCATTGTGAAGGTGAACCCTCCAATTGTTGACCTTTTGTGTGATCAATATTTCCAAATCATGGGGTATTGGTAAGGATTGTAGGTTAATCCATGTCCTCTAGCCTTCTCACGGGTCATCACCCGATTGTATATAGTTTGCTACCTTTGACCCAAATTATGATTGCAATCTTCCCATGTACTGGCCTAATTTGAAGAGAGTGTCCAAGCTTCTATATTCATTCCACGAGTCTGACCAAAATAAAGCCTTCCTACCATTTCCTATCTTCCAAGATATGTGACAAGTAATTAGAGGCATGCATTTTAAAATGTATTTCCATGTCGCTGAGCCAGCAGCTAGATTGGCAGCCGTGAGTATCCTGATGTTATCCGAATTGTCCAAATATTTATTTTGCATGATCTGGCAAATCCGAATTGATTAGAGGAATTTTTTTTTTGCCATTTTATTTTACACTTTTATTAATTTTATTATTTAAACAAGTAAATAAATTGTTAATAAAAAAAATAAAATACTTTATATTTTGTCTTGTGTAATATTTTATAAGATTTTTTTTTTTTTAATATAGCAATTAATTGAGAGAATGTGAAAAATAAATGATATAAAACTAAGATCTACTTAAAATATCCATATTAATAGTTTTTTTTTTTTAAAAATATTTAATAATTATTTTATTTTGAATATATATTTTATTGGGAGCTATTTTTTAATATAAATATCTTAAATATATATTTTTAAGATAAAATGTTGAGTTATTTTATTTATTGAAGATTTTTTTTCTTCTTATAATCTATTCAAAAATATTTGTATTTAAAGAAGTATTTTATTTACTTTAAAAAAATATATATTTTTAAATTAGTGAAAAATTATTTTATTTTATTTGTGATAAATTCAAAGTCAGCCAATAAATGAACTCACTTCAATCAACCAATGTAACATACGTTTAATTTGTTTTCATGACTCATCTATTAATTGTACAACAAATACGTGGATTACAATCCTACAAAAATTGGTACTTGCAAGAATCTATTATTTTAATCTATGATCTAACTTTCCCCTAAGTTAGTATTCAATAAATATTTTATCAACTAACCAACAAATACAATGGCTACAATACTAAATATGGAAGTAGTCACCAATATCTGGTACTTGTTAGATAGAAAATAAGTAACACTATTTTAAAACACATTTAACAATATAGATCAACTCCTTATCAAGAAAATCCATATGGGAAAAAAATAACTCAACCATACAAAGAAGGAATAGTCCATATACTTAGGATAATTATTGATGAGGTATGATGTAATTGTTCTGATATGTGCATGCACAAATTGAATGCATGAAACCCTCGGATTATAATATTTTTGAAATAATTTAATTAGTGCTTGTTGAAATGGACTAATAATTAGGTATAGTATAGAGACACACTATAACAATTCAGCACATGTTTGGTAAATTTATAAAATAAGAAGGGAAATGAAGATAAATATCTAAAATTTTATTCAATTTTAGATTTAATAGCTGAAATTTATAACAACTATAAAGTCATTATTTTCATAAATATAAATTTTATATGTACTAATGAACTTATTTTTGTTGCTTTCCCCTATTCAAATTACATTCTTGTAGATATTTTTTTCATAGTCTATCAACTTTCTTTGTCCATTTATATCTTTCATCTAATCAATCTGAAATATTTTGACTAGCATCTATGATTAAAATTTTCTATACTCACCTCTTGAGCTTCTATCATGTTCCACATCCCTAAACTCTCCATTCTCTTACTCCTTTTCCCTTTTCCCTTTTCAAAAGATACAAAATTCAACTAGACTTATTTCATTTCATGCACATGTTTCAAACTCCTATCCTCCTTAGTGTCCTTAAATTCTACCATTTCTAACATATTTTCAAGTTCCATCTATTTTTTGAATTTGTAGGATTTTTTCAAAATTATTCCCATTTCATTCTTAATCATGAAATCTAGTGCTTATTCACTCTTGACTCCCACAAATATTGATTTTTTACTTATTTACCTTTTCCAAACTTAATGGATTCACTTTTAATTCTTCTAATTTTTTCATCTCTAAAAATCTTGATCTCCCATCTTTCCTTCCTTCTCCACAATCCTACACACAATCTAGTTTACATTTCTTTTTAGTTTTAATGCACTTCTTGTATTTACCCCACACCATTTCACTCTTCCATATTTCATTACATTCCTTCCTATCCTTTTACCTTATTCTTTTAATGTATTTATATACTTCCATTCTAAAGTATTATCTTTAGCTCTAGTTTTGTAGAAATGTTCTAAATCTATCCATATTATTTTCTTTATTTTTCTTCAATCGATTGTAAATTTTCCATATAATTATATAATTTCATTTCCATTTCCAATCTAGATCTCTAGTTCTACAATCATATCTTACATCTCTTCTAGCCTCCTATATTTCATTTGAGTCTTACATTTCATGTTGGTTTCCTTCATCACTCAAAAAATATTCCTAAACTATCATTAATGTCGAGCACATTTTAGTATTATAAATACTCCAATAGGATTATGTTAGGATAAGGTGACATTAACCTTGAAATCCTATATCATTCGTATCTCTCTAAAAATTCATTTGAATGTGTTCTAGGGGACATGTGACAAAAATATTAAAGTTTGTCATTATTGTAATTATATTTTAAAGAGACGACTTAATTTCAGTTGAGATTACACATCAAATACAAACAAGAAATATTTCTTAGGTTTCCATATCGAAAGGTGAAAGGTCTTGGATGGGGTGGACAATATTTAAGAATAAAAGTTTTTTCATCTATGTTCCATTGAGGAGTGAAAAGGGCATCGAAGCATCCAAAAATTTATGATTTGGATAGGCTATGGGTTAGGTTCCCATGTGGGAGTCTTGTATTTCCAATTAATATTTTATTATGTCTTTTAGATGTCCATGAAGAGGGGCATGGGTTTTTTCAGGTGGTTTTGTGCCAATTCTTCAAGTTTACCATTTGTGGCCTTACCTCCCATCATTTCTATAAATTGCAGCCATGAGATGATAGTTTCATATTGAGTTATTGCATGTAACAAGGTGTTTTCAGGTTGGTCAGAGATAAGTGGTGAAGTTTATTATTGTGTATTCTTATTTTAAATATTAATAACATACTTTCCCTGTTTTCTCATGTGGAGATTTTTCCCAAAAGGATTTATGCATGTAAATTTGGTGTCGCATTTTTTTTGTTGATTTTTATATTAGAATGTATGTTGCAATCACATTTTTAAATATAGTATGGTAATCTAAATTTATGCTCAGAATTCACTTGCATAATTTTATATTATAGCTCTCCTTCACCTTTTTTAATATTTGGTGTGATCAAGTGTTTTTACCCTATCTGAAATGTAAGAAATAAACTCGAGAAAAATATTAAAAACCAAAGATAACACTCAAGATTAGGATTAAGTTGAAATCTAAATAATGAAAATAAATAAATAAAAAAATTCACATTGTTTAGATTTGGAGTTGCTTTCCCTCTTTGATAGCTTGATATGTGTGCTCTAGGATGATTTTGACAGCATAATGACTTGATTTTTCTTGATTTTGGATGCAAATATGGATGCAAATTGATATGAGATGATAATGGAATGAAAACTTGGCTATGCATATTGTTACATTATATTTGTGAGAGAGATTGGATGTAGTTAGAATGTGCTAGAATGAATGTGAGAGTGAGAAATGACTACGTATTTTAGTCATTAGCAAGAGGGGAGATGAAGGAATGGCCAAGATTGATTCTTGGAAGAGGATTAAGGGTTGAGGTCAAGAGTTTAGCAAAGGAATTAAAAATTCATTTTTAATGTGCATGGGAATGATAAAAGGAATTAAAAATTCCTTAGGGACATGTGGTGAATAAAACGGAATTTAATATTCTTTGGAGAAAAGGAAGATAAATTAAAAATTCATCTAAAAAACTTAGATGAATAAATAGAATTTAAAATTCGACTGGAAAGGACATGGGGGTTGTAAATGGAGTTAAAAATTCCATAAGGGGTGTTGGAAGAATAAAATGGAATTAAAAAATATATTGGGATGTGGGTAGTATTTATTAGGGCTTTGACCATGGGTTAGATTATGCTAATTAATGGATGATTAGAGGAAGGTTAGGCAGTTAAGAGAGATTAGGAGCCCACTTGCATTTTATGGAGGATGTGACACCTCTATAATCAATTGGGAATGTGCACATCCTTAATTGAGGAATAAGAAAGGGGGATTAAGATTAGGAGTGGATTATGGAGGATGAGACATGAAGGTATTAAATAAATAGATTATTTATTCAATTTTAGGAGGAAAGGGGTAAGCGGTAAAGTGGTTAATTATTTAATTAAATACTTTCAAGGTTTAGAGGACTTTAGGAGTATTAATTAAATAATAGAAATATTATTTAATTAATGTGGATAAGATGATATTTAGATGAAAAAAGATACATTTTACCAAACATAAGTGGCCAAATTTAGGGGTCTACATTTTTCCCCTCTTTGAGATGGTGTTACAAAGTAGCATCATTTCAAAGAAGATTGAAACATAACACCTGAAAGAAGATGGTTAGATTATGAAAGATACCCTAGTCATTCAAAGAAGTGACTAGGAAGAAAGATCATGGGAGTAAAGATGAATATTAGGGATTGAGGATGCCCCCTCAAGAGGACATGTGGATTCAAAGTAACACAAGTGTGCTCTTAAAATGGATGAGATACTACAAGGGTAGATGGGGAAGATGATGCAAAGTGATGGATAGAATATGGGATGGGAAGAGGAAGAACAATGAAAGGAGAAGATGAGAAGTAAGAAAGCACAAATGGATTCAAGGTAAAATGTGATGTTTCCCTAGTCAATCTACAAGAAAATATGGATTAAGGATGGATGGAGCATTGTTGATGAATTAACGATATATCTTGAAACAACACAAGGATGGGGAAGGATACATCTTGATAATGATGATAATGGAAGTGTTGTTGATGAGGGAATGATATATATAAAAAAAAAAGGACAGGGAAGGCTACATCTCAATGATGATGATGATGATGATGGAAGTTTTATTGATGAGTGAATGATATATCCAAAAAAAAAAAAAGGATAGGGAATGATACATCCCAATGATGATGATGATGATGAAGGTATTGTTGATTAGGGAATGATATATCCCAAAAAAATAAAAAGGCTAGGGAAGGATACATCTCAATGATGATGATAAGAGTGTTGTTAATGAGGGAACGAGATATCCCAAAACAACACAAGGATAGGGAAGGATACATCTTGTTGATGATGATGAGGGGATAAAGTCTTGTAGAAAAGCTAGGAGCAAGACCAAAGATGTCATTAGATTATTTGATCTAGATCGAATGGATGAGAGTTGGATTAAGATGTGATATTGTTGAAATAAAAAAAATAATAGAAGAAAAAATGCTTCGAATAACAAATCTATATTATCCTTAAAATATTGAAGATATGATGAGGATGGAGGAAGTCGAGGGCTGAAAAATGGATAGGATAAATAGACGAGGAGCAGTGATAAAGGATGAATGGATGATAAATATTTAAAGGGTGAATAGATGGGGTAATTTTGATAGATGAGAGGATGGGGGATGGGGGATATGAAAGGATAGTTACCAGATCAAAAAAAATAATTGTTATGTGTTATGTTGCCATGCAATGAAAAATTAATTTGATATAGCATGAGATACTATGTACCAAGTGTAGACACTCAAATAATTTTGACATTATGCACTTAATTCTGATTTCATTATCGCATTCCTCTATTAATCTAATAAATAAATTTATTAGATTAATTCACTAATGTTCATCATGTTGATTAATTTAAATAAATCAAAATATTTAATCAAATAAACCCTAAAATATTCTCATCTAATTTAATAAATCAAATTATTTAAATCAAATGTTGAATCCCCTAATTAATTCTAGATTAATTAAATCCTAATCCTAAATACCCATTCTCTAGATTTTGACTCAAACTTGGTCAAACCCAACCCTTGATTAACTAACCCGCTTGCACATGAAAATAAATTCTTTTAGTTAAGTAATTACCCTATTTTCCCTCACAAAAGTATATTTTGGGGAATATTCCTCCAATAAATCCACTTATTTGAATTTCTTTCCCAAACATAAATGCTTCTTAAAAAGGAATCTAAGCCTCTTGCAAAGCCCTTAATACCTATTACAAATCCATTAATCTCTCTTACACACCAATCATCCCTTCACCTACATGCATTACCTATGTGCATTCCCCAAAATGTGCTCCATCCTCACCCATTATAGTTGAGAAAATTTTCCCAATCTGATTGACTCTTCTTTTGTCCCACAGTCCTCCAATCTCTTCATTATTCAACTCCTCAACCCTCTTTATAGAGGCCTTCTATTTTAAGAAAGAATCCACAATCATCCACAATCATATAGGCACACTCATCACTTGCATTTCCATCCCATATTAGCTTTTTGTTGTTATCATTTTGCATCAAATTCATATTTGCATCTTCTCATCAAGATCAAGAGCTTATCATAATGGATTGGGAAATGGCTACTTTCCACATCAAAGTAGCACCAATTCCCCTATGGTATGATGGTTTGAGTAAACAAATAGATATCATGTTTGTCTTGCTTGTAGTTCTATATTAGTTTGAAATTTTTTTCATTTCCTATAAATTGCTAAACAATTTCATGGGGAAGGATTTAATTTGATTTGTTTAATATTGACTAATTTCACTCATGTTTCTCAATCTTTGATAAATGCAGATTTTAGCTTTCACATTTTGGCCCCCACCGTGGGGCTCTTGCTGAGGGGACGAATTAAATTTAAAATATCTAATTATTTCCTTGTTCATTCTTCCTAGCTATAGAGTCTCTTTTAATCATAGTTTTTGCATTAATACTAGTTACAGATCTAGTAGAAACTCATTGAATCATTCGATAAATCTAAATATAAAGTTTTTTTTTTTCGTTAACTCCAGGCTTTGCACATTGGTAATGTCTATGCTTTTGTCATCCATATAAAATTCAAACTTTGTGCACCTCTATGTATTTGTGTGAACACCAATATAAATTTTTTTTCTATTGTAGCTATTAGCAATAAACGAAAAATATTAGAGTCAATTAGTTATGTTGTTTAACGGATGAAAAAAATTTGTCAATAGTAAATGACTCTAAATCCTACCTGACCCAAAATCTAATATCCAAATCATCATGATAGCAAAGATGGTCATTATGTCTGAACATTTATTTGGCTAAATTTTATTGTTGGTTGTAGGTTTATTTTTACAAACTAGCAAGTGGCGAGAGAGAACTCAAAGATTTGGGAAGATTGGATGAGTTCATCTATCTAAGTGTTGGATGCATTTATCAATAATTTCTTCTTTTTCTAATAACATAAGAAACTATGTCTTTTACCATATAGTTTCTTCCATTGGTTGCACTCTAGGATTTGAAAGTTGTAGAATTTGTCTTTCACCATACTATATTGTATTGTGTTTTTCCATGGTATTTTAATCTCGTATTTCTGTGCCTATTATTATGCTTGTGTCACTTATTTTTATTGCACCTACCTACTTTTTTGCTACAATAAATTTGTAGGTCAGGTAGAACGAAAATCATGTCAAATGTGAAGTCTCATTGTAGTATCCTTGGCTGAATGATTGATGTCTTTGAATGATGGAGTTATTACTATTTAAAGTGTTGGGGGGTTGCATTTTCCAAAAGGACATATCACTTACCTCTTAAAAGAACATGTGTTGCTTCTTTGTTTATTTAATCACCTTTTGTAAGACATTCACTACTTATTTCATTTAACTGTTGTTTTCTTTGGGATCGATGAATCTTCCTCAAGAAGCTCAATTCATATATTATGATTCATGATATGTAATTAACAACTTTTTTTAGGAATATATTTAGCATTTCTTATGCTTGATATAACCAACAAATTTAGCCAACTATTAAAATCCTTACTCAAAGAAGAATCTATATTTACTGATGCTTATCAATATAATCTTGTTGTCTAATCATTTTGTATACATTCACGCATCCAACTTTATTCATGTTTGGAATATGAAAGTTTTTGGTTTAAATAAATTCTTGTACCTAGTTAATTCACTACAAGGGGACTTATTTATAAATGTTTAGTTTACTTAGGTCATAGGAAAGAATCTTTATAGAATGTGTTAGTTGTCATTAGTTGTTATCTTATCTTTTGAAAACTACTACATGTGACCTAGGTAAGTGTAATTAGTTGTCCCATGTCATATGATTAAGAAACTTGTCATAATCTTATGAAATCTTGCATCCCACATTGACTATATAGCCAAGGGGTCTCTGTCATTTTATATCACAATCAAATCATAGTCATATCATTGAATCATATTGATAAGAGTATAGTTTATTCTTGTCACATTTTATTCTCACTTTTTTGTTCTTTCCATTTGGTCTCAAGATCTTGGAAGCCATAGCCAATTCTAACATGGTATCAGAGCGGGTTGGGTGCCATCGGATAGTCTTTTTCTGAAGAGAGATACCAGATTCGGGGAGGTTCAATTTTTGTCTCTTTATTGTAGGTTCAAATCAGATATTTTTGGTGAAAATATAAACTCACCACTGTGTTTGGAAGGTTTGAGAAAGTTGAATTTTCCTTTTGTTTCATCCAAATTGGACATACGAGGCTAAATCTATGAGGGTTTGAAGCTGAAGAGTGGTTGCCAGATCCAAAAGGTAGCCGCAATTTGGGAGCATTTGGATCAAATCCGACCCTACCATCATGTCCAGAAGGGCCAAAAACCCTAAAATCAACTATCAAATCATCCAAATCAAAGCAAGTTGTCCGGTGAGACAAAACAAATTGCCTACGGAGTCATACGGCCCCCAGATCATCATTATGACAATGGTACAAACTTTTCTGAAAAAATATTATTTTAATTGCTGGAAATTTTTTGAATTTAAAAAAAAAAATTAAATTCCATGATTAAATTTTATTTTAAAAACTTTGTATTGAAAATTATTTAAAATAAAATTCAAAATAATCTACGAAGTACGCAGGGCAGGGTACTAAGAGTATCCTATACCTACGGTAACCGTGGGTAGGCTCTTTGGGCACCACGTGGCCTACGGCCTGGCCCCCATGCCCAACTCATCGAAATTTTTTTTATTAGTCATCGGCCATCTCAAAATAAAAATTTGGTTGGGTCTCCTCAACATGCGGCATCATTCAAAAAAATCCGACGGCTTAAAACTCAAATGTCAGGCATTTCTCACTCACTAGACTCAACAGTCAAATCAAGGAGACTCTCTAAAGATTCTTAGTACAGTTGTATAATATTCAATCAATGACAAGAATATACCAGCAAGAAAAGAATATTCTAACAAAGAGGCAAGTTTTCGCTTGATGTCCATTTAGTCGTCAAATTTAAGAAAATGCAGACTCTGGGTGGCCATTCAACAATCAATTTTAAGCAAGTAAAAACATGATGTCAACATAGATTTGAAATGTTTTGACCCCTCACAATTGGCAGTTTTGATTTTATATTTCAACTTCAAAGCCTCATATCTTACTCATTTTGGCTCCTTTTTCCAAGCAATTATTTTTATTTGGACTAATTTTGCATGCTCTTGATAGTGGAGCAATTAGTTTCTGGTTTTGGTGCCTAGTTTTCTCAAACCTGCAGATTTTACAGGTGTTGTTGCTTCATCCTCACTTTGGGAACTTTGAGAACTCATATCTTGCTCCTATGGTAACATTTTTGGGTGCAATATTTTTTGAAAGTGCATAATTTTTCATGTAATTTTCTGTGGTACGATCAAATTAATATCATTTTGTACCAAAAATTGTACTCAACTCTATGGCCTATTTTTAAATTTGTAAGTACCAAGATCAAAGTCCACTTAGCTATTTTGGAAAGTGGCAACTGTAAATGCACTACATATTAAGTGCCAATTCAGATTTTTCTTGGGGGGTTACTTGATTGAGTGATTTGGGGGGGTCACTTGGTGCATTCTTTTGATTTGTTTTCTTGTGCGCTCTTACTTTCATGGATCGTTCTAAGGTTCCTTTTCTCACATCATATAATTATTCAACATGGCATCAAAATGCATGGAGAATTCTAATGATAGAAGGTCACTCTCTATATGTTGAAAATAAGGTACGTGAACCTACAGATGCAAATAAAAGGATAAAATGGATAATTGAACATACCAAACTTCTTGGGTGTCTTGATAGACTATTTTCTAAATGTTTGTTGTTTCAAATTGAATCATGTGAAAATTCTCATGAAGCTTGGGACAAATTGTAAATATTTTATGGTACTACATATGAAGTAAAAGGCTATCAAATTGATAATGAACTGATGAGCCTTGATCTTAAGAACTTTGACAACATCCAAGTATATATCACTAAGGTTAATGATCTAAGAGAGTTGTGTAAAACATGTGGAATTGATAAGAAGGACATTAACTTGGTCTAAAATAAAATGAACAAAATTGGTCTTGATTATGCTTCTTTTGTTTCTAGCTCTCATACTCATAGATTTAATATGGGTTCTGCATATACTACACCTTCATTTGCATCATTTTCTAAGATTTTGATACATGACCAACAAAATATTATCTCAATGGGTCTCATCAAGACTTCTAAATCTCAAGCATTGTTGGTTAGTCAAGTGAATGAATCAAAATCAGATAAGAAACAGAAGAAAGTAAAGAATAATCCACACTGAGATCAAACAATGAAAAAATCCTCTTCTAAATGGGAATTATCTAAGAAGGAGAGGCCTTTTGTGCATATTGCAAGAATGATGGATTTTAAGAAATCTATTGTTATAAGAAGGATATTGATGAGTTGAAAAATCTTCTAAAAAAGAATCACATTGATTTTCCTTCTAGAATGTCTGAATCACCTCCTTCTTCTTCAAAACATTCTAAAAAGGACAAAGGTCAAGCTCTTTGTGCTTTTTTAGGTCCAGGATCAGGGAAATGGATTCTAGATTTAGGAGCATCTCATCATATGGAATCTTTACAATCTATCTTGTCTTCCTTTTAGCCTTGTACTATGTCTCCAAAATTGATGGAAACTAATACATACATGAGTGTATTTGGGAAGGGATTTACTAGTTTTGGGGACAAAAATTTTTAGGATGTTTTGTGTGTTCCTCATTTGACAAACAATCTTCTTTCCATATATCAAATTACACATGGTGGAGATGGGAGAACTATGGAGTTCACACATGATTCAGTCATCATTCGAGACTTGGAGGGTAGAGAGATCATTCCTACTGGGGTGGTTGATCATTCATTTTGGTTGTATACCTTTACAAAATTTTCTTTTGATGATGAAATTGTTCCTTCAAATGTTGATCACACTTCTAGTGTGAATCATAATTCAGAGTAGACATTTAGCTTCTTGAGCTTATGATTTCTCATATCAGATCCAGTTCTTGAGTCATTTGTTTTATGTCCTCCATCTACTGTTGTGGTTGATGATGCTTGTGTTGCTACAAATATGGCTACTTTTGATTCAGTGCAGTAGGACATACATTGTCTTCTAGCTTTGGCTACTTTGGATGAATTCTTGATATGTATTTCTGACTTTTTTGGGGAGTCTCATCTTACAAATTTGGTGGACATCATTGATGGCATTCATCTTCACTTTGATGAAGATGCTCCTTCTTCAATTTTTGTGAGGCAACACTCTAACCCTCTTATTCATTCTCTACATGTTCATTTTTTGCAGTTTGACTTGAGTGTGGATACTTTTGGACAACATTTGGAGGAGGATTATTTTTCTTTAGAGGGGATATCCTTCTCTTTTAGGTCATGTTCTTCATTCATATCTACTAGATGTTTGATTTTCCTCTTTAGTAGTGTGGCCTAGAACACCTATTTGGAGTGTGTTATATTTTGACATCGACATGGAGAAACTTGAGCATGCTTCAGAGATATCATACATCATCCATATTCCTAACATATTGCATAGATCAACATTCAATGTCGAGCTTCTACCATCATTGCAGGAGGGGTTGCCTTCTCTCTCTTCTACTTCTCTATCATTCAGAGATATCATACATCATCCATATTCCTAACATATTGCATACATCAACATTCAATGTCGAGCTTCTACCATCATTGCAGGAGTCTCAACATTGAGGAGGGGTTGCCTTCTCTCTTATGGGGGGTCTTTCTTCATCACATGGGGTTTTTTCCCACGAGGTTTTCTCCTTTACTCCTTTTGTGAGAGATTGCATTGCATATGCACATGGGTACCTGATAGGGTATGGTTGGATGGAACACTCACCGTTCCATGCTCTGAATCCTTGTTTGCAAGATCTCCTTGGTGTCTTTCTTCACCATCTAAACCTTTAGGACTCTCCCCACATCTAGGTGCCCTTGGTTCTCCTGGCCAACCCCACTATCATGAAAATTCAACTTACCAAGTCAAACTTGGTGCACTAGCACCTATTCTTCCTTTAGCCCTTAATCTTCCCTAAAGGCTAATTACCCCCAACTCTCAAAACTATTCTTGTAGGGGTGTAGAGATTTTTCTCCTAGCTTCACACCATCCTCCTAGGGTTCTTGAAAGTTCACCAAACCCTCATCTAGGGTTAAAAAGGCTACTAGCCCTTTGACCCCCAATTAGGTCTCCAACTCTGAGAAAACCGGTTGGTTCTCCAAAATTTTCCAAAGAAACCCCAATCTTTTCTATGGATTCATGGTCCTAATGCCCATTCCTTAGAGATTCTGGAGGTCTTCATTCTCTCTTGATCGTACACAGTCCTAAACTTCAATTTAGCAAACTTTAGGTCTTTTTGAACTGTTTCCTGACCACACGGTGAACTGTCAGCTTGTTCTCCAATCTAAAGGACTGGTGAAGTCTCCTCTTTGTTTCCAAGCCTTTGCAAGGCTTTCATCTACCTTTCCACCACATGATTTATCAGGGAAAGGTCACCCCTGCAAACCATGTGCTTTGCACTTCTTGACTTTCCAAGTCAGGCACTGTCAAGCTTGCCTAGGAGAAGTCTTCCACTATGCTTTCATGACTCCTATCTACTCCTAATTCTAGAATATTTACAAACATGGAGTCTACCCCCAATCCCCAAAATCCCATACACTAGGTACAGAGGGAACATGGACTAGTTCTCCATTCTTCATAGGTTGCGAGTCAGATCAACAACTAAAACAACCACAAATTAACTACCA
This sequence comes from Sequoiadendron giganteum, assembly GCA_007115665.2. NCBI lineage: Eukaryota > Viridiplantae > Streptophyta > Pinopsida > Cupressales > Cupressaceae > Sequoiadendron > Sequoiadendron giganteum. Next base: position 462,189,508 of record CM021100.1, on the reverse strand, counting down.
AATACACTTGCAAATTGAAAACTCACCCTAAAGACTACCACACAAGCTTATAACATAAAAAATACTACAAACTACAATAAACTATAGAGCCATGATTGCTCCTAATCACACAAACTCGAAGCAAAAACACAGGAAATTCACATAAGAGATCACTGTTTTCTTGATTTTGAAACTTCTTATTCAAACTCGAATGCATCAAACCCTTCTCTCAAGTCAATGCACTCCATTTATAGATCAATGAAGGTAGTTATGCCTCCCCTTGGTTGGACATTTCATTTTTCTTGTGGCAAAAGTGCAAAATGGGCCATTTTGCCACTTTTGCCAAATTTCTAGAGGACTAGGAAAAGTGAGTTTCTAACCTCATAAACCTTTCCACTCTTGATCACTCCTGATCATAAAGCCTCTAACTCTAAATCAATGGTCAAAGCCTCTAAATCTAACTCAATGGTCAACATGACCTTCTTGGCAAACATTAAAACAAAAAATGCATCCTAGACTTCTCCCTAAAGCCTAGTGTTTCCTAGGTGTTTCCTAGGTGCTCCTGCACCATTCTCCCCCTCTGTACAAGCTCTAAGGAATGTGAGGAGAGAGTAGAGAGACATCTATGCCCTGATTCTTGCACTGAGCTTCATCCACCCATGTGGCCTTAGATTCTGGCTTGTCCTTCCACTTGATGAGGTGCTCCATGTACACTCTCTTCCTTGTAGATTTTTGCACTCTTGACTCCAAGATGCTCTCTGCTTTTAGTTTTCCTAGAGTAGGTAAGGATATGTTGCTTACATCCTCGAAGATCTCCTTACTGGTCCAATCCAAGTTGGTGACTGATCCCTTGTATCTGATCAAATCGACAACATTGAAAACAGGTGAACTTCCCAAATTAGCAAGTAACTCCACCTTGTATGCATTCTTCCCATACTTGGCTAATACCTTGCATGGTCCCATTCTTTTCATCTGTAATTTGGTTGATATACCCTTCTGCAACCTTGATTTGTTAAGGTGAACCATGACAAAATCTCCTACTGCAAATTGCAAATCCTTCCTTGACATATCTATCTTGTCTTTCAAATTTTGTGTAGCCTCGGTGACTGTCCTCTTTACCTACTCCTGAATCTCTTTCATGGTTTGAGTGAAGTCTTCTGCATGTACACTCCTATTCTCCATAGCTCTTAGATCCCTAAGCTCACATATACCTCTTGGGTGCATTCCATACACAATCTCAAAAGGACTCTTCCCTGTGGTCCATTTTACACTATCATTATAGGCATACTCAGCCTGTGAGATTACCATATCCCAAGTCTGTCCATATTCCTTAGTTAGACACCTTAGTAGGTTACCTAGCACCCTATTAACCACCTCTATTTGACCATCAGTTTGAGGATGGTAAGCTGATCCAAAATACAAGTTGGTGCCTAATCTGCTCCATAGAGTCTTCCAAAAGTGACTCATGAATTTAACATCCCTATCTGAAACAATACTTAAAGGCAATCCATGGATCCTTATAATTTTCTTAAAGAAAAGGTGAGCTATATAGCTAGCATCATGAGTGGTTTTGCAAGGAATAAAGTGACTCATTTTTTTGAATCTATCCACCACTACATACACACTATCAAAGCCAGTCTTGGTCTTAGGAATTCCTACCAAAAAATCCATGCTCACACACTCCCATGGTCTGTTAGGAATGGGTAAGGGTTGATATAGGCCATCATTACTAGCTCCTCCCTTAGCTTTCATACACACAACACATTGCTCCACATACCTCCTGACATCTCTTGCCAACTTAGGCCAATAGTAGAACCTTTGCACTAGTTCTAATGTCTTATTGATGCCAAAATGTCCACTAAGACTACCATTATGCTTTTCCTGAATGAGGTTTTCTCTCATTGACCCTTTTGGAACACATAACTGATTCCCTCTAAACAACAATCCACTTTGCAAAGTATACTCTGAGTATTGGCTATTATAATGATTCTCAAAGTTAGAACATACCTTGTAGGCCTCTGAGAAATCTTCATCCTCCCCATAGAGATCCTTGAAGCTCTCTATTCCAATGCTCTTGATTTGTATCTCTTGGACTGTCAACAATCTTCTACTCAATGCATCTACTACCTTGTTCATTTGTACCTTCTTGTGCTTGATGGTGAAAGTAAAAGCTTGGATGTATTCCATCCACTTCAAGTGTCTATTCCTCAACTTCTCTTGGGTGTTGATATAACTAAGTGCCTGATTGTCTGTAAAGACCACAAACTCCTTGGGTAGAAGGTAATGCCTCCACTTTCCTAAGTGACTGAACGAAAGCATCAAGTTCTAGATCATAGGTAGAGTACTTCTTCTTGGCTTCATTGAGCTTTTCACTAAAGAAAGCTATGGGCCTGCCCTCTTGACTAAGCACTCCTCCTACTGCAACTCCACTAGCATCACACTCCACTGTAAACAATTTTCCAAAGCTTGGAAATAAGAGAATAGGTTGAGTTGCCACTTCTTGTTTCAGTTTCTCAAATCCTTTCTCAGCCTCTTGAGTCCACACAAAATTAGTTTTCAAACCACCCTTGATTGTCTCTAGGACTGGTGCACATATGCCACTAAAGTTTCTTATGAATTTCCTATAAAATTGAGCCAATCCATGGAAACTTCTTACCTCAGTCCCTATGGTTGGTGTAGGCCAGTTTAGGATAGCTTCCACCAAGCTTGGAAACATTCTCAGTGCTCCTTGAGACACTACAAAACCCAAATATACAAGTTCTTGTTTGAAAAACTCACATTTCTCTAGGTTGATGGCTAGCTTCTCCTCTTGTAATCTTATAAGAACCAACTCCACATGCTTTAGGTGTTCTTTTGTTGTCTTACTAAAGATAAGTATATCATCAAGATATACCACCACAAATAACCCTATAAAATCCTTGAGCACTTCATTCACGAGCCTCATGAATGTACTATGGGCATTAGAGAGGCCAAATGGAATAACTCTCCACTCATACAACCCATCTGTTGTCTTGAATATTGTTTTCCACTCATCTCCATCCTTGATTCTGATATGATGGTATCCACTCTTGTGATCCAACTTGGTGAAGTACTGAGCTCCTCCAAGACAATCCATCAAGTCTTCAATTCTAGGAATAGGGAACCTATACCTGATTGTGATCCTATTTATTTCTCTAGAGTCAATGCATAATCTCCATTTTCCTCCTTTCTTGGTTGCTAAGACCACTGGTACTGCACATGGGCTGATGCTCTTTCTAATCAAGCCTTGATCCAATAACTCCTGCACTTGTCTAGCTACCTCTAGATTCTAATATGGTGTAAGCTTATAAGCTGCTTTGTTAGGCAATGATGCTCTAGGTATGAAGTCAATCTAATGACTAATGGCCCTTTTAGGAGGTAAAGTTGCATGTGCACCATCACTCACTATGTCCTTATACTTCTCAAGCAAATTTTGGACTACTCCGGGTATGACTATTTTTTTAGCCTTGTCTTCTTCTTTGGACTACAACATGATCACATAACCTTCACCCCCTTGATGTAGGTTTTTAAGGAACTCCTTGCCACTACTTAGCATAACACTTGGTATCTTTGACTGTCCATCTTCTTCTGAAATTTACTACAACTTAAAATTCTTCCCATCCTTTTTAAAAGATATAGTATTCTCCTTCCCATCACACATGGCACTTATGTCATACTGCCATGGTTTGCCCAATAATAGATGGCATGCATCCATGGGAAATACATCACAAATTATCTTATCTTTGTACCCTCCAATAGAAAACTCCACCATTACTTGCTCATTAACAAGAACACTCTTCCCTTTGTTTAACCATGTCACCTTGTAGGGGTTGGTGTGGGGTACCTTCTCCAATTTGAGCTTCTTTACTGCCTCTTCTGAGATGATGTTGTCTGTTGAAGCTGAATCTACAATGACCTTTCATACTTTTTGTGGACATAAAAATCTGCATATGGTTAGTCAACTTGACAAAAACAACATAAATAGAAATTTATGTCCCTATGAAATAATACTCCATGATTCAAATGCAACCAAATAACAAACATAAGCAAAGCATTTAAAACATGAAATATATCTATCCCATAGTGGATTGGTGCTCTTTGAGTGTGTGAAAGAGCCCTTTCCCAATCCTTGATAAGCTTAGTGATATGATAGACAATGAGATGCTTGAACTCAAGTTGCCTATAGTGTAGATGCTTTCAAAATGTCTGTAGATTGTAGATGATGAAGAGCAAGATTGATTCTCAAATGAAGAGAGTAACCTTGCAATGAGAAAGTGTTGTCCGTTTGAAGGAGAGAAGCCTTCAACTTATAGTTGAACTTGAAGAGAGGAGAGGCCAAATTGATGAATGTGGGATCATTCATGGGCCAATGACAAGATGCCACTTGTCAAAATGTGAGAGGGTGAGGAATGTGCAAGTCTTCGCCAATGTGTCAATTTGAATTTGAATTTTGGATGAAATGACATGTTTAGGGGGGATGAAAGGTGCAATAAATGCCATGTTTGACTTGTGTAAATAGCATTTAAAACCTTGTTGGAAGGGACAAGTCCCTTTTAGGGGGAAGATTCAAATTGGAAGAATATTCCATTTTGATTCCATTTTGAATGTAATTAGAGGAAATAATAAATCAAATAAATGATTTATTGGTGCAAGTGGGTGGGTTAGTTAAGAGTTTGGATTTGACTCTAGTTGAGTCAAAAGCTAGAGAATGGTAATTATAATTAGAAGTTAATTAAATTTAGATTAATTAACTTGAGCAGTTTTAGGGATTTGATATTTGATTTATTAAATCAAATAAGAAGAACTTTAGGAGCTTAATTAAATAATTTGATTTATTTAATTAAGTCTGATGAACATTAGGGATTTAATCAATAAAATATTTTAATTGATTAATAGAAGAAATGAATGTTAATCAGAGCGTAATGCATGATGCATGATGTTAGTTTTGCATGTCTACATTTTGCCCCTCTTTGAAGCAATGTACTCGTTGCATTGGTTCAAAGAATGATGTTGCCAACATCGAAATTAAAAAATTCTTTGGTTTTTTTCGGATGCCCCAGTGGAAATAAGTACATTAGTACATGCCCCCTTGAGAGATTGAGTGAAAAGATTCGATTTGAGGTGGATCTTGCGACAAAGAGGTTCAAAATGAATGTATGGATGGTTAGACTATATGCTAATGATGATGTAAATGAGATTTTTGGAAGATGCTTAAAATAACAAATCTATATTATTTAAAACATGTTAAATGATTATGCAATGCATGTGAGATGGATGAGATGGATGATGTTGTCCTATAATGATATGACATGATTATGCAAGATGAGAGGATGAATGCAACATGGATGCAGGATGGATGCATTGTTATCATGAAAGAGGATAGAAGAATGAGAGGGATCAACCCTTAAATTCAAGAAGATGAAGAAGTCCAACAAGTCTTCTAGTCATCGAGACTTTATTGGATATGATGATGAATGATGATGATGTATTGCTTATCCAAGGATGGGAAAAGAGCATACCTTTCTTTATGTTTGATAACACACGTAGGTGTGATGCATCAAACTATTAAGAACCAGGATGGTGTGGTGCCTAGTGTGATGGACTTTGACTCGTCAAATAGACAGGAGTACTCTTGATCACACTTGAAAAACATAACCTTATTTAGAATGCAGTTCAGATATTCTAGACATCTCAGACCAAGACATAAAAAGGCAAGCCTTCTTATGTGGTCAACAAGATACCTAAAACATCCTTCCTACAAACAAAACAAGGTATGCATGACAAAGTTATTTTACAAGAATATCCAACAAGCACAGCAGATAAAAAGATAATGATCATTTCCCCATTCCTTTCTCTCTAAACCTATTTTGTTTAGGCATCATCGAGAGGTCCCTCGAATGAGCGCAAAATAAGATAAGTCAAAAAGACCAAAATAAAGTAAACAAACAAGCTAATGTTCTTCGTACCGCTAGCCAATGCTAAACTACTATGAGGGTTACTTGATGCTTATGTCGATCGTAGGAAAGCTTCATCCTAGAACATGTAGTGATTAGGGTTTTGGTGAGACTGATTTGGGTGATAAGCTATTGATACTCCGAGTTGACCAAATTGCTTGCTTACTGCTCTAGACTTGAGACTTTGACGATTAAGTATTCACTTTTTGAACCTGCTAAACTTGCTTTTGACTGACTCACCAAAGGGTGAAAGTGACGATTGACTTTATTATGAGCAATGACAATCACGAGTGAAAGCGAGATGAAATGGATGCACCATTTTGGGTTTTTTCAAATGTTTTGAGGCTGTTTTTGGTATTTTCACATTTTTTAATGTTTTTGGTATTTTCAAGATTTTATGACAAACAGACTAACTTAAAGACATATATTAGGGGTCTCGGGAGCTGATCCATAGATTAGCCTTGCCTACGTTATACACGCAGAGACCACGTAGTTCGACTGGTGGTGGACTGACTTGATGAAAAGATAGATGGGCAAACGAATTGCGAATGTGACAGACGCCTAAGGACTGACTCTTACTATCTCGGGGGATGATCAAAGATCAACCTTGCCTATGTTCAAGCTCAGAGATGACGTAGTTTGACAAGGTGGAAGACTGACAAGACTAAATGATGAATTTTGAAGATTTTCCAATATTTTGACCTGTTTTTTGATTTTTGATGATTTGGATGCTTTGGATTTTCGATGAATTTTTGCAATTTAGATATGGATATGTGATGATATCAGTGCTTTGTTTTGGATTTCGTTGAAAACCAAGCTTATTGTTGATCAATCAGATTGATGGATTGCTAGTTTGACTAAGTGAGTTAAGTCAAACAAAAGTGATAATGCACTTATAAATTCCGGGAAGTTGTGTTATCCCAGAGTAAACTCATACAAAAAGGATAATTTGGCTAGGTGTGTTAAGCCAAACAAGCTGATTATGGATTTGATAATTTGGCTAAGTGTGTTAAGCCAAACAGAGTGATGATAATGAACTTGTAAACCCAAGGAAGTTGTGTTATCCTAGAGTAAACTCGTGCACAAGATGATAGTTTGGCTAAGTGTGTTAAGTGAAACAAGATAATGATTGATTGGATTCGATTGATCAAGATTGATGAAGCTTGAGTTAGAACCAAATTGCTTTGATGATTTGATGTTACGCTGACGTGTGCATTAGACGCGACTGATATTGATTATTGGATTGATGTTCGACAAAAGATAGAGCATGATAAGGAACATCATCTTGTCAAAATATGCCATGGGCTAGTGATTTGGGATTTTGGCTCACAAATGATTTGAATGATTTGACCAAGTTGATTCCATGTTTTCCAATGCTCGGATCTCCACATAAGTTGGGGGATATAGATCAAGATTTATTCACGAAGCAAGATGTAATTATCTGCCCCAAGCGTCTAGCAATGTATGGAATGCCATGGGTGGATTCTTGGATAGATGGATGGGTATGGTAAGCATGCAAAGGATGCCAAGGATTATCTTGTGACAAGATAAGGTGTTCGAACAGAGGAACGCTCATTTAGATAATGCTTCAAGGCTCAAATAGCATTGGGTAGGATAGGATCAATGAAAATGAGCCATGTCAAGATGTCTACCATAAGCAACTGTAAAGTGTGCACCAAAATTTTCCAAGATCAAGATAACTTGGAGTATGGATGTAGATGGAAAATGGATTGGATAAATGGTTCATGGATGAACGGATGATATCGATGGAATGTTGGCTTCATTATGGATGTGATAAGATTCTTTCTTCTGAACTGGCGCACGTAGATGCTCGATTCTACACATAATGCCTATTTGCCACGTTTTCATCATGGTACCTGCCCAAAGCGCCACCGAAATGGTTTTCGCTAGAGGATGATTTTTTTCTTTACTATTTTCAATCCTTTTTTTGATTTTTTTGGATTTTTGTATATTTTGATTTTTTTGTATTTTCATGGTTTTTGATTTTTTTGTATTTTCTAAGAGATTTTAAGCTGATGCTGAACCACCTAGTGGTGCTGATTTTGATGCTTCTATCATAATGTTCCATCGATATCCTGCTTGAAGAAGTTGCTTTGCCAAGATACGTGCACTTGAATGCAACTTTTAAGAAATCTATTCTGCTTTGCTGATAATGGACTTAACTCTGTCTTTGTGCACACATCGCGATAGAGTGCCTTCTGAATCCTTATGATGAAGGGTCAATGCCAATACGTGGTCAATGTGAGAATTGGATATCATGCATGGAGGAGTGGATGGAGAGTGTTTAGGGATAAAAGATGGATTGGTCGATAGTTTGGAACCTTTGACTCTCCAAACTTGGGAAGATGAGCAATTATGGATGGATACGGAAGTGTGTGTGGAATTAGGACCAACTGCTTGATACACTTTGTATGTCACTTGAGAAGCATGTTTTGTCTTTTGCGGACATCTTTGATGGATCCTTTTCCCTTTTTTATTTTTCCCCATAGTTTCTTTGACTGATGGAGTTTGATAGGGATAGTCTTTCTTTGTATTCTTGGGTATCCACTTGTATTTGATTTGTCCAATATGCTTCTTAGCTTCTTTTTCTTTGATACTATTCTACATGCTTCGATTCAAGTCTTTGTTTTGACGTTGGTGGCAATTCATGGATGGGGTGATGGGTGGATGGAGATTCATGATGTGGCGAGTTGTAGTATTGGCATTGGTTTCATCATAAGGATTCTTCGTGCTCCCTATGTTGATGTTTGCTCGAGATGAAGTTGCCCCCAATTTTGTGGAAATATTACTGATATGTTGAGATCCCTTGATTGTCGAGTAACCAAGGCCTTGACGCTTAGGATTTCCAAAAATTTTCACTGGCTCCAAGATACCCTGTTCATGTAGGCCTAATCCTCTGCCTTGATAATTCATCTGCTGAAAAAACTTATTTGCAATAGGATATGATTTACCTTGGAAACAAGGTGTTTCTCCTTCTTTGCTCTGTGGCGGATCTTCAAATGTCATAGCTCCTTCATTGATAAGATGATTTTACTTTACAAAGGTGAGTGATCCAAGTTTATAAGTGATAGGATCTTCCATAAGTGGGATGAATGCCTGATTGATATCTTCAACTTGATCTTGTGACATATCAGATTGTAGTGCTTCTTCAAGAAGTGTTGATGCTTCGCTATCTACACAAAATTCTTCCTCATGACTCACTTCATAGGATGTTTTTGATTCATGACTTATGTACAAGCCTTCTCCATGATCCATTTCTGATATGTCTCTGCATTTCTCTACATCTTGATCATGTGTAGAAATTGTAAGAGTAGGAGACTCTTGTTCCTCAGTAAGACTATGAGACTCTTGTTTTGAATGAAGATCATCTACAGGTCCATCCAAAGAAAGCATCTCATGGGTAGATGGAAGAGTATGTGCTATGCGGATATGGTCATCATTTGCAACATCTTGTATAGATAGGAGAGTGTCCATTATATTGTTGTAGTAGCTTGGAGATACAAATTCTCGATCTTGGGTGATTTCGAAATTGCTTTCAACATGCTTTGGATCAAGTTCTTGACATGGGTCAATTTCAAAGAATGGATTTCTTTCTTGGATATCTTCATTAGGCATAGGAATATTCTCAAATTTCATGAGGTCAAAGGGTGGCCATATGTTTTAGAGAGGATCATTGCTAGACCTTGGTGAAAGATGTTGATCATGCTTTGGAACAAATTCTTGAGATATGTCTTCTAACTCATTAGGCGATGTAGAGACATTTTCAACATTGTCATTAGTCAAAGGATCTTGATCATCATTTTGAATTATTATGGTGGGAATTAGTTGCAAGCTTTGTTGTGGGAGTAAGGCTTGTGTTTTCTGCTAAGCCAACAACGCTTGTTGTTCATCATGCTGTTTTTGTGCCAACAAAGCTTTTTGTTGGGCTTTTTGTTGTGCTACTTCTTCTTGGATTGCTTGCAATAGTGCCAAGAATTCTACTTGTGCTTGTGCTTGTTGGGCTACTTGAGCCGCTTGTGCTTGCTGAGCAACTAGCTGTGTAGCTTGTTGGGCTTGGAGTACCTTTTTGCAGGAAGCTTCTTGAGCGGTTTGCAATATGATGGAGAATGAATTGGTCGTGTTGTATTTTGGCAGTGGTGCTGGTGGTGGTGGAATGGGAATGCTGTTGATTGTTGGGGTTGCTTGGATGGTTTCCATCTATTTTTGCAATATCGATGGAAAAATGGGATGATTTGGTATGATGTTTTGATTTGGCATGATAGATTGAAATTGAAAATTGTTGTGGTTGGGAATCATATTGCTTGGATTTAGGTAACTTTGATTTTGCATGTTGTTACCTTGGCTTGAATCAACATATGGAGTCATCAACATATTGCTTGGATTTTGAACATTGATGGGATTTGCAAACATGTCTACCCCAAAATTTACCAAGTGTGGATTTGAAATGGTCATGTTTGGTAAAGTTGTACTTGGCATGTATGGATTTGGTGGGATAATGTTGTTTGGAAAACTCATGCATTGAGCGTTTGGTTGATAGCTTTGCAGATTTGGACTTGGATTTAAATCTATCATTGGGAAAGGTGTTCCAAACTTTGGATTGGGTATGCTCATATTTGTTGTACCATTGATTTTTATATGAGATAATGATCCCACGTATGCATTGTACAAGCTTTGAAAATCAAATGGTATTGCAAGGCTTGGATAGTTTGGTTGAATCGAATTTCTCATGATGGATGGATCAAGTTTATATTCCATGTCCCTCTTGTGTTGAGATCGAGTTTAAACCATAAAATGAAGATGAATTTTCAAGAATGTAAGAGATGAACCTCTAATCCTTTAGATCGGTCTAAACCTTAGGTTCAAAGAAATGAAGAACTAGGGTAATTGAAGGATCAAAGCGATAATGAGGATGAGATAAATGGAAGATGAGTGATATGGATGAATGAAACTCTTAAAGAAACTTTGAAGAAAATGCTAAAACTTTTAGGACTTTGATTTGATTGATTCGTGATTGGATTGATGGTTTGACTAGGTGTGTTAAGTCAAATAAAATGTGATAAATGTAATTGTAAAGCTCTAGGAAGTTGTGTTATCCATAGAGTGAACTCCTACAAGATGGTAGTTTGACTAGGTGCGTCAAGTCAAACGAGGTGATGATTTGATAATTTGGCTAGGTGTGTTAAGCCAAACAAGATGAACTCATAAACCCTAGGAAGTTGTTTTATCCAAGAGAGAACTTGTGTATAAGATGATGGTTTGACTAGATGTGTTAAGTCAAACAAAGAGGTTTTGATTTCGCCTAAAAGTTTAGCATAAAAGATGTTTACAAAGTTTCCAAGAGTTGTTGCTGAGGTGACTTTTGATTGATTTAAAGGTTGAGAGATGGATGAAAGTGATTGAATTTGATCCTAGACTTGACCTAGAATAACACTTCTTCTTACAAGACCTCGGTGTTGAAGAACACGCTATATTTCCTATGGGAGGAAAGTAATCCTTTCAAAAAGTTTGGGATTCTGTTGATAGTAAAACTCATTCAACTCAAGATCTCAAGACGCTCCTTACGAGCTTTCAGACTAAGCTTCTTGAACTTTGATTTTGGGATTTTGATCTTGCGGGAAATCATGTTAGAAAACACATGTGTAATCCAATTTGTCTTTTTATCTTGTCTTAGTGAATTCTTTTTACCAAAAGCACTTGCTTGATTACGTTTTCAAACTGAATGTCTAATGTCCTTCTTTCCTCTTCATCCCACAAGGTCCATTATGTGGAAATCAAGGAAATTAGGGCAAAAGTCTCCTATGTTTATCCTTATTGAAAACAAATGATGATAGAATTTCAACACTTAGAAACCTGTAATGATATGATCCCTAGGGAAAGCAAGAGTGCTTAAATTCATCAAGTATATTTGTTTCTTCCAAGGTGTTTGAAATTTGAGGCTCATGTGAATGTTCATTTTTTAATGTTTTGAATCCAAGCAAAGTGTTTTCGATTCCAAGCACTTTTACAACCCTAGGATGATGAGGCAATATCTTGTTGGGTTCCCACTTGGATAAATCCAGCTGTGCATATCTTGTGAAAATGGCTAAATGCTTGACCACACTGGCTCCCCTCCAAGGAACTCACTTATTTGGGTCAGCCAAGCATTAGTACCCATGAATTTCCCATGGCATACTTTCCATTTTCACAACAATACTGCATGTATAACATGGGGTGGCTTCAAAGGACATAACCTTTTGCACCAAAAAGATAGACAAGGTTTTGGCCTTTTTCTAAACAAGGGGTTCTTATTCGGGCATTCCATTCATGGGGGATTATCCAACATTGGCGAGAGTCCATTGCTGTCCATCTCATCAGAATAATCCTCATGATATTGGCCTTTGTTCCAATATCCACACTTATATCCCGGGTGGACGTCGCTTGGCTTTAGTGTGTTCCCGGTTGGGTCATTCCCTTGGGTGATTACTTTTTCCCACAAGGCAGGCCCTCTAAGATAAACAATAGCGAGCTAACATATCCCGTCGTTCACACAACCTTTGTTGAAAAAGAAAGGGGAGAACCTCCGCAATATATCGTGCTCACACTCGCATGCTTTGTTCAATTTTTAAGTGCCCAAATCGAAATGTGGAGGCAATCTTTTTGACAAGTTAATATCACTAAAATGCTTTTGATTCTCAAGATCGCTATAAAGCACGAGAGAAGCGCATACGTATTTTAGTGATGTTAATTTGTGAAAAAGTTTGCAAAACATAAAAGACATTTGTTCATTTTAGAAGCACCAAAATCCAAGTGTGAAGGTTGCCTTGTTCAATTTTAAGTCCAAATCAAAAAACTTAGTGAGTTTCTAATGTTCAGTTTTAGCCCAACTTTGAAAAAAATAAAATCAATCAATGATTAATTTTAAATCCAAATTGAAAGTGAGTTGTCCTAAAACATAAAACAAAAGCGGGAAATGAACGTTTCATGCTTTTACAATAGCATTAAAAAATTCTTTTGTCAAATTTAATGCGAGGAGCTTAGAAAATAAGGTCTATGCTTGTTATTGCTTATCTCCAATGTCACCAATTCTTTATGCTAACCTGCAATCAATACAAAGTTACCACAAATTAGAAATATGATATTCAAGAAATTAATGATATAATGAATTCAATTTCAAACATAATGAATCCATTCATGAGAAATTAATAAATACACAAAAAGTTGTCCTTTGGGGATTCTTGGTACAGATGATGATATAAATGTTATGTTGATTCCAACTTTAGTCCACAATGAAAGCTTGCTTGGATCTCATGCCTAAGATTGACAGGTAGAGTAAAGACTTTAAGGGAGCTCCTCCTATCTGCCTTTAAACCAATAAATCCAATGGATGAAGCAATGTTGGTTTCTGCTTTTGTCTATACATCCCACTCTATGTAGCCAATCATTAATGATAGAAACAATGATATCAATGAGATAAATAGAATCACAAATATACATAAGCTATGTTATGCGAACCAATAAGATTTGAGTTGGCCTTAAATGCTTATCAATTGGTCTCTGATCAGCAGAGATTTTTTGTTTGACACACTGACACAGATAAAAGAAATGACCAGTACAAGATCTAGTAGAATAAAATCTAGCTCATAAATTCGACCAGGTTGTTGAAGGATTGACAAAATGTTGTGATTTAACAAAGGCTATGAACTGTGTCAGCAAAGTAGTAATTATCTATGATGAATAAACTATGCTCTATTGCTTGTACGAATGGAATATTCACAAGGGTTGTTGAAGTGCTCAGGCCTACCAGAGTTACTCCTACTAGCGATGAGAAGACATGCTTTCTTTTAGACCTCCTACTGCTGGGTGAATGAATGGTATCTCTTGTGTGCCATAGTATATTATTGGGCGTGGTTTTTTAGGCAAGAATTTTGTATATGCTTATCTATGTAATCTATTGTCCATTGCAGCAGTCTGTGTTAAAATGTGAGCACATATATGGTATGTGGACTGCTTGACCGAATGCCTCATAGGCGTTGTGTCATGGCCATATAGTCACACTTTGCTCTCATGATTTGGTGCTTGCTACATTCGAATTTTTTTGTCACTCAAACCCTGGACTCCTTCAGCTCCACAAAGTCTACCCTTCTTGATATTTTGGCAAAGAGACTTTAAAAGAATTGCGTTCAGACAAGAGGATTTCTTGTCAATGGCAGAAGGTGAAGACTTTCATATGGGACTGTGGCTTATATGAATCAAGAGGATACTCTGATAAGCATGAGAATCAATCCACTATTCTGCTTATCTGAGGCTTCCTGATAAGATGCCCCAAGTAGAAAATAATGGCAATAGTTAAAAGCACAATCATGGAAATGGGTCTGCAGGACTGTGTAGATCTTCCGATGAGAAACTAGCACAGGAGAGGGTTTAGCAGGAGAGAAAAGAGGCATGTCAAGATTTCTCTGGAGATATTGATGTGCCCTCATTTACTATATTTTAAGAAGTTGAAGACATTTAATGATCAAAATCTATCTTGCTTATAGAGCTCAACATCAGAAATTAGTGTTATACCAGCCTGACATCAAAACTAAGAAATTAACCCACCTTGAGAGATGCATCTAGCCTTTCCTAGAAAAGCAGTCTTCAGAGAATAAAAAAAGAAGAAGCTCAAATATGTATCGATTCTCTTCCAAAGACTAAAAGTTCCAAACAATAGCAGTGTTGGTACCAAATCCCAGAAGGAGGATCAATAGTTAATAACCATGCAAAATTTTATTAAAGATTCAGTATGTGGCTCATGGAGCAACACTGCAGATTTTGACATGAAAACCATTTCGTAAAACAATGCTTAATAAATGTAAGCAGTGCTCAAAGAAATTTAATCTAAATATACATAAAATAGTTTTATTAAAGACATTTTAGAAGCCTTCACAAATTTTATGCTTAATAAGTAGTTAAACATAATCCAATGCACAATAAGTGTGAATAAAATCTATGATGCCCTCCTTCTAGCACCATTTTGTGGACATGAAAATCTGCATATGGTTAGTAAACTTGACAAAAACAACATAAACAGAAATTTATGTCCCTATGATATAATAATCCATGATTCAAATACAACCAAATAACAAACATAAGCAAAGCATTTGAAACATGAAATATATCTATCCCATAGTGGATTGGTGCTCTTTGAGTGTGTGAAAGAGCCCTTTCCCAATCCTTGATAAGCTTAGTGATATGATAGACAATGAGATGCTTGAACTCAATTTGCCTATAGTGTATATGCCTTCAAAATGTGTGTAGATTGTAGATGATGAAGAGCAAGATTGATTCTCAAATGAAGAGAGTAACCTTGCAATGAGAAAGTGTTGTTCGTTTGAAGGAGAGAAGCCTTCAACTTATAGTTGAACTTGAAGAGAGGAGAGGCCAAATTGATGAATGTGGGATCATTCATGGGCCAATGACAAGATGCCACTTTTCAAAGTGTGAGAGGGTGAGGAATGTGCAAGTCTTCGCCAATGTTCCAATTTGAATTTGAATTTTGGATGAAATGACATGTTTAGGGGGGATGAAAGGTGCAATAAATGCCATGTTTGACTTGTGCAAATAGCATTTAAAACCTTGTTGGAAGGGACAAGTCCCTTTTAGGGGGAAGATTCAAATTGGAAGAATATTCCATTTTGATTCCATTTTGAATGTAATTAGAGGAAATAATAAATCAAATAAACGATTTATTGGTGCAAGTGGGTGGGTTAGTTAAGAGTTTTGATTTGACTCTAGTTGAGTCAAAAGCTAGAGAATGGTAATTATGATTAGAAGTTAATTAAATTTAGATTAATTAACTTGAGGAGTTTTAGGGATTTGATATTTGATTTAAATCAATTTGATTTATTAAATCAAATAAGAAGAACTTTAGAAACTTAATTAAATAATTTGATTTATTTAATTAAGTCTAATGAACATTAGGGATTTAATCAATAAAATATTTTAATTGATTAATAGAAAAAATGAATGTTAATCAGAGCATAATGCATGATGCATGATGTTAGTTTTGCATGTCTACACTTTTCCAAGTATCTTGTATCTCACTCTAAATAGAGTTCTTCTTTGTTTTGGTTCTTCCTTGACTGGTTGTCTGATCAATACTCTCCTAAACATCAGATTCTCCCCCATTTCTGATTCAATATGACTGATCTCAAGTGATTTGATGATCATGATGTCCACTTGTGCATATTCCACCCTCTTCTCAGCATTTGATGATGATGCTTTCTTCGAGCACCTATAAGCTGGATGGCCTACTTGACCACAATGGTAAAATTTCATGGTAGCAATATATAAATTGCTCTTGCCTGCTCCTCTTCCAATATTGGATCCTCCTTGAGAACCTCTTCCTCTTCCATAACCTCCTCTAGAAGGTGTTTCACCTCCATGCTCTGTGAGTTTAGATTCACCTTGGTTTCATTGTTCATTTCCTCTACCTTGATAGCCACCTCTATGTCGTCTTTGATCTCTTTGATCTCTGCCTTTGCCTCTACTCTTAGAAGCCTGATCATGTTTCCTCTTGCTTATTTCCTCAATATTGATAGCTAATTGATAGAATTGATGCACTATCTTAGGACTTAGAAGAGTCATCTCTTCTTGGATGTTCCACTTCAAACTGTTCAGATACCTAGGTACTTTGAGACTTTCATCTTCTGAGACATCGGACCTCATACAAAGTTTTTTAAACTCCTCAGTGTAAGTGTTCACATCTTGGTCTCTTTGCCTCAAGCTTTACCTCTTCTTGTGTAACTGAACCTCATAATCATTTGGTATGTATGCTTCTCTCACTTTTGCCACCATACCTTTCCAAGTTGAAATAGGCCTCTTGCCTTCCTTTTCCCTCTCTGTCTGAATGAATTTCCAACATGTCAAGGCAGATCCTCTCAATCTAGACTTGGCAACCTTCACCTTTTGTGCTTCAGTGAATCCATCACATTCAAAATGGTTCTCCATGCCTTCTATCAGATCTAGGACTAGGTCAGCCTCCAACTTCCCACTAAACAATGGTATACCTTCAAGTGCCTTCCCACTCAAAGCTTTCAATGCCTTTAAGAAAGGCTCCTCTTGTAGAATAGGGTTAGGTTCACGGGTCTTGTCTTCCTTTGCAACCTCTTCACTCTTTGGTTCCCTACCCTCCAATCTATCACTTACCTCATTGGCCTTGACTTGCACATTGTTCAATGCTTGCTCTAGTTGAGCTAGTCTTTCTCTCAACCTCCTATTATCCTCCTCTTGCTCTTCAACTTTCTTTGCCAAATCACTATTTGTCACCATGGTTGTGGAATAGCTGGATTCAATGTCTGACATACAAATTTATCTCCCAAATCTATAACTTGCTCTAATACCAATCTGATAGGGTAGGGTTGGAAGGAACACTCACTGTTCCATGCTCTGTATCCTCATTTGCAAGATCTCATTGGTGTCTTTATTCACCATCTGAACCTTTAGGACTCTCCCCATATCTAGGTGCCCCTAGTTCTCCTAGCCAACCCCACTATCATGACAATTCAACTTACCAAGTCAAACTTGGTGCACTACAACCTATTCTTCCTTTAGCACTTAATCTTCCCTAAAGGCTAATTACTCCCAACTCCCAAAACTGTTCTTGTAGGGTTGTGGAGATGTTTCTCCTAGCTTGAAACCATCCTTCTAGGGTTCTTGAAATTTCACCAAACTCCTTTCTTCCATTGCTCTCACCAAACCCTCTTCTAGGGTTAAAAAGGCTACTAGCCCTTTGAGCCCTAATTAGGTCTCCAACTCTGAGAAAACCGGTTGGTTATCCAAAATTTTCCAAAGCAACCCGAATCTTTTATGTGGATTCATGGTCCTAATGCCCATCCCTTAGAGATTCTAGAGGTCTTCATTCTCTCCTGATCGTATACAGTCCTAACCTTCAATTTAGCAAACTTTAGGTCTTTTTGAACTGTTTCCTAACCACACGGTGAACTGTCAACTTGTTCTCCAATCTAAAGGACTGGTGAAGTCTCATCTTTGTTTCCAAGACTTTACAATAATTTCATGTACCTTTCCATGATGTGATTTATCAGGGAAAGGTCACCCCTGCAAGCCATGTTCTTTGCACTTCTTGACTTTCCAAGCCGGGCACTGTCAAGCTCGCCTAGGAGAAGTCTTCCACTATGCTTTCATGACTCCTATCTACTCCTAATTCTAACATATTTACAAACATGGAGTCTATCCCCAATCCCCAAAAGCCTATACACCAGGTACAGAGGGAATCTGGACTAGTTCTCCATTCTTCACAGGTTGCCAGTGAGATGATCAACCAAAACAACCACAAATTAACTACCAAACACACCTGCAAATTGAACACCCACCCTAAAGACTACCACACAAGATTATAACATAAGAAATACTACAAAATACAACAAGCTATAGAGCCATGATCGCTCCTGATCACAGAAGCTCAAAGCAAAAACACAAGAAATTCACATAAGAGATCACTATTTTCTTAATTTTGAAACTTCTTATTCAAACTCGAATGCATCCAACCCTTTTCTTAGGTCGAGGTACTCCATTTATAGATCAATGAAGGTAGTTATGCCTCCCCTTGGTCGGACATTACATTTTTCTTGTGGCAAAGGTGCAAAATGGGCCATTTTGCCACTTTTGCCAAATTTCTAGAGGACTAGGAAAAGTGAGTTTCTAACCTCAGAAACCTTTCCACTTCTTATCACTCCTAATCATAAAGCCTCTAACTCTAAATCAATGGTCAACATGACCTTCTTGGAAAAACATTAAAACAAAAAATGCATCCTAGACTTCTCCCTAAAGCCTATTGTTTCCTAATTGCTCCTGCACCAGTACCTAACATGGCCTAGTAGTTGGGACCCCTTCTTGCATCTTTGTGTAATCTGCATAATAATCTTCTACTCCCTAAGTTTCACTTAAGGGGGGGTCTTGGGGTAAATAAATTCTTTTACCTAGTTAATACATTACTAGGGGAATTATTTACACATGTTAAGCTTACTTAGGTCATAGGAAGGAATCTTTCTATAAGGTTTTAGTTGCCATTGGTTGTTATCTTATCTTTTGACAACTACTACATGTGACCTAGGTAAGTGCGATTAGTTGTCTCATGTCATATGATTAAGACACTTGTCATAATCCTATGACATCTTGCATCTCACCTTTTATATATAACCAAGGGGTCTCTCTCATTGTATATCACAATCAAATCATGCTCCTATCATTAAATCATATTGATAAGAGTATATATATTTTTTTTCCCATTATATTCTCTCTTTTTTGTGCTTTCCGTTTGGTCTCAAGATCTTGGTAGACATAGCCAATTCTAACAAAAGCATCATTTATATGTTTTTTTTTACTGCCTGTTCTTTCAGGATAATGCCATATTTTGTGCATTTAATATATGAAATCTTTGATTTTAGGAAAAAACTTTCGACTGATTGATGTATCATTGACAATAGAATTTGGCGCACTTTTTACTTTTGACATTGCAACATTAATTAACATTGAATGTTCTTCTTGAATAATTTTCAAATGTAGTTCAATCTCATCTATGACATTTGATACAACATTAGACTCTGGACTTTACAACTGAGATGCAAACTTTCAAGTGTTGATAGTGCTAATTGAGGGGGTTATTTCAAGTTGGCATTATTTCTACTTGAAGAGTATCCAATGGAAGCAAACAAGGTTCACTTTATCACGAAGATTTAACACACAAATATTGACAAGATAAAAGTAGGGTTTGTAGGTATATGACAAGAAGCAGTGACAGAGAAACAAAAATATGGTAAAATGTACATCACTGGAGAAACATTACCGCTTGTCATTTGACTAATCTTGGTCAAATGTCCATCACTATATAGACATCGTTTCTTGTCATTTTTGTTCAGATTGGACACATAGAGTGATTTTATCAAATCATGATCCCTACATAACACTTCATTTGAGTGATTTTTTTTCAAAACAAAGCTCCATAGTAGGTAGCCATAATATGTATTTGCATCTCAATATATATGTATTTTTAGAATGCATTTTATAGGAATGATTGCTATGTGTAGGCTCTCTTTCCATCTCAAAATGATCTCGAATAGTGTGACTGACAAGTGAGTAAAGTTCGGTGATCGAAAATCAATATCTTTAGAGGAAATTAAATTTCCCGGCTATCATTATTTCTATGCACAAGGGAAGGGGTGATATTTACATTTACTATCTTAATTCTAAATATTTCAACTTTTAAAAATTCAATATGCATGGATGACATCAATAAGAATATTAATCACTTTTAAGCTATTAAAAAATTCTTCATTCTTCTGACAACTCAATATCTTGTGTATATTTGTCTTAACTGTCTCAAGTTTTTAAACATCTTAAATGTAGATTTCTTTATTTCTTTTTAACTTGTGCCAAAAAAGAGGCCTCTAAGAAACATTATTGACTTGGCGATAGGGGAGTTAACTTTTTTTTTTCTATGGTCGATGTTAACTGCTGACTATAAATTAAATTTTTTTATGTATTTAAGTTGTGTGACATGAAATTTATTAATATAGATTCACTTTATCAGCCTTGACATTGATATATTTAAGTATCTTGGCACATAATATTTTTAAGAATCGATTACTACATTTAATAGATTCAATTTTGAAAAGGCTCTCCATTTACTTATTTCTACATTCAATTTTGAAAATCAATATCAATATATTCGTTGATATCAAAATTAATATCATTCTAGTGCAAGAAATTATGCTGACAAAGGTTGAGATAATTAATGGTTTTTCCAAGTTTGATCTGCTTCTAAAAAATAAAAACGTGGAGTTAAAGAGGAGAAACATCAAGTGGAAATGCATTGCAATCTTCAGATTTTGCATCAAGGAACAATGGTGGTATTTTTCACATGGGGATAAAATAACAAGAAGATTTAATCTGCAAAGTGGACATTGAAATTGAAAAAAACATTTAAAAATGTTTATTCTAATAGTCGAGAGCATCCATTTACTGCTTTTTTTGTTTTAGGCCAACTAGATCAATTTGGGTTTAAAATCAATCATTGTTTTTATTTTTTCATAGTTGGAATAAAATTGAATAATAGAAACTTACTAGACTTTGATTTTGGGCTAAAATTGAACAAGAAAAACTCACATTTATCTTGGTGCTTTAAAATGAATCCATCTTTACTTTGGGATTAAAAAGAACTTGTGTTTTCATTTTTTTTGAATTTTTTGCAATTTGATCACTTGAATATGTATGCACTTCTCTCATACCACTCGGGGATATTAAGAATCAAAAGAATTCCATTGGCATTGGCTATCTAAAAATCACCCACACATTTTTTTTGGGATCTACAATTGAACCCTCATGCTAGTGTGAAGGAAAGGCATTATGTGTGCTCCTTCCTAGCCCTTTACACAATATAGGTGGTCAAACTACAAATGCACTTCACCTTTTTTGTCTTTAGAGGGCTTGCCTCTCTACTTCAAAATGAGGGAATTACTAAAGCGGTAATGGGATAAAGTAAAAATATTCTGAATAGCTATATAAATTTGCGATTGTAATGAAAGTTGCAATCAATGGGAAGTGGTATGTGATAGCTCTCCCCCAGTATCTTTATGATGCGAAAATCCCTTGTCCTAAGGGTTGGGAGACCTCTTGATGAAGTTTATCATAGTATCCCCTAAACTTGATGTCCTTACTTCAACCCCTTTGTTTAAAGACCAAAATCCTTAATTCTTATTGGTGCAATAACAATCATTCTGAAGCCAACCATCATTTGTACTATTCAAAGTAGAAAAATAGAAAATACTCAAGGTCTTTGAATCTTTAGGATTTTAAGATTTGGTGGTCCCGAGAAGTGTGTGTCATGGAGGGGAGCTAGTGTTGCCAAATATCTAACTATTCGATTTGTCTTAGTGTGTGGAGAAATACTAGTGGGTCTCAACAAGTCTAGCCATTTCTAACCTAATATTGTGCAATTTGTGAGTCAATCAAATACATTACTTGGATCTCAAACTTTGAAACAAAAATTCAACAAGTCATCAAAATTTAAAACCCTTTGGAAAGAGAAAATATATTTGAAGGTTCCAATTATTACTCCTTGTCCCTAAGGATTTCATCATTAGAGGCTTCTAAATATTTTGGCCTATATCTCAATTTGTTCTCTCCAAAGTCAACCTAGGAAATCTATGGCCTTGATTCTTTGATTTTCACATAATAAACCTTGTGGAAAGAACAAGAGCTAAGGGATAGACTTTTAGTTTGGAATATAAGCAAGAAAAGTGGATGTGGTAAAATAAATTCATTAACCAAGATTAAATCAACTGAACCCCAAAGATGTTCTTTTTTATCTTTTGCCTTATGGTATTCCAAGAAAACGTTGATCCTTTGCTTTGATATACTCATAGGGTAAAGAATGTTCTTCACTATCTTGGTCTTGAAAAAAATGTCCCTCTTAGGCTCATTTAGGATCAAATCACAATTTATCCATCCCCAAAATATTCATCATCTCCATCGCACAAGCAAATTTTAGAGCTTTGGAAAAAATCAAAATTCTAGACTTGGGTAAATCATCAAACACATCAAAATCACCTTTTTTAGTTAGGAGTGTGAGAATACATCCTTTCTCATACCTCTAGTTAAATTAGAACCCCTTTGTAAAATTTCATCCTAAGGTCACATCTAACATATTGGGATCTACAAATTCATTATCCAAATCAAACAAATCAAAATTAAATCTTAAAGTCTAGCATTGATCTGAAGTTCCTAAAAGTTCAACACCCATATAATTCACCCTTTTCATCTTTCATCTCATCATTGGTCCTAAATTCCTTAAAGGTCATCAAGGTAAAAACACAAGAAAAACATGGAATATAAACTTGATTCATACATCATGAGTGATCTAAGTCAACCAAACTATCAAAGCCATACAATACCAATTGATTATCAAAACTCACATTTATATAATCCATACATGGCGTCATTATCTCCTACAAACTTCAATAATAGAACAAATGTGAGTATACCCAATCTAAATTTTTTACCACCTTTCCCTATGGTAGATTTAACCTGAAGTCAAAACCTAAAAATCTATCAACTAAACAATCAATGAATGAGTATCCAACAAAACAACATTATCCCATCAAATCAATACATGCCAAATATGAATATACCAAGTACAAGCTTACCAAACATGAACATATCAAGTCCACACTTGGTGAACTATGGGATAGATATGTTTACAAATTGCACCAATATTTTCAAAGTCCAAACAATATTTTTACAACTTCATGTATTGATCCAAGTCAAGGTAACACCATGCAAAATCAAGGTTACCTAAATCAAAGCAATGTGATTCCCGACCACAAAAATGTTCAATTTCAACCTATAATCCCAAATCTAAACATCATCCCAAATCAAAAATTTGTCCAAAATTATTTTGTGCATGATCCCATACGAATACCACAAGTGTATATTCCAAATATTCTTGACCAAAAACCAAATCCAATACACCAAAGGTATCAAGATTAAAATCAAGATCAAATTATGCAAAATCAAATTGATATACATAGAGAATTCATTGATTCATATCACCAAGAGACATCTCCACCGCAAAATCTACACACTCCCCAATTGGTTAAACTATGTCATCAAAACATTGAGTTGTGTCCCAAACCACATCAAGAACAATATATCTAATATCAAGAGATTGCATATCAATATCAACAACATCAACAATGAACCCAATCACCACATCTCTAAAATCAATCACCACAAGGTCAATTTCAATGAATTAAAATATCACAAGGTAACAAACATGGATATAATTGTTTGGGAGAGCCAATTGAATCTGCATTACACAAGCTAGTTAATTCAAAACTCATCACTCTTCCAAAATTAAGTGTTCAACTCTATCATAAAATTCCCTTGGAATAATGGTAGATATTATTGTGAGTATCTGTAATTTCACAAAATTGCACCTAGGAGAAATTCCACATTTTTTCATCTTTCCTAGCATTTATGACACCTTAGAAACATTAATGAAAAAATACCATGAGTCATAATTTCATGATTATGACTCCATGCAGACATATGGTGATGCAATAGAATACTGACAATATGTTTCCTAAAAATCTAGGCCTTGGACACCTGTGCGGTGCACGGATGTCTGCGTGGTGTGCTAGCGTCCTGGAGGTTTTTTGAGTTTGAAATGGATTATCTAGAATCCTAACCCTTGCAATATGTGTCCTAGTGGTTAGGACCCAAACATAACGGCTCCTTTAATACCCTTGCTTGCATGAAAAATCCCTTACTTGCTCTCATTTTGTGGTTAGAGATCATGTATTCAACCACTACTACTACTTTCTCTACTCTTGGGTCACTTTCATCCCTGAATAACAACAATCTTACTGGCAAAGCCATGTTGGAATGAGGTCCCTCTAGTAGCTACAAGATCTCAAGCAAGCACTCAACACTATTTTTGTGTGCTTCGGAGAGGGTCTTGAACCATGGGTAACGCTCTGTCTCTCTTTCTGACATTTTCCTACTTGTTCATTTACTATTTTATAGTGCAGGCTCTACTCTGAAGTAGTTTTTTATTTCACCACGTGATTTTTTTACAATCCTTTTCAAACTTGGTTGTTTGTGGAGGTGGGAACACCAAAACGAGGGTCTGATAGAGGACGACCCCTATACAACCCCAACCTTTTCCCATTGATCTTTTATGTGAAGGTCATGGAGTGAAGATTGGAGAAGAGATTCAAACGTCTGATAACAAAAAATCTACCTTCAAGTTTCTTTGTGTTTTTTCCTTAGCATCTCGATTTTTTTCTTGTTGTTTGATTTAACATTCCTTTGAACCATGTTTAGAGGCAAGACTTAGCTAAACCCACTTGATCTCCTGAGATCCTCACAACTTAGGATGTGAGCACATCTTTTCTAGGCAACAACACACCGCACTGGCATCCTAAAATCGCATTGATGTCATTTGGCCGAGATCTTTCTCATCAAAGGAAGAGACCTTAGAGTTTTTATCTCTTGGGGACTAAGTTAATTTATTTGTATTTCCTTTTAGTCTTATCAATTTACTCAAGTTGAGGTGTGTAAAGGAAGTTCGTTCCCTTGTGATGTCTTGAGAATAAAGAGACTTGTGTGAAGTGAATTCTTCTTATATCACAATATCATAGAGATAATCGTCATACAAATTAAATCGTATTTGACCCAAAAATATCATCCAAGACCTTATGGATCAAGGAAGAATAATTATTGAGGACAATGATAAAGATTCAATCACTAGTGATAGTAGTGACAGTATCTCCACTACAATTTTTCAAAACAATAATGAATATCTATCAATCGATGAGTACCTTGAATATGTTTCTATCTCATCCAATGATCAAACCAATATAGATCACGAGTCAATTTTTAATCATGATCAAAACCCCTCAACAATATCCAACAATGATCTATTTCAAGATGTGTTAACATTATATGATACTTGTCACATAATTCAATATCCACTCACTAATAATATTGTTGACAATGTCTCTACATCACCTAATGAGCTAGAGGACATATCTTAAGAATTTATTTGAAAGAATGATCAACATATTTAGCCGAAGTCTAGAAATGGTCCTTTTCAAGACATATTGATGTCTTTTGATCTCATGGTTGTAGATATTGAAGAGATCCTCAACTCAACACTTTATCCAAGTCCACTCAATGATCAAGAGGATATCAAGAACTTGATCCAAAGCATGTTAAAATAAATTCCAAAATTAATCAAGATCAAGAGTCTATATCTCTAAGATGCTACAATGATCTAATAGACACTCTCCAATTTATACAAGATGTCACAAATTATGATCATATCCATATAGCACATACTCCTCAATCTACCCATGAGATGTTTTCTTTGGAGGGACACATAGATGATCTTCATTCAGAACAAGATTCCTTTACTCCTGACATTATTGCACAAAAATATTAGGTTGTTGATTCCCATAGTCAGGTTGAGTTGTCAACGTCAGGATCAGATATATCCCGAATTTAGATTGAGGACATCATATATGAATATATCCAACATTATCCACTCAAGGAAAAAGTCAGACCAAATACGATATTCCAGAGTTAGCAAAGTAGAAAATTAAAATAACATCATCTATAGTGGTCATTTATCAAAGGATGCTTGTTAAACAAGATGTATCTTGAAACAAATAGAATCAAATAAAAAATATGCTACTACCACCATACTGTGGGAAACTATGTCTGAAGAAAACATCA
Source organism: Sequoiadendron giganteum (assembly GCA_007115665.2). NCBI lineage: Eukaryota > Viridiplantae > Streptophyta > Pinopsida > Cupressales > Cupressaceae > Sequoiadendron > Sequoiadendron giganteum. The sequence goes on along the minus strand of CM021100.1, from coordinate 462,163,262 downwards.
ACATAGGGAGCACAAAGAATCCTTATGATGAAACCAATTCCAATACTGCAACCAACCACATTATGAATCTTCATCCACCCACCACCCCATCAAGGAATGGGGACCAACATCAAAAGAAATATTTGAATCAAAACACAAAGAATTTCATCAAAGATAAAGAGTGAAGCATGAAGGACAACCCAAATACAAATGGATACCAAAGAATTAAAAGAAAGATTATCCCTATCAAAATCCATTAGTCAAAGAAACTACATGGAAAATAAAAAAGGGAAAACTATCCATCAAAAATGTCCTCAAAGGAAAAATTAGGCTTCCCAAGCGATGTACAAATTATATCAAGCTATTGGTCCTAATTCCATGTATGCTTCTATATCCACCCATCACTGCTCATCTTTCAAAGTTTGGATAGTCAAATGTTCCAAACTATCAACCAATCCATCTTTTATTCCTAAAAATACAACACCATCCACTCCCCCATGCATGATATATCCAATTCTCAAATTGGCCATGTATTAGTAGCAACCCTTCATCATAAGGATTCAAAAGAAACTTTATCGTGGTGTGTGCACAAAGACAAAGTTAACTCCGGTATCAACAAAGTAGATTAGGATTCTCACAAGTTACATATAAGTGCACATATCTTGGAAAAGAAAATTCTTCAAGAAGTATATCGATTGAACATTATGAAAGAAGCATCTACATTGACACCACCAGGTGGTTTGACATGGAATTAAAATATTTCATCAAAAAACCAAAAAAGTCAAAAAAATCATGAAAATAGTAAAGAGAAAAAAATCATCCTCCAGTGAAAACCACTATGGTGGCGCTTTGGGCAAGTAACATTATGAAATGCAAGCATCTTATCTCATCCATAATAAATTATCCAAAAATCCATCCACCTTATCCATATTAAATCCATTCATCTATGAACCATTTATCCAATCTGTTTTTATCCATCTACATCCATAGTCCAAATTATCTTGATCTTGACAAATTTTTCTACACACTTTACACTTGCTTATGGTAAACATCTTGACATGGGTCATTATCATTGATCTTATTCTACCCAACATTATCTAAGTCATGAAGCACTATTCAAATGAGCATCCTCTATTCAAAAACCTTATCTTATCACAATATAATTATTTGTATCCATTGCAGGCTTACCATATCCATCCATCGATACATATATCTGAGAATCCACCCATGTAATTCCATACATTGCTAGACACTGGGGGTAGATATTTACATCTTTCTTTGGGAATAAATCTTGATCTATATCTTCCAACTCATGTGGTGATCTAAATATTGACAGACATGAAATCAAATTGGTTAAAGCATTTATGAGCAATAACCCAAATCACTAGCCCATGACACATTTTGACGAAAATATGTTCCTTATCAAGCTTTATCTTTCATCGAACATCAATCAAAAAATTCAATATTAGTCGCATCTATTTTACACTTCAATGTCACATCAAATCATTCAAACAAATTTTGTTCTCAACTGAGCTTCATAATCTTGATCAATCAGGACAATCAATCCATCATTATCTGAGGATATCCTTCTCAATCCTCGTGTTGATTAACACTATCCTTGCATTATTATGTATCCTCAACAATGTTATCATCATCAATATTCCAATCATATCAATCAACCTTAGCCTAGTTTTCAACAAAATCCTAAAATAGATCATTGATATTGTCATGCATATCCATATCCAAATCATCAAAATCATGCAAAAATCAGAAAAAACATTCAAAACATATCAAAATCCCAAAACAAGTCAAAAATTCAAAAAAAATTGAAAAATATGGTTATCCAAACTACATTGTCTCTAAGCTTAAATGTTGGAAAGCCCATCACTGATGAGCCCCTAAGACACAAAAACACAAAAAAAAAAACCAAAAAATATAAAAACTAGCCTCAAAACATTACAAAAATATCAAAAACATCCAAATATTTGAAAACATCCATCCATCTCACTTCGCTTCACCCACAATAATCAACCATCCATAATAAATCAATCCTCACCTTCATATTTTGGCAAAAAAAAATAGAAAAATCCACAACAATCAGAAAAAGAAAACTTCAAACGCAAAATCAAATCAAAACGACAAAGTTTTAAATGCAAAATCAAACTTTTGATTATTCTCAAACATGTCAATCAAACCTTATATCAACGGCCTTTCAAACAACCTATCAACTTGCTACGATCTAGTAACATGTCCTAGGATGGATCCTTCCTACTGCCTTCATTATCTATTGGCAAAACACTTTGGATTCTTATCCTCAAAACACATCCCTTTGGCCAGAAGTATGAAAAACATTGACTTGTTTGTGTACTAGATCTTTTGTTTTGATTTATCTTATTGCACTCATTCCAATGACATCTTGATGATGTCTAATCAAAACAATTTACAGAGAAATTAATGGGGAATTGATCATTATCTTTTGTCTAATGTCCTTGCTGGATGTTCTTGTAATATAACCTTTGTCATACTTACTTTTTTTGGTTTGTAGAGAGGGTGTTGTAGATGTCTTGTTCACTATTACATTGTTAGGTTTTGTCTTTCTATTTTTTGGTCTAAGATGTTTGAAATATCTAAAGTACATCCTCATAAGGTTTCCTATCTCAGGTGTGAATAAGGATACTCCTATCTATTTTCTGAGTCAAAGTCCATTGCAATAGATACCACACCATCCTAGTTGTTTATACCTTGATTAATCGTATGCATGTGTGTTATCAAACATAATGAAAGTTATTCTATTTATATCCACAATCTCTGGATAAGCAATAAATGATCATCAATCATCATCATATCTAATAAAGTGTTGACAAATCATAGACTTTTTAGACCTCTACATCATATCGGATTCAAGGGCTGATCCCACTCATTCTTCTATCCTCTTTCATGCTAACATGTTATCATGAAATTCACCAAAATATCAATGCATCCATCCCACATTCATAAAACATTATCATACTCATCCTACATACTCATACATATCATCATAATAGGAAACATCATCCATCTCGCGTGCATGGAATCATCATTTAAGTTGTTTATGGTAGTATAGATTTATTATTCTAAGAATCTTAAAAATATCTCACTTGCATTGTCATCATACTATAGATTTTTTAGTCTAAGAATCTCATAACATAACCATCCATGCATCCATAAGGCATATTTATCTTGAGCTAAACCTAAAATCAAAAATTTTGCCTGATTTCTCGATGGGGTAGTGTACTAGCATAATTCTTTCCACTAGGGAAATAGTGAGGCATAAAAAAAAATCAAGAAATTTCTGAATTTTTATATTGATAGTGTTATTCTTTGAATCAATTGAACTGGTACATTACTTCAAAGAGGGGAAAAATGCAGACACTCAGATAATTCCCAAATTTTGCATCTAATTTTGAGTATGTGCAGGATCATCATGGAAAAAACAGGTCCTTAACAGGTGATGAAAATTCAAAAAATTAGAGTTAGGAAACTTGTCATAAAATTTTGAATAATTTATCTATATGATTCCAAAAATATTTAACAATAAAATCTATAGAAAATTGAATGTAATTTCTAACTACTAGGTTTATTTTAAAAAAGAAAAAATCTATTTGGTGAAAATTTGAAATTTAATTGCAGTAGTACTTAAATTTCAGGGGAAAAAAAAGTAGGTGTCTGTCTGACCACCCTAACCACAATAAAATGATAATTATTTTTTATAATATTTTAGATATAAGTAGAGGACTCATGTCCCATTGTGATGCATATTTTTTGGTAATTTTTTTCCAAGTAAATAATTAATTATGATTGTTTTATTACAAATTTTTTAAAATATAAACAATCGTATGTGTAACCACCTTAACTTGGTCAAAACTTCATTAAATTCAATTCTTATTTTGTTTAATCCTATATTATGCAAAGCATAGAATGTGACACCATTTGAAAGTTATAGATGTTTTTCAATAAGCCTATCAATCATGACTTAAGTCATAATTCAAATAGAAGATGAATAATAATAATTTATTAAATTCAAAGTAAACCATAATTTATATTAGTGGAAATTTGATAATCTCCTTTAAAAACAATTTTTGTTTCATCAATTTTGGGGAAAAAAAAGTCGTCAGCCACATGGGCCATCATATCACTTACATATCACCACTTTTTGGCCCATCATGATCCTACACATACCCTTCCTCTATTAACCAAATAAAGAAATTTATTAGATTAATTCACTAATGTTTATCATCTTGATTTAAATAAATCAAATTATTTAATCATAAAAACCTTAAAGTCCTCTCATCTAATTTAATAAATCAAAATATTTAAATCAAATGCCAAAACCCCTAATTATTTTTGGATTAATTAACTCCTAATCCTAATTACCCATTCTCTAGCTTTTGAATCAACCTTGGTCAAACCCATCTCCTAATTAACTAACTAACTTGCATATGAAAAATAATTCTTTTAATTAACTAATTACCCTATTTTTCCTCACAAAATCATATTCTAGGGAATATTCCTCGAATAACTCCACTTATTTGAATTTCTTGCCCAAACCTAAATGATTCTTACAAAGGAATTTAAGCCTCTTACAAAGCCCTTAATACCTCTTACAAATGCATTAATCTATTTACACCCCTCTCATCCCTTCACCTACATGCATTAACTATGCACATTCCCCAAAAAGTACTCCATCCTCGCCCATTAGAATTGAGACAAGTGTCCCAAATTCATTATCTCTTCTTTAGTCCCACATTCCTCCAATATCTTCATTCTTCAATCCCTCAACCCTATTTATAGAGGCCTTCTCTATGAAGAAAGTATTCAAAGTCATCTACAATCAAATAGGCACACTCATCACTTGCATTTTCATACCATCTTAGGTTGTTGTTGTTATCATTTTGCATGAAAGTCATATTTGCATCATCTCATCAAGATCAAGAGCTTATCATAAGGGATTGGGAAAGGGCTAATTTCCACCTCAAAGTAGCACCAATCCCCCTATGGGATGATGGTTTGAGTAGTTTAGGAATAGATTTCATTTTCATCTTTCTTGTAGTTTTATGTAACTAGTTTGATAATATTTTTATTTCTTGTACATTTCTCAAAAAATTCACGGGGAAGGATTTTATTTGATTTGTTTAATATTGACTAATTTCACTCATGTTTGTCAGTCTTTTATAAATCTGAATTTTAGCTTTCACACCAAGGTATGAGGAACCAAGGTGACTTTGTATCACATGCGTGGGATTGACACAAAAAATAAAAGGTTAGTCCAACATCCTAAAGTATGAGGGCTTTCGTATGGCCAAATTTAGAAAACCACAAACAAAAATTTATGCCCCAGTGTAACATAAGACCGCAAGGATCTTGGTGGGTACTACGTAGGAGGACCAAGAAGACATGATTACACAGAAAACCAAGATATGCCCCTATTTCTACCAGTCAAACCACACCATGATATGATGAATAGTTGTGACCTTGAGTAGGTATACTAGGTAGCTGAAAAGATAAATAAAATGCAAAAGTGCCAAAAGATCACAATAAATTTCAAATATAATTTTCCATAGGACCAATAGGTGGTTTGGATTGATGTAGTATGATATGAAGAAGGATACATCCTACTAAGACCAAGGATAGATGGGGGTAGATTATTCAATTGACATGACTTAGGATTACTGAAACAAATTGAAACACATGGGGCTAATGGATTGTGTTGTTAGGAATCGACGAGATAGGGACACTCTTGACAACACAACAAAAAACCAAGAAATACCCTAAAGGATAGACTAGGGTCTCAAGGGATGATCAAAGATTAGCGTTGCGTATGTGAAAGCAGAAAGACCTGATAGTTCAAGAAAATACTGATGACTAATGATGGATAAAAGTGGAAAGAGCATGATGAAGACTTAAATGGATGGACCAAAGCCTTGGTGGCTCATCAATTCTAGCCTTGCCTATGTGAAAGCGTAGAGGTGACGTAGTTTGACAAAAGACCAATGATGGAAAATGAATAAGGGATGATGAGATTACCATGATAAGTAGATACAATAATGGATCTGATATGATGAGACAAGACAAACCTTGTGGATAGGATGGTTGATGTGCATAATATGTGGATTATGTGAAGCTTAGGGATGGGATAGTTATCCAAATCATCTAAAGATGAACTGGGAGGTTGATATAATGGATAGATACGTGATTAAAAATAATAGGAGATTGGGAAGATGTGCGAAAGAGGTGGGAGTGATGACGGTGAGATAGGTGGCATTCGGTTGGATGGGGGTAGCCTATAGGTAGATACCAATGACAAGGTATTATGAGATGGAATTAGGATGGAGATGAATGGATAGGGAGATAAGGATTGGGGATGGAAGGGATGATTTGATGGAAGGGATTTTTTGGATGGATGGATGGGAAGATAATCATGGGGAGATGGAAGTTATTGTGTGGATGAATGGATGGGAAGATAAGTCCATTTAGAAGATGGAAGGGATGATAGGATGGATGAATAAGGTCTCTAATTACTATGTTATAAGGAAAAAACATGTCCCACTCTAGATATGTCTTGTGTGATGAGGAAAGAGGGATGGGAGATAGGAGAATGTGTAGATAAGGAAAGGAGATGGATTGTACCATGTTGGGTGGAAAAGGAAGATATATGTATTTTGATAGGATGCATGGGTAAGGAAGGTAGATATGGAGGATAAGGAATACAATACTTTATGGATGAAGGGAATGTATTCCAAGAGGTGAACAAAGAATGCATAGATGTTTTGGAATCTATATTTATCATGATCATAAGGAATATGAATGGATTGGGATAGATGGGATATGATAGGAAGGATAGGTGAGATAGAATGAGTGAAGGAGATGGAGGAAGGGGTGGTTAAATGGAAGTTTCCCCCAAGTGTGGAAAGAAAATGTTTTAGGGATTTTACACATGACATTTATTTTCTAGGTTTTCATCATAGTAATTATCCAAGGTGATTTTTTCCAATTTTTCACCATTTGATAAATTATTTCTCTTTACTATTTTGTTTTTGACCTTTTTCCTCTTTTTTTTGTCATTATTTTTCTGGATTTTTGGAAACTGTGTGGATGGACATGGATGATGATAGGGATGTGGATAAATGTATTTGGGAAGACATGTGTGAAGGGGATTGATGAAGGAATCAAGTGTCGCGTTTCATATGAGGTAATACGAGCCCATGTTTGAAGTGAGAAATAGAAGTTGGTATAACCTTATTAGGATAAATGGATTATGCTAGAGAATGGATTAAAGAGATTTGACGAGGGAGATATGTGGGACAATAGATGGAGTTTTTGAAAGTGCATGGATGGAATGATGGGTTTGATGTATGATAGGGGAATGTTTTTAGGACAAATATTGGCACATATGGTGGGGGATATGAAATTATAGGAGGATTAATGGATGGAGAATGTTGGGATAATGGAGGAGTGGGGATAGTGAATTTGAGGACATAAGGACCCAAAATAGATTTAGGACATTGTGGATGAGGATGTGTAGCTTTTGGATTAGAAAATTTAGATGCCATTACGGATTTTTCATTTAGAGGAATTGCATCATTTTTCTTTGGGATCCACATGGTTTTTGTTTTTATTTGGTGGGAATTTGTGTCCTTTGTGATTGAGTGCCCTTATGGATTGGATTTTTCTTTTTTGTGTCATTTACTTTTGAGGGGACATTATTATCTTTAAATTCATGTGGATATTTGGATTTATGAATTTTTATTTTCGCAACCAAAGTGCTTCTAATAGAAATGGTTGGGTAGGAGGGGATGGATGATGTGGAGAGAACATGAATGGAGGGAAATAGGTAATATTGTGAGGATCATGCGTGGATTGGGGAAGTTTAGTAATGTGCCTTTGTGTATCCTGATTAGGGAATATGAAAGTGGGATGCTTATGAGAGGTGATAGGGATAGGTGACTCATAGATGGGAGGATGTGTAGGATGAGATGGAGGAGGTTATTGTACGATATATGGTCCTAAAATGGAATTAGTATATGGGGGGTGCATGAGGGTTGATGGAGGGACACAAGAACCTTAAATAGATGTAGCAAATAAAGGATGAGTGATGGTGGATGGAGGGACATAAGGACTTAAAATAGATTCAGAGGATGAAGGAGGAATATGGATGGTTGTTTTGAGGTGATATGATGGAGGAGGAGGGATGGAAAAAAATGGTGTGGTAGAGTGATGAGAGGATACTATTATTCTCTTTGAAGAGGCTTGCTTAGTATGTACAAAATTTGTACCACAATTTTTGGATTGTTTCTCTTGAGAGATATATCCAAGACCTTGTAAATATGGGTGTTCTTTGACATGGATGGGCTCAAAAATAACTTGCTCATAAAGGCTTAAGCTTTTTCCTTGGTAGTTTATGATCTTAAGCATCAAGCTTATGGTAGGATGCTTGTTATTTTTTAAGTTTTATGTTATTTCATTATTAGTTGGAGGAGGAAGGTTGGTGTATATTCTTTGTTCTTATTCTGCAAGAAAACCACCATGGATGAATGCAAGAGAACCAAGGGGATATAGAAGTTGTCTCAAGATGGCTTGGATGGATGATGATAAAGGATCAAGAGATGGAGTATTTGGGATGGTATGATCTTGATTTGGAGGGACGAGTGATAAGGGGTCTTGAGAAGGTTCATGGGATGGTGTGGATGAGATGGTAGGATCCTCATTTGGAGGAGGAGATGATAAGGAATCATAAGAGGGATCATGGGATAGAGTGGATGAGGCGCTATGATCTTGACATGGAGTGGATGAGATGGTAAGATATTAATGGATGAGTGGATATGTGGGTATAGTTTGGATCAAGTGCTTTGTTGAAATATTTGCAACATGAGCTTGAAGTATGGATGACTATGTTGGTTGTTCCTATGTTGTCATTGATGTCAACATGGTAATAACTACATGGTGATAATATTATGAGAAGTTTACTTGGTTTACCGAATCGCATTCGCTATCCGTAATACTCCTTTGTGGTAGATCAATATGTTTTTATTTGAGTCTGTAACTCATCCCAAGATATGATATGCCTATAGCCTCCTAACCTTGTTTCATTGGCTCATTTAGATAGTTATATATTGGATCTTGAGATGTCTTTTTGCTATGTACAAAATGTTGTCTTCAATAGAGTTTGATTTTGTATTCTACTATTGTTCTATGTGAAGGTATATTGTGTTGGAGACTCCGCATTCTACCAAGGTGAACATTCATATATTGTGGTTTTTTGGATAGTCTCTTTACTATTAGTATGATGATAAACTAACATGCTCTCAGATCCAGAAGGTGTTTTCTTTGAGAAGTGGGTATGTGCAGGATCATGATGGGCCAAAAAGGTGCGATATGTAAGTGATATGATGGCCCATGTGGCCGACGACTTTTTTTTTACCCAAAATTGATGAAATGAAAAGGGTTTTTAAAAGATATTCTTTGCTTTCCACCAATATAAATTATTCTTAATTTTGAATTTAATAAATAATAATTATTTATTTTCTATTTGAATTATAAGTAAAGTCCTGATTGATAGGCTAATTGAAAAAATTATGTAGCTTTCAAATTGTATCACATTTTTTGAATCCAAAACATGCATCACATTCTATGCTTCACATACTATAGGATGAAAAAAAAAATTGAATTTCATAGAGTTTTGACCAAGTTAAGGTAGTTATAGACGTACATGTTTTTATATTTTTGAAAAGTTGTAATAAAAAATTCATAATTAATTATTTACTTGGAAAAAACTTACAAAAAAATATGAATCGCATCGGGACATGATTCCTTTACTTATATCTAAAATATTATTAAAAAATATTATCATTTTATTGTGGTTAGGGTGGTCAGACAGACATCTACTTCTTATTTTTTCCCTGAAATTTAAGTACTACTACATTGAAATTTTAAATTTTCACCAAATAAATTCATTTTTTTTCTAAATAATTCTCATAGTTTATAAACTACATTAAATTTTATACAAATTATATTCTTACATATTAGGGTATGTTTAGGATCATCATGGAAAAACCAGGCCCTTAAGTGGCAAAAAAATCAGAAAAATCAGAATTAGGCATCTTGACATAAAAATATGAATAAGTTGCCTATATTATTTCAAAAATATGTAAGAATAGAATTTGTAGAAAATTAAATTTAGTTTCAAAATTACTAGGTTTATTTACAAAAAAAAATCTATTTGGTGAAAATTTGAAAAAATCAATATAGTAGTACTTAAATTTTAGGGAAAAAATAAGAAGTAGGTGTCTGTCTGACCATCCTAACCACATTAAAATGATAATATTTTTTATAATATTTTAGATATAAGTAGATGAATCATGTCCCAATGTGTTTCATATTTTTTTCTAATTTATTTCCATGTAAATAATTAATTATAATTTTTTAATGACAAATTTTTAAAAATATAAAGACTCGTATGTCTGACCATTTTAACTTGGTCAAAAATTCATGAAATTCAATTTTTTATTTTTTAATCTTATATTATGCGAAGTGTAGAATGTGATGCATGTTTTGGATTCAAAAAATATGACACCGTTTGAAAGCTATAGATGCTTTTCAATCAACCTAAAAATGAGCACTTTAGTTGTAATTCAATAGAAAATGAATAATAATTAATTATTATATTTAAAGTAAAGCATAATTTATATTGGTGGAAAGCTGAGAATCTCCTTTAAAAACCCTTTTTGTTTCATCAATTTTGGGTTAAAAAAAATTCATCAGCCACATACCCATCATATTGCCACTTTTTGGCCCATCATGATCCTGCGCATACCCATTTTTGAAATAACATAGATAACTTATTCAAATTTTTACGTCAAGTTGCCTAACTCATTTTTTTGAATTTTACTACCACTTAAGGGCCTGTTTTTTCCATGATGATCCTGCACACACCCAAGTATTTGTTGGTTTGGAGAATTTTTGTTTAGTCTTGGCTGACTTAGTGATTGCAATATATTATGAAGACTAATAGAAAAATTGGTATAATTCACTGCTTGGATAAAATGATTAAATCTTATTTTTTGTTGACCTATTAATAAGATATACTTGAATAAATAAAAGATAGATGCAAGTGGAAAGTGTGTGCTAGTGGAAAAGAGAAAAGGTGAAGATATGAAATTGTTGAGTAATGTGGAACTTTTTATTATGAGCTTCAGTAGAACTTAACCTTGCACATCGAAGATGTATTCCACTAGTTCATCATTTTGGTAGTGAGCCACCATCATTGTATCTTGGTAGTGAGCCATATTTTGTACTCAGGTTGTGAGCCTTTTAAAGGAAAGTGAGTCCTAGTAGTGACCCCTGTAATATGTTGTATCTAGATATAAAATATTGTGAGTTAACCCTCATCTTGGTCTTTCCCTCATTGTGTTTTCCACGTTAAAAATTCTGGTGTTCCTACGTATGATTGATCTGTCTTTTATTTATGTTCTCTCTTATTGATTAAGTCAATATTGTGATAATGGTTAAGTGGATTTTATTATTAGTTTGTGGAATAATGATTCACCCCCCTCTCACTATTCTTGATGTTCAACAATTGATATCATAGCTTGATTCCTCAAAAAAATCCTAACAGCTTAAGGAACATCCAAAATTTGAACATGAGAAATTGTTTTGTTTGTAAATTTCCCCTACCAAATTTTAAAAAGAAATGGAAGCCTTAAAGGACAAGTTGATAAAAGAAAATGAGAATATTGAAAAGCTATAGAGTAAAATTTTGGTTACATGTGATCTATTGATTGAAGGAGAAGAAATCATCACTAGCCTACTAGAACAACTGGATGAGAAGAGAAGAATTGAAGAATGTCAAGAAGTTGAAATTCAAAAGAAGATGGATGAATGCGCAAACCTAGAATTAGAAGTAGAAATCCAAAAATCTAATCTATAAATGGAAAAGATTTTTGAAGATAAATTTAAGATAAGCTTAGTGATACTTTATAAATTTTAATACCTCTCAAAGATCGGAAATGGATAAGCGTGGTTTAGGGTGTGAAAAAGGTTCGAGTTCTAAGGTGAAGCAATTCACTAGTAAGAAGATGTGGTACAAAGGTAGATAAATTAAGGAGAGAAGAAGTGATTTTAGAAAAAATCCTATCAAATTACATGATGCAAAAAGGTATTTATACTTCAATGGTGTTTGTCATTTTTGCAAGAGATTTGGTCATAAGGCCAAGGACTACAAAAGTAATGTGAATGACTCTAAGGGAAAAAATAATGGATATAAAGATAGTTTGTTGGATAAAAAGAAAAAGGGAAAGGAGAGTGTTACTTTTTGTAAATGCAAAAAATAAAAACATCCTAATAGTAACAATGGAAGAAAGAAGAACATCTATCTAGCGAAGAATAATGATCAAACCTTTGATCATGAAAAGGAAAGAAAATAAATGGAAAGGATTTAGAGAAAGGAATTATCGGTATTATTTGTGCTGACCTCTTGTACAGATACTACTATCAATCTCTAAATAAAAGCAATGGCTATGAAGGAGAAATCATCAAAAAATTTAAGAAACCCCCATATTGGTGCTTTTGTCATATCATGACATAAGCATATTTAATGTTGTAACAAAATTAAGGTATTTTATTAGTCTCATATGTGAAGAATGAGGTCTGCAGAATTTTAAAGGATGAAGGCACACACTATTTTCAAGGAAATCTACCTACAAGTTGGAACATTTATTACAAAATCGTTCAAAATGAAAGGAATAAGTTCAGATGAAATTAAAGGTTTATGTATATTTAGAAAAGTGTGCAAAGGAAGTTTAGAAGGGAATTCAAATTTTCAAAATTTGAAGAATTTATTAGATGAATTTGAAGTTAGCTCTAGAAGTAGAATATCCACACATTTCTTGTTGACATTTTTAGAGGTACTCCTATTTGCACAATATTTTACTTTTACTGATGGATAATTTAAGATTGTGAATTGTGTGGATAAAGCGAGGTGGAAGAGATATTTGAGGAATGTGTCAGAAGAGTCTATTGGTGCATTCTCTTGGATCCCTCTGACAGTGTTTCTTATAGAGGATATATGTGCATTTTTTTAAGTAAGATTGCAGAATGTCATCAATTCAGTTCAATGTGCTTTGGGAAAATGAATTGAAAGAGAATAATGATTCCTACAGAGTATTAGTTGAGAAGAAGTTGGATCTTTTGAGAAAAGTGCCTTGGTTTAAATTTGAGAAGAATTATATTCAAATAGTAGAGAAAAAATCATGATGAAGCTTTGTGAATTGATGAAGAACATCTGATTTCTAGAGAATCTATTAGAGATATAACTAGTTTATGTTCCTCTGGACCGGTTCCTAAACTGAAGATTACGAATGGGAAATAAATGATTGAGGTTACAAGTGTGAGTTATATAGGAAAATAAATTGGGTTGGGATCAATTGTTGATCTGGTAACAAGGTATGCTACTATGGTCATTTGTCATAAATTTTGTATCCCTAACAATGACTCTACAAATTCTACTATTGCAGTGAAAATTGTTGTTGATATGGTAATACAAGGTATGAAATATGACTTGTGTGAACTACTTCACATACATATTTTTAAGAATTTAAACAAAATTAAGAAGAACAAGAAGAATACTTTTTGGTATGGAAATCTGATTATTTTTCTACTCTTTTACGTTTTGAAAGAGTTGTCAATAATAGGAAGGTTACAATGGTAAAATTCAGAGCCTATTGCTTATGAAATAAATAATTTCATTATAAATATTGGTAATTTTGATGCACAAGAATATTCCCTTGTTCCATTCTTCTGAACATTTCAAATGAGGATGAATAAAAATTCTAGAATTCCAGTAAGTTTTGTGGAAAGATACTTCAGAAGCACAAATTTTCTTGTGTCTATAGATTTTTTGTTGCATGGAAGCAGTTGAATCAAGGTTAGTTTGGATATCCGAATTGAATTATGAAGTGTCGGAGGCTGAAATTGATATATATGCTAAAATTATGTTGGAAATCCCTAAGCATCTCAATGAAGAAAGTAACTCTAGTAGTATGAACAAAATAGGGAAGAAGAGGAAGAGTGTAGTGAAACTAGAAAGTAAAGAAGAAATTAAGCTTGCACATGAGCATGAAATAATGAATATTCAGAAAAATTTGGAGATTTTATAGAAATTTATTCTTGGTGCTTATAATTTTTATTCATCTATTTCTATTGTGGAGAATCTCCATGGCATGATTAATCCTTTGAAAGTCTACATCTCTAGACTTGAAATGTCTGTGAGAATTAGGTCTGCTGAAGAAAATTGGAATGATATCAAAGGAAAATGTTTGATTGCACATGATCGAGTAATGAAGGAATTGAAGAGTGTACAAGATTGTGAAAAAGAGGGACAAGAAACAAATTTTGTCTAGATTGGTCTGGAAATACATTGAATATGAAAAATGAGATAAGGATGAGTGAGTCTCAACTGAGGACTCGAGTAGATACATATAGAACAATAGAAGATAGAGATAATCAGGGGTGATCCTACATTATGCATCTTTAGGATGATTTTTTCTCCTTACAAGATCAAAGAATAGATGTTATCAAGAAGGTTGTGGCACTCAAAGACATGATTAAATTCAGACATACTGATGTCTCTTGTTCTCTTTGTTGTATTGGTGAATGATCAAAGAGTAATCTTAATCCCAATACTTTAATAGATGGTTTATAGTCTCTAACTAAACTTGAGCTACTTTACAAGATTCTAGTTAGTGCAAAAGGTTCATGAGAAGAAGGTAAATCATCATGGAAGCCTATCCTAGAGAGTGTAAAAGGCACTTCTTCAAGTTAATTTAGTGAATATATTTTTGACTAATTTTTGATGTATGTATACATTTATACTTGACCCATTCCTTTTTAATTGATGTCAAAGGGGGAGAGATAAAGAGGTGGAGAGATGAAGAGTCAAAGGAAAAACTTTTTGTAAAGAAAATTTTTAATAGGGGAGTAGTTAGAACAACCAATGTGGTATTCTTGAAAACGTTTTTGTCATGCATGTTCCCATCAATTCCAAAGGGGGAGTTTTTTAGAAGCTTTGCAACATGAGCATGAAGTATGGATGAATGTGATGGTTTTTCCTATAATGTCATTGATGTCAACATTGTAATACCTACATGGTGATAATATTTTGAGAATTTTACTTGGTTTTACTGAAAGTCATTCTGTACTAGTAATACTCCTTTGTGGTAGATAAATGTGTTTGTATTTGAGTCTAGAACTTATCACAAGATCTGATATGAATATAGTCTCCTAACCATGTTTCATTTCCTCATTTAGAAAAATATATCTTGGATCTTGAGATGTCTTTTTTCTTTGTATAGAAAGTTATCTCTGACAGAGTTCAACTTTGTATTCTATGATTGTTTCGTGTGAAGGTATATTATATGGGAGACTCTGCATTCTACTAAGGTGAACATTCATATATTGCAGTTTTTTCTATAGTCTCTTTACTTGTAGTAGAATGGGAAACTAACGTGCTCTTAGATCAAAAAGATTTTTTCTTTGATAATTATTTTCTGGTTTGGAGAATTATGGTTTAGTCTTGGCTGACTCAACGAATGTAATATATTATGAAGAGTAATATCTGACATGGTATAATGCACTACTTGGATGAAAATCTTAAATCTTATTTTGTGGTGACCTAATTGATAAGATATACTTCTATAAATACAATATAGATGCAAGTGAAAAATTTGTGCTAGTGGAAAATGAAAAAGGTGAAGATATGCAATTTTTGATACTTAATGCTGCACTTTTTATTTTGATCTTTACCAAAACTGAAACCTACACATAAAAGGTGTATTCCATCTGTTCATCATTTTGGTAGTGGACCACCATCATTGTATATTGGAAGTGAGCCATCTTTTGTACTCAGGCTATGAGCCTTTTAAGGACAATGAGTCCTGGTAGTGAGCCTTGTAATATTTTGTATTTGTATATAATATAATGTGAGTTAACTCTCACCATGGTTTTTACCTCATTGGTTTCTCCACATAAAACTCTTTGTTTTCATTTGTATGATTGTTCTCTCTTGCTGATTCAGTCAATATTGTGATAATGGTTAACTAGATTTTATTATGGATTTGTGGAATACTAATTCACCCCCTCTTAGTATTTTTGATCTTCAACAGTCTTGAAATTTTCCAGCTTGTGTAGGTGACATGATGATAGAGAAGTGTTGTATGGGCTCCTTGGATGGGGAGATGGAAATATGGAGGATTCATGAAGTTCAAGGGAGTGGAGTTTGGTGATACTAGGACTACGGGGAGTGGATTGGATTTGGGTTTCTTCAATGGGTTGGGTGGCTCTAGGATTAGAAGAAGAGGATTCAATGGATTCAATGAGTTTGATGGCTTCAATAGTTTTGAGGGTCTTATGAGTTGTAATAGTAATGATAGGTGTGGGATGGATAAGGGCCTCATCACTAGTGATCATACATAGTGGAGTGGGGTGGCATTGCTCTATGGCATCATGATATGGATTTGGGGATGTATTATTTTTCATGAGTCCTTGGATGACATTTGGAAGGAGATACTTGCATATTTTATGCATAGATTGGGTGATGAGAATAGATGAAGGATTATGAATGGGTAGAGGACTAGGATTATGGATTGGTGGATTAGGATTAGATGGAGGAAAGGAATTGGATGGAGGAATAGGAGTAGGTGGAGGATTAGGACATTATGGAGTGATAGATGGAGTGAAATGGGATAATATGGTTGATTAGGATTGAAATATGGAGATGGTGGATTAATATTAGAGGAAGTGGATGGGGAATTAAGGTAGAAAGATTGGGATGGTTGATTAAAGTGGGAAGATTGGGATGGTGGATTAGGATTGGAGGATGTGGATGGTGGATGAGGGTGATGCATTAGAGGATATTGAGATGGAATATTTGGATTATGGGTGAAGGTTATAGTGTTGTTGTATGAAGATGGAGGTTGAGATATGGCTAGAGGAAAATATGGAGGTATGAATATTGGATGAGAGGGATATGTGGGTGATAGATAAGAGGGAGATGTGGATGATGGATAAGATGGAGATGTGGATGACAGATAAGATGAGTAAGTGGATGTGGAAGATGATGGATATCCCTGTAGACATGGAAAATTGACCGACACACTTGATCCTAACTACTAATATCGTTTCATCCTGAATCATACTCTTAGATTATCACTGCCTTTCATCCATTAATTAAATACATAATTATTTATTTGATTATGTCTTTCTCCTTTGTTGATTAAATTAATCAATTTAATTTAATTAACCTTATATCTTTGTTCATTTAAATAATTCATTTTATTTAAATCAAGTCTCTAAAGTCATCTTATTAAATTGAATAAATTAAACCTTATTTAATTTAATCTAACATTGTCCCCTTTAGTTAAATAAATAAAATCATTTATTTAATTAAACTCTTTCTTCTCAATTCTTGATTTAAATTAACTCATAAGTTCAAGTCAAAATTGTCACATCTCCTAATATCCCATTAAATTAACTAACATTTTCTTAATTTAATCCTAATCTATGTCGCATCCTCTAGCTTTTACCACTTGCACAATAAATCAATTACATTGATTTATTAAATCTCTATTTTCCCTCACATGGCATAAAAGGGGAATATTCCCTCCAATTTGAATTCAAATTCAAGTGGGTTTGGTCCTTCCAACAAGGAATTTAATGCCTCTTACATGTCTTTGGCCTTGAGCCAGGTGAAATTAACTCCATTTCCTCCTCCCTCCAACATGTTAGATTCAAATTTCAAATTTGAATGTCATAGCATTGATCATGCACATTGACCAAAATGTGCACAACCTTCAACCATTCACATCTTGACAAGTGGCGCTTGGCCATTGGATGTTGAGTGATCCCACATTGGTCAATTCCACTCTCTCTTCCATTTTGGAAATCTATAAATGAGAGACTCTTCCTCTCATTTTATCATCCATAATTTGAGTAAACTTACTATACTCAACTTCATCCTCATCCAGCATTTTAGCAAAGTTACTCTCTTCACATTGAGAGCTAATTTTTTCCATTTCACATCAAGTGTTCATCACTTTCATAGTTCCATAGGTAGGTTATGTCAAAATCTCATCAAGGAGATTCAATCATCCACCAATTATCACAAAGCTTACAAAGGAGTTGGGAAAGGGCCACTTTCGACACACCAATTGGCACCAATTCCCCCATGGGATCAAGATTTTGTATGCTTAATTAGGATTTTACTTACCTTTCCATGTTTTGTTCTACATTTTCCTATTTTGAGCATAGTAAATGGATTTAATGGTGAATCCTTTTTTTATCTTGCATATGAGCTTACTAATATGTTTTCTTCTTGTATATGTGTGGGTATAGGATTGGGGTTCACAATCCCTTGTTAGAGGTTGCATAACGATTGCTAGTGGGTGTGGATGAAGGAATGATGGCATAGATTGGAGGAGTGAGTGGATTTTGGAAGATGGTTGGGGAATTATTACTTGTGATGATAGAATCAAGGAGATCTATTTCATACTCATCTTGGTCAATAATACTTTCAATGCCATCTTTAATGTAATTGGGATCTCCTTTGACTACTATTTTTGGTTGCATTGATCAATGATAAGGATTCATGATGTTGGATTGGATGGATATGGATTGAAAAGACGGGAATAGATGATTAGATAAAAAGAATAGATGATAAAAAGATAAATAAAATAGATTAGAATAATGTGGAAAAAGATGTGTTAACATTTGTTCCAATATTAGAAGATGTTGGATGTGGATGGACTAAAGCTCAAATTGGGATGTATACTAAGCTTAGATTAGGATTTGATTTAAGCTAAGACTAGGATTGGATTGAACCTAAGATTAGTATTGGATTGATGCTCATATTAGGATTGGATTTAAGTTCATATTATGGTCCCAAATAGTCTAGGGGTGACAAAATTGAGAAAAAATGAAAATCCAAATTTTCAAAATTTATTTGTATTTTCTAGGTTCCAATAAATCATGTTTTCTGAGGTCTTCGAAGCAGAATTTGGGGTTGAAACTTATTTTGGTCCCTAAAAATTGGGTGCCTCTTGGGGACCTTTCCAACGGTGTAAATGGATTTGAATTCTTGGCACCGAGTGGAAGGTTGTGACCCCAACAATTTACGCTAAATAAATTCCTAGTTGTTTTTGAAAATTGGATGGTTTGGGGATGAATAGGAAGAGGAGAAATGATTGGATTATGATTTTGGACCTAGGAAGATATAAGACAACTATGATAGGATGGATTAACCCTCTAGATTTTATATGAGAAGAAGATTCACCCCTATAGGTTGCATATTCGATTCTTTGGGCCATAGATTCGCCTATGCAAGTCTTGTGGAATCGCCTATCTAGGATCATAGGTTCACCTATTCCTGGAAATGTACGAATGAGGATTGTACAAAAAAAAACATGTATTCACCATTTTGCAAGGAAGATTCACCCATCTAGCACAAGGGAATTTTTGGATCCACCTGTCAAGAGGAAAGATCAATGTGGATTCACCTCTTTGCAGGGTGGATTTTCCTATTAGGGGATGAATGAATGACGATCTAGACAAAGAAATGAAATCTCCCATTGGAGGGTAGGTTAACCCATATTTAGTGTGGATTCACCTTTGTGAGCATGAAGATTCACCCCTATGGAATGGAGGGACTATGACAAAGGAAAAACACAAGAAAACAAAAAGACATTTGCAAAAGAATAACTCTAGACTGAAGAAACTCATTGGTATCACACAAGAAGATATGACAAGCACATGAATATCCCTAGAATTAGTTAAAATGGTTTACAAAATTGATGTAGGCACACCATCGTGAAGGGTTAATACTCTATGATACTAGGGTTCATCACCCTTTCTCATGGAGGCAGATAGGTAGAGATAGATTGGCATAGGGTCGTCAACAAATTTTATAGGCTCACCTTGTCTCTCTCCTCAAGAACTATCATAGTTCACCACAAGTATTTATATCTCAACTTAAGGGAGTATGCGGTGAGTAGCTTTGAGGTTTCATTCGCAATCTATTCACATATTTTCCCATTCATGGATTCACCCACTCACGTATTCATTTTTTCATGGATTCACATGTTTGTGTATTTGCCCATTCGTGGATTCTCCTATCAAGGTAGTATATTTTTTTACCCATAAAAATCAAGATATAACTTACTCTACGAGTTGGATTATGGTTGACTGAGTGTGCACTCACCTATGAAGAGTGTAGATTCACTCATCGAGGCAAATTCACCCCTGTAACAGAAATCTGAACTTAAATTTTTTAAAACAACACAAAACGTTAAAATAGACCTATGACATGGGTCCCACCGAGTATTCCATAATTGTGATCAAGTGTTTTTACCCTATCTAAAATTCAAGAAATAAAATCAAGAAAAAGATAAAAACAAAAGCCAACACTTAAGATTGGGCTTCAAGTTGAAATCCAAACAATGAAAAGAAATAATTACAAGTTATTACCCTGTTTAGATTTGATGGATTTCTTTTCCCTCTTTGATAGCTTTATATGTGTGCTCTGGGATTATTTCAGCAGCATAATGCCTTGATTTTTCTTGATTTTGGATGCAAATCGACCATATGAGATGATGATAGATGCAAGATTGGTTATGGAGATTGTGATATTGGGGTTATGAGAGAGCTTGGATGTAATTAGAATGTGCTAGAATGAATGTGAGAGTGGAAAATGACCAAGTCTTTTAGTCATTGGCAAGAGGGGAGATGAAGGAATGGTCAAGATTGATTTTTGGAAGAGGATCAAGGGTTGAGATCAAGAGTTGACTAAAGGAATTAAAAATTCATCTTTAATGTGCATGGGAATGATAAAAGGAATTAAATATTCCATAGGGATGTGGGGTGAATAAAAAGGAATTTAATATTCCTTGGAGAAAGGGAAGAAGAAACAAAAACTCCTCTATAAATAAATGGAATTTAAAATTCCACTGTACAGGACATGGGGATTGTAAATAGAATTAAAAATTCCATGAGAGGTGTTGGGAGAATAAAATGGAATTAAAAATTCCATTGGGATGTGGGTAGTATTTATTAGGGGGTTGACCATGGGTTAGATTAAGCTAATTAATGGATTATTAGAGGGAGGTTAGGTGGTTAAGAGATATTAGGAGCCCACTTTCATTTAATGGAGGATGTGACACCTCTCTAATTAATGACTAGGAATGTGCACATCCTTAATAAGGGATTAAGTAAGGGGGATTAAGATTAGGAGTGGATAATGGAGGATGGGACATGAGGGTATTAAATAAATAGATTATTTATTTAATTTTTAGAGGAAAGGGATAAGGGATAATACCTTAGGAATCTAGAGGACTTTAGGGGTATTAATTAAATAATATAAATATTATTTAATTAATTTAGATATAAGAGGATATTTAGACAAAAAGGGATAAATTTGAAAAAACATAAGTGGCCAAATTTAGGTGTCTACATTTGGTATCAGAGCTAATGGTTCTGTTGAGAAGGGGAAACCTTTCTCTTAAGTGTTGGAGGTTTTTGTCTATATTGGGAGTTTTTGTTTTATGGTATATTGCAGATTTATGAAGAGGATTATTTACCACATATTATCTCTTAAATATTATGATGGTGTTATTTTATGCGATGAAGAGGGTGTTGAGATAGTGACACAAGGACAAAAGAAAACAATGAAAACTCTAGCCAATGGAAGAAGTGGAAGCATCAAAGGAGCAGAGGAAGATAATGAGGGAGATAGAGGTATGGGGTCAGGATTCTTGGTGACCATAGGTGGTGGTGCTTCACTATTTTCTATGATGGCTTCTCCCTTTCCTACCATTGATCTCGATGTGGTGGTGAGTAATGTTTTCTTGGGGGGTTATTTTTCATTGATGGGGTGTGTTCTTTTAAGGATGAGAAGGAGGAATCTCGTCTAGATCTCCTTTTTGAGGCCTACCTTAAGCTTGTTCTGTCTATGCAGAGTAATCTACTACCTCCTATTGGGGAAGATTATTCTATCTTCGCCATGTGGTTAGAGGCTCAGTGCGTTTCTTGGGCCTCTAAGCCTTCTCTACTTGATGTGTGCAGGTTGAATAACCTTGGGAGTTCTCTAAAAGGGGTTTTCTTATAACCCGTTCGAAGGGTTCTCCCCATATTGATAATTGCTCCATTTTTGTGTCTCCTCCTATGGTGTCCCCTTCTAGGGGAGTGGATCCACCCTTGGATGAGCCTTCTTTTGATTTTGAGTAGCCTGCATGTGGACATGCACTTCCTCTTTCTTCTTTTGTTTCTAATATGTGTTTGGAATGTGCCAACTTTGATCTATAGCATGCTCTTATTGGAGTATTTATTTTTAGAAGTCCAAATATTGATATTATTCACAACTTGTCTTTAGATTGTTGGTTTGTTCCTTGTTTGTAGAGTGCGAAGGATTTTCCAAATGGTTTCCTCTTATTCTCTTTCAATACTAGTGAAGATTATTCTTGGATTTTTTCAAGTGGCCCCTAGTTTCTTGGTAAGGATTTCCTCTTCCTTCAACATTGGATGGCTGGGGTTAATGCTTTTAAGATCAATTTTTCCCCCATTTGTGTTTATCTCCCTAAGTTCCCTTTGGAATTATGGGATGAAGATATTTTTTAGGGTATCGCTGATTCTTTTGGTTAGTTGATTACAATTGATAATGCTACAAGAAATAGAACTTGTTTCTTGTATGCTAGATTTAGGGTTTGTTTGGAGTTTGGTCAAAAGTTGCCCAGTTATGTCAACTTGACCTCCAAACTTGGGGATTGGAATCAGACTCTTCATTATGATTTTTTTATAGTAGATTCACCTCCATAGTGATGGACACTTCTCCTCACTATGCCATGTTGTCCATGATAAGATGCATCCTAGTGTTGAGATTATTACTCCCTTGGCTTCCTTCAATGGTAGGTTTTTGACCTCTCCTTTGAAGGATTTGTTGCAGTTGGGATTAAAACCACCTTGATGACCCTGTTTTGGTTTCTTCCCCATCCAGGTCTTTTTTGGGCTAGCTTTTTTTGTTGTTTTTCCTCTGTTCTACAATTTTTTTTTAATTGGTTCTTTGCTCCAATAAAAATATTTGGGTTAATGTTCCTTTCCTTCCTCAGTCCTCATGAGTCTTTATTTTATATGTCTCACTTTTTTTGAGCCTCCTCTCTTATGTATTGATGGCTGCAATGTAATGTGTACTGGCCCTTCCAATTTTAATATAATCAAAAATATTTTATCTCTTAAATGATAGTTATATTAATTAAAAATGAAAGATGGTGATTTTATTGTAGACCATTTAAAGGTTTTTAATATAATTATAAGTCAACTTGCATCAATAAATATTAAATTAGAAGACGAATATAAACATATCTTGTTTCTTTGTTCTTTTCTCAAATCTTGGTAAAATATTTAATTGTTGTCATAAGTAGTGGTAATGCAAAGACAAATATGGACAACATTGTTTCCATAAATCTATTAGAGCATATGACGATAAATTCTATTAATGTTGGCTCCCAGGATGCCTTGCATGTGTGAGGAAGGTCCAAAGAGAATGGTCCTAAAGAGTATAAAAGGAGTGATAAGTCTAAAGGACATTCTAAGACCCTCGAAAAAATAAGATTAAACTGTTAGAATTATAGAAAAAGAGGGCACATGAAGGAGTGTAATAACAAGGAAAATAATGTCAATTCCTCCAAGAAAAATTCCTTTGCTAATGATTCTAATGCTTCGTTTATTTCAGCTAACTCTATTAGTAATGATGATTGGCTTATTCATTTAGGTTTCTCCTACCATATGACTCCTCACAAGGAGTGGCTTACTTCTTGTAACAAAGAATATGATGAGGGAGATTTTTTCCTTTGTGATAACAATACTAACAATCATATTGTTAGTAAGGGAAAGGTAAATTTGTGTTTCAATGATAGGAGGATTAAATTCCTTGATGATGTTTTACATATTCTAGGACTTGCAAGAAATTTACTTTTAGTATCCAAGTTGAATGACTTTGGAATGTATGTGACATTTGAGAAGTTTGGTTGTAGGTTGGTAAGAGGGAGTTTGGTGATAGCTAAAGGATCTTAGGTAGGTACTTTGTTTAAAACTAAATGTCTCTACTTTATGTAACTTATCCAATGTAACTAGCACTACAAATGCATGTTTTTCGTGGAACCATTGGGTGGATCACATTGGTGAAAAAGGTCTTAAGATCATTCTTAATAAAAAGTTGGTTGACATTATTTTTTATTATTCTATTGGAAAAAATATTTCTATGGGTATTGTGTGCTTGGTAAAAAAAAAAGATCTTCATTTCCTAATGAAACTAAAAAGGAAAATATATTATTATAGATCATTCATTTGGATTTATGTGGACTAGTAGATGTTGAATCTTTCGGTAAATATTGGTAGTATGTATGTTTCATTAATGATGTATCAAGATACACATGGATTTATCTTATTCATTTTAAATCAATTTTTTTTGCTATGTTTAAGGAATTTAAGGCCTTAATTTAGAATAAATTAGATTATAGTATAAAAGTGTTGAGATATAAAAATGGAAGTGAATATTGTTCCAAAGAATTCAATGTGTTCTATAAGCATGCAAGTGTTGTTCGACAAAATACTACTCCTTACACTCCCCAATAAGATATGGTTGTAGAAAGAATGAACCAAACCATGATGGAAATATGTAAGAGCATGATGAGTGGTGCTAAGCTTGATACATGATTTTTGAAAAACGTTTCTAGTACTACTTGTTAGTTGGTTAATGGATCTCTTTGCTCAACTCTTATTGATAAAACTCCATATGATGTGTGGATAGGTAGAAATAATTTTGTTTCACACTTAAGGATTTTTCAGTGTGAGTCTTTTGTTCATGTGCCTCAAGAGAAGTAATCTAAAATGGATCAAAAAAATTAGAAATACATCTTTTTTGGTTATGGTGCCACTCATTATAATTTTGTTAAGGATATTGTATTTCCATGTATTTTTATCATGGATGTTGATATGTGTTATTATATTTAAAGTGGAATGTTGTCAATTTATAGAGAAGAGTTTTATAAAGTGGGTTGGTTGAGAATACACCCAGAATAGAACTTTGGGTAGATTTGATGAAAGGGATATGGTAATTTGTGTGAGAATGTCTAGATTTTAGAGATATTTTAGTTAGAAGAAAATATAGTTGGATCTAAATAGATAGTATGTAGATTTTTCTCATATTTTCTCAACAAAGCTAGTGTTACTAAGAGTTGTTCCATTAGAATGATGAAGGAAAAAGGTCTTTGAAAAAGAGAATTTTGTTAAATATTGCTTAGGCCTGGGTATCATTCTAACTTTTTTATGGCATTCAAGGAGAGTTTGAGTTGAAACATTCTTAGGTCATTAAAATTAATTCCATATGCCCTTTTTATTATGTATGGTATAGTTAAAATTTATCATACATATTTTACTGCACTATTCTATACTGTGAATAATAATATTGACGTCGGCAATCACGTTGCCATCTCTGAGACTACCAAAATGTCTAGAAAAATGATGGTTTTGGTTATTAGTATCTTTTTATTACTTTTCATGCACTTTTAAGACACTTTGAATATGTTTTTAAAGTACCTTTTAGACAATACTTCCATAATGTGTTATCCTTCTATGCATACTTTGCAACCTTGAACCCATTTTGTGGAAATGGAATATGGTGAAAACATTCATAGAATTGCATGGTTTAAATATCATATAAATGTATATGAATGAATGTTGTGATTTAATTATTATGTTTTGTTGTATATGTATGTTGTATGGATTGATCTCTCTACAACTTGACACATGGTAAGAAGAATGGAGTTTTTGTAGCGAGTACCAAAGTAACATGATGGGGAATTAATGAAGTTCAAGCCATCCAAATGAATGAAGTTATGGAGTTGAGTGTGTTCATTATGGAGAAATAAATTATAGAAAGATACTTGTTCTTGAATGTTGAAATTTTTCCCATGTGTTTCACATGCAAGTTTTTCTTATTTGAATAGGTCTCTTTTTCCTTTTCAATTAGATGAATAAGTCATTCTTAATTCCATATCCTCATATCTAGGAATGGTGATTTATGATTGCAATTAGTTAGTAAGTAGTTTGAATAAAACTCTCCCCATTTTGTATAAAGTCAGGGGATGAGTTCATATTTTAGTTAGTTGATTTGTTACAAGATATTAGCAATTAGTAGTTTCTGGTTTTCTAGTTATCCAAAAAAATGTTGTTGAATTTATATTATGGAATAAAATTTGCAAGAAAGATTATGTCTGAATATATGGTGTTATGCAATGAATTGAGTTGTATGATGCATGGATGCTTAATAATCTAAGTTAGATTTGGTTTTCAATTAAGTGAGACAATATTCAAAGTTGACCACTCAAGTACTATTCTTTACTCCATCTATCTATTTTTTTATTTATGTATTTCCATTAATTCCATTTTCATTATCTTACACATGCATTGCAAAGTAGAATAGTTTATGTTTAGTTAAATTCATGGTTGTTCATGAACAAAGATAAATCATAGTACAATAGATCTTAGGATTATTTATTTTGTTATTGTAAATAGTTTCAAATTAATTATGCACTCATACATCATTAGCAGTCATCTATAGCTTATGTTGCAAGTGCCAGTAGCCATTAGGTTCTGTAACTACTTTCACTATTTTGTAATTCTATCAATTCCAACAAGGTAGAATAGCCTAAATAAGTTTGCATAGAGTAATTTAGGTGAGAACGAGCCTATGAAGACACATATAGTGGAGTACCATAATAATTTTATGCACCTTGGTCGATAATTTAATGTAAGCTTCAATGTCAAAAAGAATATTCATCTTGGCACACCCCTGAATTGTGTAAAATTTACCGAGTCTGTAACAAATTATTTTTCCTCTACATTTTTGGCACTGCTATCGGGGATGGTGCTATCTTAATAGGCCTATTTTTACAAGTTTTCATTTTTAATTTTTCTATTCTACATTAGGACTAACATATTTCATCTTCAAAAAACTAGAGTTATACTAACAGTATAAAAAGTCATTTCCATACGAAGTCAAACCTACTATATGCAAAGGTGGAGAGATAACCAAGGAAGATTCCTCCCTTCAACCACTCAACATAGAGAATATACTGGTGATTTTTTTATTATACTACAAAGATTGTTGAAAGATAAAAAATTGCCTTTCCATCTTCATATTCATCATTATCATCATCTTCAATAGCTACTGAAGGGAACTTCCAAACAATGGAATATTTTGATGCCCCAGATCATGGTACCTTTCAGTTCCCCATTGTTGACCAAGCTAGAGCTACTATGCTAAAATATATTCCACCATCAGCATTACCAATATTTTATGGCTTGGGAACTGAGAACTCAGATACCTTCCTCATTGATTTTGATGTTTTTTGTAGAAGTTATGATTATAATTTTGATGCCCACTGACTCAAGCTATTTCCATCTACTCTTAAGGATTTTTCCCTTCAATGGTTTATGAGGCTTGGTAGAGATGTTGTTCCAAATTGCGACATGATGAAGAGAATTATTTTAGAGAAATACAAGGAATATTGCAAAGGATTAGACTAGAGAAGAGATGATATTTTATCAATGTCTCAAAAAAAGTATCAGCCATTAAACGATTATATAGAAATATTTCAACTTTCTTTGAAGAATAACCCATAACATAAATTGTCAAAGGAATCCATTAAATTGGCATTTTAAGAAGGATCAATGAAGAATGTATGGATTCTAGCAACCTTATTGGGGGAGGAGAAATTTATACAACTCCATTTGAAGACATTGTAAAGTTTTTAGGAATTATTCTAGGACTCTTTCTTGAAACCCAAGAAGGGAGAGGTCATCCATCACAAGTAGGTCCTCTAATAGGGCTTCCAGAGTTGAAATCAAAAATTTATTGTCTAACATGAAGGAGGATATAATTAGTCATCTAGAAACATAGTTGGTCACCCTCCATATCAAGAAGAAGCGGGAGGAAGCATAAGCCATGCTCACTAAGTATTGTCCTAATTGTAGGCAAAGGAAAGCAATTTGTAAGTGAAAATCAGTGGCTATTATCCAACAAGAAAAGATTGAGAAATTGGATTTCAAGACAATTGAAGGATATTATTGACAAATCTTATATATAGCACAAAGAAGGAAATGGAATTAGAGACAAGGTATGCCACCAGAACCCCTTGGTTTTAATCCATATTTCCCTTTGAGAAATCAAAACTTTTCTACCTATAACTCTCAACCCTAACAAACAAATCAAAACCAATGGTAGAGTCCTCAACAATGATCACAAGCCTAGCCAAATTGGAACCAAAAGCCAAACCCATGCCCACAACAAAAATTTTAGGGTTACAACTACAACACACAATGGCTAACCCAATAGAATCAATGGTAGAAAGCTCAATCATGGGAGAGAAATATAAATTACCAGCAGCCTATGCTACCTCCTCCTCCACCTCAACAAAAAGCTCTAATGCCCCCATCAAATCCTCAATCTCAACAACCTATACCATCATACATACACACCAAACTTGCACCAAACCCTAACACTAAGCCTATTCAACAGGCTTATACTAATGATTTTATACAATACCCCAGTTATGGGGTAGAGATGAGTGACCATCTCAGATCATGGAAGTGGCTTGTAGGACCTTCATCTCCCAAGATTACAGAATTAGATGATGAAGAAACCATAATGGAGGCCTTAGATAACCTACCTCTAGAAATTGAGTCCAAGCCTTTATTTCTTGGACATTTGGGTATCCAACATCAACACACAGATGATGAGACTGATATTCTAAGCTGGTTGAAAGATTTCAACATTAAAATATTCTTAAACCAATCTATCAAATATATTCCCATATATACTAAGACTATTAGATATCTATGCATTAAAATGCTAGGAAGGAGAAGAAAGGACCCACAGACTATCCATGTTCTAGGTAACCTTGCTGATATAATATTGGGAAATATAATTGCTCCCAAATATGCAGATCCTAGTAGTCTAGTAGTGGATGTTAAAATAAATAGGACTCTATTTAGGAATGCTTTGATAGACCTTGGTGTTGCAATTAATGTAATGACCAAGGAGGCCATGTAGCTACTCCAGTTAGCCAACCTTAGGCATACTCAAACAATTTTACAATTAGCTCATAGGTCTATAGTCAAGCTTGAAGGAGTTATTGGGGTGTTAAAAGCTATTATAAATTAATTGTTTCCATTTTTCCAGTTATCCAAAACATGTTGAGTTGATCTTATGGAATAAAATCTGCAAGAATGATTTTGTCTAAATATAGATGGTGTTATCCAATGATTGGATTTGTATGATGCATGGATGCATACAAAGCTAAGTTAGATTTGGTTTTTAGTTAAATGAGATAGCCTTCTAAGTTGGCCACTCAGGTACTGTTCTTCACTTCATCTATCTATTTGTTTATTTATGTATTTCCATTAATTTTATTTTCACTATTGTTGTGCATGTTTTGCACACACGCCCCGTTCGAAATAGGGAACCTCTCTTTCATTTTTCCTTTTTGGGTTGTTATGTTCCTGCCTCATTTTACATGCCCCTCATTTTGCATGCCACTTGTTTTGGTGTCCTATTTGGTCAACATGCCCTTCCAAGTCTCATTTTTGGTTCACCATATTTTACCCCTAAAATAAAAAATTGCTAAGTCTTGGGTTTTTCGGGCTTTGCCTCCCCGCTCGCTCGTTTTGCTTTTTCCTTCATTTTTTACTTTGGGGACAAGTTTCCCATGGATTTGGGATGTTTCTGTGGTGCCTAAGTGAACTGCCAAAGTTTCGTTAAGTTTTAGAAAGTTCCAAAATTTTTGTTTCGGAACGTCTAAGAACTTTGTCTGTCCCTGGTCGTTCTGGAATCTGGCGCCTCCATGGCTGTTTCTGGGAGTTTGTCCATCTTTTTCCATCAACTGTTGGTCCTTAGCCATCTGGGAACTTCATCTATCCCTAGCCATTCCAAAACCCAGCCCCTCTATGGCCGTTTCTAAAATTTTGTCTCCCTTTTTATGTTTCTTTCATCTGATTGCCTTAGGCATTCCGGCTTCCGCAGCCCGGCCCCTCCATGGCTGTTTCTGGGAGTCTATCCCTCTTTTTTGTTTCTTCTATCCAATTGCCTTAGGTATTCTGGCTTCTAGATCCTAACCCCTTCGTGGCCGTTTCTGGAACTCCGACGCCTCTATGGCCATTTCCGGGAGTCCGTCCCTCTTTCGCTGTCTAGGAACTCTGTTCGTCCCTGGCTGTTCGGAAAATTCATCCATCCCCTGTTGTTTTAGAACCTAGCCCCTCTATGGCCATTTCCAAAATTCCATCTCCCTTTTTCCGTTTCTTCCATCCATTTGCCTCCGACATTTCGGCTTCCGGAGGCTGGCCCCTCCATGGCCATTTCTGGAACTCCGTCCCTCTACCACCATCCGAGAACTTTGGTCATCCTTGGCCATTCCACAACCTAGCCCCTCCGTGGCCATTTCCAGAATGTCATCTCCCTTTTTCCATTTTGGACATTCATATCCATCTCTGGCATTCCGGCTTCCGAAACCCGGCCTCTCCATCACTATTTCCAAAACCCTGTCCCTCCACCGCCATCTGAGAACTTCGTTTGTCCCCAATCGTTCAAGAACCTAGCCCCTCCATGGAATTTTTTGAGATTTTATCTCCCTTTTTTCGTTTTGGACATCTGTCTGCCTCCAGCATTCCAGCTTTCGGAACCCACCCCCTCTGTCGCTGTTTCTGGAACCCCGTCCCTCCGCCACCGTCTGAGAACTTAGTTTTTCCTTAGCTATTCTAGAACCCGGCCCCTTCGTGGCCATTTCTAGGATTTCATCTCCCTTTTCCTGTTTCTTCTATCTATTTGCCTTAGGCATTCCGGCTTCTGGAACCCCGCCCCTCCGTCGTCGTTTTCGGAACTTCGACTGTCCCCAGCCGTCTGGGAGTTTCGTCTGTCCCTAGCCATCCAGGGACTTCGTCTATCCCTAGCTGTTCTGGAACCCGACCCTTCATGGTTGTTTCCAGAATTCCATTTCCATTTTTCCTTTTCTTTCCTTTCAATTGCCTTAGGCATTCTTGCTTCTGGAGACCGGCCCCTCCATGGCCATTTCTGGGAGTCCGTCCCTCTTTTTCTGTTTCCTTTGTCTGATTGCCTTAAGCATTCCAGCTTCTAGAGCTTGGCCCCTCCACGGCCATTTCTAGAACTGCAACACCTCCATCGCCATTTTTGAGATTCTAGCACCTCCGTGGTTGTTTCCTTCTCCCTTTTTCCTTTTCTTCCATCTGATTACCTTAGGAATTCTGGATTTTGGAGGCTGGCCCCTCCATGTCCATTTCCAGGAGTTCATCCCTCTTTTTGCATTCAGGAACTCCCTCTATCCTCGACCATCCAGGAACTTTGTCTATCCCTAGCCATTCCAGAACCCGACCCCTCCATGGCCGTTTCTGGAATTTCATCTCCCTTTTTTCGTTTCTTCCATCTGTTTGCCTTAGAAATTTTGGCTTCTGGATCCCGGCCCCTCCATGGCCATTTCTGAAACTCTATCCCTCCACTACCATCTGAGAACTATGACCATCCTTGGCCATTTTGAAACACGGCCCCTCCATGGCCATTTCCAAAATGTCGTCTCCCTTTTGTCGTTTTGTGACATTCGTCCTCCTCCGGCATGCTGGCTTTTGGAACTCGGCCCTCCGTCGCCATTTCTAGAACTCTATCCCTCCTCCACCATCCAAGAACATTGTCTATCCTTGGTTGTTCTGGAACCTGGCCCCTGCATGGCTGTTTTTGGAACTCCATCTGTCCAACCTCATCTGGGAACTTTGTCCGCCCCTGGCTGTTCTGGAAGCCGACACCTCCGCGCTCCTCCAATTTGAAAACAAAATTCAACCCATATGATAAAATTGGATGTTATCCCCCTTGGACCTTTCAAAATGCACATTTTCAGCCGGGAGATACCATCTAGAGTTCCATGCTTTTTTCCTCGTTTTCAAAACAACATTTCCGAAACAACATTCTAGCCTCTTGTTTTCGGAACATCCGAGCGCTCCTCCGATTTGAAAATGGACTTCAACCCAAATGCTAAAATTGGATCTTATCCTCCATGGACCTTTCAAATTCCTAATTTGCAGCTAGGAGATACCATCCGGGTCATCGTGCCTTGTTCACGGTTTTCAAAACAACATTCCGACCTCTCAATCCCAGAACGTTCAAACGCTCTCCAATAAACTACTAATGGAAATTCACACTAAATATTATGATCTTTTGATGATGCATGGATGGATATAACAAGGATTCTGCAAGATTTGATTAAAATTTGCCTTGATTTGTGTATGGAATCGCTTACGATACTTCATGTATGAAGGTTTCAAGAAGCCTATTGCAGGTCCATCAGGAGACCCATCGAGAAAGGTAAGCAAGGAAAAGCACATGGCTCCTATCACCATTCATTTTATGCCCACCTCTCCTCATGGAGCCCATCAATAGAGCTAACATCAGAAGAAGGCCTATGCCATGGAAGTGAATGACAAAATGCAAGGGGAGTTGTCTTGCTTTTCACCAGATGATGATGATTTTTGGGGTTTGTCTACCTGAATTAGGGGCAACCAATCCATTGATGCCAATCATCGACTGACCCATTTGATCCAATGAACAATGAAGGAATTCCATCTGGAGGAGGTAGCTTTCAGGCAGTTTCAGCTACAGTAAAGGGGAAATCAGCTAGAAGACAAAATTGCTATAGTGACTTGCCACTACAAGACAAAATAAGGAAAGGACAACATATGTATTTTCAATTTTAGAATATTGTGGGGTAGGTGAATCCCTAATGTAATTGAATCTTGGCCACATAATTTAATTCAATCCTAGCCATTCATTCGGGCTTTGGAAAACTATAAATAGGGGTCTTCCCCTCATTTGTAAGGGTTGGAGAGCTCTTGTAAAAACATTTTGCAGCAATAGAAAGCAACATTGCATGATCTATGGGTGTTAATTTTGAGTTTTCTCATTATGTGTGCATGGTTCTACCTTCCAAGTTAGTTTTATTTGTAATTTTCTTGAATGTAAGTGGTAATGGTGATTGTTGTTTCAGTATTTGATGAATTTCCAGCCCATACTTTTGGCACTTGTTGATGACAAGTTGTTGTGAAAAGTTAGCAGGGGCTTCTTTATTTGATTGTTGCAACTTGTTTCTATTGCATGTTCATGATGTGTGTATGCAAACTGAAAATCTGCAGTCCTTAGAAGATTGCACTAGTTTTGTATAACTATAGGATCCTCTTGGCCAAGCAAAACCTAGTTTAGGGAGTTTGTCTATTGTAGCAGCCTCCATGATCACTGTTCATTCATAGTTTCAGATCTAGGAACCTTCTCTCTTCCCTACCCTTTTTCCTTTTTTTTAATAAGTAACCTTAGGCAAGGTTCATTATACATTATAAAGCTAAATTTGATGTTGAAATGGAGTTCTAGACTGCTGTTTGAACCTACAACAAACGCTCAACAACTCTCCCATCTTAAGAACTCCATTTGCAGATCCAACTTCCCCACTTTGTAACTCATCCGTAATTCCACCTTGTGATTCTAGAAAATCACATAAATCAACTAAAATATTCCAAGCACTGTTAAGACCTTACATCCAAGAGACCTTGGGATAGTGTTATGCAATTTGATTGTGGAAGATTGTCTTTCAAGAGAGGTGATGCACCTATGCATTACCTATGTTGGGAAGTGCATAAAAAACACATCAACAATTATCTTATCCATGCATTGCAAAGTAGAATAGTTTTGTGGTTATTTAATGTTGCGGTTGTTCATGCACAAAGAGAAATCTTAGTACTCTGGATATTAGGATTAATTATTTTTTATTCTAAATAGTTTCAGATTAATTCTATACTTGTACATCATTAGTAGTCATCTACAACTTATGTTTTAGGCTCCCATAGCCATTAGTTTTTGTAACTACTTTCATTGTTTTTGTAATTATGTCAATTCTAGCAAGCTAGAATAGCTTGAATATATTTACATAGATTAATCTAGGCGAGCACAAGCCTATGAAGACAAATATAGTAGAGTACCATCATAATTTTACACATGTTAGTTGATAATTTAATGTAGGCTTTCAATGTCAAAAGGATTTTTCAGCTTGGCACACCCTTCAATTGTGTACAATTTACCAAGTCGATAATACATTCATTTTCCTCTACAAAAATAACAACGTATAAATAGCTTTCCTTAAAATAAGAGAATTCATTAGAAGTCACAAATGCTAGCATAACTTCCTAGATTATAGAGGAAAAACTTTCATATTGTAAATACAACTATAATTTAGAACACTATAAATTCACAAGGTTTTGGTTTTAATAGATTATGCTTCATGCTTGCAACCTTTGGCTATGATTTTAGTTGAAATGCAACCCTTGTTAACTAAAATGAATCATACAAGTTTTGATGTAGAATAGTAAAATTGTAATTTTTCTTAACCAAATTTATTGTTTTATGGAAAAGTAAATTATGAAATCTCAAACGGGGACTTTTTCTACATTTGAACACTTGTTATCTAGGTTTTTGTGAAGAACCAAATCTATTAACTCAAAAATTATGACTGGTTTTTTTATTAATACCTTAATACATTTTTATTTAATTGTATACTTAGGTACTTCTTTCCATATAGGATAGGCATCTATCGATCTGGGACATGCATACAACCATATAGGTTAAGCATATGTTCATATGTGATGGGTTTTTTTATCTATACAGAATAAGAATTGACCAAAATAGGATAGAAATCTATCCATAAAGGATAGGAACATTCTCTATCCAAGGACATAGACCTATTGAGACCATTTGGGTACCAAGTCACTCTATAAAGACTACACTCTCATTTAGAAGTGCACCAAGGTCATCATATTTAGAAGTATACGTAAAAAAAGTACTTTGTTTGAGCCTCACCTCAGATTTTAGCTTAAAGCCTTGGGCAGAAATGAAAATCCATTTAGGATTCCTACTAAGTATAAAAATAATATTTTTTATCTTAATTCATTGTGGTATAGGTTTTAGTATTTCTCTTGAATTGTTATGTTGGACTCAAGGGAAAACGTTTTAGTCTTTCTCTTGAGAGCGGGGGGCGGTGGTTAAGTCTAAAAAACGTAGGTTTTAACCATGAGAGGTTGCCAAGCTCTCACAATGATTTTGGCTAACACACAAGGCCAAATAGTGAATTTGAACCCTCTACTCTTTAGGCTTTGCCAAACCTGGGCGGGTGCACCTATGCAAATGAGGTAGATTTTAACTTAATGATCCTTACTAAAGAAATCTATCCAAAATGGCAATTTAACAATGGAGAGATATGACCCTAATTTGGAATAAATTATATATTCAATATCAAGGGATACTTCAATATTTTCATCAAACAAAGGTGGAATATCGAAAAAGTACTTAATGAAATTTAATAAATAAAAAATGGGTGAGACCAGTGCCTCATTGGGTAGAATGGAGTCCAATGAAAACCTAAAAAATGTGATCTGTAACGGTAACAACTCAAACTATTTGGCACATTGATATGGGTTTATAACTTGTATAGACATGCAAGCAAATAGTTGACAAACTCTACTTGAGATGAATTGGCATCCCTAATTATAAGGCTCTTCTTATTGATCCAATTAACACTTTTAAATTACCATGATTGACTAGGAGGATTTAATGTTTACTTGAAAGAACCAATTAATCACATCATAGGAATAAAAAAATGTGCATTGACAAAATGAATATAAACTTGATATATCAATTTAAGTAACAAAGAAGCATTAGATTGGAGACAACCAGATAACTGAATAATTCTAACAAATAGTTGATACCAAAATTAGGCTACAAAATCATATATCTTCATTGAATTCTTCAAAGTTCATCCATGCATCATGGTCTCTACTGTGTAAAACATTCTAGAAAAATATTTCCCACTCTAACCCATGTTAATTATCTATCTCTTGCTATAATATATCTTAGAAAAAAAAATCTGCACCTTTCGGTCTTGGTCTCCTTGTATTCTCATGAGAGGGAAAAAGCTTCAGACCAAAGGTCGTGTCACTTCAGAACAAAAGACAATTGAAAAAATAACAATAATAATTGTCGCATCAGCAACAACTACTTTACCACGTTACCGTATACCTTCGCTCTCCTCTGCTGTGGTGGCACGGTGTTCTAAGTCATCTTTGCATCTTCTACTGCTTTACCATGAGCTATATTTTTGCTCCTAGTGGTACCGCAATGGAATTTTGTTCTATGCCTCTATATATTGGACTATCACAATCTACTATTTCCCTTCATGAGGTATCGTGGTGGCTGCCTTGTTCTATCCTTTCTACCACTCTACCATGAGCTATGTTTTAGCTCCTAGCGGTATGGTGGTGGTCAGTTGTTATCTTCTCTACATACTGCTCTACCATGGTTTGATTGATGACCCTTCGTGGTATGGTGGTGTCTTCCTAGCAATGCTCATTCCACCTCTCTACCACAAATTGTTTCCTTCCCTCCAATGGTATCACGGTGCACCTGTTGGCTCTGCTCTTCCTACCACTCTACCACAAGAAGAATGTTGACCCTCTGCAGTATGGTGATATCCTTTATTACTGCTCATTCCACCTTACCTCTTAACCACAAGCTACTTGATGACCCCCCAAGGTAGAGCGGTAAGGGTATAACATGACTGCTCTCAACTATGACATTATAAGCCATCCTCCAAGGGGATGTGGTGAGGAGGTAAGAGGTGCAAGCTATGAAGGGTGGATGATGTTATAGCGGTATGGCAGTAAAAGACACTTTTGACTTTGTGGATGAAAAAGAATAATTTTCTATGAAAAAAGATAGCATAAAATTAGGTTCCAATGGATAAAATCCCTTAGGATTTTTAGAATTTTTTGTTCTAACACTGGCTCCTATTGGGGATGAGTGATTTTCCAATCACTGCAAGAATCCAGAATATCATTGGGAGAGCAGAACAAGACCTCAAAAGGTATGAAAAATTTGGGAGGTGGAAGATAGAGGAGATGGAAAAATGGGCGAGATGGAAAAGACCCTACACTACTATACATGGAAAGAAAACTTTGTTTTCAATGAGAGAACTCTAGGATTGTCCATGTACTAACAAGTCCCAGGCCCTTTTGAATTCCTAAACTGCTGTGCATGGAAAATAATGTTTTAAGATGTTTTTTAAGAATTGTCCATGCAATGGAAATCCTTGGTCCTCTGGTACTTCCTTAAGAGAATAAATGCTTCAAGAACTACCCATGTACAGGAAACTCCTGCTCCTCTCTAGACATGTTCTATAAATAATAAGAGTCCTCCCCTCCTTTGCCAACGATCACAAAAGGACCCAACCACAAAACTTCAAATTTTCCATGCTTTCCCTTCTCTTGACATCAAGCATTCCACATCAACACTAGATCATTTTCCACAAATTTTTTTATCTTTGGCCTTTTTATCAAAAAGGTATTTCATTTGTGATTGCAGCTTCACATTTTGCTTCTAGGCCATTCTCCTTATTTCATCAAGTTCTGCAAACTACTCCATTCTTTCCTCCATTGTTGTAGAAATATCCAAATCCTCTTACAAAATAAAGTTATAAGTTGGTAAAATATTTTGTAGTGCCATCCTAACTCGGGTTCCATACACCAGTTCAAACATAGACTTTCCAAATGCCTTTTTATCTGCCCACACAACTATTCTCAACATTGAATCCTACACCTTTTTATTTGTATCTAACATCCTCCTTATTATCCTTAAAATACTTTTATTACTTGATTTTTCCTGACCATTTGCTTGTGGGTGATAAGGGTCAGAATAGGAAATAGTAATGCCAAAATGCATTGCAAAAATCTCAAAATTCATCAGATCTTAAACACATCCCATTATCTATGATCACTCTTACCAGTGTGCCAAATCTAGTTATGATGTTATCCATTAGAAAATTTATCATCACCTTGCTTGTTGCTTGCTTAGTTAGGATTGCCTCCACCCATTTAGTAAAATAATTTGTAGCCATTGATATCCATCTATGTCCTCCACTTGAATTTTCCTGTATTTCTCCTATGAAATCAATTCCCTATTGGTGGTAAGGGGCTTCTACCTGTAAAGGTCTAAGCAGTAAGGCTCCTTGATATTTCAATTTTTGTGATAAATTCTGACAAGCCTCACATTTCCTTACATATGAAAAAAAGTCATTAAACACTTTAGGCTAGTAATAGCCAACTTTGAGAACCTTATGTGTAGTGGTCTTGGTAGAATAATGACCTCCACACACCCCTTCATGCACCTCGCTCAAAACATGTTATTCTTGTGACTCATCTAGACACAATAGTAGCATTCCATCCCTACTCTTCCAAAATAGATCCCCTTCCATAAATACATACTTAGATGCTTGCAGCTTCAAAGTTTTCTTTTGATTATCATTCAACCACTTAGGGAATTTCATGTTCCTAAGATAATACATTATGTTTCTGTACCAAGAAGTATGTTTGATATGCGTAATTGCATTCTCCTCACCTTCTATATCGTAGATTTTATTTTCTTTAATATTAGTTTCTGCCATTAGCCTTGCCAAACCCTGTCCTCTTACCAACTTGGTAATCTAGATTTCCATATTGAACTCTTGGATTTTATTAATCCATTTGCATATTTTTTCTGTCACCTATGTCTGTATCAAAATATCTTTCATAGCTATGTGTGGGACATAAGTAATTAATTTAGCTCCAACAAGATAAGGTCTGGAAGATTTTTCTGCTTGGACAAATGCAAAGGCTTTTTTTTCCATAATATCGTATTTCAACTTTGACCCCTGCAAAGATTTGCTGAAAAAAGATATAGGTTGCTCATGACCATCATACTTCTGTAGAATAATGGTTGCTATGGTATGAAATGAAGCAAAAAAAAATCTGAAAAGGTTTGGTAAAATCGGGGGACTTTAGGATGGGGGCTTCTTTGATAGCTCTTTTGATATATATAAAGGCTTCAATGGATTCTGTAGTCCAATCTAGCTTCTCTTCTTTTTTCAGCATCTTGGATATAGGTTTAACAATCTCAGCAAAATTTGACACAAATCTCCTAACAAAGTTAATTTGACCAAATAATTATTGGATTGCTTTGACAGTTTTGGGAATGGGGATTTTGTCTATGGCTTCTACTATCTCAGGGTCTATTCTAATCCCATTTTTTGATACAATATGTCCTAAAATCTTACCCTCTATAAAAGCAAAGTGACATTTTCTAGTGTTAAGACTAATACAATATTCCAAAGCCTTGATGAATATCTTCTCCAAGTGCCCCATATGATATTTTGTTCTTTTGGAATAAGCAGTAAGATCATCTTGGTACACCACCATTATATAATTAATTAAATCTACAAATGCCACATCCATGGCCCTTTGAAAAGTGGCCCCTAAATTCGTGAGACTGAATGACATTCTAACATAAATAGATGTCCCCCACAGAGTAGTAAATGTTGACTTGTATTGCTCAAACTCTTTGAATTTGAACTAGTTATATCCAGAAAACCCATCGATCCTTGATAGTAGCTCACATCCTATTACTTTGTGCAATTTTGCCTCCATATTTGGGAGAGGATAATTATCTTTAAGGGAGGCAACATTTAGATTTCTGAAATCTACACATAATCTAATATACCCATTTTTCTTTCTTATGAGAACCAGGTTTGAGACCCATGTTGAATGTCTAATGGGTTTAATAATACCTCCATCTCTGAGTTTTTCCAATTCCTCCTGCATCTTAGGTTCCAAAGTTGGGTTAATAGGCCTTTTCCTTTGTCAAGATGGCTTTGTATTTAGTTTAAGTGGAATCTCATGCTTGAAAATATATTCTTTGTACATCTTGAGATCCTCATAAGACCAAGAAAACACATGTTTGTACTTCCTCAATAATGCAATCAACATCTTCCTGATGGTTGGACTTATCTTCTTCCAAATGTAGACCCTCTTTAGTGCTAACTCTTTTCGTAAATTTATTTCTTCAATATATTCTCTCTTAATTGGTGTCTACTCTATGAGAGACCGATCATTCCCATCATACACTCTTTCTAGTGCCACAAGCCCTTTGGGTAGCCTGTTGGTTTTAAGCTACAAAATTTCCTTCTCAAATATAGTCTATTTCCCATCTACTTCTTCCAGAAAAGCATTGAAGTCAATCTCCTGAGCCTCGTACTGATCTATGCAATTAAAGAAACTAGAGAAGATTAGTATCATCATTGAAAACTTTCCAACTGTATATGTTGCTAGGGATATTAGGTCTTGTGTTGAATTCAACCTGAGATATTTCAGCCAAGGTGATATCATCTCTTTTCAAGGCTACATTTGCTAGAAAATTTACCATCAAATTTTCTCATCTATCTATCAAATCAATTGAGAAAGCATAAAATAATTCAACTGTGTCCCACACAAAATTTATGTATTTCTTCAATCTCTTATTCTTTGTAGCATATCTTGATCTGATTTGTGAGACAACCAATTCAAAATATCCTGACACACTTAACAATTTGATCTTGTGTTTGGCATCCATATTTAAACCAATCAACAAGGCCTCATATTCTGCCACATTGTTTGTACACTCAAAAGTTAGGAAAAATGAATATTTTAATGTAAAACCTTCAAGTGATATAAAAAATACTCCAGATCCATTGCCTTCTTGGTTGCATGCTCCATCAAAATACATTTTCCACACACCTTGTTAATCTCTAGAAACATTCTTATCAATTAAGTTTGTATTTTCTAGTTTAGGCTGAGATGGTTCCACTATGAAACTCCCTAAATCCACATCACAGAAACAATTGAGTTGTTCTTGAGGAACATACTTGACAATCTGATTCATCCTTGATTCTCTATACAACTTGACTTCTTCACCATTGATAGCTATTGTGGCATATGATAAATCAAACTATAAATTGCCTCCAACTGTTGTAGTCCATTGTCTTGACAAAAGCATTCCAAACTAAGGAGGTGTGTCAATCCCAATTATATCAATATTATAAGTTTCTTGTGGGTAAGTAGCCAATTTCACATCCACATCTTTTATAATTCCCACAACCGAGATAAGCCTACTATCCATGGCATAAAATTTACCCACTTCAACATCTACCCACATACCAAGTTGTTTCATCACCCCTACTAGCATGTTGTTCATAGAAGCACCAGAATCTATCATACAATTTCTTACCAACTTGTCATTTATGAGTAGGGTGGTAAATAATGGATCAATTTTTGGTCGATTCATCAATGGATAACTTTAACAAACCTCTGAAAATTTTATCTTTTCCTTCTTATTACTAATTTCAAGAATCTCCTTATTTTTCAAGGTTTGTACTTTTAGGACTTCCATTAGATATTAATTGAATAGAAATTTCCCTATACTCTTTAATCTTCATCATTTAAAGTAATGGGACAAACATCTTTACCTAGGAAAAATCTTGCATGAAATCAAAAGAGGCATCCTCTACTCTAATCATCTTCTTTTCCTCTGTTGACTCTCCTTTGTTCTCCTCTCTCCTTTTTGTTTGTCTCATCTAGATTTTGTTTCTCCTTGGGCAATTCTTTGTTCTCCTCCTTATGAACATACTTTTGTTCCTTTTTTTCAAGCTAGTTATTATCTGTCCTTTCTGAAACTTCTTGGGGCATTTTCTTATCCTTCAAAAATATTCCTCTTGGAACACCGTCATTCTCATTTGCTCTTCTTTTTCTCAACCAATATCTGATTTTGGCCTGCTCAACTACTACAATGGTTAATATTTTCATTTCTTCCTTAGTTGGTCTAATTATACTGCACCTACTTGTTTGATATGATGTACTAGGAGGACATTGTTCATTATCACTTTCTTCATGATAAAAAAAACTTGTTGTTTTGCCATATGGACATTGTATTTTTGTTGATAAACATCATATTCATACCCTCCTTTAGAAGATGATTATCCCCACTCAATACAGTTTTGGAAGTTAAATAAATTTTATGGTCCTCTTCATTATTGTCTTTTGGTATGTCTTTTCCTAGTACCGACTGAGCTACAATACAATGATCATGAGAATGTGGCAAGTCACCAACTTAGCACCAAGGACTATTATTTACCATATATGCCCCTCTTTCCTTTAAAGGATCGGGTGTCTCTTTATTCCTAGGCCTATCCATCCCTAGATTTCAATCCTTCCAATTTGTATTATACGACATGTCATGTAGCCTTGGCCTTTCATTTATGTATGTATTTTCCTACCTATTTAGAGGAGTATATTGGGGAACTCTAAGATTATCCCTCTTGTCAATCATTCCTGTAGCTTTCCTATTATTTTCAATAGTTAATGCTATCTTTTCAGCTTCAGCTAAATTCTTGGGACACCTGTTCCTAAGCTCATATCATGTCTTAGGATTAAAATCTTTAA
Organism: Sequoiadendron giganteum; assembly: GCA_007115665.2. Classification (NCBI taxonomy): domain Eukaryota; kingdom Viridiplantae; phylum Streptophyta; class Pinopsida; order Cupressales; family Cupressaceae; genus Sequoiadendron; species Sequoiadendron giganteum. The sequence continues at coordinate 462,120,773 of CM021100.1, read as the reverse complement.
AAAATATACTTAATATAGCATGATCAGCTAATTTGGATCCAGGAGGTATCTTATTATGCAATTTAGAAAACCTCTAGTTGAATTCATAAGCTGACTCATTCTGATGCTTCTGGATAGTTACCAATTCATGCAGGGAAAACTCTGACGCACATTGATTCCCATACTCCTCAAGGACCTGTTCATAGAACTCATGAATTGAGTCAATAGAAGCTGTTGGAAAACTGTTAAACCAATATTGATCATCTTCAATTAATTTAATGAAATCATAAACAATCTCATTTGAAAACCCTCATATTGCATATCAAAGTCTTGAATAAATACATTAAAACTCCTTAAGTGTTATTCAGTTGTGACTACACTACTTCTTGTGAATTTGGGACAAGGCTTCTCCAACTATTATCCATGGGATAAGGATATATTTGAAATTCAACCAAATCAAATTGTTTGATCATGGTTGTGTATGGTGGAGGAAGTGGATTTTGAGGATGTTGGTACTAGTATAATGGATTATTGTAAGGTGGTGGCACATATTGCTAACCTTGTGGAGCCATGTGTTTTTGACCATGTGGAGGTATATATTCCTAGTGAGTGGGTAGCTTAGCATTTTAATTTTGAGGTGGAGAATTTGGGGGTCTATATTGATTCCATGATTGACTTTTTTGTGCTCTTGTGGGATTTGAAGGTCCTGCATTATTATTCCCTACCTATGAGGTGGCACATATTTAGGTAAGTTAGCCATATGAGCTTTTTGCAACTTCAATTCTTCAAGCTCTTTTTTTACTTGGAGCCTCTACTCATACTCTATTCTTGTTCTTTCCACTTCTTGTCTTTCATGTTCCAATCATGCATTTATCTCATCCTGAGCCATATGTTCATAGTTCTCTTCAAAGGCTACTTCATAGCCAAGTCCATCCTGATTCTCTTTAGGTAATGCCATTTTCTGATCATATTCATGTTGTCTCCTGATTCTTTCACCTTCGACTTTGTCTTTGAATTCATCTTCTTTCTCGAGGTCCATCTAGTAAAAATGATTCCTCTTTTAGTTAGGAGAGTGAGCAATTTTGATAGTCTGAACTCTAGGATGGTTCCTTGCTAATGTATACTTCACATAATCAATTTTAATGCACTTGTTCATTCAGAGTCACCACTCACTTTCCAAAAAAGAGAAAATTTTGTATTTTTTTTTTCCTAGCAGAGTCTTCTGAAAGGTACTCACTCTATTATGAAGGCTTTGGGTTCAATTTGACTTCCCCAGTAGGGTCACCAAACTGCCAGGTCTCAAAAATGTAGGTTTTAACCATCAAGGGTTGCCAAGCTCTCGTAATGCTTTTGGCTAATGTACAAGGCCAAATAGTGAATTTGAACCTTCTACTCTTCAGGCTCTACCAAACCTAGGTGGGTGCACCTATGCAAATGAGGAATATTTTAACAGAATGATCCTTACTAGACCAATGTATCCAAAGTGGCAATTTAACAAAGAAGAGATATGACCCTAATTTGGTATAAACTGTATATGCAATATCAAGGGATAATTCAATATGTTCATCAAACAAAGGTGGAATACTAAAAAAATACTTAATGAAATTTAATAAATAAAAAATGGGTGAGACCAGTGCCTTGTTGGGTAGAACGAAGTCCAATGAAGACATAAAAAATGTAACCCGTAATGGTAACAAATCAAATTGTTTCGCATATTGATATGGGTTTATAACTTGTATAGACATGCAAGAAAACAGTTGATAAACTCTACTTGAGATGAATTGACAACCCTCATTATAAGACTGTTCTTATTGATCCAATTAACAATTCTAAATTACTGTGATTGACTAGGAGAATTTAATATTTACTTAAAAGAAAAAATTAATCACATCACATGAATACAAAAAATGTGCATTGAAAAACAATATATACTTGATATATCAATTTAAATAAAAAAGAAGCATTAAAGTGGAGACAACCAAATAATTAAATAATTCTAACAAACAGTTGATACCAAAATTAGGCTGCAAAATTAGATATCTTCATTGACTTCTTCAAAATGCATCCAAGCATCATGGTCTCTATTGTGTAAAACATTCAGGAAAAATATGTCCCTCTCTAACCCTTGTTCATTATCTATCTCCTACTTTTATACATTTGAGAGAAAAAATTCTCGCGCCTTTCAGTCTTGGTCTCCTCATATTATCATGACAGGAAAAAAGCTTCAGACCAAAGGTCACATTGCTTTAGAATAAAACACAACTAAAAAATAACAATAATAATTTTCGCATTAGCAACAACTAATTTACCACGTTATCGCACACCTTCGTTCTCCTCTGTTGTGGTGGCACAGTGTGCTTTGTCATCTTTGCATCTTCTACCACTTTACCATGAGCTATATTTATGTTCCCAGTGGTACCGTAGTGGCATTTTATGTTATGCCTCTGTATACTACACTACTGTGGTCTACTATTTCCCTTCATGAGGTATCACAGTGGCTGCCTTGTTCTATCCTTTCTACCACTCTACCGCGAGCTATGTTTTAGCTCCAAGAGGTATGGTGGTGGTCGTTTGTTATCTTTTTTGCATACCGCTCTATCGTTGTTTGCTTGATGACTTTTCATGGTATGGCGGTGTCTTCCTAGCACTGATCATTCCATCGCTCTACCATGAATTGTTTTCTTCCCTCCAGTGATATCACGGTGCACCTATTGGCTCTGCTCTTCATACCACTCTATCGCAGGTAGAATGTTGACCCTCCGCGGTATGGAGGTATCCTTTATTACTGCTCATTCCACCTTACCGCTAAACCGTGAGCTACTTGATGACCTCTTGAGGTATAGTAGTAAGGGTATAACATTAATGCTCTCAACCGTGATAGCACAAGCCATCCTACAAGGGGCTGTGGTAAGGAAGTAAGAGGTGCAAGCTATGAAGGGTGGATGATATGGTAGCAGTATGGCGGTAAAAGTCACTTTTGACTTTGTAGATGGAAAAAGAATGATTTTCTATGAAAAAGGATAGCATAAGATTAGGTTCCACTGGATAAAAGCCCTTAGGATTTTTAGAAAATTATGGTTCTAATAGGGGGTGAATTAGTGTTCAAAAATCTTAACTTTATCAATTTGATATTCAAACCATTTCACCATTAAACCAAAGAAAGATGCAAACATAGAAAGTAATCATCCAAAACACCATAACACAAGGATTTCTATGTGGAAACCTTGTTAAGGGAAAAACCTTGGTGAAGGTTAATTCACAATTTGAGTACTCAAATAAAAGGTTTACAAAAGAGAATGCACTTGCATTCAGGCACACTACCTAGAGCTCACTTCTCAAAATAAAAGGTTCACTACCTTAATAAATTTCATATTAAAACCATCTAAAGGTTGAACTAAGATAGTAGCATCTATTCATGCGAGGTTACAGTTTTGGTGAAGCTCATAGATCAAATTCACAGTCCTTTATCTAACTCTATACTTCGCTCTCCTCTATTCTGCACTTTTTTGCTCTTCACATCACACATAGATAAATTTTCACTATTACTCTACTAAATTTCACATGACACACTGATATACTTAGCATTCCACAAATTCACTCTATTCGCTATATTCATTATACCGATCTCATATATATATATGCTATCAAGGATTTGATCATTCATATGTTGGCTTCATAAAACATTAAGTGCTTTTCAATTTTCAGCTATAACCACCTTTAATTATTTATGTGCATCCTCCAAAGTCAGTTAAGACATAGAGAGGACCCAAAAAAATATAATCGAGCAAGAAAAAATTTAATTAATTAATCCTTATACATCCATGATTACTATATTTGACAACTCGGCTTGCTCACACAAATAACCAAAAGATTTGTGTACCAGATCTCCTAGATCACATGCCAATAAATTCACATCAATATACTTCTTGAATAAGGTATTACAAACATCAAAAAACCTTCCTTTGAGATCCACAAACCAAAATAATATTTCGGTGAGGTAATTGGACCGACATTTATGCTTTTAATTGGATGTTCTACACTTCACTTTGTTTTGTCAAAAATATGTTGTAGACCAGATACATGACCTAGGTTCCCATCAATGAAAACACTTACAAGCCATATGCCAGCACTTCGTGAAAAATGACTAAGGTCATAATCAATATAAGTGCATTGCCAAACTTCATTGTTCTCTCTCCCCTTTGCTTCAAAAAAATGTTTTTCAAAACATAGCTCCCCCTAAGATTGATGAGACATTTTTCACTGCACTCTCTCCCAATTTGACATAAATGAAAAAGCAAGGAATCTACATGCCAAAAGTGACAAAACATGTGTTCAAAATCTCCAAAACTTCAAAACTAATTCAAAACTTTTGGAAAAAGTTAGAAAATTATCTTAATATTTTCCTTCATTTCTGAAAGGAACTTCTTCCAAGAATCTATTGTGATCCCAATTATAATAATAAAACTTTTATTCTTGGAGGTTTTGTTGACAGTCTCGGTGAAAGATTCTAGAATTGTAATTTCTTCCTCTAGTTTGTCACCTTGCCTTGGTATCTCCACCATTTCTTCAAGTCTGCATTCGGTTTCATCCTTCACCTTCCAAAAAGTGTCCACAAGTGTGTTCTTGGTGGATTGAACATTAGTGTGCTCAAACCATAGCTCTCAAATATTTTTCCTGATGGTGCAATCCTAATCCTGAACCATGACAAAGATCTTTCGAATCTCATTCAATTCTAACTCAAATTTCTCTAACTTCTCTTTATACTTTCCAACTACGTGGAGCCAATAGATGCAATAGTTGTAGATGTTGTTAGTTGAATTGATGTATTTTATCAGCTCATTCATTTTATTCTTCAATTTTGTAAGTGATAGCCTGAACTGCTCCTTCAAGCGTGAGATAACTTCACCTTCTTCTTTGTCTTTATCCTTAGATCTCATTGTTTCTTTACTGCATTTAATCATTTCTTCAGGTAGAATATTTTGCAAACTTTCCAGTTTGATCTTGTAGTGCTCAACATGAGCATTTAGTACATCTAGAATCATATCCTGATCATATGATGGTCTAATAGACCATAACTTGGCAATTTTTTGCATTCCACCTTCCTCTTGAATAAGCTATTGAAGCTTCTCTTTTTTCAGGTCATCTTCTTCCTCACTAGATTTTTCCAATTCTGATTCAACTAGTTCTTGTGGATCCTCAATTTCTTCATTAGAATATTCATCTAGAATATCTATAATTTCCTTTTCTTTTCCTTTTCCTTCAATTCTAGGAATCTTGCATTCTAGAGGGCTGCATTCAATGGTTTCCTTTTCTCTTTTCTACTTTTTCTCCTTGCCACCCAAAGAGGAATCGACTTCAACTGTTCTTCCTGGTATATAAATACCAATTGAACCACACTTTCCAAGCAAATTCTTTAGGAAATTTTCAAATTCTTGATCCCAATCATCCAAGCTCTTTAAATATGAATATATTTTCTTGCATACCGTTCATCTACTTTCCACACCATTTTGTCGATCTTTGGAAAACAATTCAAGAAATACATTACCAAACATATAATCAAGGTACCAAACCTGAAAGGGTAGCCTATCTCTTTTGTTAGCTGCACATTCTCCATCAATTAATCCTTTAATAGTCCACACAGGTTGAAGTGATTACATTCTATTATCATCTTGTGAGAAATTTAGACTGTGCTAGCCAAGGTCGCTCCTTCTCAGTTTATGAAAAAGACTTCGTACGAAATTTTGTGCGCAATATACTTTGTAACATGATTCTTGATGGTAGAAATGATTTGTGCCCTATCATCTCTAGTTATTCTGGTTAGGGTTTCAAATTATTTGTTCTAGATGGATTTCTTCCTTGGTATATCTCCAACTTTGCATAATCTAGTCAAATTCTTGATTACCTCCTTCAAAATAATGTAGGGCTTGTCCAGAGTCAAAGTGTCATCATGCAATCTGCTCAAGATGAATTTAACGAATTTTTCATTTTCAAAGTACGGAAACTCATTCCAAATATCCAAATTCTTGTGTTTGGCTTCATTCAATTGCTTCAATTCCTTAGGTAACAACAGATTCGTGGGTATGTGCAAGATCATCATGGAAAAAATAGGCCCTTAAGTGGAACAAAATTCAAAAACATCAGAGTTAGGCAACTTGATGTAAAAATTTGAATAAGTTATATATATTATTTAAAAAATATGTAAGAATAGAATCTGTATAAAATTTAATTTAGTTTCTAAACTACTAGGTTTATTTTATTTTATTTTAAATCTATTTTGTGAAAATTTGAAATTTCAATGCAGTAGTACTTACATTTCAGCAAAAAAAAAAAAGTAGGTGTCTGTCTGACCACCCTAACCACAATAAAATGATAATATTTTTTTTATAATATTTTATATATAAGTAGAGGACTCATGTCTCAATGTGATACATATTTTTTTGTAATTTTTTTGCATGTAAATAATTAATTATGATTTTTTTATTAATTTTTTTTAAATTATAAAAAACTTGTATGTCTGACCACCTTAACTTGGTCAAAACTTCATGAAATTCAATATTTTATTTTTAATCCTATATTATGCAAAGCATATAATGTGACACATGTTTTGGATTCAAAAAATGTGATACCATTTAAAAGTTATAGACGTTTTCCAATCAGCCTATCAATCAGGACTTTATTCGTAATTCAAATAGAAAATGAATAATAATTATTTATTAAACTCAAAGTAAAGCATAATTTATATTGGTGGAAAGTTGAGAATATCCTTTAAAAACCCTTTTTGTTTCATAAATTTTGGGTAAGATTAAAGTCGTCAGCCACATACCCATCATATTGTCGCTTTTTGGCCCATCATAATCCTACACATACCCTCCTCATGGACCTAATCTTTTCACGGTTGTATTCATCCAAAATGATTGACCCTTTTATTTTTTCCATTTTTCCTTTTGTACTTTATGATTATCGACCGCACACCAAATTATATGAAAATTCTAAAAAATAATTTAAATACTTGATTGATTTTGAGAATCGTCGATAAACTTCCTTCACTCCTTCAAAATTATTCTACTGAGTTCTCTTCTTCTTTTCTCCTTCGATGCAAACTGACAAATGAGACTTCCAACTTAACTTTTATAGCTCACACGCTTGTAATAAATACATTTTCCCTCAATATTTTGAATACCCTGTTTTCTTAGACAATGATAGAAAAATTCTTTTGAAGACCTATGATTTAAATTCTCTTGTGAAAGTTCTTCAAAACTTCTGCATAATATTGATACACCTTTTTTACCATCCTTTGCATTCTGGTACCAACTATGGAGAGGGGAGGAAATATTTTATCGAACAACTCCCCCTAGGCCAATGGCCTGAGATCAAATTCTGACAGAATTACCAGAAGTAGGTTCTGGTGCAGAGGCACTACCAGTATCAGATTCATTTTTCTTCACATATTTTTTATTCATTTGATCTCTCATTTCATCCACAATCTTTTTTTCTTTTTCTTTGTCATTTATCTGTGTATTTTGGTCTTTATATACCAGACCTCTTTTGTTCATATTTTTGTTTCTGCAGAATCTTGCAACGTGACCATATTTATTGCAATTGTAACCCACTATATTTCTTTGTCTAGACCAATCATTTCATTGATTTCTTATTGATCTACATTTATTAGAAACATGCCCAAATTTTTCACATGTATAACATTCAACATTCCTTCTATTGATAGAATAGTTTAGCACGTTTTTGCATTCAACTGATTTATGACCAAACTTTTTAAAATTGAAATGCTGACTAGTGAGTGATGGATTACTTGATTTAATCTTACTTTGGCATTGAATAGCCACATGACCAAACTTATTGCAAGAAAAATAGTATCCATTAAATTTTTGAACATTAGGTTGTCTTATCAGATACCTTCCACCTTTGTTCATTTGATTTCCTTTCCTAAAATTATTTTGTCCAAATCTAGAACTTTCTCCTTTCTAATATCCAAGGCCTCGCTTGTCTTTAACATTATTTTTTCCTGGATTCAACTCATCAAGCTTAACATAATTAATCTTGAAATTTTCTTTGTATTCATTTGCAGTAGTGAGTTCATTTATGATAATAATAAGTTATTTTCCAAGTTCTTCTTCATTATTTTTGGATTGTTGCAATTCACCTTCTAAATGAATAAATTCTCCATTTAATCTTCTGCATTCATTACCTCTTTCTTTTAGGGACTGGGCAAGACTTTCTTCATTCTTCTTCCTTTCTTCAATTTTGTTATTCAGCTTCATCACTATGGATTCCATTTAATGTTTTAGGGTAGAATTATCTTTGGCAAATTTTTTACATTATTTAGTTATTTCCTTCAAGGTTTGATTCAGGTGAACATCATCCATTTTTTTGCTTTCTTTTTTCTTAATCTGATCATAGAGATCCTTCCTCTTTTCTTTGGATTTAACAATTTGATCCTTCAATGACTGAATGAACTTCTCAGCATCCTTGAGATTTGATTTCAATTCCTAAAAATTTTCTTTAGACTAACCAAGGTCATCAAGTGCCACCAAAAGTTGTTGTTGAAGACTACTAGAGTCCATTACATTCCAAGATCCACCTCAAGCTTCTAAAATTTTTTAGAGGGATTAGAAGCTCTCACACTGATTGTTGGACTCAAGGGAACACTGAGTGGGGGGGGTGAATCAGTGTTCAACAAATCTTAGCTTTATTAATCTGATATTCAAATAATTTCATCATTAAAGAAAATAAATATGCAAACACAAAAATTAATCATCCACAACACCATAACACAAGTATTTTTGTGGAAACCCTATTAGGGGAAAAACCACAGTGGAGGTTAATCCATAATTTGAGTACTCAACAAAAGAGAATGCACTTACATTCAAGCACACTGCCTAGAGCTCACTGTTCAAAAAAAATGTTCACTTCCTTACAAAAGTTTAGATTAAAACCATCTGAAGGTTGAACTGAGATAGTAGCATCTATTCATTCTAGGTTACACTTTCAATGAATCTCATAGATCAAATTCTAAGTCCTCTGTCTGACTATGTACTTCACTCTACTCTTCTTTTCACTTTTCTTCTCTTCGCATCATAGATAAATTTGAACTATTCATTTTCTGAATTTTGCATCACACACTATTATACTTTGCATTCCACACATTCACTCTATTCGCTATATTCTCTATATCGATCTCATGAATATATATATCCACTATCAAGGATTTGATCATTCATATGTCAACTTCATAAAACATTAAGTGCTTTTCAACTATCAGCTAGAACCACATTTAATTATTTATGCACATCCTCCAAAGTTGGTTAAGACATAGAGAGAACCCAAGAAAACATAATCGAGCACAAAAAAATTTAATTAATTACCTCGTCTACATCTGTGATTACTATATTTGACAAGTTGGATTTCTCGCATAGATAACCAAAAAATGTGTGCATCGGATCTCCTAGATCACATACCAATGAATGCACATCAATATACTTCTCAAATAAGGTATTAAAAACATCAAAATACATTCCTCTAAGATCCAAAACTCAAAATAATATTTCAGTAAGGTAATTGAACTAACATTTATTCTTTTAACTGGATGCTCTATTCTTAACTCTATTTTTCCAAAACTATATTGTAGACTGGATGCATGACTTAGGTTTCCATAAATAACAACACTTACAAGCCATATTTCAATAGTTAAAAATTTTGTTACAATAAAACTAACATAGTCTTTATTTATCATACCGAAATCATACATCCAAACACAACTAAGGTACCACACAAATTCAAGGTTTTACAACAACATATGATTAAGTCTCATAATTTTTTTGCTAAGAAATTACAAGAGAACATGACCTAATGGCTAACCTATTCCTCAGAGGCTCATCTCTAATAGCCTTTCCTACATAACAAGCAAATTCTTTGTTGCTCGATATCTTGAGTTTACTCCAATAGATTCAAGGTGTATAAACATATATGTAGTTCTATTTTACATTTTTATCTAATTGTATGAGTGGGTATGCAACCCTCTCTAGGGTTTGACATCCCCAAATAGAACATCGGTTGCCACCCACATAGATGAAAATGATATGGAAACCTTAGAAAAATACACTCCAAGGGAATGTGATATTGAGTTGATTGAAAAGTATTTTCATATTTACTTGTAAATTCTAAGTTGTTAAAAAAAATACTCCATTCCTATTCCAATAAATTTCCCTAGGATTGCATTAAAAAAATAATTCAATTACAACCCAAAAGAATAAAATATAAGAGGATTAATATTCCATTATGTTGTTGTACTGGTATAAAATTTATATTAAGTTTCAAACCCATTACTTAGTACTGGAAAACAATAACAGAAAAGAATTTTAAGTTCCTTTCCTTAGAAAATTTTCAAAAACAAAATTTGGTAACATTTAATACTTCCCTTTCCCTTGCTAGAAAATGGAAGTCATAAAAATAAAGCCACAAATATTCACAGTAACAAACCCACACAAAAGAATACTCTTTTCTTAATAGAAACTTATCTAAAATTCAAACAATATAGCCTTTTCAACAACACCTTATCAAAAATTGAAACAATATAGCCTTTTCAACAACACCTTATAAAAAATGAAACAATATAGCCTAAGCTAGAGAAAAATAATCAACAATGCCTAATGGAATCAAACATAAACTATACAACATTAACTATTTTATTCCGTTGCAACCATAACCACCAAACGAAAGCCATAATTCAAACAATATTGCTTTCAACAGTGACCCAGATAGAGAAACCCACAAAACCCATGCAAAATGATAGCCACAAAACGCCAAACATAATCAAAATAATATTATTTTTAACAAACAATATAGTCTTTTCTCAACAATGCCTTATCAAAAATTAAAACAATATATAGCCTTTTCAACAACACCCTATCAAAAATGAGACAATATAGCCCAAGCTAGAGAACAACAATCGACAAAAATTGCATAACATTAACAAAAAGAAATTGTTCCAAACACACCCACAAAAGTTCACAGTAACAAACCAATGAAAATATATACTCTTTTTTCAACAAAACCTTACCAAAAATTGAAACAATATAGCGTTTTCAACAACACCTTATCAAAAATACACATTAACAAACCCATGCAAAAATATACTCTTTTCTCAATAGAACCTTATTGAAAATTGAAAGAATATAGCCTTTTCAACAACACCTTATTGAAAATGAAACAATACAGCCTAAGCTAGAGAAAAATAATCAACAATCCCTAATGTAATCAAACATATAGTGTATAACATTAACTATTTTATTTTGTTCCAACCATAACCACAAAACGAAAGCCATAAATCAAATAATGTTGGTTTCAACAGTGACCCAGATGGAGAAACCCACAAAATCATAGCCACACAACCCATGCAAAATGATAGCCAAAAAATGCCAACCATAAATGAAACAATATTCCTTTTAAAAAAAATATAGTCTTTTCTCAACAGCGCCTTATCGAAAATGAGACAATATAACCCAAGCTAGACAACAACAATCAACAAAAACTGCATAATGTCAACAATTTTATTTAATTGCCAACACAACCACAAAATGGAAGCCATTAAGAGAAACCCACAGAAAGTTCACAGTAACAAACCCATGTAAAAACACTCTTTTCTCAAAAAGTTAAATAATATAGCCTTTTCAACAACACCTTTTCAAAAATGAAACAATATAGCCTAATCCAGAGAACAATAATCAAAAATTCCAAATGGAACCAAACATAAACTATATAAATTTAACTATTTTATTTCGTTGCAACCATAACCACAAAACAAAAGCCATAAATCAAACAATATTGGTTTGAACACTGACGTGGATGGAGAAACCCACAAAACACAAAAATTCACAATTACAAACCCATAAAAAACTGTAGCCACAAAATGCAAACCATAAACCAAACAATATTCAGTTTTCAAACAATATAGTATTGTCTCAACAACACCTTATCAAAATTCAAAACAATCAACAATACCTTATCAAAAATTGAAATAATATAGCCTTCTCAACAATAGCCTTTCGAAAATGAAATAATATAGCCTAAGCCAAAGAAAAATAATCAACAATGCCCAATAGAACCAAACATAATATGTATAAAATTAGCTATTTTATTCTTTGGTAACCATAACCACAAATGAAAGCCATAAATCAAACAATATTGGTTTGAACACCGACTAGATGGAGAAACCCACAAAACACAAAAATTCATAGTTACAAACCCATGCAAAACCATAGCCACAAAATGTAAACCATAAACCAAACAATATTCATTTTTACAAAAAATATAGTCTTTTCTCGACAGCACCTTATTAAAATTCAAAACAATCAACAATACCTTATTGGAAATCAAACAATATACCCTGCCACAAACTATGAACCAAAAATGAAACAATATTGCAAAGATTTTTTTGATAGGCACCTCTTCCTTCTTGCTTCAAATACACCTATTCCGGCTAGCTTCAAACACACCTCTTCCCGCTAGCTTTCTCTACGCTGCCTTGTTTCTCGAACCCTGTGAAAAGCTGCAGAACGTTAAAATTTTTATTTCATTGCAAAAATAGCCAGACAATGGAAGCCATAAAGAGAAACCCCAAAAAAACCACATTAACAAACCCATGCAAAACCACATACACAAAATGGGAACCATAAATGGGTGTTTTCTCAACAAAAGCTTATCAAAATTTGAAACAATCAATAGTACCTTATCGAAAATCAAACAATATAGCTTGCGACAAACCGCAAACCACAAATGAAACACTATCGCAAAGGGTTTTTTCAATATCCACCTCTTCTTGCTAGATTTCCTACAAAAAATGGGCACCCGCATATAATAACCTTCGCTCACCTTCACAAAAGTTGGAGAATGCTTGATCAAAATTGCACCCTCACAAAAGCTTACCCTCATCACTCACGACTCTAATAGCAGGTAGAGCAAGAGAACGAGACCCAATGATGCCTTGTCAAAAATTACATAGACATTTGTTGTGTTTCCCGAGGTTTTAAATGGAGGGTGTTATTACAACCATCAGTAGTACATCGAAAGAATACAATAATTATACCATGCAAAACACAAAAAATAGGCTCCAACCATCTTCATAGAAATTCCATAATAGATAATTGCACTTTCATGTTCACATAAGCTTTCCCTCCCCACTCACACCTCTGATAGAAGGTAAAGCCACAAAACCACACCCAACAATGTCATTGAAACTTGCATATACATTCGCTATGTTTTTTTATGATTTAAATGGTAGGTGTTACTTGCAACCATTACCACTACACGATAACCATACAACAATCAAAATATGACAGTGACAAACCCATTGAAAACCTTCATCAAAAAAATCAAACCATAAATGAAATAGTATTGGTCTCAACAGTGACCCAAATGAAAAAACTAACAGAAACACAATAATTCATAGTAACAATCCAACAAAAAAAAAAAACAATATTGCCTTCCAACCATCGTGGCTACAGTGATTCAATAAATGAAACACTGTACCCTAATCTAGAGAACTACAATGAACAATGACCAATGGAAAATAACATAAATTATTTTTAAAACTATGTTTCTTTCAACAGTGGCCGAGATGGATAAACCCACAAAACACAACAATTCACAATAGCAATCCAACCCAAAAAAAAACAATATTGTTGTCCAACCATTGTGGCTGCACAAAGACCAAAAATGAAATAATATACCTTAAGCTAGAGAACAAAAATGAACAGTGGCCAATATAAAATAACATGAATTGTTTTCCAAATACTCTAGAAAGGGTTTATCCAATACGCACGTCCACTTGCACCTCTACCCACTTACTTCAAATGCACCTCTGCTCGCTTTCCAAAACCAATACAACAATCTTGGTAATGGTACTATCGATTAGAGTGATGGAAAATGTATGGCCCCTATGCATAGATATGTATGTAAATCATAGCAGATGCAAATAGCTTTGATTTCATAGGACATTGGTGATTGTTGTTCTCTAGGTTAGAGTGTAATGTTTTATTTTTGATAAGACGTTTTGAATAGGCTATACTATTTGATTTTCACTCTTGCATTGTTAGTCAGCTATGAAATAATATAACCAGAGATGAAGTAATGAAATAGTTTATACTATTTTCCTAACTTCAAAAATCTTTTCAAGACATTGTATGTGGCAAGCAATGTTTAGGGGGACGATTTTATATGACTGTTGTCTACATATTATTTTGAATACATACATATCTACACATAGTAAAATAACAATGAAACACAACAAAATAAAGAGATGCTTTAGTATTTTTGTATGGCTTGTGTCTACTGGAAATGCTTGCAAAGTAATAAAATAGTTCACGATCTTCTCAATATGAAATTGTTAGCTACCTTTGTGTGGAATGTAGTGACAGTCTGCACTATTTTGCATAGGGCATTGGTGATTGTTGAGTCATGGCTTTAGCAATACAAGTGGAAAATGAATATAGGCACATACACAACCACATATACATATAGAAATTCAAAATAGTGAATAGAATTGTGGAGATATAAGAGTGTGTGTCAATTTAGACAGACAAGAAGCAAATAACTATATTAATATTGAAAACTAGGCATATCTATATATAGATAGATGCATATCCTGAAAGATACATGTAGAAAATGCATGTACACTCATACACACTTGTTAGGTCTCAAAAACGTTGGTTTGAAACCACAAGATGTTGTCAAGCTCTTGATACATTTTTAGCTAAAATACAAGGCCCAATGATGGATTTGAACCTTCTTCTCTTCAGGTTCTGTAAAACCTAGGTGGGTGTACCTATATGAATGATGCAGATTTTAACTATGCTTCCTACTTGATCAATATATCCACAATGGAAATTTGACAATGGAGAGATGTGATCCTAATTTGGTATAAATTGTATAAGCAATATCAAGGAAAAATATAATATGTTCAGTTAATGAATGTAAGGTTTTGAAACAAATTTGATAAAACTAAATGATGAAATGGGGAAGATCAGTGCCTTGTTAGGTAATTGGAGTCAAGTGAAGATCTAGAATGAATGGCTAGTATTGGAAATGATTCAAACTGTTTGGCACACTATGTTGGTTTACAACTTGTGTAAATGTTCAGGAAAGTAGCTGACAAACTCTACTTGAGATAGGATGTCAATCCTAACTATATGATTCTTCTTACTAATCCAAATGATATTTCTAGATTACTGTGATTGATCAAAAGGAATTTAATTCTTTCTTGAAGAAACCGAATAATCACATCACACAAATACATCAAATGTGCATAGGTAAATTGAATATATACTTTATAAATCAACTTAAATAACAAAAAAATATTAAGTTGGAGACAACCAGATAATTGAATAATTTTAACAAACAATTGATACCAGTATTGAGCCACAAAATCAGATATCTTTCATTGATTTCCTCGAATATATGCTTGCAACATAGTCTTCATTGTATAAGTAATATGATTTTTTTTTGAAAGTATCTTTTGTATATATCCTACCCTAACTACCTAGTTCTTCCTCCCCCTATCCTTTACATGATTTTACTATACATATATGGGTATGTGTAGGATCATCATGGAAAAAATAGGCCCTTAAGTGGCAGTAAAATTCAGAAAATCTGAGTTAGGCAACTTGACATAAAAATTTGAATAAGTTATCTATATTATTTGAAATATATGTAAGAATAGAATCTATAGAAAATTGAATGTAGTTTCTAAACTACTAGGTTTATTGAAAAAAATAATAAATCTATTTGGTGAAAATTTGAAATTTCAATGCACTAGTACTTAAATTTCAGGGAAAAAATAAGAAGAAGGTGTCTGTCTAACCACCCTAACCACAATAAAATGATAATATTTTTTTATAATATTTTATATATAATTAGGGGACTCATGTCGTGATGTGATGCATATTTTTTTGTAAATTTTTTCCAAGTAAATAATTAATTATGATTTTTTTATTACAAATTTTTAAAAATATAAAAACTCATATGTCTAACCACCTTAACTTGATCAAAACTTCATGAAATTCAATTTATTTATTTTAATCCTATAGTATGTGAAGCATATAATGTGATGCATGTTTTTGATTCAAAAAATGTGATACCATTTGAAAGCTACGGATTTTTTCAATCAACCTATCACTAAGGACTTTAGTCGTAATTCAAATAGAAAATGAATAATAATTATGTATTAAATTCAAAGTAAAGCATAATTTATATTGGTGGAAAGATGAGAATCTCCTTTAAAACCCCTTTTCATTTCATCAATTTTGGGTAAAAAAAAGTCATTAGCCACATGGGCCATCATATCACTTAGATATCGCCACTTTTTCACCCATCATGATCCTGCACATACCCATATACAATACACATTTTAGTGTTATGACCCTTTATTTTTTCTGGTGCAACCTTTCAACATTCTTTGGTGAAGATAAAATATTTAATTAATTGCCTTTTTGGAAAATTAAATATTTTAACCATGATCTTCATTTTGTTTTGTTCACATGCTCATGTTTTACTACCTCCTAACATCATATTTATCTTAGCACTTTTCCTTCTCTTTAATATTTCATTTCTCCCTATTATTTTGAAGCTTCTTTCGTCCTTACCGCAACCACCACATGCAAACTCGAGACCCCCTATAGAACCATAGTGTGTTTTGTTTCTCCTTTATCAGCTTACCGCTCTACTGCACATCACCTCTAAATCTCTAGTGATATTGTGGTGTCTTCATGGCCTTCCTTTTCTTTCATTACTGATTTACCGTGGTTTAACATTCTTTTTCATGTGGTATGGTAGTATTCGCCCTTATTAACACTTTTACTGCTCTACCGCGGGCTATGCTCTAACCTTTCATGCTATAGCGGTATCTCCTAGATACAAATATTCAATAAACTGCTCTACCGTGGGCTGAGTTTTTACCCTCAAAGGTATAGCGTTGAAGTATGGATACTATTGGCTCTTCTTACCACCTTACTATGAGCCACTTGGTGATGGACCATGGTGCTATGGTAGGGAACGAGTATTGTAAGGGTTGTTCAAATATGGCAGCGATTACATGGTAAAGGGTGTATAGTAGTGGCTCCTTTTACCGTCATACTATGGGTTGCTAGGTAACGTGTAATGCCCCGCCACGGGACCCTCAAGGAAGTTGCAACTCAACGCAAAAGCGTACAATTTTTTTTTTTAAAGTGCATTAATATCAAAGGAGATGCACAACACTTTGCAACAACCTCTAAGGTAACGTGACAAGATTACATCGCTTAACAAAAATACACACTACTTGAACACAAAGCATTTATTAAAATATTAACCATACATTTAATTTCACATACTTACAAGCATTAAAGATACTAACACTAAGAATATGATATAACAAGCTCCATATTACATTAACTTAAAATTAGATTACAATACTCATTCTTGGAATGAGGTAGATCAAACCTAACTATTACAATTACAAAAAGCCTCCTCAAATACAAATGAGGGGAATAATAATAACAAGAGCTATATTGAAGTAGAGAGAAAGCTTAAACTAAATAACGAAACCACTGTGAACTCTCCATTGGAAAACTTCGCAATACAATCTACAAATCAAAAGGGGACCCAACGATATAGGGTGCACGTTCCTCCCAACCAAGTGGTACCCAAAGGCCCACCCCCCGTGCTAGGAGACAGTAACATGGATAGAAGGACAATCCCTACAACCTCTAGTCACAGGCTGACTCAACTCTAAACAAAACTACCACAAGTACAACACTAACTCAAGATTACATTGAAATCAGAGTTTAACAGTATGACACTCCAGTAACATATACATACAACTAACCTAGGAGAAATGTAACTCAAGTTACATGAGTTACCCATCAGATCTTTCCAGATCTCGGCCCCCATTGAGCTTCAACCTCCTACGGTTATCATGTGACTCATCACCACTCCAAACTAAGGAGGTAAAAAATATCCAACAATACATTCAAAGAAGAACAACCCATTCCCCGTTCGTTGAAACTGAGTGACTCATAGAAATCGACAAACCTTACTACCGTAGAGAACTACACAAGACAAAACCATGAGATGATACCTCACAAAGTTAACATTCCCCACTAGGAAGACTTGCAACAACTCAACTAATACCTATTTTCAATTACCCCTAAATACCATAGAAGATAACTCAAACACAACATAAGGGCATAATAGTTTAATGTTTACAACAATCTAATTTATCACAGTCTTGCATACAGTCAATGAAATATCTTATAGCAATTCACATTGCTCAATTATCCCAATTTAACTAATTAATTAAAAAGGTACTTTCAAACAAAGATAGACATCAAACTAACCATTTCCCTTATTTCTTAATTTTAAAATAATAAAATCTTTGTTTCTACTAACATAATGTATATATTTTAAAATACCTATTCCCGCAAACACACTTAATTAAATATTCATTTCCTCTAATTGAAACTAGAAGAGTCACATAAGCAATCAACACGATAATTAAATCTAAGATTTGGATTTACTAAATCCTTTCACTTTCAGTGATAAGAAGGCATAATAAAACTTGTTAATCAATTTTCTCTAATTTAATAAGAACCCTTATATAAAGATGAAGAAGAAAATTCAACCAATTAACTAACCAACACTTCAAATATTTCAATTTAACTTTAAACAACTATAAGATCATCATTTCATTTATTATTCCAATTCTCTCAATTTTAATACTAATATAATATCTATTTCCTCAAATGGTTTACAATATTTAAATAAATTATAATTTTCTCTTTTCAAAACATATTATTATAATTTCACTTCATTCATGCAATTACATGCAACTAATCTAATGCCTATTTAAATGAAAACAATATCTTTATTACAAGAATTCTTAATTTTGGAATTAACTTCAACTGGAACTCGAGAATGCATCTATTAAACAGATTTAACCAATCTAATTCTCTAATCTTCAGTTCCAAAAAAATGTTTATAACTAATGTATATGTATTTTCCCTTAATCGAATAAATATGCATGCAATCTTTTTTTTTTAAATTATGTTAAGAGAAAATATACATATAATTATATATACATATGTTTATAATATATATATATATATATATATATATATATATTATTGATATTCTATAAACCAAATATATTAACCTATATATATAATCTATTTACATATTATATATATATATATATACAAATATATACAAAATGTGTGTATATATATATATACATATATTATATATAAATTGAAATTTAGCAATCTCGAAGTTCGCATAAACCAAAGAGGATGGACAAATTTCGTGTGAACATTCGCCAAGGTACGTCGGATTGTACATACAGTATAGCCGGCCACAATAAAGGTTGGGAGGCAGCACTCCCTATGGGGCAGCGCGGCCCCCCTTGTGGTGGGTGCACTGCCTCATAGGCAGCGCAGCACCCCACACTATAACAAGTGGGCGGTGGGGAAAATAACCCCCCTACCACCACTACAATTTTTTATTATTATTATTATTATTTTTTATTTTTTTTAAATTTTTTTATTTTTTGGTTTTTTTTTTCATAACAGAATACAACACGATTTTCAGAAACGCTTCACTATATGGCGATCAAATAAAATTTTAAATTAAAAATTTCACAATAAATAAATATATATTATATATATATATATTTATTGAATTTCAACAATAAATCACAGGCAAGTATTAATTGGGCAACCAATTTTTCTTGAGGGATTTTTTTTTTACAATAACAATAACCATTTTTCCAAACCTATGAAAGGGTTTCTATTTCAATATTTTAAAAGAGAAGTTGAAAAGATTTCCTTACAATAAAATTTAACAAAATTTCTACAGGGAGATTTAAACAAACTCTAGAAGATTATAAAAATCTCTTTCCTCTAAATTTACACAGAGGCACAATTCAACAATAAAGAAGCCTTACAAATTTTGAAAACAAATTTATAAATTCTACAATCCAAAACACATAAAACTTCTTGCACATGTAATCTTTCAATCTCAATTACGATTTTAAGCAAGCCTTCTACAAAATTAACTTTTGTATAGACAATCTTTCTCAAACAATTAAATAAATAAAATAAAACTTGAAGGCACTTGTTTTCCTAAAGTTTGAATAAAAGAAAGTTGAAGCAGAGCCTCCCCTTCAGAGATCTGTTTCTAAAGCTTCTCCAAAATCACTACTTCCAGGAAGATGTATAAATACAAAAATCCCCAAAAATTCTTAAAAATCCCCTTTGTTTTCTTTCAATTTTCAGCCAAAAACCTCTTTCAAAAATAATATCTTTTCCTCTCCAAAAATCTCCTATGAAGAAACTTCTCTCTTCTCTTTCCAATTAAATTCCTCCCAAAAATAATATCTCAACCAAGAGTAAATAATCAATTCTACTCACACATGTCACATTCAAAATATCTTTTCAACAATCAAATCTTTTCTCAAAGCCTTTTGCATGTTGCAATAATTTCTAATTATAATTTAATTCCAAATTGAAATTAATTAACACTAATTGAAATTTACAATTTACAATTAAATTAATTTCCCATTTTTTCTTTTAATTTTCTCAACAACATATTTAATTAGTTAATTTTAATTATTTAATAAATAAATTCAACCCATTGGATTAAATTTAATTAATTAAATAAATCAAATTTAATTACTTAACTTAAATAAAAACTTCTATCACAATGTATAATTTTAGTTTAAATAAATATCAACACTATTTAAAGCAATAACTCTAAGCATTTATCTCCATAAACAAGAGCCCTTACGAATTAAATAATATTAAAACAAGCACCAAAGACACAACAGACTCAACTGATGACACACTATGGCTAGGGTGTAGAATTGACACAGGTAACCTAGCTACTATCTCCCAATCATCATACTGTTGGGTTGACACGCTCAATCCTGTGAAGGCAAGTGGAGTCGATGTCATGTACCTGCAAACCTGTATCCAAGGCATCAATAGCACATGCATATAAAATCATTATAAAATACACCATGAAAAAGAAATCACAGAATCGTAGGGCGCTCGCAAGTGAGTGATGCAATCATGTCCCCTTCACCAATACAGTATCACCAAACTGACACTTCCATCATTAATAAAAATCATAAGCAATATTCATGTCATAATAAACCAACATTATTTTAACCAAAGCATGTTAAGTATAACATCAATGAAATTACATCTCATAACACACATAGTTTGTATTGCTCAATAAGAAATGATAAAATAACAAATCATCTTAATCTAACATAAGAGCAAAACAGAGGGGTGTTACATAACAAGTTGTGGGAATGAGGTAAGAGGTGAGGGTCATACAAGGTATTTATTAAGGTAGTGGTATGGTGGTTAAAGGTAATTTTGGCCTTATGGAGGAAAGCGGGGTGGTTTTTATGAAAATGATGGGATAAATTTGGATTTCAATTGATAAAACCTTTAGAATTTTTGTGAAAATTGTGGTTCTAACAGCAGCTCCAGTTGGGGATGAGTGATTTCTTGATCAATGCAAGAATCCAAAATATATTTGGGAGCAGACCAAAAACCTCAAAGGACATGAAAATGAAGGGGGCTAAAAATAGATGAAAAGGAGATGATCCTATACTAGTGTGTCTGGAAAAAAAAAAAATTAAGAGGATTTTTTGAGGACTATCCATGCACCAACAATCCTTAATCCTCTTGTACCCCTTAACAGAAGAAGGTTTTTAGAAACTGCCCATGCATTGTCACTTCTTGCTCCTCTCCAAACTTCATTTGTAAATAATATGAGTCCTCACCTCCTTTTTTGGTGGCAGTGAAAGGCCCTAGCCATGAAGCTTCAAAATTTCCATGCTTTCCTTTTTCCTAACATCTGGCATTCCACATCAGCACCAAGTCATTCTCATCAAATTTTCTATGTTTCGCCTTTCTATCAAAGAGATATTTCACATGTGATTGAAACTTCTTAGTTTTTTTTTGGGCTACTCTCCTCATTTCATCAAGTTCTACAGGTTGCTCCATTCTTTCCTCCATAAAATAATTGAAGTCAATTTCCTAAGCCTCGTGTTGATCTATGCATTGCAAAAACTTTGGAAGGTCAGTATCATTATTGACAACCTGCCAACTATATATTTTTTTAGGGATAGTAGGTCTTGTCTTAAATTCCACTTGGGATACTCTGGACAGGGTGATATCATCTCTTCTAAGGGCTACATTTGCTAAAAAATCTGCTATCATATTTTTTGATCTGTCTATCCAACCAATTGAGAAGGCATCAAATAACTGAATTGTATCCCACACAACATATCTATAGTGCTTCAATCTCTTGTTCTTTGTAGCATACCTTGACCTGGTTTGTGACACAATCAACTCAAAGTCTCCAAGGATAGTTAATAGTTTGATCTTGTGTTTGATAGCCATATTTAAACCAATCAACAAGGCCTCATATTCTGCCACGTTCGTACATTTGAAATTTAGCAAAAAGGAATATTTGAATGTAATACCTTCAGGTGATATAAATACCACTCCAACCCCATTCCCCTCTTCGCTACATGCTCCATAAAAATACATTTTCCACACACCTTTTTGATCTTTAAATATATGTTTATCAATTGGATCATTATTAACCAATTTAGGCTGAGAAGGTTCTACTTCAAAGCTCTCTAGATGAACATCGTGAAAAAAAATGATTTTCTCTTGAGGAACATAATCCACAATCTGACTCACCCTTGGTTCTCTATACAATTTGACCTACTTAACATTGATTGGTATTGTGGCATATGATAAGTCAAAATGTACATTCCCTGGACAATTGTTGTAGTCCATTGTCTTGATAAGAGCATTCCAAACTAAGGACGTGTGTCAATCATAGTTATGTCAATATTATAGGTTGCTTGTGGATATGCAGCCAATTTCACCTCTACATCTTTAAAAATTCATATCACAGGGACAGTCGTTCCATCCATTGCATAACACTTACCATCATTGGTATCCAGCCACATTCCAAGTTGCTTCATGACTCCAACCAACATGAGTTTAATTGTGGCACCACCATCTATCATACAATTTATTACCAATTTTTTATTTACTAGAAATGTAGTGAAAAGTGGATCAACTTGTGGGGGATTTACTAGTGCATCATTTAAACAAACTTTAGGGACTTTTATTTCCTCCAACTTGTGATTGATCCTAGTATTTCTCTTATTTTTAAGGTTTGCATTTTGATCATTTCCTTTACATATTAATTGAATAGTACCTTCCCTATATTCTTTAATCTTTATCATTTTAAGTAATGGGACAAACATCTTCACTTGGGCCAAAGCTTGCATGAATTAAAAAGACACACCTTCCATTCTGATCATTTTCTTTTGCTCCACTGATTCTCCTTTGTTTTCCTCTTTCTCCCTCTCGTTTGCTTGATATGACCTTTTAGGAAATTCCTTGTTCTCCTCCTTATGGACATGCTTTTGTTCTTTCCTATTAGGTTGCTAATTATCTACCCCTTTTGATGACACCTGGGGCACTTTCTTATCTTTTATAAATTTTCCTCTTCGGACACCTTCTTCCTCATTTGTTGTTTTGTTTCTCAACCAATATTTTCTTTTGGCCTACTCCATTGCTGAAATGGTCAACCTTTTAATTTCTTCTTCGATCAGTCTCCCTATACTACATTTTTTTGTCTGATATGATGTGATAGGAGGAAATTGTTCATCGTCACTTTCTTCATGATCAGAGAATACTTGTTCAGCCATATGTACATTGTACCTTTGGTTATCAACATCATATTCATAACCTCCTTCTTTTGAAGATGAATATCCCTGCTCAATGGGGTAAAGAGTGTGGGAGGTTAAATAGATCTTATGATCTTCCTCAATGTAACCTTCTGGTGTTTCTTCTTCTAGTATTTCCTGAGCCGAAATACAATGATCAGGAGAGTGTGGCGTGTAATAAACTAGGCACAAAAGACTGTTATTTACCATATATGCCCCTCTTTTCTTCAAAGGATCAAGCATCTCCTTATTCTTAGGCCTATCCACCATGGGTTTTCCATCCTTGTAGTTTGTATTATACAGTAGATCATGTAACCTTGGCCTTTCATTTCTATATGTATTTTCTTGCCTATTTGGAGGATTATATTGGGGAATCCTAGGATTATCCCTCTTACCAATCATTCCTGCAACCTTTCTATTATTTTCAATAGTCAGTGCTATCTTCTGTGCTTCATCTAAATCCATAAGAGACCTATTTCTAAGTGTGTACCCTGTCTTCGGATCAAAATATTTTAGATAAATACTTAATGCAGCAATATCAACTAATTTGGATCCAGCTGGTATCTTGTTATGTAATTTAGAGAACCTCTGGTTGAAATCATATGTTGCCTCATTTTGATGTTTCTAGATAGTTACCAATTCATGCAAGGAAAAATCAAGTGCACATTGATTCCCATATTGCTCAAGGAACCATTCATAAAACTCTTTAATGGAAGCCATTGAGGTTGTTCGTAAACTGTTAAACTAGTCTCTAGCATCTTCAACTAATGACATTATAAACAGTCTCATTTTCACATCCTCATATTGCATGTCCAAATATTGTATGAATGCATTAAAAATCCTTAGATGTTCCTCAGCTGTGACTACACCTCTTCCTATTAATTTTGGGACAAGGCTTCTCCAACTGTTATCCATGGGGTAAGGATATATTTGGAATCCTACAAAGTCAAATTGTCTAATCATAGCCGTGTAATTCTAGGGAGGTGGGTTTTGAGGGTGTTGATATTTGTATAATGGATTGGTGTATTGTGTGTGAGGTTGTGGCACATATTGCTGACCATGTGGGGGCACATATTGTCGATGAGGGAGTGGTTGGGCATTCAAGTGTTGTGATGGATTTTTAGGTGGAGCATTTGAGGAGTTATACTAATTTCCAAACTGTTTTTGTGGTGTTTTTGGTGGATTGGAGGGCTTTGCATTATTTCCCCCTTATTTATGAGGAGGTATATATAATTTAGGGAGCTTATCAATCTGAGCCTTATATTAGGCCTTTAGCAGTTTCATATTTTTGTGTTCTTTTATTGATTGGACCCTTCTCTCATATTTTGCTTTCTCTCTTTCCATCTCTTGTCTTTCATGTTCCAATTGTACATCTATTTCTCCTTGAGTTTGAAACCCATAATTTTCTAGGTCTACATCATCACTATGCTCATCTTGATTCCCTTTTATTCCATGATCCTACTCATGTTACCTCCTAATTATTTCAACCTCACATTTAGCGCTAAACTCTAATTCCTTTTCAGCATCTATTTGGTAGAAAAGATTCCTCTTTTCCTCAGGAGTGTGAGGTTCTCCAGATGAACTATTCTCATTTTTCAATGTGTCATAGTGATTATATGTCTCCAAGTGTGGCTTGGATTTTTTATCCTGATTAATTAAAAAAAAATCACTAGACACCTTCTTGCCCTTATCATTCTTGTGCCCATTTACTTTTGTCATTATTAGGATCCTCCTTATACAAGGATCTTCTGCCATGCATCTTGTGAGCAATTTTGATAGTCTGAACTCTAGGATGGTTCTTTGCTGATGTATACTTCACTTTATTATTTTTAATGCATTTGTTCATTCAAAGTCGCCACTCACTTTCCAAAAACTTGAGAAAATTTTGTAATTCCTTGTTCCCAATGGAGTCTTCTGCATGGTATTGACTCTATGATGAAGGCTTGGGGTTAGTTTGGTCCACAACATAGTTGTCAAACTGTTAGGTCTCATAAAAAGTGGTTTGAAACCACAAGAGGTTTCCAAGCTCTCGATACATTTTTGGCTAATGCACAAGGCCCAATGATGAATTTGAACCTTCTTCTCTTCAGGTTTTGCCAGACCTAGGCGGGTGTACCTATATGAAAGATGTAGATTTGAACTATGTTTCCTACTTGATCAATCTATCGATAATGGCAATTTGACAATGGAGAGATGTGATCTTAATTTGGTATAAATTGTATAAGAAATATCAAGGTAAAATTTAATATTTTAAGTTAATGGATGTAAGGTTTTGAAACAAATTTGATAAAACTAAATGATGAAATGGGGAAGACCTATGCCTTGTTTGGTAATTGGAGTGAAGTGAAGATCTAGAATGATGGATGGTATTGGCAATGCTTCAAATTGTTTGGCAT
Source organism: Sequoiadendron giganteum (assembly GCA_007115665.2). Classification (NCBI taxonomy): domain Eukaryota; kingdom Viridiplantae; phylum Streptophyta; class Pinopsida; order Cupressales; family Cupressaceae; genus Sequoiadendron; species Sequoiadendron giganteum. The sequence continues at coordinate 462,094,589 of CM021100.1, read as the reverse complement.
ACTATGTTGGTTTATAACTTGTATAAACGTGCAAAAAAGTAACTGACAAACTCTACTTGAGATAGGACGTCAATCCTAACTATATGATTCTTCTCGGTAATCCAAATGATATTTCCAGATTACTGTGATTGATCAAAAGTAATTTAATTCTTTCTTGAAGAAAATGAATAATCACATCAAAAAAATACAACAAATGTGCATAGATAAATTGAATATATACTTGATATATAAACTTAAATAACGAGAAAAAAATAAGTTGGAGACAATCAGATAATTGAATAATTTTAACAAACAATTGATGCCAGTATTGAGCCCAAAAATCAGAGATATTTCATTGATTTGATCAAATATATGCTTGCAACATAGTCTTCACTATATAACTTATATGATAAACATTTTGAAAGTATCTTTTGTATACATCCTACCCTAACTACCTAATTATTCCCTCCTCGTCCTTTACATGATTTTACTGTACATATATACAACACACATTTTAGGGTTATGACCCTTCATTTTTTCTGGTGCAATCTTTCAACATTCATTGGCAAAGATAAAATATTTAATTAATTACCTTTTGGAAAACTAAATATTTTAACCATAATATTCATTTTGTTTTGTTCACCTACTCATGTTTTACTCCCTTCTCACATCATATTTATCTAAGAACTTTTCCCGCTCTTTAATATTTCATTTCTCCATATTACTGTGAAGCTTCTTTCATCCTTACCACAACCACCGCGTGCAAACTTGAGACCCCCTACGGTACCACACTGTGTTTTATTTCTCCTTTATCATCTTACCGCTCTATCGCACATCACCTCTTTCTCTCTAGCGATAATGTCGTGTCTTCATGGCGTTCCTTTTCTTTCATTACCCCTTTACCATGGTCTAACATTCTTTTTCATGCGGTATGGCAGTATCTACCCTTATTGCCACTTTTACCACTCTACCATGGGCTATGCTCTAACCTTCCACTATATAGTGGTATCTCCTTGATATAGATATTCAATACACCGCTCTACCACGTACGGTCACTCTATCACTAGCTAAGTCTTGACCCTCTAAGGTATAGCGCTGAAGTATGGATACTAGTGGCTCTTCTTACCGCCTTACCATGAGCCACTTGATGATGGACCATGGTGCGATGGTAAGGCAAGAGTATTGTAAGGGTTGTTCAAATATGGCATTGGTTACATGGTAAAGGGTGTATAGTAGTGGCTCCTTTTACTGTCATACCGCGAGTTGCTTGGTAGTGAGCTATGATAATGAGGTAAGAGGTGAGGCTCATGCAAGGTATTTATTAAGGTAGCAATATGGCGATAAAAGGAAGTTTTGGCCTTAAGGAGGAAAACGGAGTGGATTTTATGAGAATGATGGGATAAATTTTGGATTTCAATTCATAAAACCTTTAGAATTTTTGTGAAAATTATGGTTCTAACAACACTGACACATACAAATGCATTATAGAGAAATTTTCCTACACACAACTATATCAAGATGTTGTATGCACTATGAACATTGAATTGCAGGCATACATGTTTCTGTATATGTATATGTAGATGTATACATGCATACAACCATGTCCACAAGTATATATGAGAACAGCTAGAAATACAAAGGATTTTTTTCAAATTGCACCTCTTTCTGCTTGGTTCAAGTGTGCGTGTTCCTACTTCCTTTCTCTTTTCTCCTTGCTTTCTTCAGCGTCTGCAAAAAAAGGATGATAAATTATCGCAGTTGACACTTTTGTATTGCTTTTCCAACTATTACCCCATGCAGGAGAACACAAAAAAAACCTCCTCTCAATTAGATAGTAGCTTGACAATGCATGATCTAACTTGCACCTTCACAAAATCTTCCTCTCCTTGCTCATAATTGTGATAGCGGTAAAGCTACAGAATGATAGCCAACAATGCCTTGTCAAAATTATGCAAATATTTGATTGTATTGATTGACAATGTATTTCCATGATGTGCAGGAATGTATGTATGTCATAGTGGCTGCAAACAACATTGATACATAGTGATCCCTATCTTTATTCTATTGGCACATCCTTGGAATCATAAGGTGTATTGTAAGTTTTGTATAATGATTTTTTTTTTCCATCTAATATCGCATGTGTAGATTTATGCACATGGGGTAAATAAAGTGAGTGGAAATGATAGTCAAGAATGTCTTTTGGATAACAACATAAACTCTATAATATTTGCTATTTTATTATGTATCGAAAATGAAACGATATAGCCAAAGCTAGAGAACAACAATTAACAATGTGTTATTGAAAACAAAACAAATTATTTTAATGTGTTGACAATGTATTTCCCCTATGTCATAGGGGATGCAAAGAACATTGATACATAGTGATCCCTATATTTATTCTGTTGGCACATCCTTGGAATCATAAGGTGTATTTTAAGTGTTTTATAATAATGTTTTTTGAATCTAATATCACATATGTAGATTTGTGCACATGGGGGAAATAAAATGAGTGGCAATGATAGTCAAGAATGCCTTTTGAATAACAACATAAACTCTATAACATCTACTATTTTATTATGTATCTAAAATGAAACGATATAGCCAAAGCTATAAAACAACAATTAACAATGTGTTATCGAAAAAAACATAGACTAATTTATTGCGTTGCAACCATTGGAAAACAACGGAAACCATATATGAAACAATATTAAATTTTCCTATGTGTAGATATGTATGTCAAAGTATATGTAAACAATGTACAAACACACTCTTCTCGATGTTTATTATTTTGTGAAAATAGTTGTTATTTGTTTGAACCTTTACAGGGAATTCTTCGAATGATATATTGTATATTAACTGTTATATAAAACATTGAATCCTTTTTCCTAGTTATTTATTTTTCCTTGTATCATTGATGTCTATATAAAAAGAGTTCAAAGATTAAAAAAAATGGAACCAAAAAAATCCTCAAGCACCAGTCTTGTAAGTCTGTTCCTTGTTTTGTTCCTATTGTAGACAATTAAATTGATACTTTTCTATGTGCACCGAGCGAACTATGAATATTCTTCATTTGAATTAATAGTTGTTGTGATATATATTCTAACTAATTTATATTCAAACTCTGTATCATTTCTTTTCCTTTCAATTTGTTAGCCATTTGGGAGTCACCTATGTGTTAGGGGAAAAACTGTTATAGTTTTCAAATGTGTTGACATTGTTGTTTTCTTTTGGACTTGTGTCACAACCATGAAAATCTTATTGCTTCCACTTCGCTAAGTGAAATTACCTTGTAAAATACAAATTTACATCTAGCCTTGACAGCACATGTGATATGATCTATTGATGCTAGATATGTCCCATCTCTGGTTCTCCAGCTAATGTCTTTTCAAAAAATAGGAGGCGATCAAAGCCTGGTTGACCGCTACAAAGTCGTCCTTTCTGATGGAACCCACATGCGAATAGGGACTTTTCCTGCAAAATACAATGATCTTTTTCTTATAGGGGCATTGAAAATAGGTTCCATCTTGTGCTTGACAAACTATTTATGTAGGAAGCTGTGAGAATCAAGGTTACATATTGTTTTTCACTACTTGTACTTGTTGTTTTATGCTTTCTTGTTTGTGGGGACTGCCTTTTTAAGTATTTTATGCTTGCTTGATTCCACGATAATTTTCATATTGTCCTTAGATGTCAAAATGTCATATTTCCATCTAATTGGAAAATCTAGATATTTATTTAGAGAACAAGAAGCACAATTACTTGGTAGTGAGTCACCCTCCCCATCCAAACGAGCCTCAACATTTGCAATTAATACATCCCCAAGAAATCATAATGCTCTTGCAAATATAAGTCATGTTAAAGGGCTTGATATCTATGAAACCAAATGGACAATAAAAGGTCAGGTAACAAAAAAAAGGGATATGCATCATTATAGAAAATAGGGATGCGAGGGCCAAGTATTCAACTTAGAAATTATTGATAGTCAAGGAACATAAATACGAATCTCTTGCTTTAATGACATAGCATAATTGCATTATGATAGGGTTGAGGTGGGTCATACTTATTATGTGTTAAAAGGCTTGGTGATACAAGCAAATAGGAAATTTAATAAGTTGAGCAACCACATGGAAATCATGTTAGATCAAAACTCAATGGTGAAATGTTGTGACCATGAGGCATTTATGCCAGAGAAAGTATTAAATTCATCCCAATAAATGAAATTGCAAATTGCAGCAATAATAATTTGATTGATATTATTGGGACTATGGTGCATGTGGAAAAGGTATCAACTATACAAATAAAGGATCAGTCTGAAAAAAATTGTAGGACTGTTAAACTTAATGATTTTTCATCTTTTTGCACTGATGTTAATCTATGGGGCTCAAATTGGGAAGGAAAGGGTGATGAGTTGTAAAGGTTGTACACCCCTACTTTAGTTGTCATCCTTGATCTTAAAAATGTGTGTGTTGGGTATTTCAATGGAATGGTTCTGAACACAACCATAGGGAATCTTCTATACATAAATCCTAGCATACAAGAAGCACAACCCTTGACCCAACAAGGACATATTGAGCCACCTATCGTTAAGCCCTCTAGGACAGTCCCTCCAAAGGTTGCTTTGGAAAATGGGAGAGTCACTATTCAATATATCTTGGATCATTGCCTTGGCTTGCCAAAAACATTGTAGGCCTCTCAAGGCAACAATAAAATATATAAAAATTGATGCATTTCCCTTGCAAGCCAATGGTAGAAAATGCAAGAAAAAGTGTGAAGAGACTACCCGACATATATGGTTCTTCCCTAAATGTCATACAACAATAGTTGATTGTGACTTTTGATATTTAATGCAGCTAAAGATGGAAGACCACACAATCAAGATTTGGGCTACTACTTTTGATGAGGCTGCAACAAGCTTATTGTAGATGTCAACAAAAGAGCTTTACATGTTGCAATATGATTCTTCTACTGCAATGACTACTAAGTCTGTTATCAATCATGTCCCTAAACCTCATTCATTTTCAATGTTCTTATTAAAACTTAGACCTATAATTCAGGAACAAGGCTTAAATCAACAATAGTCAAAGTTTGAAGAATTAACTTTGAAGCTAAGTATAAGTTGTTATTGTCAGATTTTTCTGCAATTTCACCTGTCTTTCAAGATTCTCCAGAGATAGTTGTCCTAATACCTTGATCTCCAAAAAACCATGCCTAATTGTGAATTCGAATATTTTTTATAATTCATGTTGACTAGACATATGTTTCCTTTTCTTTCTTTGTAGTGCTTGTCACATCAGAAGACCTTTCCTTTCTCCTGTTGTTGCTTTGTTTCTCGTTTAACTAGTTATATATTAAGAAAATGATCTTTGACTTATAATGTTTAATAAAAAATGATACAATTATTCTCTTATGTATTGTTTATGTTGGTTATAGATTTATTCCAGTTTAAGTGTATGTTCCTCATTTTATTTTATGTTGTTTTCTTATATAGTTATGTCATCCTATCTAACACATGTATCATTATTTATAGTTGTTCTTATATATAATTATGGACATGGTTATATGCATGTATACATTTACGTATGCATATACATAAATATATATGCATGTAATTCAAATTTATGAGTGCATACAACCTTTTGATACATATTTGTGTAGATATATGTGCCTATAATGGATTTTTATGCGTATATACATGCATACTTCAAAATTTATAGGTATCTATGACTTTTTTTTATTATCAATATAGTTATTTTCTTCTTGTCTATTTCAATTTCCATATAGTCTTATCTCTCCACAATCGTTCTTAGCTATAATGTTGGCTCCCTTGAGTGCATGAATAGTAAATGTTGTCTTGCCTTTGCATTCATAAAAGCATGTCACATATGGTTATCTTCCATTTTCTTAGAGTTGCATAAAACCTTTATTTTGTTATAATATTTTCTATGTGATGCCTAATGATGACTATTTTATATGGCCTATGCAGTGCTTTTGTGATTTTTCTTTAGTTCATCTTATTATAAACATTTGTTGCGCAAGATTAAAATACAAGATGTAATGAATTTTTTTTCATTTGGTTTCTCTCATTCTGATCTTGTTTTGAATTTTCTCAATGCATACAATATGTTGATAGAGTTTTGTGTAGATATATGTGTCTATGATGTATTTATATATGTGAGTGTGTATGTTTGTATATGCATCTAATGCTTCTTAAATGTTCTCCCTACTACTTTCCCATGTCTAATCATAATGTCATGTTGCATATGGATATCATATGGTTCTTGGATATAATGCTTGTTGTGTATGTTGTGTAGCTCAATCTTTAGCACAACATTGAACAATGCCTTGGGTGATTCCACAAAGCTGGTTTACAATTTCTGAGAGAAACTGATTTTTGCTGAAATCATAAATTTTTAGAAAATATAATGATTTAAGCCTTTAAAATTTCTATTTTAAGGATTCCAATTGAAAAGGGTTTGATCAAAACACCTTAGATCAAACCCCCTTGCATAGAACCTCACTAGTTTTAAACCATACCTATAAATGAGTCTCCTTTTACCTATCAAAATGCTGATAAAAAATCACTTTTGATTTACCTTTTGGGGGATCAAATGAATTCATTTAAAATTTATTTCAAATTAGTATGGTATTCCTTGAAATGAGCTATCCCATGAATATAATTTTAATATATTTTGGTTTTATTATGTATGTGTTTTTTTACTTTTATTAAACATAGGTTTTTCACCAAAAATCAAGCTTTGTGTTTTGCACATGTGGAAAAATAGAAAATTATCAAAATAATTTTTTTTAAAATATTTTCGTGTGGGGTATTGATGTCCTTGATCCATTAAAAAAAAAAAATTTGAATTTCGATGCATACAGATAAAGTTATGTTGTATACAGTCTGCCTATGTCTGAATTACAATTGGTTTGACTTCGAAACTCTATTAAGGAAAAAATATTCAATAAAAAACTATGAGACCAAATGAAAGTTCTAGATATCATAGTTACAAATCTAAATTCAAAAAAATTATAATTTTATCCTTCATACAGAAAACGTTATGTTGTATACGGTGAGCGTCACTTTTTAAAAATGTTGTTTTCTGAAAAAAACCAATTTTCGTGGGAGATGGAAAAATAAGTCCAATATTATTCCAAAAATTTTGAAAAAAATAATTTTAGAATCTAGAGACAAAATGTGATGAGACTCTAGTTTACATCATCTTCAAATTCCTCATGGTTTAACCACTATAGGTGCCCGAATGTGAAGATTTAGTTAAAAATAATAATTTCAGTGTCAAGTTTGGCCAAAAATTGTAAACCACTATTGTGGGATCACCCCCTTATGAAAGTAACATAAACTCCTCAATTACTTTGGTATGTTTTAAATGCAAGGTATTATTGCAACCAATGCCAATATATGCAACCCATACATTAAACAATGTTGTCGTGGCAAGCTGTACCAAGTGATGTTTGTTTCCTCTACCCAACCAACATACACATATATGTGCATTTAAACTTAGCTATATTCCTTTCACATGTATTGAAAACTTTGGGTGTGCATATGTATGTATGTTGTTTGAAAAAAAAAAAATTGTCACTATGGTGGATCACAATCTTCATAGTAGGTAAAGCTACAGAACAATGGTCATTCAATTTCTTTGGTAACTTTAGAACTCTAAATATTATTGTGGCCATTGGCACTATATGGAAATCATATATTTAACAATGTTGTTATTGGTGTATTTTATTTCTTTGCAACCATCGCTTGTATATCAAAACCATAAATGAAATAATATTTATTGCTTTGCAACGATTGCCTCTATATGGAAACTTTTAGCCAATAGGATATATGTGTGAAATTTGGACGGAATTTTCGTCAAACTTCCTGGTTTTAAAGTTGTTGGGAAGAAATATCCAGTGCATATATATTTGCATCTTCCTCTACATACATATATATCGGTTTACATTTTGTTTTCCACCTGCATCTTTATCTATTGCATGCATTTGATGCATATATAGGAATTTGTTGCTTTGAAATATATTGCCACAAAAAATTATGTGCTTCTTTTGTTGTGTTTCATTTTCATTTTTCTATGTGCAAATATTTATGTATGTCAAATTAGATGTAGACAACATATACTGCTCCGTATGTTTATTTTTTTTTGGAAAATAGTTGTTATTTTTTCCTCCTCAAAAGGGAATTCTTACAATAATAAGGTTTATTAGGCCTAATAAGAAACATTGATATCACCATTCATCATTGTGGTGGGTAGTGTATGTTCTTTCTCAGGGGTTTGGTGAGAGCCTATCAGGATCCATGACCCAATAAGGTAGGGTGGAGAGTAAGTCTTCTTTTTTTTATTCCATTTTACTTTCCTTGTGTGTAGATATGTATATTTGTGAAGTTAGTCATGAACAACATTCATCCCTATGTGCAATTGTGTAGGTATTTGAAATTAGATGCAAACAAGTGATATTGCCATGCCAACTTGTGCCAAGTGATATTTATTTCCTTTTTTCCCATTGTGATTTCTATATTGACAGTTCCATATATGGCTATATGTGTGTTATCTACTTATAAACTTTATCTGACAGTAACAAACCGATTCAAAACCTTCACCACAAAATGGGAATCATAAATGAAATAATATTGGTTTCAATGGTAATTAGGATGAAAAACCCCATAGAAAATACATTATATTAACTATTTCTCAACCACACAAACAAAATGATGGCAATAAATGATACAATATAGCCTAAGCTAGAGAATTGCAACCATCACCACAAAATGAAAGCCATAAATGAAATAATATTGGTACCAACAATAACCCACATGGAAAAACTTGTAAATATAAATTTTTCCCATATTTTCCATTTCGCACATAACATTCATCCCTTTGTGCAAGTATGTATGTATGTATGTGAGCTCAGATGTAGAGAAAATTCATATATAGTCCTTCCTATGTTTATTCTTTTCATAAGGTAGTTTTTTTTGTTGTTGTATGTTTATACTTAAGCTTCCCCACATAAATTAATTATTTCTTCTCTTCATGTGGCCTTGTCTCTATTCATTGAGAATTTTTGTGACATCTAACAAAAGAATGGGTACATCTGTTTGAATTGACAGTTGCAGTTTTATTGTTCGAGACCCGCATCATGCATTTATTGAAATTTATTTTATCAACTGAAACATGTGGTACCTATTCTTGTGTGAAGTAATTGTCTCGGGCTTAGGATTTTCAAGTTCTTTTTGTAGAAAAAAAGGAGGGACATGATCCACAACATGTGTTAAATTACATGTAGCCAAATATGTTTAAAACCTTGGGAAACATAGTGAATGTTTGTGAAATTTTTGATAAGGCATTGTTGGGTCTCATTTTATTGCTATACCTCCTATCAAAGTCATTGCTATACCTACTATTCCATTTTCACCTCACATCCAGGGATTTTCTCTTCCTCGACCGTTGGATTTGTTTCTTCCTCGGAGGAGACACATTGGTTTGATCATTGGCACAGGCATTATTTCATTTTGGGGGGGCTTTGGAGTCTCCACTCTCTCTCATGGGGGGGTATTTGATTGTATATCTATATATTTTCTTGAGAGAGTCTCTTGAGACACTCCATTTGTACTTTCTTTTTGCATCTCTTTTTGGAGTAGAGTTTTCCCCATGAGGTTTTCTCTATTTATCCACTTTACAAAGATTTGGTTGTATTCGGTTACCTGATTAGGCCTAGTTGTCGGGACCCTTGTTTTCTTTCATGCATTGTAGTTAATTTTTCTTTCTTTCACATGTTTGTAGCTGCACTCTTGCTCATCTTAAGGGGGGGTGTTAGAGTAAAGGTTTTAACTTAATTATGTTAATTAATTGACCTTTTTTCATCTCTTAAGATTTCACTTTAGTTTGCATATTGTGACATTTAATAATTATATTAATTATTAAATGTTTACCTATTAGGGTTTCTTTTAGGGTTGCACAATATCCTTTCATAAGGATTGATCATTGTATTTTATTTACTCTCTCTGATCAATACAACTCTCAGCTTTCAGAGCACCCTTGATTTTTTGTTTCGAATGTCTTCTTTCTGTAATAGGTTATTTGCATGCAGGTGATCTTCGGGGTCTATGAAGTTGGATTTCACAATTTCTACAAACATGAGCAAGGAGGGTAAGATTTTGTGAGGGTGCAAATTTGATCACGCATTGTCCAGCTTTTGTGAAGGTGATTGGAGGTTATTTTGTGTTTCTTGCATGGGAAATTGGTTGCAAAAGAAAAAGAAAAATTGTTTCTTGTGATATTTTTTTGCCTGCATATTGCAAGAAAGCTAGCGGGAATATGTGTGTTTGAAGCAAGTGGGAAGAGGTGCATATCAAAAAAGAACTTTGCGATTTTGTTTCATTTGTGGTGTGCACAGACATTTGCTATGTTTTCCAAGACTTTAAAAAGAATCACATTGTATTTACAACCATCACCACTACATGAAAACCATGCAACAATTAATGTTGATGCCATTTTGATCACCCTCTCTATGAACACACCAAATTATTTTAGTCTAAAAAACAAAAACCACTTGCCACCTTTTCCCCAATTGCCACCTTTTCCACAACTGCTGGAAGGCTTAAAAAATAGGAAGGATGATGAAAATCTTGACTAAAGTTCAATGTAGATTGTCTTCCATCATCTTGCAGTCTATCTTCTTTCGAAACATCTAACCACTTGTAAGTAAAACCTCACATTTCAAACCTCAAGAAATATAGCGCTTGAATATGACAAGGATAGGCTTCTATTAAGGTTCAAGTGTGGTTAGCCATTGTGGAATTTAAGTGAAGGCGGTTGGATGTTATTTTGTGTTCTTTGCATGGAGGAATGGTTGCAAAAGCACTTCAAAAGGGTTGGTTGTGATAATTCTTTTCCCATTTCCTCTAGGCATGAATCTTGTACATAACACTTAAAAATACAGTTTATGATTCTAAGAATGTTGCATGAAGTAAACATACAGATCAATATGTATCAATGGTTTTTTCATTTGATATGACATACATAAATATCTATACATAGGGGAAATACATTGTCCACCACTGTGAACAATGGTGGCATCAATATTCCATATAACACTAAAAATATAACTTATCATTCCAAAAATGTGCCAATATGTATCAATATTGTTTGCATCTGCTATTACATGCATCCAAACCTACACATTGCATTGTTCATCATTGTGCTCAATGGTTGCATCAATGTTCCATATAACAGTTAAAATACAACTTATCATTGCAAGAATGTCCCAACAAAATAAACATAGGGATCAACATGTTTCAATGTTCTTTGCATCTACGGTGACATACATACATATCTGCACATAAGGGAAATCCATTTTCCATCACTCCGATCAATGTTCTCATCATGAAGACTTTTCTATTTACTTTACCAACTATCCCCCAATGCAGAAAACCACAAAACAAGTGATTTGTATTTCTGCCTGCTCATTATCAATAATATCAAAGCTGAATATTTGGTCCTCACATCCTTTTTTATTGCAATGGTGATTATCCCTTTTAGTTGGCATGTGACCTTTTATTGCCCATCGTCTACTTGTTGTCTATATGTAATTCCACATACATACATTTCGACAAAAATTTTCTATCTCTATATATATCCAAGGAACATACCCCTACAAATGCATCCAAGGAATGCAATGCCTATATACTTACTTGCAAAACAAAATCTACATTGATATATAGGTATGATCGAGAGTAAGCATCATCTTTTTGTGCTTGGTTTTATGTTTCCTATGTGCACATCTATGTATTTATGACATTAGATGCAGACAAGATTCATATATTTGAAGACTGCTTATGAATATATATATGTAACAACCTATGATGGTCCATCACCCAATATGCTAGGGTGGAGAGCAGGCTTTCTTTTGTTGCATTTCATTTTATTTTATTTTCCCTATATGCACATATGTATCTTTGTTATTATTTCTTTCAACCTCAAAAAGGAGTTGTTTGAATGATAGACTGTATAGTAACTGTAATAAGGAACATTGGTTTCACCATTCATTAGAGTGGTTCATGATGTATGTTCTTGCTATGGGTAGATCCGCCAGTCCTTTTTGCTAGATACTGCAGGATACATACCAGTAATTACAATGAACTATGAATCAAACAAGAGGATCATCTCCAACAATTGTGTTCATTTCCATCATCATGAAATGTTGGTATTCTTAATAGTAACTATACTACATCTCTCTCCCTCTTTATTTCCATGCATATAGAATTTCCACCATTTCTAAATTCGCTTACTTATAATTTTTTATATGCGAGATGTAATCATGGTATTGCATATTTTTTCCTTATAGATTATAGAATTTTTTAAATTTCATAATTTAGATATTAGTTATCAATGAAACATGTTTTCCTCACTAAAGTTCACATTTTCTTTGTGTGTTCCTATATCTGAGTTAAACCATTTTACATTGCAATTACATTCAATTTATATATAAGGTGTACCAATCTCCAAAATGCTAAATAGCTTTACAATCACACATTTACATGGTGTATGGCCTTATCCTACATTCTATTTGTATACAACGTAAGGCTATATATATCTTTTATTCCATCTCTTATTTCACAACTGTATGCCAATTTATTAAAAACATATAGCATTGATTTGAACACAACCAATTTTCTCAGGTGCCAAAGAGTTTCTTTCACCATTGATCAAAGTGGTGGAGAATTAATATTTTCACTCGAGGGTTTGGAGAGACCCATGAGGCTCCATGAGCCAATATGGTAGTGTGGAGAGAAATCCTTCTTTTTTGTGTTCATACTACAATCCATTGCATACATAAGGTATGCCTACATTTAAATTAATTGTTGTGTTCTATTACACTTGCATTGCATATTATTTTTTATAAAAATTGTACAAGTCTTTATATTACTTGATTTCTTTAGTGTCTACCAATGGCACATTTTTTTATTGCACTAAAATTCACATTATCCTTTCATGATTATAGACCATACTCAAGCCAAATAATCCTCCTTCATGGATGTTTTGATGGCATTAGATCTTGTATAAAGTCAGCAGGGGCCAAAATATTGCTTTCACCATTGATCAAAGTGGTGGACAATTTATTTTTTTACTTAGGGGTTTTTCGAGAGCGCATGATCCTCCATGACCCAATATGGTAGGGTTGAAAGGAGGCCTTCTTTTCTTGTCTTTATATAGCATTCCTCCACGTGCACAAGGTATGCCTATATCTTTCATCCCTTATATTATAGGTGCATTTCATATTATCTATTATAAATTATAGAACTCTTTATATCTCTTGATTTAGATATTGTCTACCAATGACAAATGATCACTGCACTAAACTTCACATTTTTTTGTTATTATTGTAGAGCATACTACATCCACAATGGGTATTTTGATGAAGTCATGTGTTATAAATGACCTTTCAAAATAATCATAGTGACTGCAAAATCAATCACAGTGGTCAAATAAACAATTAGATCCTCATAGAATCTATATTAAGTGTAATAAGGAGCATTGATTTCACCATTGACCAGAGTGGTGGACGATGTATGTTCTTTCTCGGGGGTTTGGTGGGATCCCATGAGGCTCCATGAACTGATATGGTAGGGTGGAGAGTAGGCCTCATTTCGTTATGTTCCATTTTTTATTTGCTATGTGCAGATCTCTATGTTTCTAACGTATGATTTAGATAAGATTTATATGTTTCATAGGCTATATATTAAGTGTAATATTAAATATTTTTTTGAGAATTGATTACATTGAGACAAGAATCTCTATTTTTAAATCTTGTGTCCAAAAATCTTACATGTAAACTTTTGAGATATATGTCGATCACATGTAAAGTCAGATTCCCAAACAAAATGAAAAAAATGTAGTTCAAATTTTTTCTACCAATCTACTTCTCCATTTACATCAACAAAATCCTATGGATGCAATTCTCTCTTTATTGTTATGGTTTTTCATCACTTATGCAAATACAATAATTTCACAATTGTATGTCCTATTGAAAATCAATAATATTATAAGCTTTCAGATAATTCTATTATGCTTTTGACATAAATGACATGTATTAGTACCTTTATCTATGCCCTACAGTTTTAGTGTATAGGTATCATAAAAGGGTTATTAATCATGTCATAAGGATTCTTAAATGTGGTCACTTTATCTCTCTTTGTATGTATCAATTTTGTTTCAATGAGCTATAGCATACACACATATCTGCACATGCTCTCTTAGATTACATTCCTGCCATTTGAGATTCCTTCTACCTATCGGCTCATCGTTGGATTTCAATACACGCAACTGCTAGTTAATTTAAATGTTGATATTATAGCCAACTCTAAGCAAAACTCTTTTTGTTAGATCATAATATCCCAACCATCTTAATACTCAACTTCCAATTATAAAAGTAAGAATTAGAACTATCACCCATACACCACACATCATTTAGATGACAATACCCATATTTTGAAAGGATTATGAGATAAATAAATCCTACTACATTTGAAAATTTTAACCTTTGAATATCTTTCAATTTTTCTAAAATATCAAAATAAAATTTATTAAAATAAATATTTAAACAATGATACAATGACCAAATTATGAATCTTCATCTTAATAAGTTCCCCATCCAATATATGAAATACCATTCTAATTTTTTTATGATTACATCATGTTCCATTACAATTAGCCGAAATATCTTTATATTATTTTCTAGGGTATCATATAACTAACATTTTAAAGCTTCATAGACTACACCATAGAACTTAAAACTAACAGCCATATAAATAATGATCTATATATTTCCTTACCCAATTCTAGGTATATATAATTTTATTATAAAGTATACTTTCTTAGGTTTAAATGTAATTTCAACAAAAAAAAAATTAATATGTGCTAAACCATGTTGATGAAAGGTTACCCATTTAAATTTGGATGTTTGGTTTGAATTATTAGTGTCCTTCCTTGATCTATCATGACTTATTCTCCTTCTAGCTGAATATTAACCAGCTCAAATACTATTTTCATAGATATATAAAATAGTAAAGGAAAGGCATGCAAAGCTTGATTTGACAAAATAGAATGAGTAATGTTGGAAATTAATCCCAACCGCTTCATTTATTCCTCCTCTGTATATTTTTCCATAAATTATTTCTCTTTCCATGCATATAGGATTGCTTTTTATTTGAATTTAATGAAAAATTTAAACCTACAGACTTTTGCTTGTTGGTTGTCAAATCAACATGTAGTATCAGAGCTAAAGGTTGCTCAAAAAAATTTTAAGCATAGCTGAAGGTTTTTAGAGCATTTTTTTCAAGGAGTGAAGGTATACACAACCAACAATGGCAAGCACAAGCACAATCTTGGAAAACCCATAGATTCCATAATTTAATGGAAATAACTATGACTATTAGGCAATCACCATGAGGGCATTTATTTTCTCACAAAATTTATGGGAGCTAGTAGAGAATGGATTTCCAGAGCCAACTGATGCAGCAGTTTAGAATGTTTTGACTCAAGCAGAGAAGGACTTATTGAAAGATAATAGGAAGAAGGATTCAAAATCTCTTTTCTTTATTCTCCAAAGTGTGCATGAGAGCATTTTCCCAAGGATTGTAATGGCAACAAGGTCCAGACAAGCATGGGATATACTTCAAACAAAGGTCTATCAAGGTATGGAAAAAGTGAAGATAGCTAAATTACAAATACTGAGAAGGGATTTCGAAATACTGTACATGAAGGATAATGGAGGGTGAACCCACATAAGTGGTGAACACTTTTTTGGAGGAAGGGAGAATTCATTTTTTCCCTCTACACAAAGTGAAGGGGTTAAGCCGAACCAAATTGTTCGCTCGAACCCCTTTTTCATGTGAGCGGAAATATTAAAATAAAGGGGTTCGAGCGAACTAGGGTTCGGTCGAACCCCCTTAATAGGGATTTTTTTTTTTTAAAGTTCATCATTTTCCCAGACCCCATGAATTTTTTTCACCCCTTAAGGGAGGTTCGGCCAAACCCCTTTAAGAGGTTTGACTGAACATAGGTTCGGTCGAACACCCTTTTTCCCCTATCTCCTAAAAAAAATGATTTTTTTCGTAAAAGATTGTCGTTTGAAGCTCAATTTGAAAATCAAAATGCAGAAAAATTCGGAAACCCAACTAGATAATGATATTCCTCGAAATGAGCTATTCGTCGAATATAATTTTAATATGATTTGCTTTTATTATGTATTTTATTTTTTAGTTTTATTAAACATATGTTTTTCACTGAAAATCAAAATCTTTGGTCTGCACATGTGGAAAAATAGCAGATTATCAAAATAAAACTTTTTAAAATATGTTGAGCCTGGGAATTGATGTCCTTGATCCTTTAAAAAAAAAAAATTGAATTTTGATTCATACAGAAAAATTTATGTTGTATACAGTCCGCCTATGTCTGAATTCCAATTGGTTTGACTTTGAAACTTGATTAAGGAAAAAATATTCAATAAAAAAATATGAGACCAAATGAAAGTGCTAGATACCATAGTTACAAATCTAAATTCGAAAAAATTAGAATTTTATTCTTCATACAAAAAAAGTTATGTTGTATACGGTGAGCGTCACTTTTTAAAAATGTTGTTTTCTGAAAAAAACTAGTTTTCCTAGATGGAAAAAAAAGTGTAATATGGTTCCAAAAATTTTGAAAAAAATATTTTTAGAATCTAGAGACAAAATGTGATGAGACTCTAGTTTTCATCATTTTCAAATTCTTCACGGTTTAGCCGCTACAAGAGCCAGGAAGTGAAGATTTAGTTAAAATAATAATTGCAGTGTCCAGTTTGCCTAAAAATTGTAAACCACTATTGTGGGATCACCCTGAATCAGTAGATTCATTCTTCACCCAAATTATTGGACTCATAAATCAAATCAGATCACATGGTGAGACAATTGAAGATAGGAGAGTGGTTGAGAAGATTTTAAGGATTTTTCCCATAAAATTTGAGTCAATTATTGTAGCGATACAGGAAACAAAGAACCTCTTATAGTTTTCAATTGATAAGCTCCATCCATCCCTTATTTCACATGAACATAGGCTGAGTAGGTCAACAAATGCATCATTGGAGCATGTATTCAAGTCACAAGTTACAATCATCCATGGTAGAGGTAGGGGAAGAAATTATCATAGAGGTGGAAGAAGCAGCCCATTAAACTTGAGTGGAAGAGGTAGCAGCCATAACCCAACTCAAAATGTAACTGAAAATTAGCCTCAAGGCCAAAGGTAAGATAAATATCCAGTCCAATGTCACTATTGTAAAAAATATGGGCATTATTTGAGTGAATGTAGAAAGAAACAATATGATTCTAGACAGCAAAATGCAAATTTCACAAAAGAAAACCAAAACCAAAAACCAGCACAAAGAACTATGTTTTTGGCTTGCAATGGTGCACAAGCAAATGAAAAAGATGTATGGTTTTTAGATTGAGGTTGCAACAATCATATGACAGGAAATTTAGAATTTTTTTATAGTTTAGATGAGAGTGCAAAAATCTGATGCAATATTAGGAAATGACAATAAAGTAGAAGTCAAAGGAAACGGGAACATCAACAGTCTAACCAAGAAGGGGGAGAAGAAATATATAACTCATGTTTATTTTGTTCCCGGTTTCAAACCCAATTTAATGAGCATTGGGCAGCTTGTTCAAAAAGGGTATAGAGTATTTTTCAAAAATGGAGAGTGAACACTTTTAGAAAAACTTCCAAGTAATCATCTCATTGCCAAGGTTCAGATGACCAACAATAGGATGTTTCCCCTAAGGTTAAAACCATATTTGAGTGTAGATTATGCTCAAGCACATCACTCAATGTCTCCAGAAGTGGGTAAAGAAGAAAATGCATCAATCATACAAACAATTTTTCAAGTAGAAATGAAAGATGAAAATTGGCTTTGGAATCTAATATTTGGGCATTAAAACTTTGTAGCTCTAAATTTACTTCATAGGAAAAGAGTGGTCAAAGGATTTCCTCTAATAGAGAAATGAGAAAGAGTATGTGAAGGTTGCATCTTAGGAAAACAACATAGAGAATCATTTCTTGTAGATATGTCAATGAGAGCTAAGGCACCTTTGGAGATCATCCATTCATATTTGTGTGGACCAATGCAAACACCTTCAATAGGTGGTATATTCTATATTTTTACTTTCATTGATGGTTATTCAAGGAAACATGGGTTTATTTTCTAAAGAATAAGAGTGAGGCATTTGAATATTGTTGTCAATTCAAAGGTCTTTTTGAATAACAAAGTGGCCGTTGCATCAAAGCATTGAGAACGGATAGAGGTGGTGAGTACATCTCAAATGACTTTCTAAGATTTTACAAGGAACACAAAATTCACAAGCAATTCACAACTAGATACACACCTCAAAAAAATGGGGTAGTTGAAAGGAAAAATAGGACAATCATGGAAATGGCTATAAGCATGTTGAAAGACAAACATTTACCAAATGAATATTGGGCTAAAGCTATATCATGTGCAACATATATAATGAATAGATGTCCAACAAGAAGGGTAAAGAATATGATTCTAGAAGAAGTTTGGAGTGGAAGAAAACACAATATTTCCCACATGAGAGTATTTGGATGTGTTTCATACGCACATGTACCAAATGAATTGAGAAGAAAATTAGACAACAAAGGATAAAAATGCATATTTGTTGGATATAGTGATGAATCAAAGGATTACAAGTTGTATTATCCAATCAGAAAAAAGGTTATAATCAACAGAGATGTATAGTTCATAGAAGATGAAGCATGGGATCGAAGTGTAGAAAAAATAGTCAACATATTACCAAGCATACCACAAGAAGATAATGAAGTTTTTATACCAAAAAATACACCATCAAATGTGACTCCTTCTACACCAATTAATGGTCAACAAATTGGTCCACAAGTGATGCCATCATCAAATATAAGAACAACAACAAGAGGAAAACAAACACCATCTACAATAGGGATTTCAAGTGCATGACCAGCAAGTGCACATTCCACGGGTTCCACATAAAGTGACATGTCAAATCCTACATTGAAAAGCATGAGGAGACATAAAATTAGAAGTATTAGGGACATTTATGAGAAAAATGAAGGTGAAAATAATGCAGGCCAGACTTCTCTTTTTGCTTTATATTCAATTATAGATGATCCAACTCATTTTGAAGAAGCATTTAAAGAAGAAAAATGGATAAATGCAATGGATGAAGAAATTGATTCAATTGAAAAGAATCAAACATGGCAATTAGTGAGCCTTCCAAAAGGAAAATATGCCATAGGAGTTAAGTTGGTTTACAAAACCAAGTTGAGTGCAAATGGTGATGTGCAGAAACATAAGGCAAGACTAGTGCAAAGGGATATTCTCAACAACCCGTAATTGATTACAATGAGACATTTTCTCTTGTAGCTCGTTTAGACACTGTGAGAAGGATACTTTCCATAGTAACTCAAAACAAGTGACTTGTTTATCAAATAGATGTAAAATCATCATTCTTAAATGGTCATCTTGAAGAAGAAGTCTTTATAGAATAGCCATCTGGGTATGAGATTTTAGGCCAAGAAAAAATGGTTTATAAGCTCAAGAAAGCCCGAAGAGTTAGTTACAACATAATTGATTCTTATCTTCTACAAAATGGCTTCAATAGGTGGGTATGTGTAGGATCATGATGGGCCAAAAAGTGGCGATATGTTAGTGATATGATGACCCATGTGGCAGACAACTTTTTTTTTACCCAAAATGTATGAAACGAAAAGGGTTTTTAAAGCGAATTCTCAGCTTTCCACCATATAAATTATGCTTTACTTTGAATTTAATAAATAATTATTATTCATTTTCTATTTGAATTACGACTAAAGTCCTAATTGATAGGCTGATTGAAAAACATGTATAGCTTTCAAACGGTATCACTTTTTTTGAATCTGAAACATGCGTCACATTCTATGCTTCACATACTATAGGATTTTAAAAAAAGAACTGAATTTCATGAAGTTTTAACCAAGTTAAGTTGGTTAGACATACGTGTTTTTATATTTTTTTTAAAGTTGTAATAAAAAAATCATAATTAATTATTTACTTAGAAAATAATTACAAAAAAATATGCATCATATCGGGACATGAGTCCTCTAATTTTATCTAAAATATTGTAAAAAAAATATCATCATTTTATTGTGGTTAGGGTGGTTAAACAAATACCTACTTCTTATTTTTCCCTAAAATTTAAGTACTACTGCATTGAAATTTCAAATTTTCACCTTGAATAGATTTTTTTATTTTAAAAATAAACCTAGCATTTTAGAAACTACATTTAATTTGCTACAAATTCTATTCTTACATATTTTTGAAATAATATAGATAAATTATTCAAATTTTTATGTCAAGTTGCCTAACTCTGATTTTTTTGAATTTATTGCCACTTAAGGGCCTATTTTTTCCACAATGATCCTGCACATACCCAGGTGCAGTAGTGAGCCTAATTTATACACAAAGATGAATGAAAAAGGTAAAATTATGATTGTATGTTTATATGTTGATGATTTAATACTTACAAGTGACTTATCCATTTATTTGTTTTAAATTTACTATGAAAAAAGAATTTGAAATGACTGATTTGGGTCTCATGAAATACTTTTCAGGCATTAAGGTGAATCAAAATGAAAATGGTATATTCATCCCTCAAACAAAGTATGCTAATGATATTTTGAAAAGGTTTAATATGTTGAAATGCAAATCAGCAGCAACACCAAATGTCACAGGGTTGAAGCTAAGAAAAGATGATAGAGGATCCAATGTAAATCCAAATTTATATAAGAAATTTATTTGTAGTCTCATGTACCTAAAATCCACAAGGTAGGACATAATCTATGGTGTAAGGGAATGTGCAAGATCATCATGGAAAAAACAGGCCCTTAAGTGGCAATAAAAATTCAAAAAATCAAAGTTAGGAAGCTTGACGTAAAAATTTGAGTAAGTTATCTATATTATTTCAAAAATATTTAAAAATAGAATTTGTAGAAAATTGAATTTAGTTTCTAAACAACTAGGTTTTTTTTTTTAAATTCTATTTGGTGAAAATTTGAAATTTCAATGCAGTAGTACTTAAATTTAAGGGAAAAAATAAGAAGTAGGTATTTGTTTGACCACCCTAACCACAATAAATGATAATATTTTCTTATAAGATTTTAGATATAAGTAGAAGACTCATGTCCTCATGTGATGCATATTTTTTTGTAATTGTTTTCCAAGTAAATAATTAATTATGATTTTTTTATTACAACTATTTAAACATATATAAATACTCGTATGTCTGACCACCTTAACTTGGTCAAAACTTCATGAAATTCTTTTTTTTTTCTTTTGATCCAATAGTATGTGAAACATAGAATGTGACACATATTTCAGATTCAAAAAATGTGATACCATTTGAAAGCTATAGATGTTTTTCAATCGGCCTATCAATCAAGACTTTAATCATAATTCAAATAGACAATGAATAGTAACTATTTATTAAATTTAAAGTAAAGCATAATTTATATTGGTGGAAAGCTAAGAATCTCCTTTAAAAACCCTTTTCATTTCATCAATTTTGGGTTAAAAAAAGGTCATTAGCCACATGGGCCATCATATCACTTAAATATAGCCACTTTTTGGGCCCATCATGACCTTGCACATATCCGTAAGTCTAATTTCAAGGTTCATGGAGTCTCCAAAAGACTCGCATTAGAAAGTTGGGAAAAATATTCTAAGATATGTGAGTGGAACAAGAGACTATGGCATTCAATATTCATGTTCAAATGAGTTCAAGCTAATAAGATACACAGATAGTGATTGTGTTGGCAGCATTGATGACAGAAAAATCACATTAGGTTATGTTTTTCATTTTGAAATAGGGGTTGTATCATGGGCCTCAAAGAAACAACCCATTGTTACTCTTTCTTCAGTAGAAGCATAATATATGGCAGAAACACGGTAAATATAGTAGCAACACTGGAAACATGCCAAGAAATTTGAATGACAATAGTGTTTAAAGAGTTGAAGCATGAACAAAAAGATGGAACAAAAATACATTGTGAGAAAAAATCAGCTATAGCACTATCCAATAATCCAATTTTCCACAAGAGAAGCAAACATATTGACACTAGATATCATTTCATTAGAGAGTTGATTAACAACAAAGAGATCTTTTTGGAATTTTGCAAGTCTCAAAATCAATTTGTTGATATCTTTACTAAACCATTGAGAAAAGATGCATTTGAATATTTGAGAAGGTTTTTGGGTGTCTATTTTGAAGACAAATGCATTGAAACTTTCAAAACTATAAGTGAAGATAGATTCACCAAAAATTTCATAATTGTAGTTGAAGAAAAATGCATCGAAACTTTCAAAACTGTCACTGAAGACAAATTCATCGAAACTTTCAGAACTGTAAGTGAAGAGAGATGTGCCAAAATTTTCATAACTGTAGTTGAAGACAAATTTATCAAAACTTTCAAAATAGTAAGTGAAGATAGATTCGTTGGAGCTTTCAAAATAGTAAGTGAAGACAGATGGGCCAAATCTTTCAAAATAGTAAGTGAAGATAGATGCGCCAAAAATTTTAGAAGTGGAAGTGAAGTAAGATGCTCCACAAATTTTGAGAAGAATGTTAGCTAGTTGTGATTAAGGGGGAGTGTTGGAAATTAATCCCAACCGCTACATTTATTCCTCCTTTGTATATTTTTCCAGTAATTAGTTCTCTTTCCATGCGTATAGGATTACTTTTGATTTGAATTTAATCCAAAATCTAAACGTACAATTTTTTGCTTGTTGGCTATCAAATCAGCAAGTAAATGAGCATGCAAATTTCCCAGATGGGGGAGGCATGGGGCTATAGTAGAATCCTATATTCAAATTATTGAGAGTGGTGCTAGATATTATAGTGGGGTAGAATGAGAGTTAAGAATAATTTGCAATATATGAAAAACCATCAGAGATCTAAAGATAGAGCCAACGCCCTCATTTAGCAAATAACTACAAAATTGTATTTTAATTAAATAACCCTCTCCATCAAATTTCTCTATAGACAAGTACCTCAAGGCAACATTTCAAGTGTGTATAGTTATTATAAATCAACTTTTTGAGAAGGTACCTGTTAATAAAACACACTGAATCCTTCCATGATCAGCCTCCCATTTTACTTTAACCCCCCTTTTTTTCAGTTTGATTCAAATACATGCTCAATGTTAGTAAACTACTTATTTGTTTAGGATACTCAATATAAGGAAAACTGAGATGGTAACCTAGCGAATCCCTCAGAAACTCATTACATTAGGGTAAATGAGACAAAGTTTATTCACTATTTTTCTGTTCATGGTTGATTATTTTTACTTTCCTTGCAAACTCTTGGGTGAGACGATAAGAGCGTTTATTATAGTGTGGGCCTTGGTATAAGCTTGGACAAAAATAGATCATAAGATTTTTTGAATTGGTTTATATGCTATAGTTCTTCGGATGTGTTTTGTTCCAATGCCTTGGCATTGGAAGCCTTGATTTCATGATTGTTCCCTTTTAATAGAAGGGAAAGTTATAGTTTAATGAAACATATCGAAGACCATCATTTTCCTACAATAACTACATGGGTTTCACTGGTATTGATTTAACACAAAAGAAAAGAGGAAAAACACCAAACCTTATTCTAGCTTGTAACACCTTCACAATAGAATCATATGCTTCCTTCCATGCTTGGGAATGATTCCATTCCTCCATGGCCCAAATGCTATGCTAGGCCTGTCAGAATTTCTGATAAAAATGAAATACATAAAGTTGTTGCTCTACTTCCCAATCAGCTGGGAATAGAAAAACTCAAAATGCAGAAGCACAAGGAGGCATGCAACTTTCCTTTTATATTCAATAACTGGAAATGAGATTACTAAAAAACATAAAGCTTAAAAACTCAAAAAACTAAACTTAATCTATGGATAAAAAACTTGCTAGGAGCTTCCAGGAGCTGCTCAACCAGATTGACAAACTTCAGGAGCTTCTAGGAGCTCACTTTTAGGAGCTACACAAAGCTTGACCTAGAGAAATCACTTTTGACTTACAAAAAAATGCAACTATTATTGTTTAGGAGCTTCTGGGAGCTCACACAAAAAAAAATTCACAAAGACTTCTGCTGAAAACTTCTTCAACTAACTAACTTAACATTCTACATTCATTCCTTTTGTCTTCTTCAACATTCCCTCTCAAAATTTAAAATTACCAACCACCATAAATTGAAAATTCAAAATAAGCCACCACATTTAATTCTGGAGTTGTCAAAAGCTGCAGGGATGATCTCTAAAATGAAATGGCTCCTTATGGGTAGGTGAATAGTTGGCGGTTCTAACGGATGAGAAGGAGGCTTAGGAAAATAATAAATTCCAACACTCCCCCTCTTTTCTAAGATGACAAAACAAGATCAATCCTAATCCAAATTAACAATGCCCAATCTACTCCTTAGGTGCTCGAGACTATCTCCGCTTAAAGGCTTGATGAATATGTCTGCTAGTTGTTGCTCAGACCTGCAAAATTCCATTTTAATTTCACTATTTTCAACTAATTCTCTAATAAAATGATACCTAATTTCAATGTGTTGCTTTGTCAATGAAACACAAGATTTTTCATCAAAGCTATTGATGAAACATTGTCACAAAAGAATGTTGTTCCATCTTGTTGTTCTTCTCTCAAATCTGCCAAGATTCTTCTCAGCTAAATAGCTTGACATGTTGTTGCATTTTTTGATAAATACTCAGCCTCTATTATTGATAGAGAAAGAATAGGTTGCTTCTTGGAATTCCATGAGATAGCTCCTGAATCCAAAAGAAACACATAGCCCGATGTGCTCTTCCTATCATCCAAAATTCCTGCCTAATCACTGTCTGTGTATCCAACTAGCCCAAACTCATTTGCTGCTATGTACAAAATACCATATCCTTTGGTTCCATTCACATACCTTTGGATTCTTTTACCCACTTGCCAATGAGTGTCTCTTAGAGTCTCCATAAATCTGGAAATAAGACTCACTCCATGCAATATATCCAGCCTAATTGCAATCAAGTACATCAAACTTCCAACCAGACTTTTAAATATGGTTGGATCCACATTGCTGCTGCAATATTCCTTTTTCAACTTCAGACCTAGTGTTATTGGCGTTGGGGTAGTCTAGCTTTCAAGCATCCTAAATCTCTTCAGGATCTCATTTGCATATTTTTCTTGAGAGATAAATATATCATCATGCATTTGTTTTACTTTTATGCCTAGAAAATACCTCAAGAGACCTAAATATATCATTTCAAGCTCTTTCTTCATGGCTTCTTTAAAATTGGCAATGAGGAAATCATCATCCCCAGTAAAAACAAGCTCATCTACATACAAGACAACAATCAACATCTTACCATTTGCTTCTTTGATGTAAAAATTGGGCTCACGATCACTTTTGCTAAAGTCATTGCTCATCAAATATGAGTCAATCTTGTTGTACCATGCCCATAGAGCTTGCTTCAGCCCATAAAGATCTTTTTTCAGCCTATACACCTTGTGTTCATGACTTGAAACTTCATATCCAAGATGTTGCTCCACACAAACTTTCTCTTTCAACACTCAATTTAGGAAGACGAACTTCAAGTCCATTTGAAACACCATCTACTTGTGTTGGGCTATAATTGCTATGACTGCTCACACAATCTCCATCCTTGCAACAAGGGCATATGTCTCATAATAATCTCTTCCAAACTATTTTTTGTACCCCTTGACCACCAAATGTGTCTTGTGACGTTCTATGCTTCCTTCAGCATTACACTTGGTCTTCTAGACCCATTTCACCTCAATAAATTTCTCGTTGGGAGGAAAATTAGTTAGCTCCCATGTGTTGTTCTTCTTTATTGCATCTATCTTCTCATCCATGGTCTCACACCATTTCTCCTCATCCACAACATTCTCAAAATAAATCGGATCACTATGAGAAAATAATGCAAAATTCATGTTCTTAGCAAACTCTGCATACCTTTCATCTTGGTAGATCTCTCTTTGACTCTTGGTCTTCTTTGGCATTAGTGAGGTGAGAGTGGGGTCTAAACTTTCACTACTATTGCTGCTCTACTGAATAGGCAGGTTCAGAAGCTCGCAGGAGCTCTCAGGAGCCAATCTTCTGTCTATCTCTGGCTTCTTTCCTTTCTGTCTACTCACTTCAGGAGCTCTCAAGAGCTATCAAGAACTCTTAGGAGCCAATCCTTTGTCTTCCTATGACTGTCTTATTGACTATTTTCCAACTTCAGGAGTTGTTAGGAATTGTCAAGATCTCTTTGTCTATGACTATCTTCCTATCTGTTTACTAGCTTCAGGATCTCTTAGGAGCCAACTAGAACTCTCTCCAACTAGGTTCTATGATAGTCTATTTAACTACCTATTTGGTTCGAAAGCTCTTAGGTGATGTTAGGAGCTGAATATTTCAGCTACTATGGGATCTTGTTGATATTCATGTTCATCTTCTTCATCGTCCTAAACCTTTGGGAGCTGTCAGAAGCTATCGAGATCTATCAGGCCATCCCATGACTCATTCTCTAAGAACTCCATGTCTCTACTAATGACGATTTTCTTAGTGATAGGGTTATACAACCTGTAAGCCTTGGAATCTTCACTATAGCCCGTGAACATGCAGTTCTCACCCTTGGCATCCAACTTCTTCCTCTTTTCCTTTGGCACAACTACATATGCCACACAAACAAACACTCTTAAGTTCTCAACCATCCACTTGTGTTTTGTCCATGCCTCTTATGAGATTTTTTCATGGACCATCTTTGTTGGACCTCTATTTATCAGATATACAGTTGTTGCTATAGCCTCTCCCCAATATTTAGTTGGGAGTCCCTTTGATTTCATCATGCTCCTTTCCATCTCAATGATGGTCCTATTCTTTCTCTCAGCCACTCCATTTTGCTATGGAGTATAAATGGTTGTTATCTCCTTCTTGATGTCAATTTTCTTGCAAAAAAACACAAAAGGATTGGACGTATACTCTCCTCCTCAATCTGACCTTAGGACCTTGATGAAATGTCCACTCTTCTTTTTAGCTTGGACCTTAAACAACAAAAACTTATCAAATGCTTCAGAACTATGCTGTAAAAAATAGACCCATGTCTTATGGTTGAAATTATCAATAAAGGTCATAAAATATTGGCTTTTACCAATGGATGTGATTTACATAGGGCCTACCAAATATGTGTGCACCAGTTCCAATGGTGATCTTGTCATAGTAGAGTTTCCCAATTGAAAGAGTGGCCTATATTGCTTGCCCAAAATGGAAGCCTCACACCTAACATTAGGCTCTACTATACTTGGAAAACCATCAATAATTTTGTTTTTGGACAAAAGACTTAAACCAGTAAAACCTAAGTGTCCATACTTGAGATGCCATAGCTTGGAGAGGTCTTCAGTGGTGCTCCTAAGGGCTATTGAATGTATTGTTGTTCATTTTCCATTCATGAGAGGTGAAACAATAGACTGAGATGAGAAACACATCTCAATATTTAAGGGAAACATCCAGTTCTTTGTCATTTGAACTACTACAAACACTTTCATCCTCTCACTCTTGTCATAAATGATGCATTGACCCTTCTCCATCAGCACTTTGTGTCATTTTGGATTATCTTTCCAACACTCATGAGGTTGTGCTTTAACCCAAGAGTAAAAAATACATTCTAAACATCCTTATTTTCACCTTGCTTGGTGTGGATCAAGATAGATCCTTTGTCCTTGAATGGAACTATTCGATTGTTCCCTATTTTCATCTCTAACTTTACATTCCTATCAATGAAAGAAAACAAACTTTCATTACCAGTCATGTGGTTGCTGCAACTATTGTCCAAATACCAGACTTCAGGGCTGCCTTCTACACTAATGTTGCACATAATGAAGGTTGTGGACTGATTTCCTTCAACCACACTCGAATCAGCCACATTTGCATTTTGTTTTGGCTGATTATTGTGCTTCTTTCAACACTCACTTGCATAATACCCAAATTTATGATAGTAGTAGCATTCAACGTTGCTCTTGTCATTTCTCTGATTCAAACTACTATTCTTCATGCCTCTTCAGGAGCTGGTCTGTGAGCTTCTCGCTCCCTCTTGGTTGTTTGCTCATCTTGAGCTTTCTAGTCTAACATTTTCTTGTTTGGATCTGCCTCTACCTCTTCAAGAGTTGTTTCTACCTCTGCCCCTACCTCTTGCATTTAACTGAGCTTTAAAAGCTTTCTCTTGGGAAGAAGTAGCAAACCTATTTAGGTGCTGCTCATGGGTTTGCAAAGAATCCATCAACTCATCAATGGACAATGTTGAGAGGTCTTTCACCTCTTGAATGGAAATGACGATTGCATCATACTTCAAGGTAAATCTTCTCCATGATCCTCTACTCTTCCATGGTTTCACCATTCATTCTCAACTAGTGTAACAAATTGAAGACTCTTATGTGGAAGTCTAAAATGGACTCACTATTTGTCATCAAAAGAGTTTCAAAATATCTTTGAAGCATCTAGAGCTTCACCAATTTGACCTTGTTAGTTCCTTTGAAGCTTGTTTGAAGAATTTTTAAAGCTTCCTTTGCATACTCAGCTACTACTATTTTGGGAAAAATGGCCTCTATCAGGGCCACTTCTATCAAACTCGATGTCTTAGCATCCTTCTTCCTTTTTCTCCTTCAACTAGGTCTTTTGGTTGTTTGTGAGAGTTGCAAATGTTTTTGGGTTAGTAATATCCACAAACCCATTAATTAAAATATCTCACAAATCAAATTGGCCACCATTATGGTCTTCATCTTCTTTGCCCATATATCATAGTTTTGTCCATTAAAAGATGGTGGCTATTGCCAACTCTTCCTTTCATCTCCAGCCATGTCTCCTACACAAAATATCAATACCCAAAAAAACCAAATGCCCTAACTCACAAGAAAATGGGGCCTATAGCTCTCATACCATGTCAGAATACATAGAGCTTCTACTTTATTTCCCAATCAACTGGGAATACACAAACTCAAAACGTGGAAGCACAAAAGGACATGCAACTTTATTTTTGTATTTAATAACTTGGAATGAGATTACAGAAAAATATAAAGCTTAAAAACTCATAAAACTAAACTTAAGCTACAAATTACAAACTTGTTGGGAGCTTTCAGGAGCTGCTCAACCAGACTGACAAACTTCAGGAGCTCATGGGAGCTCACTGTCAAGAGCTACATAGAGCTCAACCTAGAGCAATCACTACTCACTTACAAACAAATATAGTTGATGTTGTTTAGAAGCTTTTGGGAGCTCAAACGGAAAATTCTTCACATAGACTACTACTACAAACTTCTTCAACTAACTAACTTAACATTCTGCCTTCATTCCTTTTGTCTTCTTCAACATTCCCTCTCAAAATTCAAAATTACCTTCTACCATAAATTGCAAATTCAAAATAAGCTACGACATTTAATTCGTCAGGAGCTACAAGGATGATCCCCAAAAACAAATGGCTCATGATGGGTAGGTGAATAGCTGAGGGTTCTCACAGATGAGCAAGATGCTCAAGAAAACAATAAATTCTAAAAAGGCCGATGTTTCCTTTGTTAGTAGTTGCAGCCAGCATGCCCTATTTTGAATTTGGCTACTGTCATCTCAAAGTCTCCGATGATTGCAGGGTATGTACAAAATGTATTTGTTGGAAAGGCTTTAGGAACTTTCAAGAAAATGCTATTGTCAGGTGTAAAGCCAAATTTGACATCCCTTGCCAAAATGTGGACGCATAAACAAGGTGTGTGAACTCTTTGACAAAATCCTTCAAAGAAATGTCATCGCATGGAATATCATGATTAAAGGATACGCAGCAAATGGATTTGTGAAAAAGGCTTTAGAAACCTTCAAGCAAATGCAATTGGCATGTGTAAAACCGAACTTCACAATCTTTGCCAGCATCCTTCCTGCCTGTGCAAAAAAAATGAGAGTTGGGACAAGGTATGCACCTTCATCAAAGCATAAAGGATATTCTTCAGATGTTGTGGTCGCAGCTGCCCTGGTATATATGTATGCTAGATATGTACCCATAGACTAGGCCCGTGGACGGTTTGACAGGATGCCTAAAAAAAACCGTGGTTTTCTGCAATGCAATAATCATAGGATATGCACAAAGGATGGATTATTGACGCTCGTCCACTATAGGCCAAGCTGAATGCATTCCAAAAATTTCTCCCCTTCGAAATTGGCAAATCAACATGATTTAAATGTTCATGATTCTGTTGGCGAACAACCCACATCCATGGTTGGTTTTTTTCAAACTAAAGACTCTAGTGTTGATGATCTACCCTCTTTTCTCTTCAACTTCCTTCTTGCAATACAGAGACAAACTCTTGAACTCCCCACCAACATCCACGAGTCAAATCACCCTTGAGTGATCTCCCAGTAGTTTTAACAGATCGTCCCAATCCTAGAATATCATCATCACATTGAGAAACTCGCTCCTTCCAACTGCCAAAATTAAAATTGCTGACACCAGTTAGATAGTGTGCAAGATCTTCACTCAAACATGCTTTTAAATGCTTTGATGAATAACCATACTTCTGTCAGAAGTGTCATCTCCTGTCTGTGTTCAACCAGTAAACTAAAGGGGCGTCATACTCCACTCGAGACCTGGCATGAAACCTACCCTGACAACGCTAATTAGTATTATCTTTTCATTTTATTATTTTCCTTTTCATTTACTTTCATTACTCAACTTTGTGCTACTGAGATATAAAAGGTAGAATAATGCTTCAGATATCATATAAATAAAGGCTATTGTGCTACTTCCATATATCAAAATACTACTGTTTATATATCACATAATCGAATATGAGAATGTGGTTGAATATCATTCTTTTATCTTGTTTTGCTACTATCATATATAGAGGAATAAGGCTATATTTATCGAAGATAGCAAGGCTATGTGCTTGATATAAATCCATTACGTACCATTGATGTGATCAATTCAATTTGTCATCTTATTTTTTTTCATATTATTTTACAGTCTATTTTTACATTTTTTATTTTGTTTTGTTTCTCTTAAATACTTATATTTTTAAACAATCCTTGTACTAACATTTATTCAATTCTACTTAATTATTCATAGCTCCTTTGAGATATCTATTTTTGTTCAAAGACATGTAATTATGTTGCTTGATGAGTCTTCTACCAAAGTGAAACACTTAGAATTAAATCTTCATCAAAGTATTTCATTCTAATTCCTTGATTTGTGAGTACATACTCCATTTATTAAATATAATAAAGAAAAATCCTCTACTACAAAATAGTGGGGTGCTTAATATGCTATATTCTTCTTTGGAAGCAGTTCAATCTCTTATCTTGTGCTGGGTTGGTTTTCTTTGAAGCAACAATATATATTATTTTGGTGATCTTTCTAACCATAAATGTTCTCCTAAAGTCTAATATCTTCTTCTTATATTCTATGGTTCTTTCTAAGCATTTGATTTTACAACTTTGCCTATCTCTATTGGGGAGTTATTAATATCCAATAATATGTCTCCTTCAAACTTGGAACTTTCCCATCCCATTCCTTGGTATAATACCAATTGTCTATATTTCTTTGGATTTTATATTATAATTTTATTCTTTTTTATGTAAGTGTATTTATTTCATACACGAACCTTTTATTCCTTCATTGAATGACACATACATTTCCCTTCTATTATCATGTAATTTTAGTTCCTCTTCAACTACACTTATAGTTCCATTATTCTCCACAAACCACACAATATCTAATACTATGTTAAAAAAATTATTTTATCCTTTATGCATATCTATCAAACCCATCTATAGGTGGGGCCTCACATCAATACATACAACATACAACACAAGGACAGAAATACAATTTTATGTGAAATGTGCAGATTTTATTTAGACACGAGGAAACTGCAAGTCTGAAACCAACATGCAACATAACGACACATGCAATTTTATGTGAAATGTGCACAGTAAACAGACAGTATATAGCAAACAAAAAACAAATATAACAGACAACAAATAAAAACGAAACTGTTTTTGGACATTTTGGAAAGAATGTCGCTGCTCTGCGGCTCTTTTTCCATAGTAGACAAAATTAAATATGGCATTAAATCATGTAGATAGTAGAAAAGAAAAAAAAAAGGCAGTTGATAATAGAGTTTATGGGCGTTAATCTTAGAAAAAATGATATAAAATAAAGCCTACTCTGCATCCCATGGATTTATATCAATGATTTTATGGAAGTTATAGGTAGAAAAAGGAGAAAAGGGTCCTATTTTGATTAGGACTCATGATACTTCAATGAAATCGTACAAGAAAATACTGACTAGGCAAAGAATTGGCCAGACACGACTTGATATCCCAATAAGAACCTACTTAATTAATTTACCAAATGAACATATGATCCTGTAGATACAATAAACTATACCCCTGTTCCAAGTAAGAAATAGATAAAAAAGTTTTTGAGTTCTATTGTATTATTAATAATAATATAATCACTCTGGGACACTATGATATATAAAATGAGGATTGAACTTAAGACATACTTATGAAGAAAATGGACACGCACCCTTGTTAATGTTATCTCTAAGATGAATATAATTTAGCTACTATAAATGACTGCCTACATGCATGTGCACACTCATGGGCAGATACGCACACATATACAAGCCAATAAATGATTCTTCTAAGTAAATTTTTGTTTGTTTGTTTAATTGATCCTTTTATGTAGAAAACAATCATGGTAAAGGATCAAAGATGGCATCAGCTCTCATCGTTGCCATCACTCAAACACATAAAGAGCATATGCAATATGTAGATTAATAATTGCCATTATTATAAACTATGAAATTTATCAGGAACAAAATGAATTTGATAGAGATGATATCAGTATGTTTATGAGCAATATTGCAAGAGTATATTCATTTTCTTAATGTTCCTAATGATCAGATGCTAAACTTAGGGCTAAAGAAAGTATTATGAAGGTGTGGAGAGGCCTTCCAAATCTACCCTTTAACCCAAGTTTTCAGGGTAAACGTTTTAACAGAGGAGGGTACATTGCAATTGGTAGTTGATGTTTAGATGAGTATGTGTTCTCTTATTAGTGTAATCCTTTATAAACGAATAAAGCAAATATGACATCCTATGACTTATATGTACCTGCATCATCATATACTCTTAACAACATGAGATAGCGTTAAAGGAACTAGTAATAATGCAGCAAGATGTCTTAAAAAATCCATTCTCAAGCTCAAGCTACAAAATCATCATGAATAATGCCTTAATTGAAAGAAGTTGGTAATCTGAGGACCTTACTATGCAGCATTTGCAACTCACCTTGCTTTAATCCTACACAAACACAAACCGGTCTGAGCCAAGTTTGAATTCTAGTCTTGAAGAATGCATGAACAACCGCATCATGTTAACTACTGTCATCTCCAGTTCAACCGCGAACTACAGCAGTTTCTTTAATTTGTTTGTTTTGCATAATAAAAACTGCATGTGCACTTACATAGGCGTAGATTTTTTCAGTTTTAGTTTGTTTTTTATAATGCAGTTAAAACTATGCTTCAGGCATGCACACAGTTTGCATATGTAATCTGTTCTATTTTTAGATTTATTACCTAGCGATACTTTGGTTGATTTTTCCATTGTATGTACGATGTTTTAGAATCTTTAATAAAACAGAAGATTACAGAATTATTTTCCAGCGCTGCTGTTCTCAGTCTTTGAACAGATCTGTTAAAGCTTTTTTTTATTGATTAATATTATAGAATGTGATGATTGTTTCAGTATAGTATAAGAGCTTTAGGATTCTGTTTACAAGTCTCAGTACATTTGAGACTACAAAGAGTCAAATAACACATAAGAATGCTCAAACCTAATCAGCCAGATGTATCAAAGGCCAATGCTACACAAACAGACTCCAAAGACAAGGGAGTTGCCCTGGCCTATCAGAACTAAACATAAGAGTAATATATAATGATTGGGCCTGGCGCTGAAGCTCATCAGAAAGTAACCATTCAACAGAAAGGGAACTACATAAAATGATCATTCAATGCAAAATGAGAGAACTTCATATTAAATCAGTAAATAGAATCAAAGGACTCAAAAGTATCATTCAACTAGAACAGTGTGAAATATCATATATGAGATAACAATGGTCAAATCTACTATAGAAACAACCAGATCTTTATAAGGCCCTTATTAGAAAAAAAGGCTCTCCGCTCCTGACTTTGTCCTCTCGGAAACTAAAAACAAAAGCAACCTCCCATAATCGGGTCTGAGATGTTTGAAATTAAGGGTAATGCACTTAACCCCCGCCCTTTCATTTCTACCTCCATATTGAATTTACACCCTCATGCAGCCACTGCCCATCTTGGAACAACATGCAAAACAAAAAACGGTAACCTCC
The DNA here is from genome assembly GCA_007115665.2 of Sequoiadendron giganteum. Classification (NCBI taxonomy): domain Eukaryota; kingdom Viridiplantae; phylum Streptophyta; class Pinopsida; order Cupressales; family Cupressaceae; genus Sequoiadendron; species Sequoiadendron giganteum. The sequence continues at coordinate 462,060,096 of CM021100.1, read as the reverse complement.
CTTCTTGTAACTACCATTAAATGAAATTAATAAAAAAGAGCAATAATATTTGTTTAAATATTATGAGCATGTTGCACACCACTCACATTTGGGAAAATTCCATATCACATATGTGCTCAATATCTCACAAAAATTGAATAATTTATGCGTTGATGTTTACAAAATAGTTAAGGAATGATTAAATCATTCCTGAATTGGCATGCTTTATAACATTTCTCCTCCTCCTGTGCCAAAAAAGCAGAGAAAGGAAATCAAATCATGTACTAAATTAATACACGGAGAGTCTATGTTCTTTGCAGATCTTCTTTTGCTTTTTAAACTCTCTGCAGCACAATGACTCTGAGGACGAGATTCTCAGCTCGAGGTCGATCCCCTTTCGCTTTCCTGACTCTTGAGCATACTCTAAGCGTAACAGTCTGAGTTCAAGGTTCACCTCTTGCAGATTTACCTTTTTGAACTCTTCCCCACACAGCATCTCTGAAGAGGCGAGTCTCAGTTCGAGGTCGAGGTTGGGCTTCGATAGATTTCCTGATGCTTCACAACTTAACATGATCTCTTCATTTTCAAGCAGCGATGGTGGAGCTGTTAAGTTTGTTGAGAGTTCACCAGACAACTCTGAGGAAGAGAGCCTGCAATCGTGGGCCATCGAAGGTGGTTGTTGGTGGCCTTGGCTGCAGCTTATACATAGTTGATTGGAATCAATTCTTAAATAAAAATTTAAGACATCACCAACTTTCAATTGTCTTCGTCTTACAAATTTACTCCACCCACTCTTCAGCCTGTAACAGTTGCTGCTTGTTAACAACTTAATCTGAAAGCTTTCCTGTATGTTTGAATCAATGTCAAAAGCTTGCAGCTCAAAGTCTATTCCCTTTTTGATGGCTTCTCTCTCTTCGCTTCTATACCTGGGCAAAATATAAGTTTCTACATTTCGTCTTGGAATTATGATTCTGCACAGCTTATTTGTATCGCTATTGTACAATTGTTTGGAAAATAGAAACTGAAAATACCCAAATTGAATTTGGTTTGCCATCATTTACGAAATGATCTGCAATACTTCTCCTACAAAGACTTTTAAGCTTCTCAGATATTCAACTTTGAAAAATGCTCACCCAAGACCGTGTCTTTATAGATAGATTCTTATTAAAAAAAACATGATTTCTGAATATAGTATTGCTTTTTTTTTTCAAAAGCATGCATTTCTCAATATAGTATGGCATTTTTTAAAAAGCATGCATTTCTCAATTTAGTTATTAAATTTAGGGAAAAAAAAAATCTGCATGATCTTTTCAAACCTATTTTAAGTAGTGATTATACATAGATGTAGAACATTTATTTATTTATTTTGAAATATTTGTAAATATATTTTAACTTTTTTCTAATTTTTAAATATATATTTTTTAATGAAATTAATCATTTTTCAGTTTAAAATTAAAAAATTAATTTTTTTTCTATTGATCATACTTAATTCAAATAGGGTTTGGTAACATTATTCAACTCCATTGAAATTTGACTGGAACTATTGTTTTGAGCTCGGTTTTCATTTGGTAATTATATAGCCGACCACCACACTTTCAATGAGGAAAAATAATAAAGTAATATATTATTTTTATTTTTACTTTTATTTAAAGTTTATTTTATTTTTAATTTTAATTCTATATTTAGCTATAAAATAAATTTTTGAATGTATTAATTGATATATAATTCAAAAAATAAATTGATACTATAATAATTTATAACATATATTTATACAATATTTTATTTATATGTTATATATTATTAAAAAGTATGATGTTAATATTATATATTATAAAAATATATATATAATAATTATAGTTATTTTATTATATTTAATAAATAAAAAATACATGTAATATATTTTATTATAATATATATTAAGTATATTATATATGTTAAAGAAATTAAAAATTACAAATTTGATATTATATTATAAAATAACATACATAATAATTAAAGTGATGTATTATATTTATTAAATAAAAAAATATACATATAATACATGTTTACTCTTTATTTATGCAATTTAATTATATAATATATATCTTATATTTATTATAATATATTATATATAATTAGATAAAAATATAAAATTATTAAGTATAATATTTTTTTACATGTACTATTATTTATAATAAATTTAACAATTTTATTATTTTAGAGAAAATTATTATACCATCATTTAAAATTCAAAATTAAATTTGAAATAAAATTTATTATTTAAATTAAATATATTTATTTATTATTATATACTATATTGTAATTTAACAAAATATAAATATTAAATATATATTTTATCTTAAGTTTTGTTTATTAAAAGCTAAGGCATAAATGGAAAGAATTGAAATGCGTGTATTAAGCAAGGGAATATTTTGCATTCCACCCCGGTGTTGTAATGAATCTTGATCCTTCCCTATTCCTAGTGCTTTTTCTTTATTTATTTAAGGGAAATCTATTGTTTATGATCCATGCTCATTAGAGGTCATACGAAAAATTCACTATAAACAGTAGGGGGGAAGAAACTGAGAAGAATCTTTTTATATAGTTTTTGGTTTATTCTTTAGAAGATGTTATTTCAAAGAATTAGAGATCTTAATTACTTGAGAAAAATCAATTTGGGAAGGGCATGTTCATGTATGTTTTTATTTTTCTATTAGATTAACTTAATTTTCAATACTTATAGGTTTTTTCTACATTTTTATTACATTTTTTTGGGTTTATGAAGTGATTTTTGATAATTAATAAATAGCAAATGAGGTGTTTATGTGTTACATCTTTAAAGGGAGGAGGGTTTATTAATTTTAGATCACTTGGTGGTCTCTACCTATTTATTAGATTTACAACCTCCATCATCTTCCTAGGTCTATATAACCTCACTATGTAACTTGTCTTTACATTCATTCATTCAAATTGATTCATGAAAATATTATTCTAGATCTTCTCTTAAGCTCCTAATGTAGTACTATCATCTTGACACTCACACATTTCTTGGAATCATGGATTTGTAATTTTATTATTTTATTTACAATTTTATAACTTAATTCTCTAATAGTAAGATGTTATTCATTTATTTAGTATTTATAATATGATTCCATAGCATTGGTTTTGAGAGTATTGAGCACGTGGATTATTTATTGAGCAACTACATTTGTTTTAAAGAATTATAAATATTTATTATTACCATATTTTTATATGTGTTTTTAGTGAAATTTGGTGGTTACAGTTATTTTAGTTATAGAGATAGGATTTTAGTATCTTCAAGCATTTCTAGCAAGGTTGAGAAAGTTAAAATTGGATTTTATTCACTCAATTTTGTCAGCATATGACATAATAGAAAAAAGCATATGAAGCTTAAATTTGGGAGGCCATACGACTGCTACATAGGTTTGTATGGTAGATTTTGTAGAAAAAATATTTAAAAAGATTAATTTCTTTTAAAATACTTGGGTGCTTAGTCCATAAGCACTTCAGTTCCCATTGCTTAAAGTAGCCCACCAACAAATCGTCAATGCTTGATCTATTTACCAACACAATTATTAAACACACCACCATTAACTATAACCCACGACCACTCTAAACCATGAAAACAAACTTCAATTTTCCAACCATTTCTTCTATAACACCTGGTAGTCAACACAATAAAGTGGTGTTTCCCTAGGTCACTATAGGGAAATTAGGGCCCTTATATAGGATAAATTGGGCCTTTCTTATAATTGCATAAATTTTTCGATGTGTATTGGATTTCAGTAACATAATAGTAAATGTAAAGTTGGAGAAAGGAAATTTTCATCCATAAATGTCTTGATTAGAATTTTAATTTTTTTTTTTTTTGTCAAATATTGTATATTCATGTTCATTGTTTCTTTTTATTTAATAGGTCATCATTTTTGCATTAGAGGTTTGTTTTTTAGAAATAAAAAGGTGTTAGAAATATATTGAAGAGAACTAAATATCTAATAAGGTATTTCTTCCATGATGTTTTCTATCAAGTTAATTTTCTATCAAATTTTTGTTTTTGGCCATTAGAGGTTTGTTTTTTAGAAATAAAAAGATGTTAGAAATATATTGAAGAGAACTAAATATCTAATAAGGTATTTCTTCCATGATGTTTTCTATCAAGTTAATTTTGTATCCAATTTTTGTTTTTGGCCATTGTGATTCTAGAGAGAATTATAAATCAATAAAAGCCTTGTAATCATAGTAATTATAAAATACCAAAATAGTAATATTTGGGGGTGATTTATGCAACTAGTAGAAAGGGGGTATATTTTTTTGTGTCTTTTGGTATCAATTGAGTATTATTTCATGGGATTTTATGTTCACTCTTTTCTAAATTTTTTGGATAAGGGTAATTTTATCTTGGTAAAACAATATTTTGGCACACTATAAATGGATTAATATTTTTACTTAAACAATATGGGATCTTTCCTAAACTAGACACAATAGGAAGGAAATTTATATGGGGTAATAAAATTTATCTTGTAGGACGATTAATTTATTCTAGTGTTTATCATGAGACTATATAGGATATAGTGGACATTTATTATCCCAAGAAAATTTGGAATAATATTTGGTATATTTTCTTAGACCCTCATATTTCTTCATTCTCTATTTATCCTACTTTATATTGCCTCATTCCACTTGATGATGCATACAATATATCTTTTGATGATTATACTTTAGAGGAGTGCAAGTATAATGTAGGTATTGAATTTTTAGATGCCATAGATATGTCTCTTCTTACTTATACTCCTCATATTTAGATCAAGTTTCCATCATCTATATCACTACTTCAAATTTCATTGTTACTAATTTGAGAGATTCTAGTGATTCTTTATAACAAGACATACATTGTCTTGTAGATTCAAATTTATGGAATGCTATCTTGGTAGGTATTTTAGATTTTTTTATGGAGTCTCGTATTGTAGAATTGGAAGATACTATTGATGATATTAATATTCTCTTCTAGGTTATCTCTTATGGAGTTGCACACTTTTCTTCAAATGTTGACGGGAAACCTTTATACCCTCTTGCTCTTTCTCCATATGAACATTTGTTATAGTTTGGGATTGGATTGCATACTCGGGAAAAACATTTGGATGCTAAATATTTCTCTTTTGATTATTTTCTAAGTCTATTTCTAGTATATTTTATATTTTCATCTTCAATAGTGTTGCCTAGAATACCTAGCTTGATAGTGGTCGATTTCAACACTAGCATAGAGACACATTAGCCAATTTTGAAGAATTTATACATGTTAATATTAGTTCCTACATATTGATTATAGGAATAGGAAGACATCATGCATACATCTTTGTTTTTTTTCCTTCATAAGGGGAGGAATACTTTTAATGATTTGGGCCATCTTTCATACTCATCTTCATCTCAAGGATGTTGGTTGTCTTCCCTTGAGATATTTTTTCTTCTTCCTTTCCTATCTCCTGTCCAGGGATAATTTTTAGTTTATGTACACTAGAGATTCCTTCTCCTTCATGCTTTAAAGAGAGTCCTTGCATTTCTTTCTGACCAGATATATCTTCTATATTTATATTTTCTACAGGATCTTGTAATGTGTGCCATCAACATTACTTTAATTTCATTCTAAATTTTCCTCTATACATCCTCATCCAGGCTCATTAGAAGATCTATTCTCCTCTTTGTATTGAGATTTTTAGCTTTGCTCTGGATAATTTTCTCCTTTTTTTCTTGAGGAATAAGGGTCCCAGTTTTGTCAATTTCTTGTAGTTTCAAATATTCATAAGCTTTAATTACATATTCTCTTCTTTGTGTCAAAGCATTAGGAAGGCTATCTAGAGCCTTGTCAATAATATCTTTGAAATAAATGTTCTATATCAACATATAATCAATGGCAACCTTTTCAATTATGGTTTTATCTCTAGGAGGAATATCTAGATGAAACAATGTTGTACCATGTAATAAATCATACTCCACAATTCTATTTAGTATGCAACAAAGTCTAGAGGGTCATGTGTGACATGAAGAGCCTTCTCATTGCTTTCTTTAGAAATCCCTTTCCCTTTATTTTTTTGTATGGAGATCTATTCTTCTTTTTCTTGAATTGCACCTCTCTCTTTTCTCTAAAATAAAATATTTTTGTTCTTCTTCAATATCCTCAATATCATCTAACTCTTCTTCATTTTCCTTGTGTCTTTTTTCCTTTCTTTTAGGCTTGGAATGCCTATTTTTGGTGGCCCTTTTCTCAAGATATGTTTGAGATGAAAAATTTCTTTTACTAAAAAATGATTGAGTGGATTCAAAAGGTAACAAAGAAAATGTAACAATAGGAGAGGTTCTACCCGATCTTCTTAGACAAGGACTAGCTTCTGCAAGAGCAAATTTGACTTTTGAAGCCTCGATAAGAACAACAAATATATGCTTTGGAGAGGTACCCAATATCTTGTAAATTTCATCTTTTCTTTTAATTTTTGAGTAGTGCAGGGCACCTATTTCCTTCAACACTTTCTAAAAAAAAAATTGACTAATTTTTGAACCATATATAAAATGGGAAGGAACAGTTACCTCCTATTCTATCTAGGTCATTCAATTATGTCCTAAGAACCCTAATTGGATTGACTATCAACCTCACAAGGTGATTCAATTCACAATTAGGAGGATATCGGAGGGGTTTCTTTTCAACTTTAAGGGGTTCACCACCAAGAAAATGCTTGGAAAAGACAAATGTTGGAAAACACAATGTGATACGAAAAATACCCTAAAATAAGCTAAATGATAGATGCAAATATTGAAAATATGCAACACCTTGGTAGAATATGTGTACTCGAGAATTTTGGAGATGATGTGAGGATTCTAGAAGTGAAAAGAAGTTATCAAAATATTCCTTAAAGGACTACGATGCCAGAATGGTGTATTAGTCTAGTTGCTACTTTTCTAGGTAAATATAGAAACTTTGGACATCAGAACTGGATTTGAAAGAATCTTTGAAATATATGCTTGGGAGGACTAATATGCCCAAGGTAGTGTATTAGTCTCGCTTTGAATTTTTAAAAAGTCTGAATGTGGTCTTCAGCTACAAGGTCTGCACTTGCTTCTTTTCCGATCTCAACTTCTGAAACTTCTGGATCAGGCATGTAGGTGAGTTTCCATGAAGATGACAAATTTTTGATGCAACTTTGCAACTTTTACAACTTTGCAGTCCAAGTGATCTTCAAGTCTTCAACCTAGATCTACAAACACAAATATGCAAGATGGGAAAACTTGTCGATTGTTAGTGAATTGGGGTTTTCCTTGGTCAAACACCTTGTTTTGTAATCAAACCTTGAAATAAAATAATGAAATGAAGGGAAATGGTGAATAAAAAACATGCAATGCTACAACTCACCAAACTCTTGTAAAGTGTGTAAACTTGTGTGAAATGGATGCAATGGATATTGATCTTGAAATGCTTGCTTGCTTGAATCAAAACCCTACATCAAAAACATTACCACAACAACACACATGATGCAAAAATAGACTTTGATATGATGCTTGAATCTTGATGATGGCTCCAAATACTTGATGATTTTCTCTTGATCTCATAAATTTTCCTTAGGCATGAATACTTGAATGCTTAAGATGATCTCATGAATGCTTGCAATGAAAATGAATGAATGAACCTTGTATTTATACTTATCTATGCTTAATATTTCAAAATTATATAACACCAAGCTGAGTTATGAATTTATTAAATGAAGGAGGCTAAATCCCACAAGAATTTGAATTTAAATCTCAAAAATGACTTAAGGAGGACTAAGACGCCCTAGGTGGCATCTTAGTCCCCAAGTGATGAAACTTGGGGCATAGACACCAAAAAGGGGACCAATTATGATACTTGAAAATCAAGGTCCCAAAACCTCAAGGGGACAAAGATGCCCTAGGTGGTATTTTAGTATCAACCAATAATCAGGGACACACTAATCAGAATCATTAGGATATCATTTATGCAATGGAGAATGTCAGGGTTAGCCAAAAAAAGATGCCATTCATAGGGCTTGTGGACACAAAATTGGAACAATTAAGCCATAAAAAAGGATAAATAAATCAAGGCGAGCCCAAACAAGTGTGAAATGCAAGGGTATGCATTTTATTATGCCACATTTAGCCCCCACTTTAGTGAGAGGATGAACTTGCTTCAAACTTACACTAAAGTAGCCAACCACACTATCAAGAGGGGTTCAAATTTACAAATCTTAATAAGATAGGATGGAAATGATAAAAAGGGTGGCCAAGCCCCCAAGATCAAGATCCTATGGAAAACCAAGATAGGGACAAAGGAACATGGTGGCAAATGATATATGAAGCCAAAATCATATTGGAAAAATACACCATCAAAGAGAGGAAAAGGGAAAAGGAAAAGAACTACAACAGATCAAGCTTTGAGTGACCATCCAACATAGTGGATCACATCTAGGCTTGAAGGGGGTTTACAAGTGGAATGCACTATCCACTATGCAAACAAAATGTACACTCACGAGGTCTAGTGGGAGCTAGTTGTCCATTAGGTGAGCCCTAGGGGACCATATCAAATCCATACCTCCATGACTTTAATAAGGTACAAAAATGCATGCTCGCATGGGCTAGTGAAGCTAGTTTTTCACTAGGTGAGCCCTAGGGGACAATATCAAAGCAATACCTCCATGACTTCAATAAGGTACAAAAATGTAATGCAACAAGAAAGATAGATGTTCGAAGGGATTTTTCTTAGTTCATGTGAGGGCTTACTCTTAGGGGACATCATTCCTAATGTCTCCAAGACAGGACTAGTCAAAGGATAAAAGATTCACCATTTACAGAATGCAGTATGCCACATCACCACTAAGAGGAATATAGTATGCTAAGATATGTCACACTCTTAAAGGAAATTACTCCCAATGTCACCAAAAAGAGGAAAACGTATCATATGAAGTAAGAAAATCACATCAAGGAATATGAAAAAGGAAAAATGCAATCAAAATAATGCCAATGTATGCCCCCACTTTAAAGAAATTGCTAACACCATACTGTGAGAAATTACTTTAAAGTAGCCAAAAGATGAAAAGGAAATAGGGTTTCCCCCCATAAACACATAAGGGATCTATGGATTTGGGGTCAACTTCTTTCTTTGCTACAATAATATTAGAGAGCTCGTAAATATTATCATTCCCGAAATACACACAAAATTGGAAGAATGACACAAAGAGAGCTAAAGAAAAGAAAAATCATTTTGGGTCAAGATGGAAGAGACATAGGGTGTCTTGATGCCTTGCATCATCCCCAAAAGGAAAACATAAGACAAAAGCGAATGAAAAAGAAAAATATTTTGGGTTAACATGGAAGATACATAGGGTGTCTCGATGCCTTGCGTCATCTACAAAAAGGAAAACACAAGACAAAAGTAAAAGAATAAGAAAAATATTTTTGGTCAACATGGAGCAGACATAGGGTGTCTCAACACCTTGCATCATCCCCAAAAGGAAAACACAAGACAAAAGATAAAGATAAATGAAAAGGAAAAAAATTAGGACACAAAGAAGAATGAAGGTACAAATAGAGGAATGTGCAAAGAGAGAGAAACATCAAATAGAACATCATGAGGGATCACAATACACACATGAAAGAGAAAGGAAAAAGAAAAAGAAAAAGAAAAATACTAGTAAGGCATAGGTGAGTCAACCTCAAGTAAGTTATTTGTCTCCCAGTCTTAGTCTGCTTAAGAAGAAGGTAGATAAAAAACCAAAGGGACAATAAAAAAATTCCTCACTAGGACAAGGCCATCTACTTCTTGTCCCCACTTACTGCAAGAAAAAAATGGGTCAAGATAGGTGATGAGAAGGGTCATGTAATAGTGAGAATTTCAAGATTCTACAACTATTACATGACAAGGGGTGTAAGGCCTATTCAATCACTGGATGGAAATCATTTCCATCGAAGTAAAAAATTTGCAATATTAACTTGAATGAATGACACTTATCAGTGCTATGTCTGAGAGTTCGATGCTATGTGCAATGTGGGACCTTTGCATCTTTAGGATAAATCACTAATCTATTCATAGGTGGTAATGTTATGAATCCTTTGTTGAAAATTTGTTGTAACTTCTATTCAATTTTAGGTGGTAGACGAGGAGGTTGTAATTTTTGTAATTAGTAAGATCTTTTGTGTTTGCTAGATTCACCAACTTTTGTAGTTGAATGAAAATAACCTAAAGTGATCCTATCATCCTTTTCATTGTTAGGAGTCGAGACATTTGTATCTAAAATCATTGTACCATCACTATGAAGCTTTAGGTATTCTCTAGGTATTTTTGCGTTGTGAGGGGGATCTTGATATGCTAAACCTTATCAAACCTATTTTAAGTAGTGACTATATATAGATGTAGAACATTTATTTATCTATTTTAATTTTTTTTTTAATTATTATATATGTTTTTTAATTGAAATTAATCAGTTTTCAATTTAAAATTAAAATATTAAATTATTTTTCTATTGATCATACTTAATTCAAATAGGGTTTCGTAACATTATTCAACTAGATTGAAATTTGATTGAATCCATTGTTTTGAGGTTGGTTTTAATTCGGTAATTACAAAGCCAACCACTATAGCCTCAATGAGGGAAAATAATAAAGAAATATTTTTTATTTTATTTTTTATTTTAAGTTTATTTTATTTATAATTTTAATTCTATATTTAGCTATAAAATAAATTTTCAAATGTATTAATTGATATATATAATTCAAAAATCAAATTGATATTATAGTTATTTATAACATATATTTATACGGGGCAATGGGCCTGGGTTGATTGGCTAAAGCATCCTGTTGTAGGCAAGAGGTCTCAATGTCTAGTCTCCCCATCATCCCCATGGTATCGTAGCTCCATGGTCATGTGAAATATACAATATATTATTTATATGTTATAATTATATTATTAAAAAGTATAATATTAATATTGTATTATTGAAAACATATATAATAATTATAGTTATTTTATTATATTTAATAAACAAATAAATATATATAATAAATTTTATTATTATATATATTAGCTATATCATATATGCTAAAGAAATTAAAACTTACAAAATTGATATTATCTAGTATAAAATAACATATATAATAATTATAGATATATACTATATTTATTAAATAAAAAAATATATATAATACATATTTACTTTTTATTTATGTAATATAATTATAATATATATCTTATATTTATTATAATATATTATATATTATTAAATAAAAATATAAAATTAATAAGTATAATATTAACAACTCAAGCATTCAAGAGTTAAGGATTCCAAGACTTCACAATATTGTAAGGAAAGTTTGCAAGATCATTTCTAAGGCATTCAAGGGAAAATTCTTCATCAATTGTTGCAGCAATTCAAGATCCATTATCATGTCAATGTCATCAAGAATCAAGCATGATATTGAGTTAGTGTTGCGATGAAGCATTGAAGATCTAAGATCAAGCATTGTTCTACACCTATTGTCAAGATCAAGATCTACATCCTTCATGGAAATTTCATGTTGAGTTGTAAATTTACAAGACATGATCATTTACAAGACATCATTCAAGGTGCCATTTTTCATGTTTCATGTCTTATATTTCATGTTTCATTGTCAATATTTCATCATTTGAGTTTAATTACCTAAAAGGGGTTTGACCAAGACAAACCCCCATTCACTAACAATCAACAAGTTTTTCTCCTTTTTACATGTTACACTATAGATCTAGGTGCTTTGAAGACTTGAAGGATCATTGAGGATTTGATTACAAGCTTGGAGAAATTTGTGGGAGTTATGTCCCCATTTTCAAGGTTGTAATCTTCGTTAAAACGTCACCTACAACCTTGAAATCAGGGTTTTAGATCTGAAAACAAAGAAGAATAGAAAGAGATGACATTAAAAGCTAGATTCAAATTTTAAAACTCTAGAAAACCCTAACTAGACTGATTCTCCTAGATTGGTTAATGAGTCCCATTTTGGATCAATTTTGAGAGTTTTGTAGTTTCGGATACCCTTTTGCCAAAAACTTGTTCCTTTATAGAAACCTAGATCTGGGATTGATTCACCCCAGAATGGCGAATGAGTCTTGGTAGGCCTACATTTCAAGATCTACAACATTTTTAGTCTTCATTCAAGCCTCTACAAGTTCCCAAGTGCACACTTCTAATTTTATAGCTTTATGTTCGAATTTATATGCATTTCTAGGTCATTCATTTAAGGTTCACGCATCACTAGGTTTTGTCATTAGATCTTGCATTCCATACATTTTTCCAAGCTCTATCTTGGTGGTGAACCCCTCTCATTAATCTCTAAACATATCCTAGGATACGCTTCTAGCATATCTCTTGCTTCTATTCCACTCTTGGGGTGAGATCTCTAGGGCATCCTCCAATATTAGTTGGAGAAAAGTGATGTTTTATGTCTTAAACCATAAAGCATCCATTTTTTGACTAATCAAGTATATTATAATACGACCAAGGTCCAAAATCTAGTAGAACATTAACATATTCAAGAATGAATAAGGCTTAAAAAATGATGAAATAAAAAATTGATAATGTAACAAGTATCCCTATGTTCCAAGTGAAAATGTTCTATGTTTGCCCCTTTGACACTAGACAAGACAAAGAAAGTAATTTTATATATTTTGAATAGTCCTACAATAGGCACATCAAATTAGATATAGTACATAATGTATTCAATTTTTTAATATTATATTATTTTAGTCATAAAACAAGAACATTCGATCAAATATCAATACACAATATATTTAATTTTTTATCCTATCAAGAATCAACATCTTTTAACCTATCTCACTCATTCTACACTAACATATTTCTTAGGGCTGCTTGGATCTAGCTCTTGATCTCACTATTATCCTTCCCACCCACCCCAAGAAGCATGATCATGAAGAAACTAGTGGCGGTGCTTATTCTGGCTTAGGTGTTGGTAGTTTTGAAATAGGTAGTGGTGGTGTAAGTTGGGTCTTGGTCATGAAAGAAAAAAACTCGCTAGGAATCTCATCTATAACTATTATTAATAAGGACTTGTAAGTGAATCATTAGCTTAAACCACAACAATAAGAACTATAGTTGTTGAAGTTGATTGAACAAAGCTAGAAGCAAAGGCAGTTTACCACCCAACACCAATATATTTAATTTGTTAATATTTTATTATTTTATAAGAACCTATTATCTTGAAAGAGTGAAAGCCCAAAAAATGACTCAAACTTCCTCAACCAATCAGATTATCAATAAATATTTAAAACAAAAATTGTTAAAAAAATGCATCTTTCAATACTATGAACTTTGCAAAAGACAAATATTTATTTTTCATTAAAAAAAATTCTTATTTTTCATTTGTTAAAAGATACAACACTTATTCCCCAGCTAAACAATTTGGATTACAATAGTTACCTGTATATTGGCAAGTACTAAAAAAATACAAGAATTCCTCCATTCTATCATTGTATCATTGTATCATATTGACTTTTACCCATTCTATCATTTCGACTGGATGATGTCTAAGTTTTATATTATACCAACCATAGAAATTTAAATCTTTCAAAAATTTAAAGATTATATAGATGAAGTTCAACCTTACTCTCTACCTCGGTACTTACCCGCAAAATTTTAACGATTGCAGCTAAACCAAAATATTCCATGTTTGAGAATGCTAACTTGAATGATGGATAGGCATCTCTCTTGGTAGATACTGCTCTACTAGTTTAAATGAGTAGAGTTTATTAGTGTCAATTTTAGAAGAATTGATATAAAATAAAGCCTTACTTTGCATCCCACGGATTTATATCAATGATTTTATGGAAGTTATAAGTAGAAAAATGAGCCAAAGGTCCTATTTTGATTAGGACACATGATACTTGAATGAAATCGTATAACAAAATAATGACTAGGAAAATAATTGGTCAGACATGATTTGATATCCCAATGAAAACCTACTTAATTAATTTACCAAATGAACATATGATCTTGTAGATACTATAAATTACACCCCTATTCCATATAAGGAATTGATAAAATGTTTTGAAAATCAGTTCTATTGTACTATTAATAATAATATAATCACTCTCCAACAATATGATATATACAACGAATAGCGAGGATTGAATTTAATGCATACTTATGAAGAAAATGAGCACCCACCCTTGTTATTCTTATCTCTAAGATGAATATAAAAGCTACTATAAATGACTTCCTACATGCAACCACACACACATGAGCAGATACACACACATATACAAGCCAATAAATGATTCTTATAAGTAATTTTTTTTTTTTTTGGTTCGATTGGTCCTTTATGTAGAAAACAATCATGGTAAAGGATCAAACATGGGATCATTTCTCATTGTTTCCATCACTTAAACTCATAAAGACCATAAACGATAAGTAGATTAATAGGAACTCTAAAGCTTCTTGAATGTATCAAAAAAGCGAATGACAATATTGATATATATAGCTAGCATCAGTATGTTGATGAGCAACACTGCATGAGTATATTCATTTTCTTAATGTTCCTAATCACCAGATGCAAAACTTAGGGTGAAAGAAATTATTATGAAGGTATGACAAGGCCTTTCAAATCTACCCTTTAACCCAAGTTTTGAAGGTAAACGTTTTAACAAAGGAGGGTGCATTGCAATTGGTAGTTGATGTTTAGATGAGCATGTGTTCTCTTATTAGTGTATTCTTTTGTATACAAATAAAGCAAAATATGGCGTCCTATGACCTATATGTCCCTACATCATCACATACTCTTAACAACATGAAATGTGGTTAAATGAAATATTAATAAATTCTATGTTACCAAAAATGAGAAATGAAAACAACAACTACAATGACAATGTGACAAAAATGAGATATTTAAAGATTGTGTATAAGAAATGTGTCTATATATGTGCATACACATATATATACATATATATACATACATACATATATGCATATATATATATATACCAAAAATGAGAAATGAAAACGGCAACTACAATGACAATGTGACAAAAATGAGATATTTAAAGATTGTGTATAAGTAATGTGTCTATATATATGCATACACATATATATATATGAAAAAACAAAAATTATAAAACATATATTTTATATTTAGATTTTTAATTATAATTTATAAAAAATAAAAATATGAAAAAATTTAAAAAAAAGATTTAAAAACAATTATTTAAATTTATTTATTTTTATTTATAAAATATTCTATATTATAAATTATTTAATAATATATTATAAAAATATATGACCAAAAGACAAACCAACTCATATCCATGCTTGCCACTTGCCACTTGCCAGGGTTGAAATAACAAAATTATTTTTAAAAAATCATGTCAACGGAGGAAAAGCACTTAATCAATAAAAGCTAACCCTTAACTCTCCGTATACTCTTTTACTTCAAATGTATTAACTCCATCTGTCTTAGTGTGCATGGATAAAAACTAATTATTAACTCCTCGATATGGCTAAAAGGATACACAATTGTTTTGTTGCCTCTCGAACGGCTTGAACGACTTAGAAACGGCCGTCTACAAAGCGAAACGCGCTTCGAGCGTCAGCGTCCTAACGTGAAACGGTGTTACGCGAAACGGTGTTACGCCGTCTTTATTTGGTAACAGTTAGAAACGGCCGTCTACAACGCGAAACGCGTTTCGAGCGTCCTAACGTGAAAACAGAATTAATAATGCAGCAAGATGTCTTCGAAAAAAACCATTTTGAAGCCCAAGCTACAAAACCATCATAAATAATGCTTTAATTGAAAGAAGTTGGGAATCCGAGGCCCTTACCATGCTTAAGCAAAAAGAAGCTCTGAAGTTAGGATCACCAATAACCTACACAAACACAAACCGGTCTGAGCCAAGCTTGAATCCTAGTCAACTATGATATGTGACATAACAATGGTCCAATCTACTATAGAAATGACCAGATCTGTATAAGGCCCTTATTGGACAAAAAGGCTCTCCGCTCCTGACTTTGTCCTCTCCGAAACTAAAAACAACAGCAACCTCCCATAATCGGGTCTGATATGTTTGAAATTAAGGGTCATGCACTTAACCCCCGCCCTTTCATTTCTACCTCCATATTGAATTTACACCCTCATGCAGCCACTGCCCATCTTGGAACAACATGCAAAACAAAAAACGGTAACCTCCCTTCTTGTAACTACCATTAAATGAAATTAATAAAAAAGAGCAATAATATTTGTTTAAATATTATGAGCATGTTGCACACCACTCACATTTGGGAAAATTCCATATCACATATGTGCTCAATATCTCACAAAAATTGAATAATTTATGCGTTGATGTTTACAAAATAGTTAAGGAATGATTAAATCATTCCTGAATTGGCATGCTTTATAACATTTCTCCTCCTCCTGTGCCAAAAAAGCAGAGAAAGGAAATCAAATCATGTACTAAATTAATACACGGAGAGTCTATGTTCTTTGCAGATCTTCTTTTGCTTTTTAAACTCTCTGCAGCACAATGACTCTGAGGACGAGATTCTCAGCTCGAGGTCGATCCCCTTTCGCTTTCCTGACTATTGAGCATACTCTAAGCATAACAGTCTGAGTTAAAGGTTCACCTCTTGCAGATTTACCTTTTTGAACTCTTCCCCACACAGCATCTCTCAAGAGGCGAGTCTCAGTTCGAGGTCCAGGTCGGGCTTCGATAGATTTTGTGATGCTTCACAACTTAACATGATCACTTCATTTTCAAGCAGCAATGGTGGAGCTGTTAAGTTTGTTGAGAGTTCACCAGACAACTCTGAGGAAGAGAGCCTGCAATCGTGAGCCATCGAAGGTGGTTGTTGGTGGCCTTGGCTGCAGCTTATACATAGTTGATTGGTATCAATTCTAAAATAAAAATTTAAGACATCACAAACTTTCAATTGTCTTCGTCTTACAAATCTACTCCACCCACTCTTCAGCCTGTAACAGTTGCTGCTTGTTAACAACTTAATCTGAAAGCTTTCCTGTATGTTTGAATCAATGTCAAAAGCTTGCAGCTCAAAGTCGATACCCTTCTTGATGGCTTCTCTCTCTTCGCTTCTATACCTGGGCAAAATATATGTTTCTACATTTCCTCTGGGAATTATGATTCTGCACAGCTTATTTGTATCGCTATTGTACAATTGTTTGGAAAATAGAAACTGAAAATAACCAAATTGAATTTGGTTTGCCATCATTTTCGAAATGATATGCAATACTTCGCCCTACAAAGAGTTTTAAGCTTCACAGATATTCAACTTCGAAAAATGCTCACCCAAGACCGTGTTTTTATAGATAGATATTTTTTTAAAACAACATGATTCCAGGCTGCTTTTTTATAAAAGCATGCCTTTCTCAATTTAGCTCTTATGTTTTATATAAAGCATAAAAAATTTAGTTTGCATGATCTTTTTCAAATCTATTTTAAGTAGTGACTATATATAGATTTAATTGTTTTATTAAATTCTTGTATATGTTTTTTTTTTTTAAATATTTTTTTAATTTGAAACTAAAATATTGATTTATTTATTTTTAAATATTTGTAATATTTTTTAAATTGGTCTATATGTTTTTTTTTTTAAATTAATGATTGTTCAATTTTAAATTAAAATATTGAATTATTTTTTATTGATTATTTTTATTTTAATATACAAATTTATAATAATATGATTAATTTTTCTTATTGTAAATAAAAAAGTTTGGAATTCGTGCATTTCTTCTGTTCCCTGCAAATTATAATGTCCACCGAATTGTTCGCGCTCACCGTTCACACATATTTCACTTTTAGCAAATTATAATGTCCACGGAATTGTTCGCGCTCAACGTTCAAACATATTTCACTTTAATTTTTAATATATATTATTGAGTTTACACTTTTTAAATAATTGCACGTTTGACTGGATTATTCTTAAGTTTGACTAGCATACGATTCAAGAAATCACATATCATTAACATTTAACAGGTTGCTTGGACAAGGCAAACAAGGAAAAAATAAAACTCACAGTTATTTCGAGAAAAAACATTCTTGTATGTTGATAATTTTAATTGATCTACTTCTAAACCTGTTTAAACAGCACTGTAAATATTGTCATTTAACAACTCTGTTTACTTTGTGAATATTCTGTCCAACGGAAGTGACAATGAAAATTATTCTGGTCATGCATGATTGTGATGAAAACGTGGAACACAAACCTTTTTATCTGACAAAATATGGAAAGGGTTGCTTGCTCAAGTGGGAGGGCATTGTGTTGTGATAGAATGAGGCCAATGAGCATTGCATCAAAACCTTCAATCAAATTGATGTAGTGAAACAAGAAAAATCCAAATTAAAAATAAATAAAAATATTGGAAATTAGTCATCCAGTAAGTAAAAAACCTAGGTATGTTGTCTTGATCCAAAACGAGGATTATCTGTTAAATAATCGTGGACTATAGTGATTGCACGATACACAAAATGGATTTGTTGAAAATGATTTTTCCCAACCTTTGTTAGTAACCTGCATGTGTTCTTTAAAATGAATATTTTGGAGCAGGATATGGATATCCAACAAAGAATAATTGAAAGGGATTTTTGTCATCTATTATAGTTAGAAAAAATCGAGTGAATATATATGTAAAAATATGAAATCTTAGATAATATATTGAACTATTTGATAGAATGCTTAAAGGAAATGTGGTCTCATGGAATACAATGGTTGTCGGATATGCATAAATGGGTTTTTTAGAAGGATTTATAAAATTTTAAGCAAGTGTTAGGAGAAAATAAAAATATTGTATCATCTGCCTACACACTATGAGTGTTGTTCAAAATATATTTAAAGTGAAAAAATTGCAAAATATTGGTTAACACCTAAAACCTTAGCCCTAGTGCCAATACCTATTAAACATCATTTGTTCCTCATCCCAAGAATAATTTAGAGTGTAATCCACAAAGAAAACAAGGGGTTGTTAAATTAAGGCAATATTTATAGTGCAACAAAAGCATGTTTAGAATAGATTAACTAAAATTATCAATATACAATAATTTTTCGAGAAACAATAGTGATTTTTTTGTTTTTGATGTTTCATATCACACTCTATTATATATCATTTTTTCCTCATCCCAATGATGACTTAGAGTGTAATTCAAAACACAGATAACAAGAAATTCATGGAGTTATTTCTAAATGCATTCTTGTATTCTAATGGACTATTTTAACCTCATGTCTACTATCAAACCTTTCATAGAAGAATTATTGAGAAATGACTAAGAAATATGTTTGAAAGATAAAGCTCCATAGAGCATTTGGAAAAAAAGGTTCTCTACTTCAACACACTTCTATTGAGACAATTTACTCAATAACCCATCAGGAAGATAAAACAAATTTCATGAAAAATTCATAAAAATTGGAAATGCTATGGATAGGGGAAACCATTACTATGAATGGTATGGATTTCTAGTTGTATAATTCTCAATTTATAAAAATCTATAGGTGCACTTATTATTATACATCACTCAATTAAAAATAATTTAAATAAACAAAAATTCAGTATGATCTACATTCAATAGTCTTGTGGCATTGAAATGAACTAAAACCTACATACAACAAGAGCTGCAGGGCAACGAAGTTCCTGCCTAAATTTGGCAGAATAGTTTTGGCCTAGGAAAAATGTAAAAAATTGAAGAGGTTCATCAATTATACCTTTGTTTTAAGTTTAAACAATATTTCCGCTTTGAATGTGCTCAATCTATATGTTGTCTTGTATTTTGTGTGTAAGATTAATCTTCAGTACCAGCGAGTAGGAGGATGCAAACCTAGTGTATTTTTTCCAACTGTTGTGCTACGCATCAATGCAATAGATAATAATTCTTCTGATTGCATGTAATGCTTGAAAGATCTATATAATATCCATTTCACAAAGTTGTCATCTATTTGTTCAAATCCAGGGGTAGCCCATATGTTCTATAGGTTACAAATACAATTTAAAATCTCTTTCATTGGCATGCATCAGTATCTCCAAACACAATTTAAAAGTTAATACAATTAAATAGAAATAGTACTTCACTTTAAGAATTCTAAAGTAAAGACAATGATATGACCTTTCACCATCCTCTGAGATGTTGAGATTGACCCAACTCCCGTGCCTCTCTCCATCTCTTACCGCATGCCTGCGCTGTCTTTGACTTTAGCTCACGGTATCGCGGTGTTGACTGTGATACCGTGACCTCCATGTTTGCTGTCCACAATTGAGCAGGTTAACCACTGGGGCGGTGCTACCGCTGTCCCACGGTCTCTAAGTTAACCGCACGTGGTGGCGCGGTGTTCTCCACCACACCATGACTCTCCACTTGGCCAACCGTGGTAGCTCGATTTACGGCGACCCCACGACCTCTTGTCTCAGCTCTTTAGTTCGGCGGCCT
This sequence comes from Sequoiadendron giganteum, assembly GCA_007115665.2. Classification (NCBI taxonomy): domain Eukaryota; kingdom Viridiplantae; phylum Streptophyta; class Pinopsida; order Cupressales; family Cupressaceae; genus Sequoiadendron; species Sequoiadendron giganteum. The sequence continues at coordinate 462,039,659 of CM021100.1, read as the reverse complement.
CTCCGCCACCCCGCGATCTCTCTCCTAGCCACCCGCGGTTGGGTGGTACCCTTGCGGTACCACTGGCCAGTTCTCTCTCCTTTGCGGTTGTGTGATATGGTTTCATTTTGGCAGAATTTTAGTAGAGTATGTGCTGGCGGTCAGTTAAGTCAAAAGGATAAGTTTTTAATATAATTTTGGACAAGTTTTAATGTGCTCGGACTATGCCAACTTGGCATTTCTTAGAGGCTTTTAATTTTGTAATTAATGTTTGTATTTCTGACTGTCGTGGACATTTTCTTTATATGTGTGTGATGCTGTAATATTTTCTAGCGAATAAAAATTAAAAACATTGCTCTGAAGTAGCAAGTAATACAGCTGTCCTAATTTTTTTTATAAAAAATAATCATTATTGTGTGGGTGTGAAATGTTTGTCTGTCTGTGTAAATTTATTCTCTTTGCCTCTATCCTTCACGTGGTATCAAAATAAGTTCCTCATATCTGAATATTGTCTTAGAGTGTCTTAGAGTGTCTATGAAAATGGTTGCAAGCACAAGCCTGACTAATCCCCAAATCCCTCAGTTAAATGGGAAAAATTATGACTACTGGTCAATAACAATGAGAGCTTTATTTTGTTCACAAGATTTATGGGAGTTTGTTGAAAATGGTTTTCCAGAGTCGGTACATGCAGCAGCATTCAATGCCTTAACACAAGCAGAGAAAGATCTACTGGAAGACAACAACAAGAAGGACTCAAAATATCACTTAATTATTCTACAAGGAGTGCATGAGAGCATTTTTCCAACAATTTCAGCTACAACTAGGTCCAAACAAGCATGGGACATACTTCAAATTGCATATCAAGGAATGGAGAAAGTCAAAACTACAAAGTTACAAATACTAAGAAGAGAGTTTGAGACTTTGTACATGAAGGACAATGAGTCTGTAGATTCATATTTCACCTAGATAATTGGACCGGTGAGCCAGATTAGAACACATGGTGAGACACTAGAAGATGTCAAAGTGGTAGAGAATATTTTGGGGTGTTTACCCACTAAATTTGAATCAATTGCAGTAACTATAGAGAAGACAAAGGACCTCACCCTGTATTCAATTGATGAGCTTTATGCTTCACTTATTTCTCATGAGCACAGGCTGAGAAGAATAAAAAATATGTCATTGGAGCATGCATTCAAGTCATAAGCTTCAATTAATCAAGGAAGAGGTAGAGGAAGATCAAATTTCAGAGGAAGAGGAAGAAGTTTCAACAAAGGTGGAAGAAACAATCCGCCAAGTTCAAGTGGAAGAGGCAGCAACCAAAACCCATCTCAGAATCAACCTCAAGGTCAAAGGTATGAAAATTCTCAAGTCCAATGCCAGTACCTGTAAAAATTTTGGACATTATATGAATGAGTGTAGGAAGAAACAGTATGATTTTGGTAGACAAAATGCAAATTTTACAAAAGAGAGTCAAGACAAAAAATCAGATAAGAGTACAATGTTTATGGCCTATAATGTAGCACAAGCTAGTGAAAAAGATGTTTCATTTTTAGACTCAGGCTGTAGCAACCATATGACAAGAAATTTAGAATTGTTCACAAGTTTAGATGAAAATATTAAGTCTGATGTTACAATAGGTAATGACAACAAAGTGTCAATTAAAGGAAAGGGAAATGTTAATATTCTAACCAAGCAGGGGGAGCAAAATTATATTTCAGATTTGTATTTCATGCTAGGTCTTAAACATAATTTGAGGAGTGTAGGACAGTTAGTTCAAAAGGGTTATAGAGTGACCTTCAAAAATGGACTGTGCACAATTTTAGACAAATACCCAAGTAGTCAGTTAATTGCTAGGATCAAGATGGTAAACAACAGAATGTTTCCTTTGAGAATTCAACTAGATTTGAACACAAATTATGCACAAGCACAAGAGATTACAACTGGAGACACATCAATCTTAAATTAATTAAATAAAGATTAAATACTTTATTGATTAATTACCATATTCTTCTGTTTAATTTAATAAACAACTTCTATAGTTCATTTTATTAAATTATTTATCCCTCTTTTGCTAATTTAAATAAATCAAAATATTTGAATAAAGGCATAAGGAATATTCCATCTATATTTCCTCAAAATCAAATTAGATATCCTATGTCTAATTTATGTCTAAAATCTGTCAAAATTAATGCTTTGAACCTTCATGGGAAGTTTTGGAGACAAATTCCAAATTCTTCTCTCAATCCTCCTCCATCAATCTTTCCTCTTCTCTTTCCTGGTGTTTTCATGGGTAGAGACAATCTCCAAATTTCTCTTAATCTCCTTCATCTTTCACCATTTAATCCTCCAGATTGAATCTAAGCCTCTCAATGCCATCCCTGTGCATTTTTGAATTTGTGAAGGGTGTATTCTAGGAAAGCAGCATAGAGAGTCATTCCCAATAGGGAAGTCAACAAAACCTAAAGACCCTTTAGAAATTGTTTATTCAGATCTTTGTGGTCCAATGCAGACACCTTCAATAGGTGGTAGTGTTTATTTTCTGACTTTTATAGATGACTATTCAAGGAAGACATGGGTTTATTTCCTAAAGCATAGGAGTGATGTGTTTGATTTCTTCCGTCAGTTCAAATCTCTTTCTAAAAAATAGAGTGGTCATTATATTAAAGTGTTGAGGACGGATAGAGGAGGAGAATATATTTCAAAAGAGCTTTTAAATTTCTGCAGAGATCATGGTATTCATAAGCAGTTCATTACTAGATATACACCTCAACAAAACAGGGTAGCTGAAAGGAAGAACAAAACTATCATAGAAATGGCTAGGAGTATGTTGAGAGCTAAACATTTGTCAAACGAATTTTGGGCTGAAGCTGTATCATGTGCAACATATATAATGAACAGGTGTCCAACAAAAAGTGTTATGAATATTGTTCCTGAAGAAGCATGGATTGGCAGAAAACATAATGTATCACATATGAGAGTTTTTGGATGTGTTTCATATGCACATGTACCTGATGAATTGAGAAGGAAGTTAGACAATAAAGGAGAGAAATGTATGTTTGTTGGATATAGTGATGAATCCAAAGTGTATAAGCTTTATAATCCAACAACTAAGAAGGTTATAATTAGCAGAGATGTACAGTTTGTTGAAGATGAAGCATGGGATGGAAGTAGAGAAAGCATAGTTAATGTATCTGTTAGTATCCCACAAGGGGAAAATGAAATTTATGTTCCAACAAATGTTCCTACTGCTATGACCTCTTCTATACCAATTCAAGCTGAAGCAAGTGGTCAACAAGTAACACCTTCAAGAAATGTGAGAGCAACAACAAGAGGACTGTAGATGCAATCTACAACAAGAACTTCAGGCGTAGGACCATCAAGTCCACAATCTACAGATTCAAGTGATCTATCAAACCCAACACTGGCAAGCATAAGGAGACATAAAATCAGAAACATAAGTGATATCTACAATAAGAATGAAGGTGAGAATAATTCACAACAGTTTACATTTTTTGCATTTTATTCTCAAGCTGAAGATCCAATTCATTTTGAAGATGCAATTAAAGAAGATAAGTAGATAACTGTAATGGATGAAGAGATTGATTCAATTGAAAATAATCAAACATGGGAGTTACAAAGTCTTCCAAAAGACAAGGATGTAATAGGATTCAAATGGATTTCCAAGATGAAATTGAATGCAAACGGTGAAGTGCAGAAGCACAAAGCAAGATTAGTTGTAAAAGGTTATGCACAACAACCTAGAATTGATTATACAGATACTTTTGCACCTGTAGCATGTCTTGACATAGTCAGAATGATACTATCCATAGTAGCACAAAACAAATGGTTAGTTCATCAAATGGATGTTAAATCAACATTTCTTAATGGCTAGCTTGAAGAGGAAGTATATGTTGAACAACCACCTGGATATGAGTTATTGGGCCAAGAAGACAAAGTCTACAAGCTGAAGAAAATGTTGTATGGTCTTAAACAAGCCCCAAGAGCTTGGTATAGCAGGATTGACAATTATTTTATACATAATGGCTTCATTAGATGCAACAATGAACCAACATTGTATACCAAAATGAATGAAAAAGGTGAAATCTTGATTATATGCCTGTATGTAGATGATTTAATTTTCACTGGATCTAGCAGTTGATTTGTTTAAAGGAGCAATGACGAAGGAGTTTGAAATGATAGACTTGGGTCTGATGAAATACTTTATGGGAATTGAGGTAAATCAAGATGAAAATGGCATTTTTATTTCCCATGCTAAGTATGCTAAAGATGTTTTGAAAAAATTTCATATGTTGAATTGTAAATCTGCTCCTACTCCAATGGTGACTGTTCTGAAGCTGAGTAAAGATGAGAAAGGTTCAGATGTTGATTCAACTCTATATAAACAACTAGTTGGGAGTTTGATGTATTTGACAGCCACAAGGCCAGACATAATGTTTTCAGTTAGTTTAATATCTAAATTCATGGAAACACCAAAGGATACACACTGGAAGGTTGGAAAAAGAATTATGAGATATATCAGTGGAACAAGGAATTATGGAATCCAATATTCCAGTTCAGATGAATTTAAATTGATAGGTTATACATATAGTGATTGCACTAGGAGCATCAATGACAGGAAGAGCACATCTGGTTACGTTTTTCACTCTGGCATTGGAGTTGTCTCATGGGCTTCTAAAAAGCAACCAATTGTTACTTTGTCATCAGATGAAGCTGAATACGTAGTTGCAACAAGTGCATCATGCTAGGTCACCTAGATGAGAAGAGTATTAAAAGAGCTTTAGAATGAACAACTGGAAGCAACAAGAATTTACTGTGACAACAACTCAACAATTGCACTCTCAAAAAATCCAGTGTTTCACAAATGGAGCAAGCATATTGACACACGCTATCACTTCATCGGGGAGTTGATCAATGTTGGGGAGATTACCTTGGAATTCTGTAGGTTGGACGAGCAACAAGAAGACATCTTTACTAAGGTGCTTGGAAAATAGACATTCATATTTCAAAGAGAGCGACTGGGCATTAAAAACCGTGGAAGTTGGGATCAAGGGGGGGTGTTGTGATTTTACCCAACTCCCATGCCTCTTTCCATCTCTTACCACATGCCCGCGCCGACTTTGACTTGAGCTCACAGTACCACAGTGTTGACTGCGATACCGCGGCCTCTCTGTTTGTTGTCTGCAGTTGAGCACATTAACCACTGGGGCAGTGCTACTGCTGTCCCGCAGTCTCTAAGTTAACCACCCACGGTGGCGTGTTGTTCTCTGGCACACCATGACTCTCCACTTGGCCAATCATAGTGGCTCAGTTTATCGCGGCCCCGCAGCCTCTCCTCTCAGCTCTTTGGTTCGGCAGCCTCTCCGCCACCCCGTGGTCTCTCTCCTGGCCACCCACAGTTGCATGGTACCCCTGGCCAATTCTCTCTCCTCCGCGGTTGTGTGATATGGTTTCATTTTGGTGGCGTTTCAGTGGAGTATGTGTTGATGGTCAGTTAAGTCAAAAGGACAAGTTTTAATGTGCTCGGACTATGCCAACTAGGCATTTCTTAAAGGCTTTTAATTTTGTAATTAATGTTTGCATTTCTAACTATTGTGGACGTTTTCTTTATATGTGTGTGATGCTGTAATATTTTGTAGCGAAGAAAAAATAAAAAACATTGCTTTGAAGTAGCAAGAAATATAGCCATGCTGAATTTTTTTTATTAAAAATAATCATTATTGTGTGGGTGTGAAATATTTGTCTATCTATGAAAATTTATTCTCTCTGCCTCTATCCTTCATGACACTGGCAAGATTTATGGAACCTATAAAGTAACCAAATCATTGACTTTTATGTTTCAATGCATCAATCTTACATTTGAGCACATTGAAAAATGAGATTAGCAACCTATTTTTGATTAGCACAAAGGCAAATCTGATGGACATGGGGGCAATGTTGTAGTACACTCTTGTCATTGTTCACAATGAAGGTAGTAGAAAATCCCTAGGTGGTGTGAACTTCCAAGTGGAAATGCATGAACCATACACCTGAAGAATACCACACCCATTATGGTATATAGATTAGGCAAGAAAAAGGATCTAAATTGAAAATTCTATACTACAAAGATAAAATTCAAATCCTGGAAAATTAATTGTAATATGGAAAAGTGCTTTTCAATTTAATCTAATATCTTATAAAAAGAAGACAATGACTTACCAGGGTTGTCTATTGTAAATCTGATAGCTAACCATCCTCCTACAATGAAACCTATAGTATTTATATATGGAGGATCTACTAGATTGAAGACTACTTTATTTGCATTGTAGTTGCCAAATCCATAACCAACTAAGTAAAAGCTAAAACCGTGTAGGTGAATTGGATGGTTCTCTATTGCAGCAGTTCTTGTATTCTATATTTCATATAACACTTTCAGAAAGCTCAATGGCTTTTAGGACTGTTTAAACAACAATACTGGTGTTGTCACTGATCTTCATGAAGAACCTAATATGCATAAATATGTCAATTAATTTGGAATTTTTTAGTTAAGAAGGAATTACCAGAAACCCTTTTTGCATTACTATATTTGTATTTTGCAAAAGTAATCTGATATGTATACTCTATATGGTATGTGATTAGCTCTGTAAAGGATATCCTCAATGCTAAATTCTTAGTATTTTTGTTTAGTTTCTTATGCTTCTGGTGATAGACAAAAAATCTCTTACTAACATGAAATTCCATGCCAAATTTTTTCTATCATCTAGCCATTGGAATTTGTGGCAAGTCTTCTTGACTTGGTTGGTTCTTCTCTACATCTCTGTCATTCTGCTTGCTCAACTTCTTACATATATTAGGCTATGTGACTCTTTTCCTTGATTAATTAGACACTAAATTACTATAACAATATGATTTGTAAAAGATATTATATTGCAATTGATTATCAGTGATAAAAATTGGTTACATTGCAATAGGTAAAGGATATTTATTGCTTTCTTTACTAGGCTTTTTATCCTTCTTTCTATAAAAAATGACTTTCCATTATAAGGTAATGCAATTTCTCATTTAATTTTAAAATATTCAATCACTTATGAATGTTAATAGCAAGTCCTTGGAGTAGGGACTAATTCAAAGTCAGAGCCATAGGACTTCAGAACTAGAACTGAAGCACAAAAATGCAAACCCCTTCCAAGTGTAAAGAAAATGTTGATCTTGCATATAGCATTGTAAAATTGAAAGGAGGAGAAAAACACTAAAACTTACAAATTAAACTAAATTTTTGAAATCAGTAATAAGACAATCCATTGTGCAACAGGCCAAAGGTATTTGTGAGTGTCTCAATTGAAAAAGAGAGAGGTTCTATACATCTTAACAGTCACCTAGTGGAATAGTTTCTCACTTGAAGTGAATGATGTCAATGACCACCCACATTGGAAGGTAAATTTTCTATATCTATGATATCAAACACATAATTATATTTGTTGTGAACATTGCAAAAATTTTAATGGATGCTATAATCAGATTCATCATATGTCCTCATTTGATGTCACAGCGTGGATAGATATATAAAGTTGGGGAGGGTTTGCATGTTCTCTTTTTATAAGATAAATGTGCACTGTTGTCTTGAAAGACATTCAAGAAGTATAATGATACATAATATTTCTATTGCTGATTAAAATCATTTTCCACAGCTTAGAATTCGCAATGATCATTGCACTTTGACAGAAAGCGGTTAAGGCTGCTTGTAAGTTATCAGTCTTACAACTTCATTGCAAATTTATCGTGTTTTTTTAGCTAAATAACAATCATGTAAGCATATTAAATATATTTATCATTATCAAGTATCATCATATAAATTGAATAAAGTCTATAGTGAGAATATAATAGACATTATAGTAGACATGCAATAATCATCAATGATAACCTCATTAAAATATCACTAAATGATATGTATTAAGAAGTGCATTCAAGCGTGTATGCACCTAGGGTTACCTAAGGTAATAAGGAAATAAAACAAATTAAAAACTAAAAAATATATTGACTAAGTGTAATAAAGTGTGTCTTATAAGTTGTAACCAATCTAATTATATATATTAGATAAGCATGAGAAAATAATCATAAAATGTGAAGTGATCATATGATGAAATCATCTAGAGTGATAGATATATAAATGAATATAACATTTTAAATAGGTCATAAAAAGGATGTCCCTCATGATCATATAGGTTATAAATATAGTCTTGATAAAATAAGGGTTGTAATAAATGCACTATTATGTAATTCTATCACAAAATATGTCAATGTCTAGTGTCATCAAGAATATCATCAATAAAAATTTGACTTAGTGGTAAATGTATCTCTAGTATATATAGGAGGGTAAGAGCATGATATTGACACCTCATTTGTACACATACCCTTTTGATATTGAGAGTTCTATACTTCTATCTATGGTGCACCATAGAGATCATATTTCTACTTGGACTTATCAATTATGCATTTAGATTGATTTTGGTAACTTATTGAAGGAGGCAGGCATTGCTTTTTCTTGGTTTTGTAAAACAGGTTCATTTGATAATTTAGTGATTACAATAGTGTAATTTTTTTGTTTAATATTAATAGATCCATATATTTGAACTCATTCCAATGGAGATGATATAATAAATCCTTACAATAAATGACATATTTTACCTCACAATATGATATCTAAATTTGCTAAATTAAAAAAATGTTTATAAACATTTGTAAGGAATTTGTTTAATTGCATGTATCATTTTCTCTTTGGTCGAACCTGTAATAGATTAACTTTACATCCTTGAGCTAAAAAGTCAAGAACAAGAAGAAATAACTTAAAATTCATAAGATGTTGGAGCACCTTCAAAGCATTTAAAAATAGCATAGAATATGACCTGATAAATTATTCTGGGTGCTGAAATGTTCATACAAATAATGAAATAACCGCAGGACAACTTATATTAGTATGCTAGCAAAAAAAAATAGTTACATGGATTTCATATATGCTATTGGTCCTAAAATCTTTAATTCATACCCACTTAAGAACCTCTCAACTCTTATACATGTGGTTTGCTACATGAATTTCATATATGCTATTAGTCCGAAAATCTCACCACATATTTCAAATCTACGCTATTATCATATTCTGGGTGCTGCAAACAGAAAATGATATAACAAATACTCTCATGATAAATACATAACGGTAATATGAGAAATAGATTATCCACATGATTGTTGGAATTTCTAATCTGTGTCAAAATATTAAATTTCTGACGTGTACTGTATACTTGACAAAGATCTGTTAGATCTTGTAATCTTCATTTCCCCTGCCACCATCAAACAACAATTAGTTTTGGGGGCTCTATTTATGATGCTTGGATTTGAAACTAGCTTCGAGTATCTCTTGAACTATTAGTGGAATTCTACAGCTTAATGATATTTTCTTTTTTCATCTCTACGATGAAGGGGAAACTAATGATAAACCTATACAGTAGGAGAAATGCTAACAAGATTACACACTCACAGTATAACAAATGATTTTACTTTGGTGTTGATGTCCAGGACCTTGGCTGCAAGAACTATCTATTTTTTTTTCTTACAACAAATGGTTAAATGTTGTGGAAGGGCATTTTTTGGAAGGCCTTTGGGATAAACAACAAAATACCCAGACAAGACCAGAAAGGAGCTTTACAAGAAAGCTAAAGTTGGTTCCCATCTCATCATCACAGAAAAAAGGCTAATTCCATGCAAGAGTACATTGAAAAATACACTGTTTTAAACATTAACTTTTGGCAAAGCACATGCAGCGAAGGCACTGTAGAGGAAGTTGGGCTTAGCTCATACTGTAAGTCTCAGTTACAAGAAGGTAGAAACAGTAGTAAACTGCTCCTGGCAATTCAAATCAGGTAGAACCATGAAGGTCTAGATGATTTTAAATGTTTTTTTTTATGCTCATTTCAAGCAAAAAGCGGTGTATTAAGGATAACTAGATGAATACTCAAGAGTCAAGAACAAGGGAGAAAAATTAAGAATGCTATAAGAGCTTGTTGGCACCTACGTTCGTTGAAGTGACGAATGCAAGGGCTCTTAGTATCAAATGGAATACTTTGAGGAATAAGATTTTTTTCATAGATCTATTATTTGTGAAGCAAAATAAGATTTGTAGCTTCAGAAAATAGGCTTTCCATACTTTTCAATTTTGTAATCAAATGCATCAATGTAAAAATAGATGTAAGTTTTCAAAGGTATGTTTGACTGTCTTGATTTAAAGACTTAATGCATGAAGTTGTAATTTGCTTTAGTGACTCACAAATATTTGTGTAGCTGTGCCTGATAGCATTGTATAATAATTAAGTTGACAAAAGTTTTTCATCCTCTATTTCATTTAAGTTACAACTTAATCCCTTAAAATTATGTGGCCAGGGTTTTTTTTAAGTGGTTCCAGTTTTTGATTTCACAGTATGGTTTGTATGACTTAATTCTGAGTTTTGCAAGTATTATTTCTTTTTGGTTATTTACAGCATGCAGTTGGGGGAATGTTCTAAAATATGGTCAGGATATTCCTCTAATGAGGAAATTTGACTTAAAATAATTTTATTGCTATTCCAAAGTGCACCATTTATGAATAGTATTGCTTTGGATACTTAAATCGTTTGTCTATAGTGACAGTTTTTCATAAATTTTCTAATATTTCAACTACTTACCTAAGCTATGCTATCCCTTTTGTGTCAGAAATACTTTGGAAGATGACTTTTTATACATCCAGATTTGAAGTTCTTGATTATTTGATGCTTTTATGGTAGTTTTTGTGCCTTACTAATAAAGATAAATCATTTTAAATTTGTGCCTTGTTGTATCATTAATTTTGCAGGTCTATGGCTTAGATAATATATCTAAACACTGCAAACGTGGTCAGGTCGTTTAAACAGGTGGCGATTAGGGTTTTAGCAATGTTAACAACTTGCCATGTTTCTAGTTTTTGCATGCAGAGGAGACGTGGCTGGCCTGCAGGATATTTGTTACTGGAGTAGATCACCCGCCTTAGATGCTGCAAGTGCTGACCATTTCTACCATGCCCACTAGATCAAATCTCGCTAAGGTAAGCTGCTACTTCTCATGTCTTCTTTGTTTTGAAAAATACAAATTTTGTATTGAGTACATCAAGGGTTGAGAGAGATTGGTGTTCATGTTCTTCTCTTTAAGCACATAAGCTCACTCTGCATACATTAATAGAATTTATTTCTAGGGTTGGGGTTTTGTTTCCAAGGTTTAATAGATGCCTGACGGAATGGCTTCATGGGTGATGGCGTCCTCATATTCTACCAGTCACCGTCGTGCAAGTAGGTTAAAATGAGAATAAGAGAATAAAATATAAATTTGTTTGTGATTTAGGATTTAGGATTTATGCTTGTAGCTAAAATGGCATGGTCCATGTGACCCTTGTGGACACGTGGGGACTTATTTTGTTAACCTGTATTACCATGTTCTGAAACAACCACCCAAATGTGTGTACCGGTTTTACATAGACATAAGTACTATGTCTCGCGTGGATAGAGAAAAACGAAAAACGGCTTCTGGCATGGTGTTATTATGAATGGAATATAATGCCTTGATTTTTTATGCTTTACCCTAGTGCTCACTATAAACAAAGACCTGTAAAAACTAAAACATAGAATAGATATTTGGTAGATCGATGAAGCCATAACCAACAAATTTGTAATTGTTGAATCTGCTAACATGAACTGAACAACTTGGAAATAACCAAGTCTCTCTCTAGTCGTGGAGAGGAATTAGTGCAACATCAATACGAGATCCAAAGAAGGTATTTTTTGATACTTGATTGAACTTTGTTTTAACTAGATTCTATTGGTATTGTTTTACAAATTAATGAATTTTATAAAGGAAATATCATTTTATTTTTATTTTTATTTTCTGTTAATGAGATATTATAATTAAATTAAGTTCAAATGTTTTGATGTCCATTCTATTCAAAAAGTATGGTTAGTAACTTATATCATTAATTTTTTATTTTTTCTGTTTTCTGTTTCTTATGTTAAAACACAAAAGGTATATTTAAACTAATATTTGGCATTTGATTTTCTTTGTCTTTTGTAATTTTTTCTTTAAAACTAAAAGTGAAATCTGAAATTTCTTTTTGCACCTCAGAACATTCTTTTGATGTTTTCAATGCATTTACTATAGACCTATACTGGTTTTCAATAGTTGAAAGTTTGTATTTGTCTTTTTCAACAATCCTTATTTTATCTCTGTTTTTGTGCACAGATTTAATTTTACACTTTACAAAATATTATCTATTTGAAGATGCATCTTAGTGTTTTTTAACTTTTGAATCTTGGCCCATAATCTAAGCTTTGATTTTTTTTATCTATACACTGGTTGTAACTTACAAGGAATGTAAATTTGCAATGATTGAAGGCTGTTGATAAATACATTGTGGCTAGAATCTACCATGAATGTAAATTCTTTATGGTGACACTACCAATGGGTGCATGTGTTGGTGAGGCTTGCTTCACAATTTAAGAAATAGTTTGTAGTTTGACAACTCCTCTATTCTTGTCTTCAAATTATCAATATCTAGCATGCCTATTTGTTTCATTGCACTCATATTTACTAAACATACCCTTCTAGAATATTTTTCTATTTGAAGTTTGATTCTATCAATGGAAGCTAATGAAATAGGACCACATGCACACATTTCACAAATATTCTCATGACTTATAATGGACAGTGTGAGTGTTTGTAAGTTTTCTATGTAGATACAACTACATCATTGAATTTGTGAATTTTTTATTATATTTATAAGCAAACACATCAGATTCTACCCGTGGTTCAACATGTGCTTTGATGAAGATACAAATTCTATTCATTTCTAAATTTTCACAAATTCTATTCATTTCTACATTTTCACTACACTTTATACTTTGATTTTTGCCTAGCAGGGTTAGCAGTGACAAATGTCACCTACTGCTAAGCTTTATCTATATGAGGGACTTAGCAAGTCATTGTAGTAGGTATACTGGCTAATATGGAATAGAGAGAAAAAGCCCAAAAAATATGTTTTTTTAGCTTTCCTTTATGTCACTGATAATAGTTGTTTGCTTTAAAATTCATTCTACCATTTATGCTTTTCTAGGTTGTTATTCGAATTCATCCTCTTAGTGGCATTGAAGTTACTTTTCAATCTCATTCAAGATGTGTTAGATAGGATAGTTCCCACAATTTAACATGGTCAAGGAACCCAAAATCACATTTTACATTTGATCTTGTATCTGGTGAAAAGATAACTTAGGTTAGTACTTAGTTATTAACTAGAATGAAATATAACCTATTATATGCTAGCATCTTATCACTTTGATTTTTGTACCATCTAAAACTATGAATGAAGCAAGAAAAATTGTTCGAAGTTGTTGGATTGCCGATGGTTGAGAATTGTATGAGAGGATATAATAGTTACATGTTTGCATATGGCTAGGAAAGATCATTCTTTGTTAACTGTTCTTACTTATTTCATCCTTGTCCTTTTGGTTTTTCTTTATAATTGGCATTACAATATAGTTTGTTATCATGTTATTTTAAATATGTTTTATATTTGATTCTACTAATTATATCATTTTAAATTCTTTCTTATTCCTTCTTAAAAATTTCTTTTGGCCTCCATAAAATTGACTTGTTTTTTTACTCATTTAGATTGGTAGTAGGAAAGCACATACTGTGTTTGGTTACATTGAGGATGCAAAGAAAAAACTAAGTGCAAATAATGGAATGACATTGTGTGTTTTTGAGCATTTATTCATTAGAATTCATAAGGTTTGTAAATCTATGTTTTGGTTTGGGTTTAATCTTCAGTTTTATTGCCAACCTACATGTTGATAGCTCACTCATTTCAAGTATCCCAGAGGAAGAGGATAATACAAGAGAAGAAAAATTGAAGGTTTTTTGCTATTTATCCTTTCTAGAGATACACAACAAGCAAGTTGTTGATCTCCTATAGCCATCATGAACAAATTTGCAGTCAAGAAAGTGGCATCTTTCTTTAAATTTATTATAGACAAGTGCTCTAAGTATTGTGTTAATTACTTATAATGCAATGTTACATGATATCTTCTTATTCAAAGATGAGGGAAGATGCTAAGAAGGGAGTATATGTTTAAAATATTTCAAAAATTGAGGCGAAAGGTCTCAACGATGTTATTAAGATGATCCTACAGGACATGTATTGCAATAGCTTCCTATTTACGATTTAGGAGGTAGTTGAAAAATGATTTAGCTATAGAATTCTTTGATTAAGATGGTTATGATGTTTTTGATTGAGGAAAAATGGGTTTTACAAGGACCCAAAACCATAAAGTTTACAGACTAGAATAAGATAGATCATTAGAGAACCCAGGAACAGGATGACTACACACCAGAGAGCAACAAAAAATAACAACAACCACCAGCAAAGACCAAGCAAAAAGACAACAACAAAAAACATAGCCTGACCTAACCCAAAGACTTTAAAGTCTCTGCCACTTCCGCTTCCAGGTTGTCCAAATCTTGAGCCACCATCTTCAAGTACTGGGTCTCTGGAGGCATCACATCCAATATTTTCTTCATGTTGGCTCTTGTTCTCTTTGAAGGGCCTGTTCTCTTTGAAGGGCCTGAGTCCTCCACCTTGTTTCTATTCTTCTTAGCATCAAGATCCACAATTAGAAGACCCTGATGGGTGTTATCCATTTTTTCAAGCAAAGCTCTTAAGATTCTAGAGTTCTTTTTAACAATTTTATGGTTATGTTCAATAGTTGCTTTCATGTTTTCCTTGATCTTTTCAACCTCTTCTTCCAAGTTCTCACCATCCTGCTTTATATTTTTAGTGAATTCAACCTCTCTCTAAAGGTAATCGACCATAGCCATCTTCTCTTCCATTGTCCATAAGGCCCCAGTAGAATTATGTTCAACCACTTTAGCTTCTAGGATTTCCATTTTGCTAGTGGTAGCCCATTTCAGAATATTAAAATTGTTGACTGCTCCCTTTTTGGGTAGAGTAAGGATATCAACGTAAAAATCCCTATTCTGTTTAAAAACAGAGTCATCAGGATTCAGGTCGACGGGAGAAATAGGTCTTTTTTCTCTATTAGTGGAGTGGAAAGAGGTAGAGGAAAACTCCTTTTCTGAAGGTTCAACATTGTCTTCATCTCGAGAGTCCTCCAAATAGGACACTAATTTTTCCATAGGGGGCTCATCTCTCATCTTGTCCTTCGCCAAAGATCCTTCAAGAGGAGTAATCCGGGGACCAACATTTTTATTTGAGGGCTTTGCAAAAGGAGAATTATTGCTTTTTTTCTAGGAGGGGGAGTAATCTCATCAACCCAATCCGAGTCTAAACCCTTAACATCCTCAAGTGAGCTGGACTCAGTATCATAACCCTCCAAGGTCAAGGTTGTGATAGGATTAGAAATAACCGACATATTTTTGAAGTGCTCATTAATGAGTCGAATAAGGCCAGCATGTAGGACCAGGTTCTTATTAGGATTTATTCTAAACTCCTCAATACTATTGTTCAAAGAAAACAATAGGTAGTAGGGGAAAGAAACCCTAACCTTATATCTAAAGTGGTTGAGTAAAACAAAGTGGTAACCGTAGACTCTAGTGAATCTCTCATCCAATGTTATATACTCCATTAGAACTCTAAGCACCTCCCTCCAAATTTTCTTGATCCTCCCTGATTCGAAGTAGCTATTGGAGACTTTGACCAATCTTGTTTTCTCCTCCAATTTTAGAAAGCTGATAACACTTCATCCAAGTATATCTTATCATGATAAAATTTTACACCATCAGTGTAATACCCCTCCATTTTTCTTCTTGTTCGGTTTGTTTTATGCTATGTTTGGTTACAGTTACTTTCATACTGGATACATTTTGTTATGATGTTTTGATCGCTACTATTGAGCGACAACTATTATTGTGGGATGTGGTTATCTAATTATTGTTTCACATGCATTATGGATTAATGATGTTGTAGAGTTAGCATGAGATGTTATTATAAGATTATTGGAATTATGATGGAAATGTTAGTTATGATGAGTGTATGGGTGAAGAGGATGGGTTCACATCACTCGCTTGCGAGCGCCTTGCGAATCCGTGATTTCTTCTTCACGGTGTGTATTATATGCTAGATATATTATATGATGTTGTTTACTTGATTTCAGGATTGCAGGTTCATGACATCGACTTCACCTGGTTTCGTAGGTTTGAGCGTGTCGATCCAATGGTTAAGTTGAATGGGAGATAGTAGCTAGGTAACATGTGTCAAGTCTATGCCCTAACCTTAGTGTTTCGTCAACCTTGGTTGTTGAGTCATAGGTTACCTTATTTTAATATTATTTGATTCTGGAAGGTGCTTATTTATTTAATCAATTTTTAGAATTATTGCATGAAATCATGTTGATGGTTATTTAATTAAAATTATATTTTGTTGATTGAAAGTATTATTTAAATTAATTGATTAAATTTAATTATTTAATTAATTAAATTTAATCCAAGGGGGTTAAATTTAGTTATTAAATAATTAAATTAATTAATTAAACGTGATGCAAGTGAATGAAAGGAAATAAAAGAATTAAAATTAGTTGCAACTTTGGAAATTAATTTATTATTTGAAATTGCATTCAAATTGGGTTTTCGACAATTGAAATTAATATCTAATTTGCATGTAATGTGAATTAGGGTTGTATTAGGTATTTTTGATTTATAAGGAATGCATGTTTTAGTTTTAAGGAAGAAAAGTTTTTAGAAAATTCATTTTTATAGCAGAGAAGAAATTTGGAAAAATTTGCACAAAGAAGGGTTTGAAGAAAGTTTTGATTGTAGAATTGATTGGAGGAAAGATTGTTTGCATTTGTTGGGTTTTTTGATTGGATTCGTTGGATGATTGAAGAAAATTTGGGAGATCCTTGGAGGAGGCTTGCATCAGAAATTCATCTTTTCTTGTAGCTTCTTGAACCAAGTTTTCTTCTGTGTTTTTATTGTTCTTGATTGTTTTTTTTTTGAAATAGTAGTGATTAAAGATTTGTTTGTTAAATCTGTTTTAGAAAATAAATTTATAAAATGTAACCTCTGTAGGAAATCAAATTTACTTTGAAAAATCTAGGAGAAAATTAGCTGGGAGAAATCTTAAGGATTTGAAACTTCTAAATTTAATATAGATCCATTTTGGTTTAATTGTTCTTTTATTGTTCATGAATTCAGAAATTGGTTTAAAAGAATTAAGTTTTAAAATCTCTGTGAAATTAGTACTTCTGGAAAAGTTTTACAATTTCACCTGTAGGTGAATGTTCTGAAAAACTTCTTCAATTTATTTGGTAGGGAAAATTCTGGTTAAATATATATATATACATATGTATATACATATAATA
The DNA here is from genome assembly GCA_007115665.2 of Sequoiadendron giganteum. Taxonomy (NCBI): domain Eukaryota; kingdom Viridiplantae; phylum Streptophyta; class Pinopsida; order Cupressales; family Cupressaceae; genus Sequoiadendron; species Sequoiadendron giganteum. The sequence continues at coordinate 462,022,260 of CM021100.1, read as the reverse complement.
CATATACTGTTCATGTATGAAAGATTTATTTTAAAATTGCTGATGCGTCGTCCGTACGGCATCATTTGTTAGGTTTTTGGAAAACCGAAATTTTATTTTAAAAAATTTCGCTGTGTTTGGTTGGGGCATGGGAGGCGCTGCCTCCACCGCCACCCCCATGAGGGGACAACTATGGAGGAAGGGCCTCCGCAGCCCCTCCCCTCTCCCTTCACTGTGTATGCCTTGTGGGAGGCGCCGCTGCCATTGGCAATGCCCTCCACACAGTGTGTGGAGGGAGTGTTGCCAAGGGAAGCACCGCCCCTCACCCCTTGCAGCCACGACCCATGGTTTGGGGTTCAGTTGTGCTATGCACAGCCACCCCCCCAAAACATGGGTATTTTTTTTTAAAAAAAAAAAAAAATTGTTTTTTTTAATCTTGGCATTTAAAGATTTGGGTAACCTTGGGCGGATGGAATTCATCCGTTTTATTTTGTTTTATTTAATTTTTCAATTCTTTTATAATTTCATTTTTTGCTTAATCATTAATGTGATATATTTATATAGAATTATTAAATATATTAAATTGGGATTAAAATAATTTGTTTAGTATAATAAAAGATAATATATATTTAATATATATATATATATATATTTGAAAGATATATATAATTAAAATATATAAATATATATGTGAGGTTGTATTATTGGAATAATTAAAATTGAATATTATTTAGGTAATGAGAATAATTGTGTGTTTGGTTAGATAAGATTATAGTGCATAGTAAATTATATTACAAGGAAGAAGATATTTTATTATATTGATGAATATAAACATGTTTATTTCAATTAGGAGTATAATCAGTATTTAATTTAATTTATTTTAGTGCATGTAATTAAGTTTTGTATGGAGATTTTAAAAGATAAATTTTGAATGCATGGTCGAATTGTTAAGAAAAAGATATTTATATATATATTGAAGAATTGTAGAAATATTTATATTTGAATGTTTGTTTAATTAATGAGATTTAATTGGAAACAATATGAATGCATGGTTAAATAGTTAAGCCAAAATATATTTTTATACACTAAGATGTTGATGTTTTTAAATAGAGAATTGAAAAGATATAGATTTTGGATAGAACTTGAATATAGTAATGGCAATAGTTTATGTTGTATTAGAAGTAAATCTAGGAAATGAATATACTGGAAAAGGCAAATATTTGTTACGTTTTATTTATTTCCATAGAGCAATTTAATCATTGTCCTCAGAATATTAAAGAATATATATAATTAAGTTTATTAATATATATATTTGGTGTATATATAATATGGAGCATATATATGTATATATATATTAAGTGTAAATTCATTATCGTATTTTATTTTAATAAGATGCATGCAATATATTATTCAATAGAGATTTAAAATGGATTGATTAGTGTATATGGGTAAATGGATAGAGAAACGATATTTATTAGATTTAAGTGATTGAATGTTCTAAATAGAAAATTGAATGAGATGTAAGATTTGGTTAGGAAATGGAAAGAGTTTACTTGCATGGATTTGCGTCGATTTAAAAGTAAATTAAGAAGTTGTTTATATTGATGAGGCAAATAGTTAGTTTAATTTATTTTATTTCAATTAGAGCAATTAATTTATTGTAAATGAAATATGAAAGAGATATGGATATAGAATATCCAAAAATAGTAACTTTCTCATGATTGCCTTAAATGTTCTAGTTTCTTTGTATTTTGTAAAGGGACGTAAATTTAAATTGTTTGAGACTTCCTATAATGAAAATAAAAATATGGGTATATGATTATTTGAGTTAACCCTATAAGTGTGTCTTTGACCTTGTTAACATTACCTATTGAATGAATATGGATTTAGGAAATTCAAATATTATATTTGATTAATGACTCAAATGCTTTTGTTGCTATGTCGTCAAGTTGCATTGTGGGTTTTGGGATTTAGTGTTAGTCCTAAATTATAAGTCTTCCAGAAGAACTTAGAGGATAAGGGTTGTTGAATCTTTATGCCATACAGTTGTCTTCCCTTAGGTAGTGCATGGCGTCTTTTCAGTTTTACCCGATTTCCATGAACGAGGATGTTTTGTAGCTCCTATGAAAGGAGTGGACTATGTGTTTGTTGCCTCCAAGATGTTTGGAGTGAGTTCTATTATTTGTATCCTCCTTGTGTTGGAGTGGTTTTGATGCCTAGTTTGTATGCACTTGTGTTTCCCTTGGTGATTAGTTTGGTATGGTGTGTTGTCTATTAGAAGGGTGGCTTTTGTTAGGGGCTAGAGCCCAAAGTGGTAAACCAGGTAACCTTCAGAAGTGAGTTAATCAAGTGATAATTAAATTAATGTACTTAAATGATTAGGATGCCTTCCACATTAATCAAAATAATTTAATCCTTTCTCATAGACACAACGGCTCGTTTAGACTTGGGATGAGTGAGAAGGCCTGAAATGGCATAGTCATTTATCTTGTCAGTATGAGAGGTATTTGATGCCGCATGAGTAAGTATGAGGGCCGGGTTTCGGTTGAGGCCACCAGGATTACCAAAGTCTATGAAGAATGCCCAGAGGAGATCTCATGACTACTATGTGATGACATTCTATCTAGGACAAGTGTTGTTAATTGTTTTATGTGTATGGTTCTGTGAACATACTTGATCTATTTTATGTCTAGAAGTAATGTGACCTATGTCAGTGATGTTTGAGTTGTACTTGATTTGTACTTGTATTGTATTTGAGTTGTACTTGTTTAGTTCATTTGTTTGGTTATATTAGTATGAGTTAGTATGAGTCTGCCTTTGGTTAGTGGTTGTACAGCTTTGTCCATGTTACTTTGTTACTATCTCCTAGCATGGGGGGTGGGCCTTCAGATACCACTTGGTTGGGTGGAACATGCACCAAAACCATTGGGTCCCCATCTATCTTCAGTACTTGGTGGCAAGACATCTAGATGGACAACTCGTGGTTCTTGTTGTAAATTCTTGTATTATAATATTTCAATTTGTATAAGTTATTTTATCCCTCTTATGTTTATGAGGTGGAATTCTGTAATTTAACTTTATGTACTATTGCCTCATTCTGGGAATGAGTGATGTAACTTTTGGATTAAATTAATGATTATGAGATTTTATCTTAGTTGATTATCTTATTAGGTTATGTGGTATTCTGTTGATGTATGATGTTTATTTCATAAAGTTTATAATGCTATGGTTATATGTAATATGTATCTGTGGGTTTAAGTAATCCTAACCTTGTAGCCTTAGAGGTTGTTGTTAATTAATAAGTGATTGTGTATGTTAAATGCACTTTATAAAAATAAAAATTGGTTCGCTTAAGACGTTAATTGCAACTTCCTTTAGCGTTACTTGGTGGGGCATTACACATGGTATCAGAGCCTAGGTTTAAACACTGGGCTCTCTGGGTACATTTGTGCCTACTAATTTGTTCTTGTAATTTGTTAGTAGAGTGTTAAGTGATCACGTATTCATGGCTTTTACTTTAGCATGATATACTCTGTAAAAGAGAGTAGCATGAAAGTAACCTAATATAAGGTTATGGTTGGAAAGTAAGATACATATTCCATGGGTTATGGAATTGGATGTTCCTATGGGATTATGTATGCAATTGTTTTTCCTTGTAAATGTAAGAAACCGGTAACTGTATCTTGTCTAAATGTTGTGGACACCCTTACCTGCTTTGTGTGTCCATGTGATGGAAATACTTGGTACTATAGGCATCTAAAAATGGTCACGGTCAATCGAACCTATGATTTAATTAAATATGAATTATTTAATTAATGTTCTTAAGTCTTCTACATATAAATAAATTTAATTATTTATTTATATTGTTCATTTTTCTAATTCTTCTAATTTAATTAATTAAATAAGTTTATTTAATTAATGTTTTTCTTCCTCTTAATTAATTAAATAGATTTTACAATTTATTTACATTAATTATTAAAGTTTAAATTCTAAATTTAAATGATATTCTTCCCTCCACATTCAATTAAATACTTTTGATATTTAATTCCCACTTCTCTCACAAAAATTAAATATTCTTAATATTTAATTAAAAGGCTTTTTCCTTTTCTCATAATTAAATATTTACAATATTTAATTAAAGCCTTTTCACATTTGTCTCCCACATAATTAAATATTTATTTATTTAATTATGAGAGACACCTTTCAATTTGTCTCTTCATTTTCTGTCTCCCAAAATTCCATCTTTTCGAATTCTCGATCTCTCACCGTTCATTTCAACAGGTTTGAACTCGACCGTCGATCTTGACCAATCGAATTCCTACCTTCAAAAATCTATAAATACAGCCCTTTCATGAGCTAAAAAGGACCTCGAATCTCATACTTTCATGCGTAGTTATTATAGTCGCAATCTTAGCAATCCATAGCATTTTAAAATTCAATAATTCAATCTTGTAGATGCATATGCATTCATAATAATCTCATTCTCTAGAGTGCCATTCTATAAGCTGTGTTTGTACAACTGAGAGCAAACCTATTGAAGCGAATCCTTGGACATAGAGGACAATGGAACATATTTGAAGAACCTGCTGTCAAGAGTTTGCATTTGCTTTACTTTATTTAGTTTTCTTTAATCTAATGTTTCATTGGTGTATTAGATTAGATTCAATTTAATTTGACACATTCTAACGTACACATTTCTGGCACCCACCGTGGGGCATCCCCCCGTATTAATCTTTTTCTGTAGAAAATCTTATGTTTTTACAGATGACGGACAGAAAAATTCACTTTGGCACATACGATCCTCGGTTTAGCGCATCCACAGACTGTTTTCACGCATCCACAGACTGTTTTCGCGCATCCAGAAACTATTTTCACGCATCCATAAACTGTTTTCACGCATCTAGGCTCTGTTTTAGCGCATACGAGCCTTCTTTTAGCTGATTTGACATCTGTTTTAGTGCATACGAGCCTTTTTTTAGCGCATCTGGGTTCTATTTTAGCACATACGAGCTCTGTTTTAGCGCATAGACTTCAGTTTTGCACTTTTACAGTCAATTTTTAAAATAGCAATATCTTGGTCATACGGAAGTCTTTTTTGACGATTTTTTTTTTGAAATGGGGTAGAATTTCATAAGCTATCCAATGTTGTAGGTTTTTATCAGTTTTATTTGGGTTAAAATTATAAATTTCAAATCTAAAGTCAATTCACACTATAACTTGGTATAATTTTTAGGATTTTTATGCTGAATGATTCATGTAACCCTTATACCTTCTTATTTCTTGGTTTAATCTAAAATATGGAGAATTTTTGCAGGTTAGAGAATCAAAAAGGGAAGAGGAAACAAAGGAAAAGCTTCTTATGAAATTATCTTTCTATTGTATCAAGTGTTTTTAAACACTTTGAGAGCAATTATAATCTCATTCTTAAATTGTTGTCTGGATCCGACGTGACCATGGACAGAGGTTTTATTGATGTATGAGGAATAAAATGAAGCAAACCTAGGATAGACATTTAAATATGAATTAACCAATCCTAGGATAGTCACCAAACATAAATTTTCTTTTGGCTAAAATGAATCCCATGTTTTTAGTGAAGCAACATCTTCACTTAGAATAGAGAATTTATCAATTTGGGGATTTAAAATTGAACCATTATTTGTTTGTTGTGATTGTGGGTAATAGGTCTATGCTCTCCCCTTAACTAGGTGATCAAAATACTAGACTTACATTTTTATTTTATGCAATTTAATGCTTTATTACATCCTTTAGAAGGCCTGCTCTTGTGGGAAAAAGTACTCACCCAAGAGGAATGACCTAAGTGGGAACACCTAAAGCCAAGGTTTCCAACCCACTATAATCAAAAGCAAGTTGTTGATGAAAATCCAACTTGATAGTAGTTGACAGGATAACCATCCCCAAAGCCTTTGTTCTAAAGGTTGGGAGGTCTCTCGAGGGAGTATATCCATTGTCACACTGAATGGAAAGACTTACTAAGAACCTAATGTAGTAGTCAGCCGTGTCAGTATCCAAACATCATTTTAATCATAGTGCAAGGGGAGGGAAGAATCTGCCCCCAAGACACTCACCATATAGTCACCACAGATTGTTTGCTCAAGGGATTCAGTATCCACTTTCATCACTTTGAGTACGCACCTAGAAAAGACAAAAACATGGGTGCCCTCTAGGGGGTGACAAGGCTATGTGAGTCGATGCGATTTTAAGCTGTGGGATGTGATTACTATGATGACCTATTTGACAACTAAGAGTGAGTCTACTTGGAATGCTTATTTTGTTCAAAACCTATGAAAATTTCAAGAACATACACTCAGTGTTTTAGATTATGTGTCTTTAAAAACAATTGTCTTCCTATTGCATGTTGTGTTTTCAAAACATTAATTCAGATAAGATCATCCAAAAACTTTAAAACATGGGTCATAGTGAAGAAAATATTATTCATAGGCTTCATGGAAATAGCTCAAATCAAGAGATAACAGAAGAAATGCTTCAAGAAGTTGAAGAAGATCCACATTTTCTCTTAACTATGGAAAAGATATTAGAGAAAAATAAAGAAAGACATTTTCTTTTATTGGCAAAGCAAGGTGCCAAATTTCCCTCTGACTACAATATGGAGAAAATTAAAGAGAATCCTAAAAAGAATGAAACTCCCTTAAACGATCTTAGTACTCTTACCCAACAAGTAAGAGCACTCCAGAGGCAAGTCAAGTAAATAAAAGGGGGCACAACTAAAAAGTCCTTTGACAGAAATATGAACGTGACCTTTTCTCCTCCAAAAACAACATCAACCAAATTCAATGTTTATGAATTTTTGGAAAGGTTAAAGGGGAAGCCGAAATCTAAGCCATCAAATAACATTGACCAATCTTGTCATGTCGTGCATTTATCTTCATCCCCCATAATTCAAAATGAACCTCATGGTTCTTCCACCCAATTCAATGATCCCATTCAATTACCTTCTATCATATTCTCTACATCGAGTGATTCATTTCAATCTACACATCTTGATCAAAACATTCTCTCCACTCCATCCCATGATACCAAAATTCTACAAACCCTTCCAATATTTGATCAAGATCCCATATCCCAAGAATCATATGATGATCTCCTCCTTTCATTATTCACCCATTTTAATCCTCTTCCATCTCAAGAACAAAATATTCTTCCAAGTCCTCCCTCCACCCCATCTTATGAATCCATACCCTCTCATGAATCAATCACATCCCAGGAGAATGACAATTCTGCCATCCTATCCAAAGCCTCCTTTTCATCTAATGATCAAGCTACTCCATCTCCTTCATCTAATGATTATTTTCCAAGTCAAGATCAAAGTATCCCATCATCCTCATGTCAAGGGCTCATCGCACCTCTTTAAGAAATGCCAACATCATTTGATCATATGGTTGAAAAAATTGACAATTTCTCCACCATAACTATTGAAGACAATGATCAAAATCAATCCATCGGTGAGCACTGTGAAGATATGTCTACCCCATCTAGTGATCCAATCAACATTCATCAAGAGCCATTTTTTAGTTATGATCAAGACCCCTCCCACAAAGATCTATTTCAAGGAGTGTTGATGATATTTTGATCCTATTGACATAATCCAAAATCCTTCCACCAATGATCATGTTGACAATGTCTCTACATCAGTTAATGAGTTAAAGGACATATCTCAAGAATTTATTCCAAAGCATGATCAATATCTTTCACCAATGTCTAGCAATGATACTTTCCAAAATATATGGACATCCTTTGACCTCGTGACATTTGAGAAACTTCCTGTGCCTAATGAAGATATCCAAGAAAGCAATCCATTCTTTGAAATTGACCCATGTCAAGAACTTGATCCAAAGCATGTCAAAAGCAATTCTGAAATCATTCAAGATCAATAATTTGTATCTTCAAGCTACTACAATGATATAATGGACACTCTCCTATCCATACAAGATGACCATATTCGTATAGCACATACTCATCCATCTACCCATGAGATGCTTTCTTTGGATGGACACATAGATGATCTTCATTCAAAACAAGAGTCTCATACTCTTACCAAGGAACAAGAGTCTCTTACTCTTAAAATCTATACACATGGTCAAAATATAGAGAAATCTAGAGACATGTCAGAAATGGGTCATGAAGAAGGCTTCTACAAAATTTGTGAATCATAAACATCACGTGAAAGCATATCAAGAATGAATCATGAGGAACACTTTCACAAGGGCAATGAAGCATCAACACCTCTTGAAGGAGCACTACAATCCGATATCTCACAATATCAAGATAAACATACCAATCAGGCATTCATCCCACTTATGAAAGATCCTATCACTTATAAAATGGGATCACTCACCTTTGTAAGGGAAAATTATCTTATTAGTAAGGAAGTTGTCACTTTTGAAGATCCACCACAGAGCAGAGAAGGATTAGCACCTTGTTTCCAAGGTAAATCATATCCTATTGCAAATAGGATTTTTCAGCAGATGAATTATCAGGGTAGAGGATTAGGCCTACATGAATAGGATATCCTAGAACTAGTGCAGATTATTGAAAATCCTAAGAATCAAGGCCTTGGTTATTCAACAATAAAGGGATCTCAACATATCAGTAATACTTTCATAAAATTAGGGGCAACTTCATCTCAAGCAAATGTCAACATAGAAGGCACAAAGAATCTTTATGATGAAACCAATGCCAATACTACAACCAACCATGTCATGAATCTTCATCCACCCATCACCCCATCCACAAATTGGGACCAACATCAAAAGAAAGACTTGAATCAAAGCATGAATAACATTATCAAAGAAAAAGAAGCTAAGAATCATATCAGACAAATCAAATACACTTGGATACCAAAAAATACAAAGAAAATTTATCCCTATCAAACTCCATCAATCAAAGAAACTATGGGAAAAAATCAAAAAGGGAAAAGTATCCATCAAAGATGTCCACAAAGGAAAAATCAGGCTTCTCAAGCAACGTACAAAGTGTATCAAGCAGTTGGTCCAAATTCCATATCCACCCATTATTGGTCATCTTCCCAAGTTTGGAGAGTCAAAGGTTCCAAACTATCGACCAATCCATCTTTTACTCCTAAACACACTCCATCCACGCCTCCACGCATGATATCCAATTCTCACTTTGACCATGTATTGGCAATGACCCTTCATCATAAGGATTCAGAAGGCACTCTATCGCGATGTGTGCACAAAGATGAGGTTAACTCCGGTATCAGCAAAGCAGATCAGAGATCTCAAAAGTTACATTCAAGTGCATGTATCTTGGAAAAACAACTTCTTCAAGCAGGATACTGATGGCACATTATGATAGAAACATCAACATCATCACCACTAGGTGGTTCAGCATCAACTTAAAATTTCTCAGAAAATACAAAAAAAAAAAAAAATGTCCTAAAAAAATGGTTACCTTGATAAAAACCTGGCAAACAGGCATCTTGGTGACAAGAAAAATACAAAAATACAAAATCCAAAAAAATCAAAAAAAGGATTGAAAACAGTAAAGAAAAAAATCGTCCTCTAGCGAAAACCACTTTTGTGCTGCTTTGGACAGGTACCGTGATGAAAACCTGGTAAACAAGCATCATGTGTAGAATCGAGCATCTATGTGGGCTATTTCAAGAGAAAACATCTTATCACATCCATAATAAAGGCAACATTCCATTCATATCATCCATTCATCCATGAACCATTTATCCAACTCATTACCATCTATCTACCTTATCTTGATCTCGAAAAGTTTGGTAAACACTTTACACTTGTTTAGGGTAAACATCTTGACATGGGTCATTTTCATTGATCCTATCCAATCCAAACATTATCTGGGCCTTGAAGCATTATTTGAATGAGCATTCCTCTGTTTGAACACCTTATCTTGTCACAAGATAATCCTTGGAATCCTTTGCATGCTTACAGTATCTATCCATACACCTATTCAAGAATCCACCCATGGTCGTTCAAACATTGCTAGACATTGGGGGCAAATGTTTACATCTTGCTTCAAGAATGAATCTTGATATATATCCTCCAACTTATTTGGTGATCTGAACATTGGAAGATGTGAAATAAAATTGGTCAATCATTTGTGATCCAAAGGATCCAAATCACTAGCCCATGGCATATTTTGACAGGAAGACGCTCCTTATCAAGCTTTATCTTTCATCGAACATCAATCTGAACAATTCATATCAGTCACATCTAACTTGCGTGTTAGTGTCACATCAAATCATCAAAATAATTTTGTTCCAAATCAAGCTTCATCAATCTTGATCAATTGAATCCAATCAATTATCACCTTGTTTGACTTAACACACTTAGTCAAACTACCATCTTGTGAATGAGTTTACTCTAGGATAACACAACTTCCTTGGGTTTACAGGTTCATTATCATCTTCGTTTGACTTAACACACTTATTCAAACTATCAATCCATCAATTTGATCAATCAACCTTAGCTTGGTTTTCAACAAGATCTCAAAACAAAGCACTGATATCGTCATGCATGTCCATATCCAAATCATCAAAATCCAAAAAAATCAGAAAACATCAAAATTCAAAAAAATCAAAATATTCCTAAAATCCAAAGAAAAATCAATAAATCATATGCTTTCATCAATAAAATGGTCATGTTTCACCCTAGAGTAGGGGCAAAATCCTAAAATCATTGGGGGAAATCAACTTTTTTTTGAGCAAACAAGCAACATGTGTCAATTATCAAGTATCATATCAATAATCGAATATCCAATCAAACCTGGTCAAAACAGCTTTGAGACATGTCATACTTTGAAATTGAAACAAACTGGATGATCTTAATCTGAACTCAATGAATGATAAACTTAAAGCAATAAGCTGCAATTGTTGTTTTGATATTTGATGACATCATATCTTTGGACTGGTTCAATGATGTACTGAACTAGAATCACAAGGAAGAAGTATGATTTTTCTTTGATTGATGTCTGTAAGTTAATCATTAGTATTGTGCAAAATGGTCGTGGGACATGCTCTACAATGGATCATTGATGACATTTCAGAATTTGCATAAGAAAATGGTGAACTTTTGTCTATTTATGCAAGCAATACTCATGTCATCTTGGTTCAATTATACCTCGATGCTTGTATTAATTTGCTACACCAAACATTATGAAAGCAGTATCTAGGTCATCGTTGGTGCTAACATAACCTCTGATGCTTGTACTAACTTTCAACATATCAAAAGGCTCAATGATGACAACTAAACATAGCAGGAAATGGCAACAAGGAGAATGATTCATTATTTCATTTAGGATTGCATAATTCATTATTAGGACTGCATAATGCATTTGCATTTTGAGGTTCTTTTTAAATAGATTTTTGAGGGTGGATCACATTCTTAAGTATCTTTTTCAGACAAAGATTGAGTTTGACTGGACATTTGGTACATCTCATTTTCATTATCATCTCAATCAATTAATCCAATCATTTCTTCCAATCTCATCTTATCAAATCATTTAATCATACCTTTGGTCTTGTTCCTAGCCTTAATGCAAGCCTCAATCATCATCATCATCATCATCATCACGATGTATCCTTCCCTATCCTTGTGTTGTTCTGGGATGTATCCTTCCCTAATCAGCAACACTATCAACATCATCAAGCAATCATGCAAATCAATCAACAATGAATATCATCAATCAATCAGTACATCAAGCAAGTTCAAATCAATTTCTATTTGTTTTTCATATCACATGGAAACAAATTTAACAGTCATCATGACTCAATCGATTTGACTTTCAATCAGGGAAGCAAGTTTCTATTTATTTTTCATATCGCATGGAAACAAATTTAACAGTCATCGTGACTCAATCTATCAAGCCTTTCAATCAGGAAAGCAAATTTATCAAGCCTTTCAATTAGGAAAGCAAATCTATCAAGCATTTCAATTAGGAAAGAAAATCTATCAATACTATTTGTTTTTCATATCACATGGAAACAAATTTAACAGTCATCGTGATTCAATCTATTTGACTTTCAATCAGGAAAGCAAATCTATCAATACTATTTGTTTTTCATATCACATGGAAACAAATTTAATAGTCATCGCGACTCAATCTATTTGACTTTCAATCAGGAAAGCAAATCTATCAAATCTACTATTTGTTTTCCATATCGCATGAAAGCAAATTTATCAATCAAAAATCATCATCAATCGGGGCAAAATCAAAGTTCTTCATCTTCATATCTATCTTTCAGTAGGGGTTTTAATCAAATCATATTTATCAGTCGATGAATCAGATAGAAAATCAATAAAAATTTCCAAAAATCATCTTTATCTGATTCATCACCCGAGGGGGCATATAGCATCATCAGTAATTTTTCAAGATCAGGGGCACATTCTTTGAAGCAATGCGTGAAACACATTACTTCAAAGAGGGGCAAAATGTAGGCATCTAAAAATGGTCATGGTTGATTGAACCTGTTAATTAATTAAATATGAATTATTTAATTAATGTTCTTAAGTCTTCTACATATAAATAAATTTAATTATTTATTTATATTGTTCATTTTTCTAATTCTTCTAATTTAATTAATTAAATAAGTTTATTTAATTAATGCTTTTCTTCCTCTTAATTAATTAAATAGATTTTACAATTTATTTACATTAATTATCAAAGTTTAAATTCTCAATTTAAATGATATTCTTCCCTCCACATTCAATTAAATACTTTTGATATTTAATTCCCACTTCTCTCACAAAAATTAAATATTCTTAATATTTAATTAAAAGGCTTTTTCCTTTTCTCATAATTAAATATTGACAATATTTAATTAAAGCCTTTTCACATTTGTCTCCCACATAATTAAATATTTATTTATTTAATTATGAGAGACACCTTTCAATTTGTCTCTTCATTTTCTGTCTCCCAAAATTCCATCTTTTCGAATTCTCGATCTCTCACCGTTCATTTCAATAGGTTTGAACTCGACTGTCGATCTTGACCAATCGAATTCCTACCTTCAAAAATCTACAAATGCAGCCCTTTCATGAGCTAAAAAGGACCTCGAATCTCATACTTTCATGCGTAGTTATTATAGTTGCAATCTTAGCAATCCATAGCATTTTAAAATTCAATAGTTCAATCTTGTAGATGCATATGCATTCATAATAATCTCATTCTCTCAAGTGCCATTCTATAAGCCGTGTTTGCACAACTGAGAGCAAACCTATTGAAGCGAATCCTTGGAGATAGAGGACAATGGAATGAATTTGAAGAAGCTACTGTCAAGAGTTTTCATTTGCTTTACTTTATTTAGTTTTCTTTAATCTAATGTTTCATTGGTGTATTAGATTAGATTCAATTTAATTTGACACATTCTAACGTACAAAGGTACCCATCCATGGGGAAAAGTCTCATTTGGGTGTGGATTTTACCATACCATTATGTGTGTTTGCATGTTTGTTACCTGATTGAGGACCAACCCAGGTGTGGTTGAAACCTATATATAGGAGTAACCAAAAATAGCTCTTTTTCTTTTGGTTCGTTAGATCCTCAATCCGTGAAGGGATAGTAGCAACCACAAGTTTCTTGGGTGGAGTGTGTAGCATACACATATTGTGGTATAGAGTGTCTTAGCTCAACCAATCCTGAGGAAACGTACCCGCTACTTTCCCTTATGATGGATCAGGATACTTGATCCATATGTGTTAGCCTTATCCCCTTAGATTTGAGTATAAGAGCATGGTTGTCAGTTATGCCTAGACGTCCGTAGAGGCGATGACCTGGCATTAGTGAGATAACCTCACCCATATGAGAGGTGAAGCTCGTTAGCCCATTAGGGATATTATCATATTACATTATGTATATGGACCCTATCTGCATGTGTGCCAACATAGTAATGGTGATGATGTCATGTTACACGATGCCATGTGTTGAGACACGTGAAGGCACATTATGAGATTTTCCTTGTTACCTACTTGTGTGATGAGCATTTTGGGGCCCCAAACACTTGTAAAGGGATCCTCATGGTTGCCTTGACTATGTTGGTCGGGTAGCATATGGGTTGATCTTATCCATGTATACCTCTGGCTATAGCGAGTTCCTATGTGTGTCTTCTCCACAAGGTATTGCATGTGGTGTGAGTTTTGCGTGTGCCTACTACCACAGACCCACAGACACACTGCCATGTGGCATGTGACCAGTATGTGCCTTTTTTCGGTTGGTGTATGACCTGGTAGGGTGACAATGTCTTCTTTAGTTGTGGATACACTCTAGTCATGTGGATAGCATGCCCATTCCGCATCACATGAGGGTATTTATCATTCTTGTTGGGTGTTGTTCCTCCTTCCTCATTTTTGTGGCTAGTATCTAGTCACACAGTTGTTGTATAGTGGAATTTAAAGATTGTGAACTTTCTTTCGGTTATTGATGATTCTTTTTAGCTGATTGTGAGGGTTGACACTTTGTTTATATTTGATTGTGAAGGTTAGCCACAATTTGTGATCTTATTTTCTTATAACCCTAGTGGTTATATATTTGATTCAGTGTTGAAATTGTGCACATTTATTGCCTTATTGTTGAAACTAAACTTTAATTTGCTATTCTTTGTGAACTTGGTGGCTAAGCTAGTTATCTTTGTTGTTTTCAATGTCGGCTATGTGTCGTATTGTGATTCCTCTTCAAGGTTGTTTGAGGCAAACTTGGTGAGTGTGTACAAGGAAGTAGATGCAGGAAATGTTGAGAATGGGGGTATGTGAGGCTGGACACAGCTAGAACCCACTACTCACCTTTGTGTGATGACTATCTCTTAGAGGCTGATCACGTTACAAAACAAGAGACAGGTCATTGTGGTCTTGTTTGGATGGTCTCACTTTATGTATGACCTAACACTATCAAGCCACTGGTTTGATGTTAGATTCAGTTGAGATGGTTTATGTTCTTGATTCATGGATTCTTCTATCATGGATTGGTATTCCACTTTCTGGTGTCCAGGTGGACCCTTGTGTAGTCTTGTGATGGTTGTTAGTGTTGTGTATTGGTACATAGGTGTATTATGTATGATAATCCATAGTTATGTGTTTTCGGAGAATTTTTTAGTGGTTGTTTCACCATGTTGTCTTTGTTGGATTTATAGTGTACTTGGTTGAGTTGGTTATGGCATGGGTTGCTGTTGTGTATGTGTTGAGGTATGGAGTGGTTTAGTTTAGAACCCTTGGCTATGTGATTGTATGGAGTTTTCACTATGGGTATTTGTAGGCTTCCAGGAATAAGCCTAATCTTTGGGGGGGGAGAATGTAATACCCCTCCATTTTGCTTCTTGTTTGGTTGCAGTTACTTTGATACTGGATACATTTTTTTATGATGTTTTGATCGCTACTATTGAGCGATAAATATTATTGTAGGATGTGGTTATCTAATTATTGTTCACATGTATTATGGATTAATGATGTTGTAGAGTTAGAATGAGATGTTATTATGAGATTATTCGAATTATGATGGAAGTGTCAGTTTTGATGAGTGTATGGGTGAAGAGGACAAATTCACATCACTCGCTTGTGAGCACCCTCTAAATCCGTGATTTCTTCTTCACGGTGTGTATTATATGTTGGATATATTATATGATGTTATTTACTTGGTTTCAGGATTGCAGGTTCATGACATCGACTCCACCTAGTTTCACAAGTTTGAGCATGTCGATCCAACGGTTAAGTTGAATGCGAGGTAGTAGCTAGGTAACATGTGTCAAGTCTACGCCCTAACCTTAGTGTGTCATCAACCTTGGTTGTTCAGTCATAGGTTACCTTATTTTAATATTATTTGATTCTAAAAGGTGCGTATTTATTTAATCAATTTTTAGAATTATTGCATGAAATCATGTTGATGGTTATTTAATTAAAATTATATTTTGTTGATTGAAAGTATTAATTAAATTAATTGATTAAATTTAATTATTTAATTAATTAAATTTAATCCAAGGGGGTTGAATTTAGTTATTAAATAATTAAATTAATTGATTAAATGTGATGCAAGTGAATGAAAGGAAATAGAAGAATTAAAATTACTTTTGGAATTTAATTTCAACTTGTGGGAAATAAATTTGAAATTGTAATTAAATGTTTATTTGGGAAATTAGTTGCAACTTTGAAAATTAATTTATTATTTGAAATTGCATTGAAAGTGGGTTTTCAAAAATTGAAATTGAAATTGAAATCAAAATTGAAATTAATATCTAATTTGCATGTAATGTGAATTAGGGTTGTATTAGGTATTTTTGCTTTATAAGGAATGCATGTTTTAGTTTTAAGGAAGAAAAGTTTTTAGAAAAATTCATTTTTATAGAAGAGAAGAAATTTGGAAAAATTTGCACAAAGAAGGGTTTGAAGAAAGTTTTGATTGTAGAATTTATTGGAGGAAAGATTGTTTGCATTTGTTGGGTTTTTGGATTGGATTCGTTGGATGATTGAAGAAAATTTGGGAGATCCTTGGAGGAGGCTTGCATCAAAAATTCATTTTTTCTTGTAGCTTCTTGAACCAAGTTTTCTTCTATGTTTTTATTGTTCTCGATTGTTTTTTTTTTAAATAGTAGTGATTAAAGATTTGTTTGTTAAATCTGTTTTAGAAAATAAATTTGTAAAATGTAACCTCTGTAGGAAATCAAATTTACTTTGAAAAATCTAGGTGGAAATTAGTTGGGAGAAATCTCGAGGATTTGAAACTTCTAAATTTAATATAGATCCATTTTGGTTTAATTGTTCTTTTATTGTTCATGAATTCAGGAAATTGGTTTAAAAGAATTCAGTTTTAAAATCTCTGTGAAATTAGTACTTCTGGAAAAGTTTTGCAATTTCACCTGTAGATGAATGTTCTGAAAAACTTCTTCAATTTATTTGGTAGGGGAAATTCTGGTTAAATATATATATTATATATACATACATATGTATATATATATTTTATTGAATATATATATATACATATGAATATACATATAATACATATACTATTCATGTATGAAAGATTTATTTTAAAATTGCTAATGCATTGTCCGTACAGCATCATTTGTTAGGGTTTTGGAAAACTTAAATTTTATTTTGAAAAATTTCGCTGTGTTTGGTTGAGGCATGGGAGGCACTGCATCCACCGCCGCCCCCATGAGGGGACGACTATAGAGGAAGGGCCTCTGCAACCCCTCCCCTCTCCCTTCACTGTGTATGCCTTGTGGGAGGCGCCACTGCCATTGGCAGTGCCCTCCACACAGTGTGTGGAGGGAGTGCTGTCAATGGCGGCGCCGCCCCTCACCCCTTGCAGCCGCGACCCATGGTTTGGGGTTCGACTGTGCTATGCATAGTCGCCCCCCAAAACATGGGTTTTTTTTTAAAGAAAAAAAAATTGTTTTTTTTAATCTTGGCATTTAAAGATTTGGGTAACCTTGGGCGGATGGAATTCATCCGTTTTATTTTGTTTTATTTAATTTTTCAATTCTTTTATAATTTCATTTTTTGCTTAATCATTAATGTGATATATTTATATATAATATATATATATATATATTATCTTAAATATATTAAATTGGGATTAAAATAATTTGTTTAGTATAATAAAAGATAATATATATTTAATATATATATATATATATATTTGAAAGATATATATAATTAAAATATATAAATATATATGTGAGGTTGTATTATTGGAATAATTAAAATTGAATATTATTTAGGTAATGAGAATAATTGTGTGTTTGGTTAGATGAGATTATAGTGCATAGTAAATTAGACAAGGAAGAAGATATTACAAGGAAGAAGATATTTTATTATATTGATGAATATAAACATGTTTATGTCAATTAGGAGTATAATCAGTATTTAATTTAATTTATTTTAGTGCATGTAATTAAGTTTTGCATGGAGATTTTAAAAGATAAATTTTGAATGCATGGTCAAATTGTTAAGAAAAAGGATATTTATATATATATTGAAGAATTGTAGAAATATTTATATTTGAATGTTTGTTTAATTAATGAGATTTAATTGGAAACAATATGAATGTATGGTTAAATAGTTAAGGCCAAAATATATTTTTATACACTAAGATGTTGATGTTTTTAAATAGAGAATTGAAAAGATATAGATTTTGGATAGAACTTGAATATAGTAATGGCAATAGTTTATGTTGTATTAGAAGTAAATCTAGGAAATGAATATATTGGAAAATGCAAATATTTGTTATGTTTTATTTATTTCCATAGAGCAATTTAATCGTTGTGCTTGGAATATTAAAGAATATATATAATTAAGTTTATTAATATATATATTTGGTGTATATATAATATGGAGCATATATATGTATATATATTAAGTGTAAATTCATTATCGTATTTTATTTTAATAAGATGCATGCAATATATTATTGAATAGAGATTTAAAATGGATTGATTAGTGTATATGGGTAAATGTATATAGAATATCCAAAAATAGTAACTTTCTAATGATTGCCTTAAATGTTCTAGTTTTTTTGTATTTTGTAAAGGGACGTAAATTTAAATTGTTTGAGACTTCCTATAATGAAAATAGAAATATGGGTATATGATTATTTAAGTTAACCCTGTAAGTGTGTCTTTGACCTTGTTAATGTTACCTATTGAATGACTATGGATTTAGGAAATCCAAATATTATATTTGATTAATGACTTGAATGCTTTTGTTGCTAGGTCATCAAGTTGCATTGTGGGTTTTGGGATTTAGTGTTAGTCCTAAATTATAAGTCTTCCAGAAGAACTAAGAGGATAAGGGTTGTTGAATCTTTATGCCATCCAGTTGTTTTCCCTTGGTTAGTGCATGGCGTCTTTTCAGTTTTACCCGATTTACATGAACGGGGATGTTTTGTACCTCCTATGAAAGGAGTGGACTATGTGTTTGTTGCCTCCAAGATGTTTGGAGTGAGTTCTATTATTTCTATCCTCCTTGTGTTGGAGTGGTTTTGATGCCTAGTTTGTATGCACTTGTGTTTCCCTTGGTAATTAGTTTGGTATGGTGTGTTGTCCATTAGAAGGGTGGCTTTTGTTAGGGGTCGGAGCCCAAAGTGGTAAACCGGGTAACCTTCAGAAGTGAGTTAATCAAGTGATAATTAAATTAACGTACTTAGATGATTAGGGTGCCTTCCACATTAATCAAGATAATTTAATACTCACTCATAGGCACAAGGGCTCGTTTAGACTTGGGATGAGTGAGAAGGCCTGAAACGACATAGTCATTTATCTTGTCAATACGAGAGGTATTTGATGCCGCCTGAGTAAGTATGAGGGCCAGGATTCAGTTGAGGCCACCAGGATTACCGGAGCCTATGAAGAATGCCCAAAGGAGATCTCATGACTACTATGCGATGACACTCTATCTAGGACAACTGTTGTTAATTGTTTTATGTGTATGGTTCTGTGAACATACTTGATCTATTTTATGTCTAGAAGCAATGTGACCTATGTCAGTGATGTTTGAGTTGTACTTGATTTGTACTTGTATTGTATTTGAGTTGTACTTGTTTAGTTCATTTGTTTGGTTATATCAGTATGAGTCAGTATGAGTCTGCCTTGGTTAGTGGTTGTAGAGCTTTGTCCATGTTACTTTGTTACTATCTCCTAGCATGGGGGGTGGGCCTTCGGGTACCACTTGGTTGGGTGGAACATGCACCAAAACCATTGGGTCCCCATCTATCTTCAGTACTTGGTGGTGAGACATCCAAATGGACAGCTCGTGGTTCTTGTTGTAAATTCTTGTATTGTAGTATTTTACTTTGTATAAGTTATTTTATCCCTCTTATGTTTATGAGGTGGAATTATGTAATTGTAACCTTATGTACTATTGCCTCATTCTGGGAATGAGTGATGTAACTTTTGGATTAAGTTAATGATTATGAGATTGTATCTTGGTTGATTATCTTATTAGGTTATGTGGTATTCTGTTGATGTATAATATTTATTTCATAAAGTTTATAATGCTATGGTTATATGTAATATGTATCTGTGGGTTTAAGTAATCCTAACCTTGTATCCTTAGAGGTTGTTGTTAATTAGTAAGTGATTGTGTATGTTAAATGCACTTTATAAAAATAAAAATTGGTTCGCTTAAGACATTAATTGCAACTTCCTTTAGGGTTACTTGGAGGGGCATTACAATCAGTAGAGAGACCAGTGACTTCCCCAATGAGCATCTCATCTAATAACATCTTCCTCTCAAGGAGTATTATCTCCCCTTTATTCCAATGTTTAGCGAAATAATCAATGGCCCTGGTGTCTCAACCATGAAGTCTTTCAATGAAATATTGAAGCCCTCCCTTCTCTATCTTCTTCCAAACCTTGGAATTATTATTTTTCTTTATACAAGTAGTTAACTCAAATTTGGTTATGATGTTACTTTCAATAAAAATGATCAATTGTAGGATTGTTGGATGCACAAGCTTAATCAGTGGAAAATAATTTTAATGGTAGATTGCTCGATGTGGGTGCAACACACCTAAATAATTTGACTTGAATCATGTTCTTTAAGATGAAAATCAAATGTCTCATGGTATGTCGCCATTCCATCCCTTATATCTATTGTTATAGAGATTTAAAAAAAAGGCTTCTAGTACAATTTTCTAGTAAAATGCACTACACAAACCATTTTAAATAAAGAAAACCAATAGATTAAGGGAAATCCTCTTTCTCAAATACAATTTTGCATTATAATTTATTAAGCAACAAGTTTACAACAAAAAATATGATAGTAAGAAATAAATATAAAATATCTAGCATGAGAATTTATGTGCAAAATTCCCACCAAAACTGAAGAAGAGGTTTACAAATTAGGGTAAATAAAACATTTGTTTACAGAGCTAAAATTTTATATAAAAGATTATAAAAAATTAGCCATCTTTATTACGAGGCTTAATAGAGACCTCATAATCATTAAGATTTTACCTTTTTAATACTTTATAATTTGGCTTTAAGACTCATAATATTTTCCTTTGTGTATACATTTATAGACTTAATGAAGTATTAAGACTTAGATTATGAATGGTCAATATTAGTGCTTATTTATGTTTAATGCATGATTAGTATGGTGATTAATACATGAATGCTTTATGATAAGTGCACCTTTATTACACAATTGGAGTTGATATTTATTTCTTGGCTCAATGATAATTGTTTTTGTTTTGTAAGTGATGAATGGATAATTGTTTGTGACTCATTTTCAAATGAGTTATTATCCTTTGATCTCCTTGACTTATCATGCCGAATGAAGACTCTACCAATTACAACCCAAGTTCCAACCAAGCACGATCAGTTTAGGAATATGAAAATCAATGCAACTAAAGGCAGTTATGAGGATCTTCACCAAATATGTTCTTGCATGCTAGGATATCATTTAGAGTAGGATTAGATTAAGTTTCCAGCTTATCTTCTATTTTTGAAATAAATATGGATATTTATATCCAGTCCCAAAGAAGTTGGATGTTAGATCGTATCAATTTTTTGATCCTTCTCATGTAATTTCATTTTTTTTAAAAATTAGAATTACTTTTCTTTGTATTCCATCCCTATCTAGGCAAATTCTCTGGAAATTAAAAAAGGAAGAAATTGATCTCAAAGCCAGGTTGGATTCTTTTCAACACATTTTTTGAGTGATGTGATTATGTTAATTGTTCAGTTCATTTTCTACTATTATGTTTTAATTTCAGCATTCTTAAAAGTTAGAATCATTGCATTTATTAAGTTTTAGAAAGAATCTTAGACTAGAGTTTATTTCACTGTCTATGTTTTTCCCTGATTTTATCAGTTAGGAATCAGGTATAGATCTGAAATGTTCTAAAGTATCATTTTAATGGAGTGTGTGCAAATAGGAACGATTAAATTTCATTTTAGTGAAGTGTGGAATGGAATAGTTTACTTCTAAAAAGCAATTAGTTCAATTTCATTTAGATCTTCGAATTTTAGCAAGGTAGATAAGATTAATCTAAGTTGACTAGTAATAAACCCTCTTTGTTTTACTTCCATTTGAAAGATTATTTAGAATAATTCAGGAAATAGGAGAATAGAATAGAACTTATTTTGATTAAATAGGTGTAGTACAAAAACACTCCCAATTAAGCGAAAATCACTCTAAAACGTTCCTAATCAAGCCACAACCAACAAAAACCCACAAGAATCAATCCAAATCTTACCACAAATAGCTTAAGACACCCCTAGATTGACATTCATTAAGATTAAATGAGTGGGAATTGTAACAACAACAGCTTCCTACCATCATTTTTGGCACTGTTGTTGGGGATAATTTGGCTTAAAAAAAAAATATAGATCCTTAAGTGTCAATAAGAGTTTATCTGTTAGTTAATGAACCGGTACAGAGACCAGTCTGGAAGACTTGTAAGAGGATATTTAGAGGTATATCTGGAAGAATCCCATTCTAGTAATATGAGTTCACCTAGGATAGGATCTACCTAGTCAGAAAATATGGGAGATAGAGATCAGGAGGAGGATGAGGTTCCTAACAAAACTTTCTTCTTTCCCATTGCCATAAATCACCAAGCAAATTAACCACCCATGAAAAACATCTCACCCTTCGTTTTTTCTACATTTTGTGGGAAAAATTTGGAAGATCATGATCAGTTTTTATTTGAGTTTAAAGTATTGTGTCAAACTTATGATTATACATCTGACAATCAAAAATTGAAATTATTCCCATCAACTCTTAAAGAATCAACCTTACAATGGTTTATGGGATTGAATGCAAACTCAATAAACACTTGGGATTAAATAGAGACAGGCTTTTTAGATAAATATCAAGATTATTGTAGTATGTGATAGAAAAGAAGAATTGTTTAAAATGAGACAATTGGAAGATGAAAGCTTAGAAGAGTATGTAGACATGTATCAATTTGTTCTGCAGAGGTGTGGAAATGGTTTAGATCAAGAAATTAGTAAATCTATCTTTGTAAAAGGCATTGATGATGATTGTAGAGAAGCTCTAAATTTAATAGGGAAAGGAGATATTAATAAACAAAACTTAGAGGAAATCATTGAAATTTTTAGGCATTACTCTAGAACAAGACTTGGTTATAGAAAAAGAAACAAAGGTTCCATTGGTGATGTCTCCAAAGTTATGGAAGAAATTGCAAATCTAAAAACATACATCCTCCTTCATCTTAGCTCCCAACCACATAAAATAATAGTTGAACCTTTATCTATTTACTATCCTAAATGCAGGGATAAGCATCCACTAAGAGAATGTCCTCTCATTTAGGTAGATCTATGTGAGATATGTGAAAAGAAACATTCTACTGGGAAATGTAGTTTCTTTCCAAAAATTAGGAACCGATTGAAAAATCCAGCACCCATAGAAGAATAATTGAACTTTGTAGGGTCCAAATATAGTTTAACCCTAGCTTTGGTCAGCTTAGAAATAATGCTAGTTGGGGTTCAAGTCAATGGAATAACCAATGGAATTATCCTAGTCAATGGAATTCCCAAACGTAGTGGAATCATCAGCAAATACAAAACCCACCTCCACCTATTACAAACTCTTGGGTACCACTATGGGGGAAAGGTCTGAATATCAACAGTGGAACCAACCTCAATGGAAGTAGAACCAGCCTCAATGGCATCCTAACCAGTGGCAACCCAATCAAGGAAATAATCAATGGAAAAATCAAGGGCAAAATAAACCCTGGAATCATAATCAGACAACTGGACAAAACCAGTCGTCAAACTCTGAACTAGCCAATTAGACTCAGATACCCACTCAGCCAGTTCATAATCCTAAGAATGTTAAACCTCAACAACCTACCTATAATGCTAATTTGAACACAGCTAACCTGAATAACATTGAAATACAAAATATTCATTTAAGGAATAGAGTTATACCATAAAAAATGGATGAAACTAAGGAAGATCAACAACAAAATTTGGTGATTTTAAAAAAAAAAGAAATCAATAAAGATCATGCTCAACAAGCACCATTTCCTTCATGATTTCATCAAGAACCAGTAGTTAAACAAGATGATAAAATTGATGATCTAGTTGATCCTCATATTATTGATGAACTTAAGAAAATGAAAATTTATATTCCCCTGTTAAGCGTTGTCCATGACATACCAAAAATCAATTAGGTAGTTAGAAATTTGTGTGTTAAGTCACCAAGAAGGAAAAATAAATTACCCCCTACAATTCAATTTGGAGGGGAGTTATCTGATGTCTTATCAAGGAAGGTAATTCCACATAAATATGGTTATCCAGGAAGTCTTGTAGTTACTCTTTGCATCAATGGTGTTGAAATTCAGAATGTCCTTATTGACCTAGGAGCTTCCATTAATGTTATCACTACTGAAACAATAGAAAATATAAGAATTATGAATTTCAAACCAATAACTACAGTTCTAGAATTAGTTGATCAATAAATTGCAAAACCTGAAGGGATCCTTGAGGATGTCATTATCACTATTGACACTTCGGATTATCTGGTTGACTTCCTATTTTTACAAATTAAGAAAACAAAGTTGGGCTATCATATGATTTTAGGGAGGCCTTGGTTAGCAAAAAATTCTACACTAATTGGTTGTAGATCTAGTAGTATGAATATTTCTAATGGGGTTAGACAAAAGGAATTAACTTTGTATCCACTAGAAAAACCTTCTTTAACATCTGATAATCAAATCTGGATTGATGATCCTAATTCTGAGGATGAAGAAATAAGGGGCCTTGCAATGATGACATTGGCAGAGCATGCTGAAGAATACCAAGAATCAATGGATATAATAGAACAAGACTTGGAAGGTTGTTGTGATTTAGAATCTCTACCATTTCATTTTTCTAGAAACATAAAATGTGATGAGAGTTGGTTACTTCATCAATTGCTACCACATCCATGTCCTTTGAACACTTTAATTGGTGATCCCTCGAATCTTCAAGAAAATATAAAATAAATCTTAATTCAAGCTGATAAACCTCTACTTCAATCAATAGTTCTTTAACAACAAAACAAGACGAAGGTTTAAAAGGAATTTTAGAGAAAAATGCATAAGCCTTCACTTGGGATTATAATCATATGAGAGGAATCCATATGGAGATATGTACACACCACATCTATATAGAGGATGTAAAACCCATAAGAAAACCTCAAAGAAGAATCAACCTTGCACTTAGAGATTTTGTGAAATTAGAGAGAGAAATTACTCCGGGTAGGATTCATTTATCCTACTTTTGATAGTAAATGGGTTTCTCCATTAGTCATTGTACCTAAGAAAAATGGGAAATGAAGGGTATGTGTGGAATACAAAGAGATAAATAAATCTACAAAAAAAGGATTATTTTCCATTGCCTTTCATAGATTAGGTATTGAACAATTTTTTTGGAAGTAGTTATTTTTCTTTTCTTGATGGGTTCAGTGGCTACAACCAGATTCAAGTAGCTCTAGAGGATAAAGATAAAACAACATTTACATGTGCATGGGGTACCTTTTCTTATAGGGTTCTATCTTTTGGATTATGTAATGCTCCTACAACATTTCAACATGTTGGTCTTACAATTTTTGCAGACTTAACAACAACATGTGTAGAAGTTTATATGGATGATTTCACTATCTCTGGAAAAACCTATGAAGAATATTTGAAAAGTCTGGACAAAGTCCTAAATAGATGTAAATGACATAGGATGTCCTTAAATCATGAGAAGAGTTTTCTAATGATGATGAAAGGAATTGTCTTAGGTCATCATGTGTCAAAAGAAGGAATTAAAGTATACCCAAAGAAAGTCGGAATAATTTTACAAATACCTATACCTCAGAGTCAAACAAATGTAAGGAGTTTTTTAGGGCACTCTGGTTATTATAGAGGGTTTATTGAAAGATTAAATAACCTCACTTGTTATTTCTGGTCAAAATTGGGGTGAACCATTTCATATCAATACACATTCCTCTAACTTTGCAATCGGAGTAATTTTGGGATAGAAGGATGAATCTAGAGCAATGCATGCTATATATTATATAGGAAAAGACCTCAATCCAATAGAATTAAACTACACTACTACTGAGAAGGAATTCTTAGCATTTGTGCTTTCCATAAACAAATTCTGATATTATATCACTTGATATAAAACGTTTGTACACATAGAGCATGCAAAAATTTGTTATTTTATGACCAAAGTTGTTGTGGGAGGACGTATAATTAGATGGTTGTTATTAATACAAGAGTTTGATATAAGCATCATTGATAAACCAGGTAGAGATAAAATTGTAGCTGATTTTTTATCAAGAATGGTTTTGCAAGGTAATAATGAACCTGTAGAAGATACATTTCCCAATGAACATTTATTTGCAATATCTATTTAGTCACCATGGTTTTATGATATTGCAAATTACTTAGGGTCATCCCTCAATAATGGGTTAGACTTTTTGGCCAAACTTGACAGTGAAATCAACATTTTCTGAAAAAATGAAAACTTCACTTTCTGACACCTATAGTAGTTAAACTGTTAGGAATTTGAAAATTATGTAAACTAGTGATTTGTGAGATTTTTTCTGTATATATTAAATGTATTTAAAAAAAAAAGAATTTTAATTTTAAATTTTTTGTATCTCCTCTGGTAAGTAGTTTTTAATAGTAAACAACATTTTTAAATAGTGGTGTGTACTTCGGCTTGCATAAATTTGTTTCTAGAAAGAATAAAATTTTGATTCTTTAAAATTTAGGTTGATAACAATAGTATCTAGTACTTTCATTTTGTTTCATAATGTTTTATTGAATATTTTTCTTTTAATTAAGTTTTGAAGTCAAACCAATTACAATTTAGACAAAGGTGCACTTCGGCTCGTATAACTTTTTTGGTATGTATTGAAATTCATTTTTTTATTTTTTTTGGAATGACAGCATCAATACCTAGTGCATATATATTTTTCAACATTTTTTTTCTCAAATTTACTATTTTTCCATAATGATTTTTCATCGAACTTGATGGTTGATGAAAAATCTATGTTTAGTAAAACTAAAAACTAAAATTAAAAATTAAAAAAATATATATTAAATTAATAGTTGTTGGAAAGCTTGTTTTGACCACTAAAGTCCTCCACCTTGGTTTATCAAGTGGAATCCATTTGCACCTCCTTGTTGGGCTTCGATAGTAAAAAAAATGCATAAATTTTGAAATGGTGGAGGGGGTGGTGAAAAAATGGGGGTTCATTAGAACCCCCCATCATTAGAAGGAGGGTTCGAATGAACCTCCCTATATGATTCAAGTGGGGGTTCATTAGAAGGGGATGGGGTTTAATTAGAAGGGGGGGTTCATTTGAACCCCCTTCTTAGAAGCGGTAAGCCATTTTAAATTTTTGGATGGGATTTCTATTTTTTCTTCATGGAAAAAATTGTAACCCACTATTGTGGGTTTACCCCTTAGTAACTGGGAAGTGCCCTTCTTATTTTTTAATAAGACAAAGAAAATGATTGATTGGGGAAAGCTCCCGATTTGAATGCATTAATGGTTGTTTGTTTAAAATGTGCCTAGATCATGCGATGAAAAGATGTGTGCAAGAAACTAAGGTATATGATTTATGAAGAGCATGTCATGATCCATTAATGGATGTTTGTTTAAAATGGGCCTAGATCATGCGATGCAAAGATGTGTGCAAGAAACTAAGGTATATGATTTACGAAGAGCATGCCATGATGAACTTGGAGCAGGACATTACTCCACAATAAGAACAGTGTAAAAATCTTGGGAGAAGGAATTTTTTTGGCCTACTATGACTAAAGATACATCTCAATATATCGGACACTATGATCAATGTCAAAGAATGGGGAGGCCTACAACATAAAAAAAGTGCCACTACATACAGCGGTGTCACTTGAGCCATTTGAAAAGTGGGGTATTGGCTTCATTGGCCCAATAGATTCACCATCTAAGGGAAATCATTACATATTTGTATGTACTGATTATGTTACAAAATGGGTAGAATTCAAAGCATTGCCAGCTTCCAAGCAGGAGAAAGTTGCAGATTTCATATACAAGAAAATTTTGCAAAAGTATGGAGCACCTAAAATACTTGTGTCAGAATAATGTCCATAATTCATGTCTTTGATCCTTCCAACATTTCTAGGTAGATATTAAGTTCAACACATAAAATCATCACCCTACTATCCACAAGCAAATGGATAGGTAGAGGTGACCAATAGAGAGCTAGAAAATATTCTCACAAAAACAGTCGCATCTAGGAAGAATGATTGGTCTAATAGGTTAACTAAAGTTGTATGGGCATATAATACAACATGGAAGACAACTACTTGATTCTAACCATATGAGCTGGTTTATGGAAAAACTCTTGTCTTTCCTATTGAGTTTGAGTTAGAAACACTCAGAACAACTATACATGTACATATAGATCTTATTGAAGCACAAAAGAATATAATAATGCATCTGAATTAGTTGGATGACATGAGAACTGAAGCTTTGCGCCAAACTAAAATCATTCAAAGCTAGAGAAAAAATGGCATGGTAAAAATATCCGCAGTAAGCAGTTTGCTACAGGAGATTGGGATTTGTTGTTAGATTCAAGGTTTCAGGAATTTAAAGGAAAATTACATACAATATTTCACAAGTATTTAACAATGGATTTTTTCAATTAATACCCATAGATGGAGACAGAAAAACAATGTTTGTAAATGGGCACAGGCTCAAGCTTTATCACAAACCAGCATCGAAGGAAGAATTTAGTACAGAGCTTCAAGTAAGAATTGAAAATTTTACTAAGGAATATTTTTCTTCTTTTGGTGAGATGGCTGGCCCTTAGATCCATTTTTTGATTGCTACTAATAAACAAAGTAAATTGAAAACCAGAAATGGCGGTTTACTCTGAAAAGAAGAAAGAAAAAAACAAAAGAATAAAAATAAAAATAAAAGATACAGAAAAATCAACCAATCCTATAAATAAATATTAGTTTTGATAGAGCCTAGTTTGGTTTGATCACTCATAATGACTCATGATCATGCTTGATTAGAATGAAAACAACAACATTGGTTTTTGATAGTTCATAAATAGCTCCTGATCATTCATGATCACTAGGGAATTGAAATGATTAAAAGGAAAAAAATGGTTCATATCAGGATTGATCAAAATAAAATTTGAGCAATTAAAAGCTTATAATAGCTCCTAATCATACCTTATTTGAAGATTTTATAGGAAACTCCTAACCACTCCTGATCTTTACTAAATGGTTGTTCTTGATGAGTTAGCAAAAGGATAACTTTTCAAATAAAGATGGTAAGAATTCATGACAATCAGGAGTGAAGAGAAATGATCATGTTCTAAGAGAAGTTTTTAAACTTCATTCATTAATAATTTTTTTGTGTAAGTGTGTAGGTACAAGGTTAAATGAGAAATTTTGAATCAATGACGTAACACATGGAAACAAGTGGGCTCCCACAAGGGTAGAGCTCAATGTGTCATGCATTGATTAAATTTTGATTTTGTTGAAGATCGAATCTTGTTGCAGATTGTACATCTTAAGTGGGCATGTATTACCATTACTCGCCATTAGTTGAATTTGTCATCATTGACAGGTAAGCATTTATATCGCTAGTCATTTTTTGAAGTCTGAAGTACATTAATTATAGTTTGTAAAGTTTCCTAAAGGGTTAAATTATGATTGTTATACAAACCAAATATAATTTATTTTCAAATGTACAAATGGACACATCATTACTTAAATAAGTAATAAATATGATAGGATGGTTTTCAAGGCAGAGTTATGGGTAGTAAGTTGATACGTACATGACATGTTGTTGTCAGTACCTTGACAATAAATAATAGGCATGCAAAGGACAGTCAGTTAATATTGCATTCATTGATTGTGTCTCATCATTCATTTGAAAGGGATTAATGTCGCCATTTCAAAACAGAAGGAGATATCCATTTTCAGAAATTTGTTGTTAGAACTGTTGAGAAATTCTTGAGCTTCGTGAAATTTCAGGATCTTGTGGAAGTTTAGAATCTTGTAGAAATGGGGTACAAAAGGATGGTGGAGCCAAAAGGAATAACCTTAGATGGGTATGTGCAGGATCATCATGGAAAAAACAGGCCCTTAAGTGGCAATAAAAAGACAGAAAATCAGAGTTAGACAACTTGACATAAAAATTTGAATAGGTTATCTATATTATTTCAAAAAAATGTAAAAATAGAATCTGTAGAAAATTGAATTTAGTTTCTAAAATATTAGACCTTTATTTAAAAAAATAAATCTATTTGGTGAAAATTTGAAATTTCAATGCAGTAGTATTTAAATTTTAGGGTAAAAATAAGAAGTAGGTGTCTGTTTGACCACCCTAACCACAATAACATGATAATATTTTCTTATAAGCTTTTATATATAAGTAGACGACTCATGTCCCAATGTGATGCATATTTTTTTATAATTTTTTTCTAAGTAAATAATTAATTATGAATTGTTTATTACAACTTTTAAAAACTATAAAAGCTTGTTTGTCTAACCACCTTAACTTGGTCAAAAATTCATGAAATTAAATTTTTTTTTGTTTAATCCTATAGTATGCAAAGCATAGGATGTGACGCATGTTTCAGAATCAAAAAATGTGATACCGTTTGAATGTTTTAGATTTTTTTCAATCAGCCTATGAATCAGTACTTTATTTGTAATTGTAATAGAAAATGAATAATAATTAGTTATTAAATTCAAAGTAAAGCATAATCTATATTGGTGGAAAGCTGAGAATCTCCTCTAAAAACCCTTTTCGTTTCATCAATTTTAGGTAAAAAAAATTCGTCAGCCACATGCGCCATCATATGGCTTACATATCGCCACTTTTGGCCCATCATAATCCTGCACATACCCAAATAGTGAATCTAGAAAGTACTTACAACAAGATGGATGGTTAGATTTCTTGCTTAAGTATGAAGTATCTGAGTGGGATATTGTGTTAGAGTTCATCAAAAAATTCCACATCAATTTCATTGTCATCAGGGGAGAGCCCATTGAGGTATTCATCGTTGTGACCAGTTCTTCATCTGGGATACCATTGGAAGGCGACATTATTCAACCTAGGCTTTCTAATTTGCAAGAGTTGCTTGAAATATTTCACGTGCCACTTGAGCCTTTGCCCATCTTTGATATTCCTAAAGGGAAGAATAAGGGTATTGAGCATGTAAGTTTGTAGGAACCATGGTCATCCATTGCATCATGAAGTTCTTCACCTATGAAGGCCATTTTGAAACTGTCCTAGGGCCACCACTTTAAAATTGTTGAATTATGTCAGACACGGTGCAACTAATCCCAAAGTAAGGGTTAATTTACCTACTTTTCTCTTTTCTCAAATTACTGAAATGGTTGTTCAATGTAAGGAAAAAAAAAAAAGTAACTCATCATGGTTTAATGCATTTAATAGTTCAGCACCATTTCATGCAAAAACCTAATCGGGAAGAGGAATGGAGGAAATTTCTACTAAATACTGATAGGGAAGAAAGGAAATCTAAAATATCTGAAAGCAGAACTCTTAAAATAGACAAAATTGAGGTTTTATCAGAAAACCTAATAAAACCTATTGGGAGAACTAGGAAGTGTGGACATCAAAACCTGCAAATGGTTAGCATAGTTCTAACGTCCTCATAGAATAACATGACATTCTTCAAAACAAATGATAAAACCAAATCAAACATGTAAAGAAGACATGAAATGCATCTATTCTATGGTGGATTGGTGCTCCTTGAATATGTGAAAGAGCCCTTTCCCAACCCTTGATAAGCAAGATTGCCAAGGTGATGAGATGATAGACAATGAGATGCTCATGAACTCAAGTAGCCTATAGTGTAGATGCTTTGAAATGTGGATTATAGATGATAGATGATGAAGAGCAAGATTGATTCTCAAATGAAGAGAGTGACCTTGCATGAAGTGTGTTGTTGTTTGAAGAAGAGAAGCCTTCAACTTATAGTTGAACTTGAAGAGAGGAGAGGCCAAATTGATGAATGTGGGATCATTCATGGGCCAATGACAAGATGCCACTTGTCAAGTTGTGAGAGGGTGAGGAATGTGCAAGTCTTGGCCAATGTGCCAATTTCAAATTTGAATTTGCATGAAAAGACATGTTTAGGGGGGATGAAAGGTGCAATAAATGCCAAGTTTGACTTGTGCAAGAGATGTGTAAGAGCATTTAATGCTTTGTTGGAAGGGACAAGTCCTTTGGAGGGAAGATTCAAATTGGAAGAATATTCCATCTTGATGCCCTTTTGAAAGTAATTAGAAGAATTGATAAATCAAATAATTGATTTATTGGTACAAGTGGGTGGGTTAGTTGAGAGTTTAGATTTGACTCTAGTTGAGTCAAAAGGTGGAGAATAGGTGATCATGATTAGAGGTTAATTAATTTGGATTAATTAAATTGAAGGATTTTAGGAGTTTGACATTTGATTTAAATCAGTTTGATTTATTGAATCAAATAAGAAGAAATTTAGGACTTAATTAAATAATTTGATTTATTTAATTAAATATGATGAACTTTAGGGAATTAATCAATAAATTGTTTTAATTGATTAATAGCAGAATTGAATGTTAATTAGAGTGGGATGCATGATGTTAGTTTTGCATGTCTACATTTTTCCCCTCTTTGAAGCAATGTACTTGTTGCATTGGTTCAAAGAATGATGCCACTAACTTTGAAATAAAAAATTTCTGATTTTTTCAGATGTCCCAATGAAAAGAAGTATGTTAGTACATTGCCCCCTCAAGAGATCGAGCAAAAATATTGAGGTGGATCTCGCAACAAGGAGGTTCAAAATGAATGTATGGATGGTTAGACGATATGATCTATATGATAATGATGATGAAAATGAGTTGTTTGGAAGATGCTTAGAATAACAAATTTATATTATCCTAAACAACTTAAATGATTATGAAAATGAGATGACGTGATTATGCATGAGATGGCTATGGCATGATTATGCAAGATAAGAGTGCGGATGCAGGATGGATGCATTGTTAGCATGAAAGAGGATAGAAGAATGGGAGGGATCAACCCTTGACTCTAAGAAGATGTAGAAGTCCAAAATGATGATTATGTATTGCTTATCCAAGGATGGGAAAAGAGCATACCTTTCTTTATGTTTGATAACACACGTAGGTGCGACACATCAAGGTATTAAGAACCAGGATAGCATTACACCTAGTGTGATGGAATTTGACTCATCAAACATATAGGAGTACTCCTGTTCACACTTGACAAACATAACCTTATTTAGAATGTAGTTCAGATATTCTAAACATCTCGAGCCAAAACATAAAAAAGGCAAGCCTTCTTATGTGGTCAACAAGACACTTAAAACATCTTTCCTAGAAACAAACAAAGTATGCCTGACAAAGTTATTTTACAAGAATATCCAACAAGCACAACAGATAAAAAGATAATGATTGTTGCCCCATTCCCTTTCTCTCTAAACTTGTTTTGTTTAGGCATCATCGAGAGGTCCTTGGAATGAGTGCAAAATAAGATAAGTCAAAAAGACCAAGATAAAGTAAACAAACCAGCAAATGTTCTTCGTACCATTAGCCAAGAATAACTAATGTGGGGTACCTAATGCTTATGTCCATCATAGGAAAGATTCATCCTAGGACATGTAGTGATTAGGGTTTTGGTGAGACTAATTTGGGTGATAAGCTATTGATACTCCGAGTTGACCAACTTGCTTGCTTACTGCTCTACACTTAAGACTTTGATGATTAAGCATTCAATTTTTGAACCTGCTAAACTTGCTTCTGACTCACTCACCAAAGGGTAAAAGTGATGATTGTTTTATTATGAGTGATGGCAATCACGGGTGAAAGCGAGATGAAATGGATGCACCATTTTGGTTTTTTCAAATGTTTTGAGGCTATTTTTGGAATTTTTAAGATGTTTTACAAATGTTTTTGGTATTTTCAAGATTTATGAATGTTTTTGAATTTTGTGTCTCAGGGGCTGATCAAGGATGGCCTTGCCTATGTTTAAGCTCAGAAACGACGTATTTCAGACTCCAATTGACTTGACTGCTAATGAGATAGATGGGCAAATGGATTGCCATTGTGAAGGGCACCTAAAATCCTAAAATGTGAAAAACATGGACAAACGAATGCCCCTACGATGGGTGCCTAATTAGATGGGCAGACGGATGCCATTACGACAGATGCCTAAAATCCTAAAATGTGAAAAATATGGACAAATGAATGCCCCTACGACGGATGCCTAACTAGATGGGCAGACGGATGTCATTGCGATGGATGCCTAAGATCCTAAAATGTAAAAAAAATGGACAAACGAATGCCTCTGCAATGGATGCCTAACTAGATGGGTAGACGGATGTCATTGTGACGGATGCCTAAAATCCTAAAATGTGAAAAAGATGGACAAACGAATGCCTTTGCGATGGACGCCTAGCTAGATGGGCAGATGGATGTCATTGCAATGGATGCCTAAAATCCTAAAATGTGAAAAATATGAACAAACGAATGCTCCTACGATGGACGCCTAATTAGATAGGCAGACGAATGTCATTGCAATAAACGCCTAAGATCGTAAAATGTAAAAAAGATGGACAAACGAATGCCTCTGCGATGGACGCCTAACTAGATGGGCAAACAGATGTCATTGTGACGGATGCCTAAAATCCTAAAATGTGAAAAAGATGGACAAATGAATGCCTCTGCGATGGATGCCTAACTAGACGAGTAGACGAATGCCATTGCGACGGACACCTAAAATCGAAAAATGTGAAAAAAATGGAAAACGAATGCCCTTGCAATGGATGCGTAACTAGATGGGCAGACGAATGTCATTGCAACAAACGCCTAAAGGACTGACCTAGATGTAAAATAAATGGGCAAAATGGATTGCCAATGTGACAGACGCCTAAGGACTGACCCTAACTATCTTTGGGGATGATCAATGATCAACCTTGCCTACGTTCAAGCTCAGAGACGACGTAGTTCGACAAGGTGAAAGATTGATAAGACTCAATGATGAATTTTTGAAGAATTATTGATATTTTGACATGTTTTTGATGATTTTTCTCATGAGATTTTGAATGTTTTTGGATTTTTGATGATTTTGATGTTTTTGATTTTTTATTTTTCTGATGTTTTTGAGTTTTTTGATGAATTTTTTGAATGTTTTTAGATTTTCACATGATTTTGATGTTTTTGATATGAATATGCATGATGATATCAATGTTTTGTTTTGAGATTTTGTTGAAAAATAAGCTTAATGTTGATCAATTGAATTGATGGATTGATAGTTTGACTAAGTGTGGCAAACAAAAGTGATAATGCACTTGTAAACTCCAAGAAGTTGTGTTATCCTAGAATAAACTTGTACATAAGAGGATAGTTTGACTAAGTGCATTAAGTCAAATGAGGTGGTTTTGGATTTGATAATTTGGCTAAGTGTGTTAAGCCAAACAAGATGATAATGGACTTGTAAACCCAAGGAATTTGTGTTATCCTAGAGTAAACTCGTGCAAAGAGATGATAGTTTGACTAAGTGTGTTAAGTCAAACAAGGTGATAATTGATTGTATTCGATTGATCAAGATTGATGAAGCTTGTTTTGGAAAAAAATTATCTTGATGATTTGATGTGACACTGACGTGCACATTAGACGTGGTTGATATTGATTATTGGATTGATGTTCGACAAAAGATAGAGCATGATAAGAAATGTCTTCCAATCAAAATATGCCATGGGCTAGTGATTTGGATTTTTGGCTCAGAAATTCTTTACCAATTTGATTTTACATCTGCCAATGTTCGGATTACTAGATAAGTTAGAGGATATAGATCAAGATTTATTCCCAAATTGAGATGTAAATATTTTCCCCCAGTGTCTAGCAATGTATGGAATGCCATGGGTGGATTCTTGGATAGATGGATGGATATGGTAACCATGCAAAGGATGCCAAGGATTATCTTGTGACAAGATAAGGTGTTCGAATAGAGGAATGCTCATTTGGATATTCCTCAAATAGCATTGGGTAGGATGGGATCAATGAAAATGACCCATGTCAAGATGTTTACCATAAACAAGTGTAAAGTGTGCTACAAAATTTTATCAAGATCAAGGTGACTTGGACCTTGGATGTAGATGGATAAGAAATGGGTTGGATAAATGGTTCATCGATGAATGAATGATATGGCCGAAATGTTGGCTTTATTATGGATGTGATAAGATGTTTTCTCTTGAAATGATGCACGTAGATGCTCGATTCTACACATGACACCTGTTTGCCAGGTTTTCATCATGGTACTTATCCAAAGTGCCATCGTAGTGGTTTTCACTAGAGGATGATTTTTTTCTTTATTGTTTTCAATCCTTTTTCTGACTTTTTTTGGATTTTTATTTTTTTGATTTTTTTTGTTGTCACCAAGACACCTATTTGCCAGGTTTTCATCAAGGTGACTATTTTTTTAGGACCTTTTTCTGATTTTTTTGTATTTTTTGAGAGATTTTAAGCTCATGTTGAATCACCTAGTATTGTTGACATTGATGCTCTTGTCATAACGTGCCATCAGTAGCTTGCTTGAAGAAGTTGTTTTGCCAAGACACATGCACTTGAATGAAACTTTTGAGATCCCTGGCCTGCTTTGCTGATATCGAAGTTAACTCTGTCTTTGTGCGCACATCGCAATAGAGTGCCTTTTGAATCCTTATGATGAAGAGTTGTTTCCAATACATGGTCAATGTGAGAATTGGATATTATGCATGGAGGCATGGATGGAGTGTATTTAGGGATAAAATATGGATTGGTTGAAAGTTTGGAGCATTTGACTATCCAAACTTGGGAAGATGAGCAATGATGGGTGGTTATGGAAGTGTGCATAGAATTAGGACCAACTGCTCGATACACTTACATTGCTTGAGAAGCCTGCTTTTTCCTTTGTGGACATATTTGATGGATACTTTTCACTTTTTTATTTTTCCCCATAGTTTCTCTGACGAATGGAGTTCAATAAGGATAATTTTTCTTTGTATTCTTTGGTATCCATATGTATTTGACTTGTCCATTATGCTTCTTAGCTTCTTTCTCTTTGATAATGTTCTTCATGCTTTGATTCAAATCTTTCTTTTGTTGTTGGTCCCAATTCGTGGATGGGGTGATGAGTGGATGAAGATTCATGGTGTGGCTAGTTTTAGCATTGGCATTGATTTCATCATAAGGATTCTTTGTGCTCCCTATGTTGATGTTTGCTTGAGACGAAGTTGCCCCCAGTTTTATAGATGTATCCTTGATATGTTTATATCCCTTGATTGTCAAATAACCAAGGCCTTGATGTTTAGGATTTCCAACAATCTACACTGGTTCTAGGATACCCTGTTCATGTAGGCCTAATCCGCTACCTTGATAATTCATTTGCTGAGAAAGTTTGTTTGCAATAGGATGTGATCTACCTTGGAAATAAGGTGTTAATCCTTCTCTGCTCTGTCGTGGACCTTGAAAAGTGTCAACTTCTTTATTGATGAGATAGCTTGCCCTAAGAAAAGTAAGTGATCCAATTTTATAACTGATAGGATCTTCCACAGGTGGGATGAATGCTTGATTGATATCTTTAGTTTGATCTTGTGAAATATCATATTGTACTACTTCTTCAAGAAGTGTTGATGATGCAGTGTCCTCATAAAACTCTTCCTCATCATTGAGTTCATAGGATGTTGTTTTTGATTCATGATTTCTATAAAATCCTTCTCCATGATTTGCTTTTGATAGGTGTCCAAAGGATGTTTTTGATTTACAGCTTCTATAGAAGCCTTCTTCATGATTTTCTTCTGATATGTCTCCAAATTTTTCCATATTTTGATCATGTGTACCAATGTTAAGAGTAGGAGACTCTTGTTTCTCAATAATGATTTCAAGAGTATGAGACTCTTGTTTTGAATGACGATCATCTACGTGTCCATCCAACGAAAGCATCTCATGGGTAGATGGAGGAATATGTGTTATATGGATATGATCATCATTTGCGACATCTTGTATAGATAAAAGAGTGCCCATTAGATCATTGTAGTATCTTGGATATACAAATTCTTGATCTTGTCTAATTTTGGAATTACTTTCGACATGTTTTGGATCAATTTCTTGACATGGGTCGATTTCAAAGGACGGATTGCTTATAGTGGGTTCATGGACATCGTTCTTAGGCATGGAAAGTGGCTCAATATACTTTTGATCCTTGAGGATTCCTTCACTATTCGTAATCATGAGGTTGAGGGATGTCAATATATCGTTGGAAGGGCCATTGCTAGACCTTGATGGAATATTTTGATCATGCTTTGGAATACGTTCTTCAGATATGTCCTCTAACTCATAAGGTGATGTAGAGACATTTTTGATATGGTCATTGGTCGAGGGATCTTGGTTTATGTCAATAGGATCAAATAAAATCAACACTCCTTGAAATAGATCTTTGTAGGAGGGGTCTTGATTATGACTAAAAAATGGCTCTTGATGTATGTTGATTTGATCTTCAGATGAGATGGAAACCTCTTGAATGTGTTCATTGATGGATAGATTTTGATTAGTGTTTTCAACAATTGTGGTGGGAATCTATTGCAAGCTTTGTTGAGTGAGTAATGCCCGTGTTTGATGCTGAGCCAACAACGCTTGTTGTTGGTTGTGTCATTTTTGTGCCAACAATGCTTTTTATTGGGCTTGTTGTTGAGCTACTTGTTGATGCACTTGTTGATGGATTGCTTGCAATAGTGTTCGGAATTTGGCTTGCCCTTTTCAGGCTTGGTGTTGGGCTTGAGCTTGACTTTGTGCTTGCTGGGCTGCTTGAGCAGCTTGCACAACTTGTTGGTTTTGGAGCACCTTTTTGCGGGAAGCTTCTTGAGCGGCTTGCAACATGATGGAGAATGACTTGGTCGTGTTGTGTTTTGGCGGCGGTGGTGGTGGGTTGGGGATGGTGTTGATTGTTGGGATTTCTTGGATGGTTTCCACCTGTTGTTGCGATACCGATGGCAAAATGGGATGATTTGGTATGCTGTTTTGATTCAACATTATAGGTTGAATTCGAACATTTTTGTGGTTGAGAATCATCTTGCCTTGATTTAGGTAACTTTGATTTTGCATGGTGTTACCTTGACTTTAATAAACATATGGAGTTGCCAATATATTGCTAGGATTTTGAACAACATTAGGGGGATTTGCAAGCATATCTATCAAAAAATTCACCAAGTGTGGACTAGAAATGTTCATTTTCAACAAACTTGTATTTGGCATGTATGGATTTGGTGAGATAATGTTGTTTGGAAAACTCATGCATTGAGTGTTTGGTTGATAGATTTGCAAATTTGGACTTGGATTTAAATCTATCATTGGGAAAGGTGTTCCAAACTCTAGATTGGGCATACTCGCATTCGTATCGTTGAAGTTTGGAGGAGATAATGATGCCATGTTTGAATTGCATAAATGCGAGTTTCGATAATCAATTGGCATTGTGAGACTTGGATAGTTTGGTTGACTTGAATTGCTCATGATGGATAGATCAAGTTTATATTCCATGTCCCTCTTGTGTTGAGGTTGAGTTTGAACCATAAAATGAAAATCAATTTTCAAGAATGTAAGAGATGAACCTCTAATCCTTTAGATCGGTCTAAACCTTAGGTTCAAAGAAGTGAAGAACTAGGATAATTGAAGGATCAAAGTGATGACAAGGATGAAATAATTGAAAGATGAGTGATATGAATGAATGGAACTCTTAAAGAAATTTTGAAGAAAAAATGCTAAACTTTTTAGGACTTTGGTTGATTGTGATTGGATTGATAGTTTGACTAGATGTGTTAAGTCAAACAAAATGTGATAAATGCACTTGTAAACCCTAGGAGGTTGTGTTATCCTAGAGTGGAATTGTACATAAGAGGACGGTTTGACTAAGTGTGTTAAGTCAAACAAGGTGATGATTTGATAATTTTGCTAAGTGTGTTAAGCCAAACAAGATGAACTCGTAAACTCTAGGAAGTTGTATTATCCAAGAGAGAACTCATGTATAGGATGATGGTTTGACTAGTTGTGTTAAGTCAAACAAAGTGATTTGATTTCACCTAGAATTTTAGCATAACAGATGTTTACAAAGTTTCCAAGAGCTATTGGTGAGGTGACTTTTGATTGATTTAATGGTTTAGAGATTGATGAACTTGATTTGAATTTGATCCTAGACTTGACCTAGATAACACTTCTTCTTACAAGACCTCGGTGTTGAAGAACACGCTATATTTCCTATGAGAGGAAAGCAAACCTTTCAAAAAGTTTGGGATTATGTTGATAGTAGAATGCATACAACTCAGGATTGTTTCTTGAAGCTTTTCTGTAGAAGTTATAAACCAATCTTTCTCTAAATTTGAAAAGTCTCTCAAGACGTTCCTCGCGAGCTTTCAAACTAAGCTTCTTGAACTTTGGCTTTGGGATTTTGATCTTGCAGGAAATCATTTTAGAAAACACATGTGTAATCCAATTTTTCTTTTATCTCGTCTTAGCGAATTCATTTTACCAAAAGCACTTGCTTGATTATATTTTCAAACTGAATGTCTAATGTCCTGCTTTCTTCTTCATCCCACAAGGTCCATTATGTGGAAATCAAGGAAAATAGGGCAAAATTTTCCTATGTTTAACTTTATTGAAAATAAATGATGATAGAATTCAAACACTTAGAAACCTCTAAGGATATGATCCCTAGGGAAAGCAAGAGTGCTTAAATTCGTCGAAAGTATTTGTTTCCTAAAAGGGGTTTGAAATTTGAGGCTCTTGTGAATGTCTATTTTTCAATCATTTTCAGAACCAAGCAACGTATCTTTTACTTCCAAACACTTTTTACAACCCTAGGATGATGAGGCAATATCTTGTTGGGTTCCCACTTGGACGAATCCAGCTACGCATATCTTGTGCGAATGACTAAATGCTTGACCACACTAGCTCCCCTCCATAGCTCTCACTTATTTGGGTCAGCCAAGCATTAGTACCCATGAATCTCCCATGGCATACTTTCCATTTCCACAACAAGACTGCATGTATAACATGGGGCGGCTTCAAAGGACATGACCTTTTGCACCAACAAGATAGACAAGGTTTTGGCATTTTTCTAAACAATGGGTTCTAATGTGGGCATTCCATTCATGGGGGATTATCCAACATTGGTGAGAGTCCATTGTTGTCCATCTCGTCAGAATAATCCTCATGATTCTTGAACTTTCCTCAAGAATTCACACTTATATACTGGTTGGAAGTCGCTTGGCTTTAGCGTGTTCCCGGTTGGGTCGTTCCCTTGGGTGAGTACTTTTTCCCACAAGGCAAACCCTCTAAGTTAAACAAAGGTGAATAAACTCATCCATAGTTCGATCAACTTTCGTTTAGAAACAAAAGGAGAACACTCACAACAAGTTTACTCACACTCGCAAAGTGTTTTGTTAAATTTTAAGTTCCCAAAATGAAAGTGTGAACGCAATCTTTTTGACAACTTAACATCACCAAAATGCTTTTGATTCTCAAGATCGCTGTGAAGCGCGAGAGAAGTGCATATGCATTTTGAATGATGTTAATTTATGAAAAAGATTGCAAAACATAAAAAACACTTGTTCATTTTATACCTCAAAGTAGTGACGAGTTCGTTTTAAAAGCACCAATTGAGATGTGAAGTTTGCCTTGTTCAATTTTAAGTCCAAATTGAAACTCTAGTAAGTGTTTCTAAGGTTAAATTTTATCCCAATTTGAAAAAGAAAATCAATCATTGATTAATTTTAAATCCAAAATTGAAAGCTGATTTAGTTTAAAACAAAAAAAAGAGTAGTAAATGGAAGCTCTAAGATTTAAAACAAGCATTAAAAAATGCTTTCCCAAGTCTCGATTTCAAAAAGGAAACTTCCAACTTCACTCTATTCGCCTCCAGTTTTTGTTTTGATCCCAATTTCCACAATTAACCTACAAAAGTAAAAACACAAAATCAGATTTTCTTTAAAAAATTACAGCTATGTTTAAGATCAAGAAACACCACTATTTCCACAAAGATAAATTACATTTTTCATGCAAATTTTTGTAATAAATAATGGTTACAATGCTAAAAAAACAAAAAAAACACATTTTGAGCAATCCCATGTTGGAAATTCCAATCAATATTCAAATATTCAATACTGGCCAATAGCTAGCTATTCACTAATTGACTTCACAAAGAGTGATTAATTGATTATGCAAAGAATGATATGCATTAATTGATCTCGAAAAAATATTTTCCATAAGTATTAATTGTAAATAGTGATCAGGTATGCATGGAGTTATTTTGATCAACCGGTTTAAGCATTCACAAGAAATATTTATATTGTCAACAAGGATCTTTGAAATGCAGTCACAAGAACTATTTGTTGTTAAAAAGAAATGATAATAATGATAAGAAGACTTCCCTTCCAGGCTCCATTTGACAAATCAGATTATAAAATGTATGACAATCGATTTGACAGATTTAACTTGATACATTACGCAATATCTTTGTTTAGGTACTGCCATTGCCTTCATTGTCATTAGGTGCGTTTATTTTTTTTTTCAACTCTTCCCTATGTCAAATAGCTGGTCTGCACCAAAAATAGTAAATGTGCCACTTTTTATAATATATATTCACATCATGAAATGCGATAGATGAATCAAAGAGGATTTAATGAGAATCCCATATGATCCCACTAGTAGAGAATATGCTCTGTAGAAGTGATGGGCAAACTAACCAAGCTAAAGACCTCAAAATTTGGACATTTGGCTATATAACAAAGCTTGCAAAAAAAAAGGCATTTCTATCAGAAGCTATCTTGTTCACAATGCCCATGTCTTCACTCTCTACCTACATTCCCATACTTGTGATCAAATGCATTAATGGGTAGCCATTACGTACTCACTTCTGTTCATGTATTTTCCATGGTCCCCATGCCTCTTAGTGGTGGATACGAATCGCCCGTGCTTATGTTGCACATTTGTCCATAATAGTAGAGTGCGCACATGGATTTGGAGGCTCATTAACCTATGTGGTGAGATAGCTCATTAGCATCGGAAGACTACAAACTACTACAATAATAGATTAGTAAGTGGTTGTGTTTGACTGATAGTAAGCAGCGAGTGGCATATAGGAGAAAATGTGGAGTTCACGTTTCTTTTTCTACTCAAAGCTTCCTATCAAAGCACACACACTTATGCTGGGGGTTCTGGTTTACCACGGCTTCTCCTATCCTTACTTCTATGTGGTCTAGCATATTACACCAGCCTCTCTGATATGGCTCGACCTCCTTGCAGTAGGTATTATGGCATGCATATTATTCTACTTCTATCCTTTAGCTGAGCCTGGTGATGCTAGGAGTTCGGTATAACTAGGCATTTTCAAGCAATACATTTGTCAAGAGTAGTGCTAAATTCCCATCTTATGCTAGCATTCTCACATGCTTGTGCCAAAATAAAAGAACGTGGCCTTATGGACTTCAACGTTTGTAGAATATACATATAATAACTGGGTGGAGTGTTGTTGGGTCTACAAAATTTAAAGGTCAATAGCAGCTCAGATGGTACGTGAATGAATTGTCTTCCAACGTGGTAAGCATATAAGCTGCACCTAAAAAGAGATTAGCAATATCTAAGTGGCATTCAGCTTCTAAGATTCTATTGAAATCATATTGGTTTTTGTCTATAATGGCATTCAGCTGTTGTTTGTAATAATAACAGTGGCAATAGCAGTAATACCAGGAAGCAAAGGCACACAAACTATTGGGCAAAATCACTCAAAATGGCATGTAAAAGGCATGTGGACTGTTTAACACAATCTCTCAGAGTAGTGCGGTCTCATGGAGAGCTTTGAATTTTAAGAAAGCTGCTTGTTTAAAAATAAGGATATGAAATAGGCCAAGAAATCATGTGAATCCCGATGCTAACACTTCAGATGGATTAGTATGTGAAAGGAATAACAATGTCAAAAAAAAAAAAAAAAAAGCACGCAAGTAGATTAATGCTCATATTTCAAAAGTAGGATGGATTAAAAGCATTCCAAAATTTTGCAATCTCAAAGAAATTATGTGTGATAGCAAGATGCCAATTGCATCTATTTTGGGAAAATCAGACATCAAATAATATTCAACCAAAAAATCTTGTCAAAATAAACGTTACCTTTGGATTCGTGAGCAAGTAAAGAGCCTAATCTTGGAATATAAAAAGCCTTATCACCTCTGTGTAAAGACCACAAAAAAAGAGAGTACAAAATAGTACTAAACATAGGATAAAAGAGTAAAACAAAAATCAAAAGGTCATGGATTTATTCCATTTGAACACACGATGGGTGCCAAATGTATCTCAACAAATGCACAAAGATCAACTATGTATTGGAATATAGAGATAAATCAAGAAATCTATGTGTATTAACTGCGAGACAACAATAGAAACACATTAGTATATTCTTTCAAATGAAACAAATGAAATTGATACAAATGGAGGCCCTCCTTCTAGCACCATTTTGTGGACATCAAAACCTGCAAATGGTTAGCATAGTTCTAACATCCTCATAGAATAATATGACATTATTCAAAACAAATGATAAAACCAAATCAAACATGTAAAGAAGACATGAAATGCATCTATTCTATGGTGGATTGGTGCTCCTTGAATATATGAAGGAGCCCTTTCCCAACCCTTGATAAGCAAGATTGCCAAGATGATGAGATGATAGACAATGAGATGCTCATGAACTCAAGTTGCCTATAGTGTAGATGCTTTGAAATGTGGATTATAGATGATAGATGATGAAGAGAAAGATTGATTCTCAAATGAAGAGAGTGACCTTGCATGAAGTGTGTTGTTGTTTGAAGGAGAGA
Source organism: Sequoiadendron giganteum (assembly GCA_007115665.2). Classification (NCBI taxonomy): domain Eukaryota; kingdom Viridiplantae; phylum Streptophyta; class Pinopsida; order Cupressales; family Cupressaceae; genus Sequoiadendron; species Sequoiadendron giganteum. The sequence goes on along the minus strand of CM021100.1, from coordinate 461,977,396 downwards.
AGCCTTCAACTTATAGTTGAACTTGAAGAGAGGAGAGGCCAAATTGATGAATGTGGGATCATTCATGGGCCAATGATAAGATGCCACTTGTCAAGGTGTGAGAGGGTGAGGAATGTGCAAGTCTTGGCCAATGTGCCAATTTCAAATTTGAATTTGCATGAAAAGACATGTTTAGGGGGGATGAAAGGTGCAATAAATGCCAAGTTTGACTTGTGCAAGAGATGTGTAAGAGCATTTAATGCTTTGTTGGAAGGGAAAAATCCTTTGGAGGGAAGATTCAAATTGGAAGAATATTCCATCTTGATGCCCTTTTGAAAGTAATTAGAAGAATTGATAAATCAAATAATTGATTTATTGGTGCAAGTGGGTGGGTTAGTTGAGAGTTTAGATTTGACTCTAATTGAGTCAAAAGTTGGAGAATAGGTGATCATGATTAGAGGTTAATTAATTTAGATTAATTAACTTGGAGGATTTTAGGAGTTTGACATTTGATCTAAATCAGTTTGATTTATTGAATCAAATAAGAAGAAATTTAGGACTTAATTAAATAATTTGATTTTTTAATTAAATATGATGAACCTTAGGGAATTAATCAATAAATTGCTTTAATTGATTAATAGCCGAATTGAATGTTAATTAGAGCGGGATGCATGATGTTAGTTTTGCATGTCTATAGGAAGCAAACACTAGAGAGTTCTACTCTTGCAAAGAAAAGATAAATAAAGGTTTTGACAAAAAAAATAGCTCAATCAATAGATAGAACTAGGAGACAAAAACCAGGAAGTTCTATTTCTATAAAGAAGAGGAAAATTGAGGAAAAGAAAACCCCGGAGAGTTCCAGAACTAAGAGAAAGAGCTCTAAAAAGAAGAAAAAAACTATAAAAATTGAGAGACCTAAAAGAAAAACTAGGCCAGAAACACAAAGGATGGAAAAAGAAAAGTTAGATATTGAGAAGACTCCTTCCACCATCAATATTGATGATTCTAGGGGAGAGTAAATTGAAAAGGATAAGTCTAAGAGAAACAAACATGAAAAAGAGCCAGAATAGGAGGTATTGATAGAAACGAAGCCTAAAGAAGAAGGGTTATAAAAAGAATAAAGAGGGTCACAATCTTCAATGGAGAGTCTAGAACGTCCTCCCCTAGATGATAATCTTTCAACTCATAATTCTCCTTCTCAGGATGAGAATCATTCAACTCATAATTCCCCTTCTCAGGATGAGCATCTTTCAACTCATAATTCCCCTTTTAAGGATGAGCATATTTTTATTCATGATTCCCCTTCTCATAATGTTCATGTGTCAAATATGGAAATTGAATATGAAGTTGAAATCCCAAATGTAGAAATATTTTAGGAAACTCAGTGGCCAAATGTAGAAATTTATAAAGAAGAAGTGGTTCAACATAATGAAGAGGTATTGATTCACAGAGAAGGGAAGCAACCAATAGAATAAGAAGAAGAAAATAAATTTGATAGTGAAAATTTGGAGGAAAAAGAATGACTCTTGACTGGTTACAATGTCTACAATGTCAGATAAAGCCTATAGCATATTATATGGTATCTTGTAGCATTGCACTATAAAGAGCTTGAGGACCAAACACTGGTATAAAGATTACGCCTAAACAATAATAAAAAATAAACGATATATCAATTATTTTCTAAGCTATGATCCAAAAGCCCGTTAAGCAGACTTCACAATTCTAACCTATTTAATATACCATAGGCTTCATAAGTGCTTCAGTCAAAACTGTCAATTAATAGAAAATTAGAATTCATGCAGCAAATATTCGATAAGATTATAATATAACTTTCAAAGGGTCTGACAAGAGTAAATGTGGCTCAAGAAGATCTACAAAATCTAATGATGAGATATAGCAGCGGATCCTTTGTACCGATGGGAAAGCTAAAAAAAATCGTAAGACTTTAAAGCTTTGTCAGAAATAGTAAATTTTAGACTTAATGCTTCAAACCAAAAGTCAATGTAATCTCACCTCCTAGTCGTCCAAATTTATGTATCTTGTTGTTTTATTTAAAGATTTTGCCTTACACAGGAAAGCAGGAGTAATTACGCCAGAAAATATTTCATCACATGTTGTTTCTCAATAATAGAGAAAAGATCTCCAAATATTTCTACAAAATCACAAGTGTTTTCTCTAACAGTTTCTAAATGTGCAAATACACTGAAAAAGTTGGTCAATTCCTTGGGTGACTTTGGAAGATCGATTGCCAAAAGCTGACACTTGAAGTATCATGGATTGCCACAATCTTACACTTGTAGCCTGCAGTTGAGAAAGGCAATTGTTTTTTTTTAGTAGCGGATGGAACTGATCCAGCCCATACTTCAAATCTCAACCCTATCACAAACCTAGCATTACTAATGACAGTAATGGGTGGGGACAGATGGAACATCACCATATGAGAGAATCAAGCACTAAAAGATGATATCGATACCATGAGATGAAATGTGCATGAATTGAAAATAGCGTATTCAATTATGAGGCATATAATAGAACAAATTGACAAACCCAAAGGAGGAAAATCTCAACATCAAATCATAACATTAATGAGTGGTTGCTTGGGTACCACGCTAGTGGGGCTGCTCTATGCTAAAGCAAGCTTGTAAAGCTAAGTTGTGCGACTTATGACCAACGCAAGAAGTGTTAAAACTTTCAAGTCAATACCATTGGTATGTATAATGCTGAAATCATGAGTAAATGCGCTCTTTGTTCAAAATATCTAAAGCTAATGTAGTTGGCAGATGTAAATCTGATTTGGAAAATCTCTTTAGAAACTTTTGAGTTAATATTGTTGGCAGACATGGTTTTACATTTGCATTCATTGGTTTTAAATCAATTCGTAAAATATAGAGAATTTTATGGCATATGTGAAAGCAGAATCAGTCACTCTCTAAACCATTAGAGTAGCACTATACTCACATTTAAAAGCTCTCAAAGAAAAAAAGGAAAAAAGAAAAACATTGAATGTGGCATTTAAGACAGCCCCCTCCTTGTTTGTTGACCTTTCACTTCTCCAATTTTGGCATGTAGCTTCCTGAAGATAAAGATTGGATGAGGGTGTTAGACAACATTTATTAAATTGAAAATTATGCCAAAGATCTTAATAATTACACCGCACAATTCAACTGCCATAATCTCAAGACTTTGTATTCTATGCAGTCAGAAATGATGCCTCCTTGATACGCATGGTGAATACTAACAATGATAAATCATGAACAAAGCTACACATTATTATTCAAACCTATCTTTCCCACTAAAACATGGGCCCACATGAAATAAGATTGTTTTTATTTGGCGTGTAGGTGAAGCCAAAATGCATCCACTAATGACTGAAAGCTTTGAAACAATTATGCATGAACTCTATACAAGGTGCAATGAACTATTTGATAGATATGCCCTGAGAAATGTCGTCTAATGCATTGGTCGCAGGTTTTGCACAGACGAAAAATGTGTAAGAAAATTAATAGCAAATGCTATTGGTAGTGTAAAGCCAGCACCAAAATGGAACCATAGAGAGGGCGTGTGAAATTTTTGACAGAATGCCTAAAAGAAATGTTTTGCCGATTACAACATATTTGCATAATAGATTTGTTGAAAAGGCTTTAGACCCGTTCGAGAAAATGCTATTGGCAAGTGTAGAACCGAATTCCACAACCTGTGCTATCATTTTCCAGGCATAAGTTAAAATGAGAGTTATGGCTAGGTTAGAGAATATGCATTCCAACTTGCGTCCTCTTCTAGATAATGTTGATAGCAATAGTGGACCTCTATCAGAGACTCTAGTTCAGTCAGATATATATATATATATATTTATATTTAAAAAAAATCTCCTGCATCCATTTTTTCTTTTAGCCTGTTGACTATACAAGGAAATAAACAGCTAAAAGACTTATGCTATGCTTTAATGTGAACAATATTTTACTGGACAGCTCTGTTTATGTGTGGGTGGCCTATGCTTAAACCAGACATAGAGAGGAAAATTTATTCAAAATAAAGACTCTTGCAGGGCACCAAAGGTGGAAGTTATTTTCTCAACAACAAACACAATAGACACGTAATGTTCTTTAACTAATGAACCTTAAAAGGAGATCTTCAAATGGAAAAGAAATCTCTAATATTATTGATCCCAAAAGATATACATTATAGAGCTTGTGCTTCACAATAACTTGAACTAATGATTTAAAACTTGTTCAAAATAAGAGCAAGTTGCAGACAGCATTTACATACAGAGTAAGATTAACAACATGAAATGGAGGCTATTGAGAAGCCCTCCTTCTAGCACCAGAATGTGAGAGGCAAATTTGCAATTCCTAACAATAGATGGATTAGCTATTGTCAGTAAACTGAAATAAACCTCTCCCTATGAAATTATTGATCAAACATAGAAGAGAAAAACATCAAGTAAAGCATGTGCAACCTAAAATATATAAATCTAATCTAAGTTAACCAACCACCATCCCTCCCTATGAAATTATTGATCAAACATAGAAGAGAAAAATATTAAGTAAAGCATGTGCAACCTAACATATGTAAATCTAATCTAAGTTAACCAACCACCATCCCATAGGGGATTGGTACCCCTTGATGTGAGAAGACAGCCCTTTCCCAATCCCTGATAAGAAAATGATGAAGATAAAATGCTGTGATAATGGACAAAATTAGTTCTCAAATGAAGAGAATAACTTTGCACGAGAGTGTGTTGTCTGTGAAGGAGAGAAGCCTTCAAATTATAGTTGAGTTTGAAGAGAGAAGAGTCCAAATTGATGAATGTGGGACTAATCCCGATCAAATAGGAGAGAGCCACTTGTCATAATGGGATTGGCCCATGATTGTGCAAGTGTTGGTTAATGTGCCTATTTCAAATTTGAAAATGGCATTGAATGCATATGGTTGAAGGATTTGGGGGGAATTTTGTTTGAGCAAAATGTCAAACAAAGGGAGTTAATGAGGGCATATTTCTTGGGAATATGCTTTGTGAGGAAAATAAGTGTTTTAATAAATCAATTTAAATGATTTATTGTGCAAGTGGATGAGACATGGGTTAGTCTTAGCATTAATTAGAGATTTTGACTAATTAAGCTAGTGACTAGGTGGTGTGATATTTGATTTGCATTTTTGTATTTTTTTTAAATCAAATGAGAGGAAAATGAATGTTAATCATTTAATTAAATACATGTGATTTAATTAAATTAAGAGACCTTAGGAGATAAAAAGTGATTTATTTAATTAAACCTGATTTGTTTAATTGATGGATGAAATATGATTAATCCATGATGTTAATCAATAGTGTTAATTTTGCATGTCTACATATATATATATTGAAATATATATACAGCTATAAACATATATATTTACATATGAATAAAGTATCAAATTGGTTGTTTAAAAAATAAAAGAATGAAAGAACTGTGTTTTTTTTAGTTTTGGCGGATGAAATCCGTAGGGTGCTTCGGGTTTATTTTATAAAAAAAATCTTTTTGTAAAATTTTGGGGGTTTGTGGGGGGGTTCGTAGGGGGCTCACCCCACGGCGCCCCATGGGGAGGTGTGTGGGGGAGCTGCACCTTATGCACCCACCCCCCCCTGTCGGTCGTGCCAAACAAGGGGTTGGCTATGTATTCACACAGGCACCCATGAAATGGGCTCGACTATGTGTAATACACAGTTAGCCCAACGACTAGCGCGCACACCCCTATGTCGCCGCGCCTTGACTCTTTTTTTTTCATTTTATTTTTTTAATTTTTTTAATTTTAATTTTTATATATTTTATGTTATATTAAATATAATATTTTAATATTATATTGTGTGGTTGTTAAAATATTTAATATATAAATATTAAAAATATATATATATATATATGTATATTATATATATATATGTTTGTTTTATTATTGTATATTATTTATTTTGGAAATCCTTATAATAATGCTTTGAATAGTTAAATATATTTAATTTAAGATTTCAATATCTAAATATATATAAATATTTAAATGATGATTTAAATATTTGAAAATATATATTAAATTGATGTTTTGAAAATGACATGTTTTATATGTAATTGAAGAAATTATAAATCAATAAGCAATAGTCGAATTAATGGATTGAGTTTAAAATAATATATATTTGGAAGGATCAATTATTTGATTGACAGATAATATGTTTAATTTAGAGAAATTAATTAATGATTAAATGTTTTATTTTGAAAAGAAGAAATAAATGATCTGAAAAGGGTATGTTTTAAATTGACAAAGTAAATATTTATTTTAATATTTACAAGTAATTGTGGAATTAAATGTTAGTTTAAATTATTTTTTATGTTAGAAAGGGACATTATTAAATTAGTTTTATTGTGGCAATAATCTATTGAATTTGATTAAATAAAGTGGATTTAGGAAATCCGAAGTAGATTTAATTATGATTAAATAGTTTGTTTAAATGTAATCCCTTTTGTCATTGCTCAGGGAAAATCAATTAGAAAGGGTTGTTAAGTCTTCCTGATGGGGTTTAAATTATGTGGGTTGTCGATTTGTTACGTCATCTTGTTTTGAAAGCCTTGGGTAGTATCTGGGGTCTAGTCAATATTTTATCCGATTTCCACAAACGGGGATGTTGGGTACCTCCTGTGGAAGAAGTGGTTTATGTGATTGTGGCTACTTGTAAGGAGTGACATTTTTATCATTGTTACCTCTAGAGTTGGAGTGTATTCCTTTTATATTTCCTCCTAGAGTTGGAGTGGTTGTGACGTCTTGTTGTACGCAATTGGTTTTACGTTGTGGTTGGTTATGTTTTGTGTGTTGTCAAGTAGAAGAATGACTTCCCTTAGGGGCCAGAGCCATGAGAGGTAAACTGGGTAACCTTCAGGGGTAGTTTATTCGAGTGATAACCAGGCAGTGTAATCAATGTCGGTAATGTTTTGGTGTACTCGTAGTTGGTACTTGATTGTTATGTGTATGGTTTTCTTAACATACCTGATCTATTATTTCTAGAATCAATGTAACCATGTTAGAGTTGTACTTGTGTGGTACATGTGATTGGTTGTGTTAGTTTGGTTTTTGTTATGATTCAGCCTGTGTCTAGAGGTAGTTGGTCTTGTCTATTAATCCTTGTTACTATCTCCTAGCATGGGGGCTGGGCCTTTGGGTTCCACTTGGTTGGGTGGCATGCACCTTACTCTATTGGGCTTCCTTCTTGTTCATGTTGACAAGATTTCTAGTTGGAGAGCTCATGGGATCCAGTTACTCTTTATGTTTATTTTCATTTTAGTTGCTCTTGTTATTTTTACCCCTCATTTGTTATCGAGGTGGAAGTTGTAATATGGAATCATGTTTATTGGATTTAACTCATTCGGGGAATGAAAGTTGTAATCTTATTGTAAATGAGATCTTATGGTATCTCTAGTCTCTTTGATGAATTTATCTTGTATATAATGTATGTGTTCTTAAGTTCTTTAGTAATTAAATGTTGTGGTTCCAATTCTTTAATGTTGTATGTGGGTTAATAAGTAATCTTAGTCTCGTAACCTTAGAGGTTGTTGCAATGTGTAGTGAACTTGCATATTAATTATTCTTTAAAAACCAAAAAATTAGTTCGTTTGTGTAGTTAATTGCAACTTCCTCTAGGGTCACATGGTGGGGCGTTACACATGACTATCCAAATTCAATCAATTGCATTAACAAATTCAGGTCCATTTCCAGGTTGAATGATATTTCCCTTCTTTATGTTAGTAATCTATTAAAAAACATTGCAAAATTTAAATATATTGAGAGAACTCTTCCTCCTATAGCTATCCAGGCATGTGAAGAAAGATTCAGATCACTTCTAGATCAAATAAAAAGGAGAGAGCAAATATCACCAAATAATATTAGATGGAGCTTGACACATGTATGGTAGGTAATCAATCTGATTCATGAGGAGCAAGAATTCTGGATTGGTATGAGGTTCCGAATGCCTATCATTATCATCCCTGCACCTAAAATTAATGCACCTTCACAGATACTAGCCGAAGTCCTCAGAGCATGGTATGAAAAACTAGAAAAGAATAATGGATTTTCTATAGCCATAAGAACTGTAACATGATATAGAAGAGGAGTGTGTGATTTTTCTCTTTGGATTGAATAATTGAACAAGGGAATTGATGTTCCACCCAAATAAACCATGAGGGCATGGTTAAGTGTAGGAGAAGGAGAGTGATGAGGCTTAATAGAGACCTCATAATCATTAAGTTTTTACCTTTTTAATACTTTATAATCTGGCTTTAAGACTCATAATATTTTACTTTATGTATACATTTATAGACTTAATGAAGTATTAAGACTTAGATTATGAATGGTCAATATTAATGCTTATTTCTATTTAATGCATGATTAGTATGGTGATTAATCTATGAATGCTTTATTATATGTGCACCTTTATTATGCAACGAGAGTTGATATTTATTTCTTGGCTCAATGATAATTTTTTATGTTTTGTAAGTGATGAATGGCTGATTATTTGTGACTCATCTTCAAATGCGTTATTATCCACTTATCTCCTTCTTGATTTATCATGCCAAATGAAGAATCTACCAACTACAACCCAAGTTCTAGCCAAGTATGATCAGTTTAGGAATCTAAAAAGCAATGCAACTGAAGGCAGTTATGAGGATCTTCACCAAATATGTTCTTGTGCACCATGATATCTTTTAGACTAGCATTAGATTAAGTTTCCCTCCTATCTTTTGTTTTTGAAATAAAGATGGATATTTATATACAATCCCAATGTAGTTGGATGTTAGATTAAGAATTTGAATTTAAATCTCAAAAATTACTTAAGGAGGACTAAGACACCCTAGGTGGCATCTTAGCCCAAGTGATGAAACTTGGGGCACAGACACCAAAAAGGGGACCAATTATGATACTTCAAAATCAAGGTCCCAAAAACTGAAGGGGACAAAGATGCCCTAGGCAGTATTTTAGTCTCGACCAAAAAATTAGGGACACACCAATTAGAATGATTAGGATATCATTTATGCTATGGAGAATTTTAGGATTATCCAGAAAAAGATGCCATTCATAGGGTTTGTGGACACAAAATAGGAACAATTAAGCTATAAAAAGGATAAATAAATCAAGGCGGGCCCAAACAAGTGTGAAAATGCAAGGGTATGCATTTTTCTACACCACATTTAGCCCTCACTTTAGTGAGAGGATGAAATTGCTTCAAAGTCACACTAAAGTAGCCAACCACACAATCAAGAGGGGTTCAAATTTACAAATCTTAGTAAGATAGGATGGAAATGATAAAAAGGGTGGTCAAGCACCTAAGATCAAGATCCTATGGCAAACCAACATAGGGACAAAGGAACATGGTGGCAAATGATATATGAAGCCAAAATCATATCGCAAACATACACCATCAAAGATAGGAAAAGGGAAAAAGGAAAATAACTACAATAGATCAAGCTTTAACTGGCCATCCAACATAGTGGATCACATCTAGGCTTGAAGGGGGTTTACAAGTAGAATGCACTATCCACTATGCAAACAAAATGCACACTCACGAGGGCTAGTGGGAGCTAGTTATCCATTAGGTGAGCCCCAGGGGACCATATGAAATCCATACCTCCATGAATTTAATAAGGTACAAAAATGCATGCTCACATCGGCGAATGACTTCCATTTTGGATCAATTTTCAGATTTTGGTAGTTTCAAATACGCTTTTGTCAAAAACTTGTTCCTATATAGAAACCTAGATCTGGGATTGATTCACTCCAGAATGGAGAATGAGTCTTGGTAGGCCTAAATTTCAAGATTTATAACATTTCCAGTCTTCATTCAAGCCTCTACAAGTTCCCAGGTCCAAACTTCTAATTTTATAGCTTTCTATCCAGATTTATATGCATTTCTAGGTCATTCCTTTAGGTTTCATGCATCACTAGGTTTTGTCGTTAGATCTTGCATTCTATACATTTTTCCAAGCTCTATCTTGGTGGTGAACCTCTCTCATTAATATCTAAACATATCCTAGGATACCCTTCTAGCATATCTCTTGCTTCTATTCCACTCTTGGGGTGAGATCTCTAGGGAATCCTCAAATATTAGTTGGACAAAAGTGATTTTCTATGTCTTAAACCATACAACATCCATTTTTTGACTAATAAATTATATTATAATATGACCAAGATCCAAAATCTAGTAGAACATTAGCATATTCAAGAATGAAAGAGGCTTAAAAAATGATGAAATAAAAAGTTGATAATGTAACAAGTATCCCTAGATGTTCCAAGTGAAAATGTTCTATGTTTTCCCCTTTGACACTAGACAAGACATATAAATTAATTTTATATATTTTGAATAGTCCTACAATAGGAAAATCAAATTAGATATAGTACATAATGTATTCAATTTTTTAATATTATATTATTTTAGTCATAAAACAAAAACATTCGATAAAATATCAATACACAATATATTTAATTTGTTTTCCCATTGAGAATCAACATCTTTCAACCTATCTCACTCAGTCTACACTAACATATTTTTTAGGGTTGCTTGGATCTACCTCTTGGTCTCACTATTATCCTTCCCACCCACCCCAAGAAGCACAATCATGAAGAGACTAGTGGCGGTTCTTATTCTAGCTTAGGTGTTGCTAGTTCTAAAATTAGTAGTGGTGGTGTAAGTTGGGTCTTGGTCATGAAAGAAAAGAACTTGCTAGTAATCTCATCTATAACTATTATTAATAGGGCTTGTAAGTGAATCATTAGCTTAAACCACAAAAAGAAGAACTATAGTTGTTGAAGTTGATTGAACAAAGCTACAAGCATAGGCAGTTCACCACCCAACACCAATATATTTAATTTTTTAATATTTTATTATTTTATAAGAACCTATTATCTTGAAAGAGTGAAGGCCCAAAAAAGGACTCAAACTTCCTTAACCAAACAGATTTTCAATAATTATTTTAAAAAAAAAATTGCTGAAAAAAATGCATCTTTCAATGCTATGAACTTTGCAAAAGACAAATATCTATTTTTCATAAAAAAAATTCTTATTTTTCATTTGTTAAAAGATACAACACTTATTCCCTAACTAAACAATTTGGATTACAATAGTTACTTGTGTATTGGTAGGTACTAAAAAAATACAAGAATTCCTCCATTCTATCATTGTATCATTCTATCATATCGACTAGATGATGTCTAAGTTTTATATTATACCAACCATAGAAATTTAAATCTTTCAAAAATTTAAAGATTACATAGATGAAGTTCTACCTTACTCTCTACCTCGGTACTTACCCACAAAAGTTTAATGATTGCAACTAAGCCAAAATATTCCATGTCTGAGAATGCTAACTTGAATGATGGATAGGCATCTCTCTTGGTAGATACTGCTCTACTAGTTTAAATGAGTAGAGTTTATTGGTGTCAATCTTAGAATAATTGATATAAAATAAAGCCTTACTTTGCATCCCATGGATTTATATCAATGATTTTATGGAAGTTATAAGTAGAAAAATGAGCCAAAGGTCCTATTTTGATTACGACACATGATACTTGAATGAAATCGTATAACAAAATACCGACTAGGAAAAGAATATGCTAGACATGACTTGATATCCCAATGAAAACCTACTTTATTAATTTACCAAAATGAACATATGATCTTGTAGGTACTATAAATTACACCCCTATTCCATGTAAGGAATTGATAAAATGTTCTGAAAATCAGTTCTATTGTACTATTAATACTAATATAATCACTCTTCGATAGTATGATATATACAACGAATTGTGAGGATTGAATTTAATGCATACTTATGAAGAAAATGAGCACCCACCCTTGTTATTCTTATCTCTAAGATGAATATAAAAGCTACTATAAATGACTTCCTACATGCAACCACACACACATATACAAGCCAATAAATGATTCTTATAAGTAATTTATTTATTTTTGTTCAATTGGTCCTTTATGTACAAAACAATCATGGTAAAGGATCAAACATGACATCATTTCTCATTGTTTCCATCACTTAAACTCATAAAGACTATAAGCGATATGTAGATCAATAGGAACTCTAAAGCTTCTTGAATGTATCAAAAAAGGGAATGATAATATTGATAGATATAGCTAGCATCAGTATGTTGATGAGCAACACTGCATGAGCATATTCATTTTATTAATGTTCCTTATCACCAGATGCAAAAATTAGGGTGAAAGAAATTATTATGAAGGTATTACAAGGCCTTCCAAATCTACCCTTTAACCCAAGTTTTGAAGGTAAAGGTTTTAACAAAGGAGGGTGCATTGCAATTGGTAGTTGATGTTTAGATGAGCATGTATTCTCTTATTAGTTATGCTATTGTATACAAATAAAGAAAAATATGGCGTCCTATCACCTATATGTCCCTACATCATCATATACTCTTAACAACATGAGATAGGGTTAAATGAACTATTAATAAATTCTATGTTACGAAAAATGAGAAATGAAAACAACAACTACAATGACAATGTGACAAAAATGAGATATTTAAAGATTGTGTATAAGAAATGTGTCTATATATATATATATAAGAATATATATATATGAAAAAATAAAGATTAAAAAACATATATTTTATATTGAAAGTTTTAATTATAATTTATTAAAAAAAATAAAAATATTGAAAAAATAAAAATAAAAAAAATTCAAAAAATTATTTAAATTTTAAATATTTTAAAACAATCATTTAAGTTTATTTATTTTTATTTATAAAATATTCTATATTATAAATTATTTAATTATATATTATAAAAATGTATGACCAAAATACAAACCAACTCATATGCATGCTTGCCACTTGCCAGGCTTGAAATAAAAAAAATTAATAAAAAAATCATGCAAACGGAGGAAAATCAATTAATCAATGAAAGCTAACCCTTAACTCTCCGTACTCTTTTACTTCAACTTTACTTCAAATGTAAGAACTCCATCTGTCTTAGTGTGCATGGATAAAAACTAATTATTAACTCCTCGATAAGCCTAAAAGGATACATAATTTTTTTATTGCCTCTCGAACGCCTTGAACGCCTTAGAAACGGCCGTCTACAACGCGAAACGCGTTTCGAGCGTCCTAACGTGAAACGGTGTTCCGCCGTCTTTTTTTAGTAACAGAATTAATAATGCAGCAAGATGCCTTCGAAAAAACCATTTTGAAGCCCAAGCTACAAAACCATCATAAATAATGCTTTAATTGAAAGAAGTTGGGAATCTGAGGCCCTTACCGTGCTTAAGGAAAAAGAATCTCTGAAGTTAGGATCACTAATAACCTACACAAACACAAACCGGTCTGAGCCAAGCTTGAATCCTAGTCAACTATCATATGTGACATAACAATGGTCCAATCTACTATAGAAATGACCAGATCTGTATAAAGCCCTTATTGAACAAAAAGGCTCTCCGCTCCTGACTTTGTCCTCTCCGAAACTAAAAACAAAAGCAACCTCCTATAATCGGGTCTGAGATGTTTGAAATTAAGGGTCATGCACCTAACCCCCGCCCTTTCATTTCTACCTTGCTATTGAATTTACGCCATCATGCAGCCACTGCCCATATTGGAACAATATGCAAAACAAAAAAAAGGTAACCTCCCTTCTTGTAACAGTCATTAAATGAAATTAATAAAAAAGAGCAATAATATTTGTTTATTTATTTGTTCAAGTATTATGAGCATGTTGCACACCAATCACATTTGAAAACATTCCATGACACATATGTGCTCAATATCTCACAAAAATTGAATAATTTATGCCTTGATGTTTACAAAATAGTTAAGGAATGACTAAATCATTCCTGAATTGGCATGCTTTATAACATTTCTCCTCCTCCTGTGCCAAAAAAGCAGAGAAAGGAAATCAAATCATCTACTAAATTAATACACGGAAAGTCTATGTTCTTTGCAGATCTTCTTTTGCTTTTTAAACTCTTTGCAGCACAATGACTCTGAGGACGATATTCTCAGTTCGAGGTCGATCCCCTTCCGTTTTCCTGACTCTTGAGCATACTCTAAGCATAACAGTCTGAGTTCAAGTTTCACCTCTTGCATATTTTCCTTTTTGAACTCTTCCCCACACAGCATCTCTGAAGAGGCGAGTCTCAGTTCGAGGTGGAGGTGGAGGTCGGGCTTCGATAGATTTTGTGATGCTTCACAACTTAACATGATCTCTTCATTTTCAAGCAGCAATGGTGGAGCTCTAAAGTTTTTTGAGAGTTCACCAGACAATTCTGAGGAAGAGATCCTGCAATCGTGAGCCATCGAAGGTGGTTGTTGGTGGCCTTGGCTGCAGCTTATACATAGTTGATTGGTACCAATTCTTAAATAAAAATTTAAGACGTCACCAACTTTCAATTGTCTTCGTCTTACAAATTTACTCCACCCACTCTTCAGCCTGTAACTGTTGCTGCTTGTTAACAACTTAATCTGAAAGCTTTCCTGTATGTTTGAATCAATGTCAAAAGCTTGCAGCTCAAAGTCGATACCCTTCTTGATGGCTTCTCTCTGTTCGCTTCTATACCTGGGCAAAATATAAGTTTCTACATTTTGTCTGGGAATTATGATTCTGCACAGCTTATTTGTATCGCTATTGTACATTTTTTTGGAAAATAGAAACTTAAAATAACCAAATCCAATTTGGTTTGCCATCATTTGCGAAATGATCTCCAATACTTCTCCCTACAAAGATTTTTAAGCTTCACAGATATTCAACTTTGAAAAATGCTCACCCAAGACCGTGTCTTTATAGATAGATACTTTTCCGAAAAGAAAATGATTTCAGGCTAAAAATATAGTATTGGTTTTTTTTTTTAAAAGCATGCATTTCTCAATTTAGCTATTAAGTTTTCTATAAAGCATTAACATTCCAATTTAGGAGCCCTGCATGCGAACTTTTTTATTACTACTTTACAGATCTATTTTAAGTAGTGACTATAAATAGATGTAATATTTTTTTAATTTGAAACTAAAATATTTATTTATTTATTTTTAAATATTTGTAATATTTTTTTAAATTTTTGTGTATGTTTTTTTATGAAGTTAATAATTCTTAAATTTGAAGTTAAAATATTAAATTATTTTTCTATTCATCATATATGTAATTAATTAATGTTAATTTTTTCTCATTATTTTATATTTTTTATAATTTTTTATTTAATTTATTTTTATTTTAGTATACAAATTTATAATAATATGATTAATTTTTGTTATTGTAAATAAAAAGTTTTGAGAGCTTTTCAAAATTTGGAGAGCTCATTTTTGTGCATTTCTTCTCTTCCCTCCAAATGATAATGTCGTTCACGTCAAACCGTTTAAAATAAAGAAGAGGCATATTTCAATTTTAATTTTTAATATATTATTAAGTTTAAAGAAGACACATTCCTTTACTTTTTTAAATAATCGAATGTTTGACTGAATTATTATTAGGTTTGACTAGCATGTGATTCAAGTTAGCACATATTATTAATAGGTTGGTTGGACAAGGCAAACAAGGAGAAAAAAAGAAAGTTATTCTTCTATGTTGAAATTTTAGTTGATCTACTTCTAAACATGTTTAAGTTGCACTGTAAATGTTGTCATTTAACAACACCTTGTTTACTATGTGAATATTTTGTCCAACAAAACTGAAAATTATTCCAGGCATGCATGATTGTGATAAAATGAGGTCAATGGGCACTGCGTCAAAACCTTAAAACAAATAGATACGGTGAAATAAGAAAAATCCAAATTAAAAGGTAAAAGAAAATTGATATTTGTCATCCAGTAAGTAAACAAACTAGGCATATTGTCTTGATCCAAAACTCTAGGATTACCTATTGATCAATCGTGCACTATAGTGATTGCACAATATGTACCAAATGGATTTGTTGAATTTTATTTTTTTTAACCTTTCATGCATGTGTGCTTTAAAATGAATATTTTGGAGATATAGATATCCAAAAAGGAATAATTGAAGGGGAATTTTTGTCAACTAATAGAGATGGAAAAACTTGGGTAGACATGTATACAAAATGTGGAATCTTAGATAATATATTGAACTATTTGATACAATTCTTAAAGGAAATGTGGTCTTATGTAATTCCATGGTTGCA
The DNA here is from genome assembly GCA_007115665.2 of Sequoiadendron giganteum. Lineage (NCBI taxonomy): Eukaryota > Viridiplantae > Streptophyta > Pinopsida > Cupressales > Cupressaceae > Sequoiadendron > Sequoiadendron giganteum. The sequence goes on along the minus strand of CM021100.1, from coordinate 461,961,269 downwards.
AGATATACATAAATGGTCTCTTTTAAGGATTTATAAACTTTAAGAAAATGTGTCAAGGGAAATTCAAAATAATTTATTTTTTGTTTGCATAGTTCCAAATGTTGTCAATATTGTTCAAAATATTGTCAAAGTAAAGAAATTGTAAAATAATGGATAAAACCTTAAACCTTATCCCTAAGACCAATACCTATTATACATCATTCTTTCCTCATCCCAATGATGAATTAGAGTGTAATCTGCAAAGCCAAAAAGGAGTTGTCAAATTAAGGAAATATTTATAGAGTAACATAAGCATGTTTAGAAGCAGATTAACTAAAATTATCAATAAACAAGAATGTTTTTTGGGAAAAAATAGTGAGTTTTTTTGTCTTTTGTGTTTCATATCGCACTCAGTTACACATCATATTTTCCTCATCTGAGTGATGACTCTGAGTATAATTAAAAACACAAATGACAAGAATATTATGGTGTTATTTCTAAATGCATTCTTGTATTCTAATGGAATATTTTAACCTCATGTACATTATCAAACCTGTCATAGAAGAATTATCTACCAATGACTCATAAATATGATTAAAAGATAAAGCTCTAGAGAGAATTTGGAAAGAAAAGGTTCTCTACTTCAACACACTTCTATGGAGATAATTTACTCAATAACCCATTTGGGAGGTAAAAAAAAGTTCATAGAAACTTCATAAAAATTGGAAATGACATGGATGGGTTGTCAAACCAAGGAAACCATTGCTATGAATGGTATGGATGTGTGGTTGTATAATGCTCAATGTGTGAAAATATATAGTTGCACTTATTATTATACATCAATCACAAAAAAAAAAGGTTAAATAACCAAAAATTCAACAAGATCTACATTCAATAGTCTTTTGGCATTGAAATTAACTAAAATATAAATAGAATAATCTAGAGAAAATATAGATAAAATGTTATCTACTTTACCATACTTAATGGAGAGAGTATATTAAATAATCTATCTAGAAGATTAACATATTTGATGAAAATTAGAAAATAAAAAACCTTCATAGACAATGATTGTAGTAAACTTATCAACATGCACATATCTATAGGTACACTTAGTATAGTCCATTATTACTCACAATAATTCTACATGAAAGATTAAGCTTAAAAGAAATGGTTTAAGAGAATAAATTAAAATAATACAACTTCATACTTCTATTATCTCATATATCACATCATGGTTGGAGCAACTTGGTGAGAATTCTTAGTAGAGAGGCATGTACAGGTTGATATATGGAAGTAAATTATATTAGATTAGTGATCCACGGAATGCATATCTTTCAATTTGGAAAAGTTTATGAAACCTTAAAGGAAACAATAATGGGGGATAGTTGGGAAATACCCCCTGGTGTTCTCCTTAACATGTAGAGCATGGGAAATATAGTTCCAATTCCACTTCCTTCCCCTATATTATGGGTTGTAGTTTGTGGTCATCTCTAAGTCACTCAATTCTAATATACTGCACATAGAAGGCATAAAGTTTCCATATTCAACTAGTGATGATATGTGAATGTAATTTATCATTCAACTGTTTATATTTATTATTTATATGTGAAATCTCCTTCTCGTGTTCATCTATTCCTACTCCAAGGCACTTGGGGGTAGCTTTGGTCTACACACAAATACATATACTGCCATATGTTATAATCTTGTAAATGAGGCATATAGGTCATGATACGAGACATATAGATATAAAATACATTTTAATTTCAAGATATTTACAACTAACGAGAAGCCCTAAAACTATTAATATTATCAAGTGAGACACATGAACCTTATATCTAGTTGACAGGGTAATGAAATTGTTTGTAGGCCCCAAGCAGAATAAAAGAACATGTGCATAAAGGAAACATAAATATAACTTGCTAAATCTTCAGTTTTATTAACAATATCATGGAAGGAGGACCTTTTGTATTTGAAAAAACATCTTATGTAAGACATCTGAACCAATAATTTAGATATTACTAGAAAGGATCAAATATATGGTCAAATTCTCATAAAGAAACTCAACTATTAATTGATATAGTCTATGGATCTTGTTTGAAGTTCCCGTTGGTTGATTTTTTTTTTAAATGGTTATTTTCATTGTGCTAGTAATAAATAAAATTGCTTTATATTAACATATGCCATCAAAGAAATCTCTTAATTACTATACAAATTTATCCAAATTTCAATCACATTGTTACAAATTACACTCCTTGTGTAAACTCCTCATATCATTTACATTTAATTTACCATCTGAAAGGTGGAAAATTATATGTCTCTTATGGTTTAGGACATAAGACAATAATCGTCACTCACTTTCATTCAAGAACAACCCTAGAGATCTTAATGAAAAGGAGAAAGATATTTTGCAATAGGGTTGTCCTAGGGGCTGAATGTAAAATAATGATGGGTTCACCACCAAACAAGGGCTTGGAAAGAAAAATGCAATGTGAGATGAAATGTCAAAGTCTTATATGATGCAATGCTTAACTAAACGACCTAGAAAATTATGTAAAACAAAACAAAAAGATGCAAGATGGAATGTGTGCACCTAGAAATTTTTAAGAGTACTGGATGAAGGCCTAAAATACTATAAATTCTAACTTTAATGTTGACTAGGACTCATATGCCAAGTTGGGTTAATTTGTCCCAGATCTAGGTTTTTGTGTGGGAATATGAATCTAGGAAATGGTTATCTAAATCTCTAAACATATGAATTTTGACCTAGACTAGGACTCATTCGCTAGAACTGGAAAATTAGTCCAATTAGGGTTTTCTAGAAATTTAAGATCTAAATCTGATCTTCTGAGCCTACCCAATCTACTTCTTCAAGTTTCTGGATCTGAATATCTATAAATCAACCTATAGGTTTTGTCTAATGTTCTCCAATGCTTGATAACAACTTTGACGGCTTTGAGCATTTGAAAAATTTCTCCAAGCTTGTTCTTCAATGTATCTTCAACCTAAATCTACAAATCACACACTAAAGAGAGGGGAAATTTTGTTTTGTTATTAGATAGGTTTTTTCCTTGGTCAAACCTCATTTTGGTAATCAAACCTTGAAATAGAATGAAATACATGAATGTTTAATGATGAATGAACAAAATAAGATGTTGCAACTCACCAAACGCTAGCAATGAAGTGCTCCAAAAATGTATGAAATGAATCCAATAGATATAGATCTTGAATCAAATGCTAGCTTGAATCATAAAACCCTATATCACAATTGTTAGCTCAAAAACAAAAATGATGCATGAAGACTTCAACATGATCCTTGATGCTTGAATAATGTTTTAAAATTCTTGATAATCATCCCTTGAAGACTCTTGAATGCTCTTGTAAATTTTTTAATGCTCTTGAGAACTCAATGTCTGATAAGAATGCTCATTCAACTTGCTAGGTGTAAAAATGAGTGAAATAATCTTGTTTTTATACTCAATTATGCAAAAATTCTCAAAATTACAACACAAAAAGCCGACATTAGATCTAGAAGGATAAAATCCCATAAAAAAATTGAATTAATTTAAATTTTTGGCCACACGAGACACATTAACCCAAAGTATCGAATGAGTCCCATTAGGCATAATTTATGGGACCATTTTCAAAAATGCATGTAGTAAGGTGTGAAACTAGAATCGGGACCCAAAAACCTAAGTGGGATTGATTCACCTAGGGTGGAGAATGAGTCCCAGACCACCAAATCTAGGCCACACAAACTAGAAACATCTGAATTATGATTCAATGTTGATTTATGTTAGGATCATCCTCAGAAAGATGCATTAAATGAGGCCTAATTATTGATGAAAACCTTAGAAAAGTGTGAAAGTTTGTTACAACACTTTACAACACCTAAAATAAGGCATGATTATATTTATTCAATTCACAAGGGCCCAAGACCTAATGTGAGTGTGTTATTCACATTACAATACTAAGTCAGGGCAACATTCAACTCAATTTAACAAGGAGGGCCCAAACAAGTGTGAAAATTTTAGTGATGAAATTTTTCGACACTACACCATCAAAATCAATTATATGAAATGAAAAAGCTTTTGAATCACTTCACATATATAGTATAATAGAAGACATGTCACCTTGAAATATTCTTATTCTTGTAGGTCCACATAGGTCTATATGTACCAAATCCAAAGGTCTTATAGTATAATATTCTTCGATTTTGAACCTCTTCCATATTTTCTTCCCAACTTGACATTCCTTTTAAACTACATTGACATGCTTTGTAATTCTTGGTAGATCTCTCAAATCTTGAGTAGAGATAATCTTCTCTAGTTTATCAAGATTGATGTGACATATTCTTCTATTTCATAGCCAACATTCAATATTTTTAGTCATAAAAAGCTTAAAATTAGCACCTTTGAGCTAATAAACGTTTATTTCTATCCTTGTTCTTGTAACAACTAGACTTCTAGGGTTGCTGGCAAGAAGTTGAGTGCACTTTTTGGCCACAAAGTGGAAGTGTTTTCCCTGATTTTCAGACTTTGACACATTTGACCTTAAAATTTGAGGTACTTAGAAATGAAATATTCAAACAAGTCACTAATCCTAAAATGTAGTAATCAGAGTCTAGTTTCAAAATATGTAATTTATTTCAATAACCACATTGTACAAATTGAGTTTCAATAGGCTTTTGTAAAAAACACTATTTAAAAGTCATTTTTTTTACCATACCATGCACGTGTACGACATCATATTTTGACTTAAATTATCATTTTTTTCTTGTATAAGTTGATAAATCTCAACCTCGAACTCCCCAAGAATCATCTGCATGCAATCACCTATCACATGCAACAGATATCAGAACAAACAAGAGGATGTTCTATAAACACTCAGAGCAAATATGTGCAAGCTAAAACCAAAATAATATTATTGAATGATCTGATAATTACAATGTGATCAATCCTTATGAGGAGATCAAGAAAACCTAAAATTAGGAAACCCTAAGAGAAACCCTAGTGTGCACACCTAATAATTAATAAATAATTATTAATGTGCCTAAGTTTAGCTTAAGCAACCTAAAGGAATAAGTGACTTAATTAATTAACCTGGAATATGATTAAATAAATAAAGTATAATAACTTATTACTCTAACACCCCCCCTTAAGATGAACTTAGGGAGTAGCTAAAACACTAGAAAAAATATGCATGAAAGAAAAGATGGGTCCTAGAAACAAAGCCCTTATCTGGTACCCAAGTACAAATGCAATGCAAACTAAACTAACGGGGGTAAAGGAGAAAAACTAGTGGGAACAAAACTCCTCCCCAAATTAGAATGCAAAGAGGAACTAAGTGATGAAAGATGGAGGACTCAATAAGACCCCACAAGGACACCATCGATCACAAAGATACATGAAAGAACCCCCCCAGAAGAGAGGAATAAAGAGACCACAGATCCCCCTAGAATGAAGTAGCCCCAAAAGAACCGAAGACACTATATCTCTTAAAAGAAGTGAGAGGGAAGAGGTCGAATGAAATCAATCTCTGAAGGTGAAGTAGGTGTATCCCAAGATGTCTCCACAAAAGTAGGTGTGACCTCAACAAATGAAGAAGTCAAAGTAGGTGAAGACTGAATAGAAACCTCCAAAGATGGATGCTCAATTAGATCTCGCTACACTGAAATGGAAGAATCCACATCTGGAGTCATAGAAGTATCAACAACTATAACAATAGGTGAAGGAGATGGAATAGATGGCTCAAGAGCAGGATCTGAAGTGAGAACTTCAATGTTCAAGTAGCCAAATGTCTCCTCTGAATGATGATTCACACTAGAAGTGTGATGAAAAGTTGTAGGAACATAAGCACCATTAGTAGAAAAATTTGCAAAGGAATACAACTGAGATGAGTGATCCACCACCCCAGTAGCAATAAATTCTCTACTCTCCAAGTCTCTGATGATAACTGAATTAGTTGTGAACTCCAAAGACCTCCCATTGCCTCCATGTGTGATCTGATATATAGAAAGAAGGTTGTTCGTCAAATGAGGAACACACAAGACATCCTGAAAAGTGTTGTCCACAAAACTAATAGAACCCTTCCTTGTAACACTCATGTAGGTATTGTTTCCCATCAAAATAGGAGACATAGTGTGAGACTCAAAGGAAGTGAGCATAGACTCTATAGAAGCCATATAATGAGATGCTCCTGAATCTAGAAGCCAACTCCTTGATCCAAGACTTGAAGAAGCACAAAGAGCATGCCCCTTCATATCTGATGAAGTATGTAAACTAGTTGTGCACTTGCCATACTGCACTAAAGAAGAAGAAGAAGGAGGGGAAGGAGATGATGTAGACATCCTAGAAGGAAAATCAATCTAATGTTTCTAAAGAAGATTCTTCAGCTCATCAATGTCCTTCTTGTAGCAATTATGTTTTGCATGTCCTTCTCTCTTGCAATATGCACATGGGCCCTTCTCCTTCCTAAATGATTTCCCCTTAGAAGAGGATGATGAATCTGAGGACTCCTTTTGCTACTCATAAGATTTGGAATCCTTTTGTTTTTGTTTCTTTCCTTTTCCTATAGAAGCCTTCTGATCTCTGGGCTCTTATGATGCAATAAGTTCCTGTGATGAAGAGGTCTTCAAATTGCCCATATTCGCCAACTTGGCCTGCTCTTGAGTGAGAGAAGATGCAAAATCATCAAAAGAAGGCATAGTAAATCTAGTACCAAGTGCATCCCTAGTAGCATAAAAGGTAGAAACAAAAACTGAATAATCTGGTCCAAGATTAGAAAGAATGGACAATATCAACTAAGAGTCTTCCTTCTGAACACCACACTATTACAACTTTAATCTAAGAGACTTGAGTTTCGTGAAAAAATCTTGGATGCTGTCAAAATCCCTAGGATTTAAGCTAATAAGCTCATTCTCTAACTGAAACCCTCTCATAGTATCCTGCTTCCCAAACAAAGACTGCAAAGTAGTCCAAACCTCATGGGGTGTAGTGCAAGACTCAATATGAAAAAGAAGGTTAGAAGAAAGAGAAATACATAATGTACCATAAGCTTCATCACATCTATTAAACCACTTTATATTTTCAGCAGCACCTATAGGTTCAATTTCTGTACCCATGGTTACCCAGTACAACCCTTTGTGTTTCAAGTGAATCTCCATTTGTTTTTTCCAACTAAAATAGTTGAATGGAGTAAGGGATGCAATGTTATGTCTATCCATGACAGAAAAAAACAATATATACTCTCAAATAGAAAAACAATGCTCGCTGATCTAAAAAAAAAGCTTGATTGCACGCTTCCCAAGGAAATAATTGAAAAACTAAAGGCTGAGATCAAACAGTAATATCAGATACTTGGTTAAAAAATTCTAGAAAAATAGGTTTGAGATCTATGTAGAGCACTGAACCAACTTTTTGATGCCTATTTGTGTTCGCAAAAGTGAGTCCGGATGCACAAGATATGCCTCTCGGAGTGAAAACAACAACTTCTAGATTTGATAGGAAAAAAAGGCACCAAAATAGAAAAATAAAAACTTCTAACCTCCACCATTATGAAGAGCGTCGAATCAGCTTTCTGACGATATTTCATTTTTGAAAAAATGCCTACATTTGCAAAAGTTATTAGAAAACAAAAAAAAGGCTTGTAAAAGGCACTTTTAAAGCTAACCAGGTGCGAAGTTTCGGAACCTTCTTCTTCAGCTCTCGGTCCTACATGTGACCTACTGCCAGCGCTGGGGGCTAAATCGGCTAGCACTTGGTCATAGATGTGACCACTGGCTGGGGGCTCCAAAGCCTATGGGGGCTGAGCGGAGTAGCGGCGGAGGCTTGAGCAGAGCGACCGACGCGTGGGTGTAGAAGGCAGTTACCGCCGGTGGTGGGACGGCTGAGTGTCGGTGGCCACCACATGGTTGGTGGCTGCTTGGTGGTGCGGGCTGAATACTCTAGCCATAGTTTTTCAACCACATTTTGGATTTTTTTTTTTAAATTTTTTCGATTTGTGAGCCTCAGACTGCATGCTGGGGAGACCGTACGGTCTCTCTAGCAAAAAAAAATTATCTCTTTTTCAACAGGTTCAAAATTGATGAAACGAAAGACATTTCTAGGGTTTTTGGGCATTCAGAACGCGATGGCCACGTCAGTTTTGTCCAAAAATGCACAAAAAATCAGTCTAGCTTGAAACCCTTGCATGGAAAAAAATGTTGTGAGAGAATATCTTCAAATCACGAATAGGCAGCCGCAAGTCTGGAGTTCTCATACCATGTAGAATTTGATAAATCTCAACCTCACAGTCCCTAAGAATCACCTCCATGCAATCACCCGTCACATGCAGCAAATATCAAAACAAACAAGAGGATGTTCTGTAAACACTTAGAGAAAATATGTGTGAGCTAAAACAAGAATAATATTATTCAATGATCTGATAATTACAATGTGATCAATCCTTATGAGGAGATCAAGAAAACCTAAAATTAGGAAACCCTAAAAGAAAACCTAGTATGCACACTAAATAATTAATAAATAATTATTTATGTGCCTAAGTTTAGCTTAAGCAACCTAAAGGAATATGTGACTTAATTAATTAACCAATATGATTAAATTGATTAAGTATAATAATTTATTACTCTAACATTTTTGAATCCTTTTGGGAAAAGACTTGTGACTCACTGAAGCGTGCCTTGGATATTTTTTTTGTAATTTTTTATTGAATATTTTTGTTTTGTTAAAATTTTATCACGCATATTTGTCGTTTAGAAAAATTGTCGTGTACGACACGCATAAGATGACCTAAAGTTATTATTTTTTGCATTTTCTTTTTAAATTGAAAATAATTGTGTGAATTTTTCCCTTGTGCAATCCATTCTTCAAAACATTATGTTCATCAAAAGTTATTAAAATAGTAAAAAATGCTAATATTTAAAGTTTATCGACCAATTTCATCATAAATTAATTAAAAAATAGAAAAAATTATCCAATTGTAAAAAAAATTACATATTTGGAATCTACATTGTCTCATCTAAAATGGGTTTTAATTTTGTCGAAAAATTCCTCAAAAAAGGCGTCAGCCATATGCACAAATTCAGTATTTTTTTGTGACATTGCTAGGACCTTCAACTTGTAGGTCAAACCATATCCAAAGCTTAGGTTCGGGTCCTCAAGCATTTTCCTAAACTGAAAAACATAGAAAAAACCTGACCAAAAATTAAAATTTTAAAAAATGGGATCTTGTTTCATAAAAAAATATTTTTTATGAAATAGGATCCCATTTTTGGCTCGGGGTCTCAAACCTAAATAGGATCCCATTTATTAAAAACGGGATCTCATTTTTTGCAAGCCGATTTCATTTTTTTGCCTAAGGCAAAAACTTCCATATTTTGTGGACTCATCTTTGTGCTTCTACCCCTAGATCTTCCTTTTTTAATTACACAACCACCATCCTAAAATACAATATTATATCCTTTGCTACACATTTTTTCTACACTCATAAGATTTTTTGAGAGACCTTTGATATAAAGAACATCATTTTTATTATTCTTTCCATCAAAACTAATTGAACCTTTTCCACATATCTTAGTAGATGTATCATCACCAAATTTAATAAGACCACCTTCACACTTTCCATGTTTCAAAAACTTACTCTTATCACATGTCATATTATTTGAAAATCCATTGTCAATTATCTAGTGATTTTTCTCTTCTCTCGCATGAAAAGCAGTCACCATAGTCCCTTTGATGAACTGTGACCTATTTTCTAGACAATTTCGTTCATACATCTTTCAAATTTAGTATAATTATTTCCAAAATTTAGAGCGATGAACAAGCATTCATCATTTTCATCATCCAAGTAGTTAGATTCATAATCAAATATTCTAGCATCTTATTTAACATAATAACTTATCTTGATAGAATTACCTTTATTATCCTTATATTTGTCATTTGAAACTTTGGTTGGACATGTTGAAGCATAATGACCTATCTTTCCACAATTGAAACATTTGAAAGATAACTTACCTCTATATTTTCTAGTGCCCTTTTTCAATATTCTTATAAAATTTTCTTCTATTTCATCAAAAGATCATCCCAATGTGATCCATACTCCTTCTCTACTTTGATAGATTTAAAAGAAGTCTCTTTTCATGAATAATTTTGACTAAACTCTCTCAATTCAAAACTTGTTAAAGCACCAAATAATTGATCTCTAGAACAATGATCTAAATAATGAGCTTCCTCAATAGAAAAATCTTTAGAACTATAATATTTAGGAAGAGTTCTTAATAACTTCTTTACCACCTCATCTTCTTATAGTTTTCCACCAAGGACATTGATGGAATTGAAAACTTCATCCACTATATGCATGCAGATTGCAATATCTTCATCTTTTGAAATCCTCAGGGTTTGAAACATAGTCTTCAAATTCTAAATCTTTGCTCACTTTAACTTATCATCTCCTTCATATATAATTTCCATCTTCTTCTAGATTATTTTTACCATATTTGTATCCCATAACCTTCACAAGCTCTCAATTAGTAAGACCACTCAAAAGAGCATTCCTTTTCCATTTTTCTTATATTCTTTGATCTCATCATCAATTTTTGGACCATTAGTAGTGTAGGATGCCAAAATCTTACACATGGATTGCATAGATTTAGCCATCCTCATAGAATAACATAAATCATTGACTCCAAATAAAATGATAAAACTAAGACAAACATGCAATAGAGAAAATGAAATACAACCTATTCTATGGTGGATTGGTGCCCTCCATGAAGATGTGAGAGAGCCCTTTCCCAATCCCTTTCTAAGCCAAATGAAATATACAATGAGTTGTTATGAGCTCAAGTTGCCTATAGTCTAGATGCATTCAAAATGTAGATTGTAGATTGTAGATGATGAAGAGCAAGATTGATTCTCAAATGAAGAGAGTAACCTTGCATCAAGATGTGTTGTTTTGAATGAGAGAAGATGTATTGCATTTATAGGAGAACTTGAGAGAAGAGAGGCCAAGATTAGGCAATGTGGGACTAAATCCCATCCAATAGGATAGAGACACTTGTCATAATGGGATTGGCCAAAGCTTGTGCAAGTTTTGGCCAATGTGCCCATTCAAATTTGAAAAATGTCAATAAATGGATGTTGTTGAGGGTTTTTGGGGGGAATTATCTTTGTCCAAAAAAGTCAAAGATGAGAGTTATTGAGGGAAAATAAGTCTTTTTAATAAATCAAATAAATTGATTTATTGGTGCAAGTGGGTGGGTTAGTTAGGAGTTTAGATTTGACTCTAGTTGAGTCAAAAGCTAGAGAATGGTAATTATGATTAGAAGTTAATTAATTTACATTAATTAACTTAGGGATTTTTAGGGATTTGATATTTGATTTTAAATCAGTTTGATTTATTAAATCAAATAAGAAGAACTTTAGGAACTTAATTAAATAATTTGATTTAATTAAGTCTGATGAACCTTAGGATTTAATCAAAAAATTGCTTTAATTGATTAATAGCAGAATTGGATGCATGATGTTAGTTTTGCATGTCTACAAGTAGGAATGGTATACACATATTCAATTGACTTCCAAACTCCAAACCTTAGGGAAACAAGGAAACCTTCCATTATAGTTTTCCAAAATGTCTTTTTCATCCCATCAAAAAAGGGAGCCTCCTTCCTATGCACCATATGATCTACCTCAAGAAGTTAAGCTTCTTTCAAGGAATGTTTCTTTGATTCCAATTGTTAGATGCACAAGACAACTTAGAGGTGGGTGAGTCATTTTAATATTAAAACATAAAAAAATTCATTAAAATTCAAATATTTATTACACTTAAACGCTTAATTAGATTGAGCATGAAATTAAAAAGTGAAACATAAACACATCAAAACACCATGCATAATAGAACACCAAATTTATGAGGAAAACCAAAAAGGGAGAAACCACGATGAGGATTAGATCACTCTACAATAAATTATAACATCGAATAAATTGGGATTACTACCAAAGGGATCACTACCAAAAGGAAAGAAGGCTTCATTTCCGATGGATCATTGCTAGATTAGAAAGAAGAAAGAAATGAACTTTAAAAAAGAGAAATCCATCTCAGATAAATAAGAAGATCCACCACAACAACTCTAAACCATCCACAACCTTCACCTCAATGCCTTTAGCAATGCTAGGTACACTAAAAATTTAGACACCTTTTTCTCACTTATTTTGGTAGAATTAATCATAAAATCTCACACTCACATTACAACACACCACAAACATTTATCCAACACTATAAATTATAGTTATACAATCCACAACCTTGAAAACATTCTCTAATGTTAGCGATACACCTCAAAAATCCAACTATAAAATAGGTCAACACAAAAAAAAATTATGGTGGAAAGAAGTGAATGATGACCCCACCAATGGTTAACTAGTACCTAAATCTACATTAACACTATTTACAAAGCTTCGACAAGCAAAACATCACTTCTACAATTAGTGCTAGCATGCCAGGTCAACCAAATCTTCACTAACACTAACAAGAATTTTCTTTTACCCCTATCCAAGTCATGTGGACCAAATAGAAACACTCAAAAATATTCATATAATATTTCAAATTATTATAGAATCACCAAAATATTTTGCAACTCTATCACAACCACCTAAAATTAATAACACCATCATTCTAGGCAACCAAACACACAGACATAGATGTCCGACTCACTAGCCATCTTAACGAAACACTTTAACACCTACAAAATAAAGGGTAAATAGATATAGACATTATAAGAACATCCAAATATCCACAAGAAAATAAATATTATTGTGGAGAAATGTGGAGAAATCTCATCTCTCCCAAACATACTTCTTCATCGACAGATAAATTGTCAAACACAATTTTCATTATAGAACGATCCAGAACCTGAAATTATAGATAGAGAACCTTTGAACACCTTGGATCATCATATTGAAATAAAACAAGAATAACATCAATCCTGAAGAAATGTGGAGCATAATATAAAACAAGACAAGTTGTCACACTGCAATCTCTTTTATTCAAATTTTCTCGAAAGCACTTGGAAACTAAGTTCAATCCAACTACAACATTAATAACACCTATTAAAAATATATAAATTTATAACACTGATTATTAACCGCAACATATTTATACTACCAAAAATGTCATCAACACAATTAGGATCCAACAAGCTCCACAACTATACTAAAATTTTATAGCAATGACAACTCCAACAACATTGTGTTGACAACACTAACAACTCCAAGAGTCCAACAACTCCAATGCTATGGTTTGACATCAATCACAACAGTAGAAATCTTCCAAGAATATCTTGTTGGATGCACTTTTTATTCTATACAAATAGTGTACTTATTGATGACTTTCTTATGGATTTCCATCTAGGTATAATGATAGTATGTTTTTGGGTTAATTAATGTGGAATTTTATATTTTATACTATTACCATGTACATTAATGTTATTATGGATTATAAATGATGACATATTAAAAATATATTGTAAACTCATGTATATATATTTTGGTTTCATTTTGTATTTGATACTATTATCAAATATTCAATAATGTTATTGTAGATTGTCATCAATTTGTATAAATAATTAATTTCAAATTTATTTGTGTATCTATATACACAAGGAGTCATTTATATGTTATTATTTTATGATAACTATAGATTTTTTTTTTGTGGATCACCATCAAGATATATGGATAATAAAGTTTTAATTCATGCATCTAGATTGTAATATACTTGGACACATTTTATATTTTAAACCATTATTATATGTTTTAATGATGTCTTTGGATTTTCCATGAATATATATTGATGATATATTTTTTTTTCATGTATGTGGATTTAAATTAACCCACACCTTTTCATATTTGACAACATTATCATAATTCATTAAAAAAATCTTGTGAAATTCATATGAGGTGTATGAATGATGTATTTTAAATTCATGTATTAGAGTTTCATAAATTCAACTCAATAGTGTTTCAAATTTACTATTTTTATTATGATACATGATTATACTTACAATAATTATATTGAGTATATTATTGTATTATTGTATTATACATCTATATATCTAAACCATGGTAGTATGAGAATATTGATTTTTATTGTGAATGGTGTTCCTATATCTGCGCAAACACAAAGAACAAACATATAATTAGCTCATTATGCAAGTTAGAAGCAAAATTCCCCATGAGATTCATTTGAAACATAAAAACAAAAAATGAAATGAAGAACACAATAAAGATTCTTATTAAATCCTATTCAAATGAACAAACTCTCAATCCCATGGGAGAATTGGTGCCATTTTGATGTGGAAAATGGACTTCTCCCAATCCCTTGCAAGCTTGATGATCAATTTGATGCTCCTTGGTGAAATTTATCCATAACCTAGCTATAAGAATATGAAAATTGATGAAAATGGATGGAAATTGCTCAAAAACTTGAAGATAATGATGTTGCATAAAGTTGCTGATCCAAAATTCAAATAAGAGCCTCCTATAAATAGAATGGAATGATGGAGAAAGAGGAAAAAGGGGTGAATGTGGGACAAAAGACCAACCAATAGGAATATTCCACTTGTCAACATGTGATTGGAGGAGGAATAAGCACATTTTGATGAATGTGCAAATAAATATGGTTAGGTGGAATTTGAAATTTGTGAAATGACAAGTAGGAGGGAGAGAGGAATGGAGTAAATGCCACTTGGCTCAAGGAAAATGACATGTAAGAGGCCTCTAATTCCTTGTTGGATGTACTCATCCCTTTTGGAGGGATTTTTAAATTGGAAGAATATTCCACAAAAGATGCCCTTTTGAATGGAAATTGATGAATTTATAAATGAAATAAATTTATTTAGTTGTGGAATTTGCAAAATCTAGAGGATTTGATGCATTAAGATTAAGATTAATGAGGATTTGATTAATTTAGATGAAAATTAGTTGATTCGACAATTTGACTTAGATTTTAGGATTTAAATAAATCAAAATGAGATGAATAATAGTTTAGACTTAATTAACTAAGGTTTGATTTATTTAATTAAAAAGGGTGGTGTTAGATTAAATCAAATAAAGATTAATTTATTTAATTTAAAGGAATTTATTTAATTTAAAGGAGATGACCTTAGAGATTAATTAAATAATGTGAATTATTTAATTGAAAGAGGGATTATAAGATTAATTAAATAAAATGATTTATTTAATTAATAGGAGATGACGACTTAATGAGATAAATTTGATTTATTTAATTAAGAGAGGAAATATGATGACTTTAATCAAATAAAGATTATTAAATTAAATGACCAACCAAGGAGATGATTTAGGATGAGTTGTTGTTATTAAGATTAGGATCAAGTGTATAGGATCAATCAGAATATTTCCATGATTAGATTTTTCCCCTCTTTGAAGAAAGGTTCCTGCTGCATTGGTTTGAAGAATAAACTGCCAAGATCAAAATTCGAAAACTTTTGATTTTTTCGAATGGCCCACTAATGCCCCAACAAAAGAATTACATTCGTATACTGCAGATGAAAATATGGATTTTTGGGGGAGATCTCGAAAAAAAGATGGCAAGGTGCCCGATGGGTCTAGAAACAGTCCAAGATCCCAAAAACTTGCCAAAATGTGAAAAAATATGCAAAACGACCATTGGTTGGGCAAAAAAATGGGATCGAGGGTCCAAAACCCTAGCTAGATGGCCAAAGAGGGTAAAAAACCCATAAATTTCAAGCTTAAATAGCTATCAAGGGGTCACTTTCAATTCATTTGCACACTTAGCACCTAGAGATTTTTCACTTTTGAGATTTTACCACCGTTTGAGATGGTGCAACGAGTGCTTCCATGACACATTTCAGATCGAGTGCAAGTGCACCAGCAACCAGCTAGTGTAGGACCATTGGTATGTGACCTTTACTTGAATTTCCATATTGATTTTTGTGTGCATTAATTAGGGTCAATGGTCAAACCAAGTCAAGTGGCACTATATAGCACCATTGAAAGCTCATAATCGATGTTGTGCGACCTCAAAGTGCACCGCATATGTAAAGTGTGTCGTTGTGGTCCAATTTAGAAATTAGGGTCAGTCCAAAGTGAGTCACATGAACAAATAATGTCGTAGCGGTGCAATTTAAAAATTAGGGTTTAGAGGTAAAATTGACGTGCGGTCAAACTATGACACAGCAACATAGTTTGGACTTTGGAGGGTCCAACAACACAGTTTGGAACTTCCAAATAGCAGCACAATTGAAAACAACTCCACATATGCTATTTCAATTGTGAAAACTTAGAACAAGATCCTTATTTTTTGTAAAACCTAATGTTGTGCCTTTAATTGTGTAGGAGGATCTGAGTGATCCCACAATACTGGTTTACAATTTTTGGCCAAACTAGACACTGCAATTATTATTTTTAACTAAATCTTCACATTCCGACACCTATAGCGGTTAAACCGTGCGAAATTTGAAGATGATGCAAACTAGAGTCTCATCAAATTTTATTTGTAGATTCTAAAAATATTTTTTTCAAAATTTTTGAAATAAGATTGCACTTCTTTTTCCATCTCCCACGAAAACTAGTTTTTTTTCAAAAAATAACATTTTTAAAAAGTGACACTCACCATATACAACATAATTTTTTTTGTATGAAGGATAAAATTCTATTTTTGTTGAATTTAAATTTTTAACTACGATAGCTAGCAATTTCATTTGGTCTCATAGTTTTTTATTGAATATTCTTTCCTTAATAGAGTTTCAAAGTCAAACCAATTGCAATTCAGACATAGGTGGACTGTATACAACATAAATTTTTCTGTATATATCGAAATAAAATTTTATTTTTTTTAATGGATCAAGGAAATCAATACCCAGCACGAACATATTTAAAAATTATTATTTTGATAATTTTCTATTTTTCCACATGTGCAAAACAAAGAGCTTTATTTTTAGTGAAAAACCTATGTTTAATAAAACTAAAAAAATACATACATAATAAAACCAAAACATATTAAAATTATATTGGTGGGATAGCTTATTTCGAGGACTACCATAATCATTGAAATAAATTTTAAATGAATTCATTTGATCCCCCAAAAGGTAAATCAAAAGTGATTTTTTATCAGCATTTTGATAGGTGTAAAGGGGACTCATTTATAGGTATGGTTTAAAATTAGTGAGGTTTTATCAAACGGGGTTTGATCTAAGGTGGTTTGATCAAACCCTCTTCAATTGGAATCCTTACAATGGAAATTTTAAAGGCCTAAATGATTATATTTTCTAAAAAAATGTGATTTCAGCAAAAATCAGTTCCTCTCAGAAATTATAAACCAGCTTTGTGTGATCACCCATATAGGGATTCTTCATTCACGAGAGCATAGGTCCCCAGTACTTAGAAGATTAGTCGGTTTACATGATCTTCTCTAGGAGCACCTTAGGGTGATAGGTCTATGGTATGTCACCTACACACACCATGTGTAGACACACTTGGGCATGATGACAACCTTGGTAGAGGGATGGAATGGTAAAATTTTCTTTTTTCACTTGCCCACAAGTGAGCCAACGGTCACCTTGGAGGATGTTTGGTGCATTCTTCAATTTCCCATCCATGGAGAGTGAGGTATCTATGATGTGGATGCTGGGAGGGATACCTGCTATGATTTCATGTAGCATGAGGAGATTTTTGTTGCTGAGGGGTAGATCAAGCTTGACCGATATAGGGGTACACTGCCCACCTTTAGATTGCTTGTCGCTACCATCATTTCAAGCCTTGTGGCACCAGATTGGTGCATATAATATTTTAACCTAAGATGGGGTCTTATCTAGGAGCGGATGCTCCCCCAAGAGAGTGCTTTGCATGGGGGCCAATGATGTTGGCCTCACTCTACCACGACTTGCATGAGTTTGCATATTTGGATAGCAGGGCCATTGGGGCTGGGGTTACACTTTTGCATATCTGGGACTGGGAGAACACTGCAGTCCTTTTACCATAGGTTACACCAGTTGCCATGGAGTCACATGATCTTGTAGTCTATTGATATAGATTGTCCGTAACCTTTATACACACAGGGGCAACCAAAATCCCTTACTAGAGGAGGTTTATCAGTTAGGTGATAGTGTTTACATGTTGGCCCTATTACAATAATGTGGTTCACCCAATGTGGGCTACATCCACCAAACTGCAGCCATCCAATGATTTCATTAACCAGTGTAAAACCCTATTACAATATCGCGAATAATCACATTTTCTTATACTACTATAACTCTATTACAAACCCCTTATAACCCGCTTTTTAGAAGCTTCCAGATTAGGGTTATACAAAGTTGGGTTTTTCCCCTTTTCGGTGATTTTTTCCCTTTTTCGGTAATTTCGTAAAAAAGCAGGGCAAAAAATTTTCTCGGGGGCTACCGCCCTCAAAACCCCATTTTCAGGGGTTGCCACCCCCAAACCCTCGCCCGGGGCCCAACCTAGCCTCGGACCCTGGTGAGGATACATGAAGAGTGTACAATATACAATGATCAGTCGCCACATACCAACAATCTCTCGCTTGGAGACTGATCAGGCTCCACACCAAAACAATCTCCCACTTGGAGACTGAACTTGGACGACACCACTGCACTTACATCTCCCACTAGAAATAATCACCTTGGACCCTACTACTTTGTTATACTTTAATTCAACCGAAGCTGAAGAGGAGCTCAGCTTCTCCCTTATCACTGCCTTAGTAAACATATCCGCTGGATTTACATCTGTATGTATCTTTTCCAGCTTTACCTATCCATCCTCCATCACTGACCGAATGAAGTGATACCTCAACTGTATGTGTTTGGTTTAGAGTGCAAGGCATAATTCTTTGCAAGATGTATAGCACTTTGGCTATCTGTAAACAAGTAATTTTCAGCCTGTTGTTTTCCCAACTCTTCCATGAAAAGTTGCATCCATATCATCTCTTTTTTTGCCTCTATTGAAGCCACATACTCTGCCTCTGTGGTGGATAAAGCAACCACCTTTTTCAATCGAGATATCCAACTTACTGTTGTCCCACCAATGGTAAATACATAACCTATGGTACTCCACCTGGTATCAATATCCCCTCCCAGATCTGAGTCAACATAGCCTTTTAAATCTGTATTAGAGCCCTCAAAACATAAATGTTTATCTGATGTACCTCTTAAATACCTGAGAATCCATTTCACTGCATTCCAATGCTCGATTCCTGGATTACTCATATACCAGCTAACAACTCCTACAACATGTGCAATATCTGGTCTCATGCATACCATGGCATACATTAAACTACCTACAGCTGAAGCATATGGTACCTTGGACATTTTTTCTTCCTCCTCTTGTGTCTTTGGACACATATTCTTAGTCAATTTTACATGACTGGGTAAAGGTGTGCTGATAGCTTTTGCATTCTCCATATGAAATCTCTACAACACCCTTTTAACATAATCAGCCTGAGATAAAAATGATTTCCTGTTTTTCCTATCTCTTGTAATCTTCATACCAAGGATTTGTTTTGCTGCCCCCAAATCCTTCATAGCAAATGAATTTGCTAACTGTTGTCTTAACTCCTTTATGTGATCCATGTTAGACCCCGCTACAAGCATATCATCAACATATAAACATAAAATAATGTAGCTATCTTCACCTAGCATCTTAAAATAAACACAATGGTCTGAATTACACCTGTTGTAACCTTTCTCAACCATAAAACTATCAAATGTAAGATACCATTGTCGAGGTGCTTGCTTAAAGCCATATAAGCCTTTCTTCAATATGCATACTAGTTTCTCCTTACTTTGACCTCAAATCCTTGTGGCTGTTCCATATAAATTTCCTCTTCCAAATCACTATGGAGAAAGGTAGTTTTAACATCAAGCTGTTCTAAATGCAAATCTTCAACAACCACAATACTTAACACAATATGAATAGAGGTCATTTTAACAACTGAAGAAAATATTTCATCAAAATCAATACCCTGTTTCTATGCAAATCCCTTTACAACTAATCTGGATTTAAATATTTTCTTACCTCCATCCTCCTCTTTCATCCTATAAACCCATTCTTTTGCTAAAGCCTTTTTACCTGCAGGCAACTTGCATAATTCCCAAGTCTGATTTTTCAGCAAGGAGTCCATTTCTTCTTCCATTCCATGCTCCCACTGAACCTTGGTATCCACCTGCATAGCTTCATGATAACATTCTGGTTCACCAGCATCAATTAATAAGATAGAGTACAAAGAGGGAGAAAATCTATCAGGAGGTCTACTTAACCTTGAAGATCATCTAACATTCATTGGAGTTTGTGGTATTTCTTGTTGCTATTGTTGCGGAGCATGAGGAACCACTGGAACATTGTTGTTTGTAATATCATCCAGCACTGCATAATCTTATTCTTTCTTCTCATGCTGTTGCAATAGATCTTTGTACAACATTTTCTCATTGAATATGACATCCCTGCTTCTCACAATTTTCTTATTTTCAAAATCCCAAAGCCTATAACTGAATTCATCAATGCCATATCCAACATGCTTTGCATGGGGGGCAATGATGTTGGCCTCACTCTACCATGACCTACATGAGTTTGCATATTGGATAGCAGGGCCATCGGGGCCGGGGTTACACTTTTGCATATTTGGGACTGGGAGAACATTACAGTCCTTTTACCATAGGTTACACTAGTTGCCATGGAGTCACATGATCTTGTAGTCTGGTGATATAGATGGTCCGTAACCTTTATACACATAGGGGCAGCAAAAATCCCTTACTAGAGGAGGGTTATCAATGAGGTGATAGTGTTTACATGTTGGCCCTAACTCAACATGCCTGCATGGTATGATGATGCACAAAAAAGCTTATTTGTGAGGCAAGAAAAGCTTATGCAGGGTAGAGAGCACACTATGGTAGAGTGATACCTACCCGATCGAGTGACTAGATAGTTTGGGGAGAAACAAGATAGGCCAGATGACCATTACATGGCCATATTTGCTCATACTATGAGGGAGACTACTTGGGGTAGGCTAATCTCAGACAAGGAGGCAATGACCTCATTCAGACTGCTGGTGGTGAGGCCATAACCATATGATCAGGGACAAGCAAATGCAGGGGTAACATAGGCCTACATAGATTGGTTCAGACCACCAGTCAGATTGATAGTGCCCGGGGAAGCCTTACCATGGTGAAGAGCTAGAGGTCAATCAACAGGGTAGGGGAAGGGGTAGGGAGGTAAAGGAGATAGAGACAAAAATGGGGATGGAGATGGAGGGAGAGGCCTGGGAGGAGGAGGACCACCTCCTCATCAGCTAGAGCAGAGGGACCAATAGTTTCCTCTAGTAGACCAGTAGAGGGATTGGGATAAGCAACAAAGAGAGATATTGAGAGACCACCAATAGTAGTCCCCATGACCACCACCACCTCAGCCAGATCATAGAGATGTATTGATACAATAGTTACATGCACAGGTGTAGGTACTCACGACTAAGAGGGAATAGGTCATATAGTAGGTCCAGGCCCTTACTATAGAGAGATATCAGGCTCGATCAAATCGAGACTAGGAGATAGGCCAAAGACGATAGTTAGAAAGAATGGCCTCCACTTCCTAGGCTAGGTCAGTCTTGACATGGGTATAGTGTGAGGTAGTCAAAGAGGAAAAGTACTATAGGTTACATAATCGGTAGGCTATACTAGTAGGGGCTTGGGTGCTAGAGTTCTCTAAGTAGACAGGGATGAGACATCATGAGCATCAGGTTGAGAGACAAGTGGGTGATGGGAGCATCTAGTAGGGCTAGCCTCACATTTTTGTTCAAAGACAATATTCTTTTTGAGGTTCACGGGCTCCATTTTTGATAGCCCCGATTGTATATTTGATTGATACACACATTTGATCCTAATCTTGTACCATGATAGTTACATTTTTGATGATATATATATATGAGAATTTTCAATTCATGAAATGTGTCCTTTTTTATTTATGCATGATGGATTTATGTATTTAATTTCCTATATGCGATGATGTGACCCTATCCTATGTGATGCATTTTTATGATGACGATGTATGATATGATATGATGATGTAGATGTATGGTTATGAGATGCTTAATAAACCTATATATGTAAATGGAATGTTTTGATGTGAAATGATTATGATGATGTATGATATGAGATGACCTATGGTATGTAATGGTTTTATGATATGCAATGATTCATGATTATGTATTGAGATTTATGAATGTAATGGAAAAATGCAATGATATTTAAGATGATGTGATATGTAATGCAAATTATTATGATATGTAACAAGATTATTATGATTTGATAGGATTATGACATGAATGCAATTATTTCTTATGATACTCAAAATAACAAATCTCTATTATTCTTCATAACTTAAGATGATAATGTAAGATGATGTCATATGAAATGCAATGATGTGATATGATGAATGTTTCCTATACAATATGATATGATATCATGCAATGAGGTGATGATACCTTTGTTTGATTCTTATAATAACCAATGTATATGAATAATGAAATGTAGTGTATGCGAGATGATTAATGCTTCCTATATGATATGATATGGTATGCATTATGCTGACGATTTTTGGATGTAGTGTGGATGTATCTAACAATGTTTTTGATTAACTGTCATGGTACCATGCTAGTATGGAGAGAATATAAAAGAAAATGAATAAAGGATCCAACACTTACATGATGATGATGATGATTTGGTTATTAGGAATAGGAATTTTAAAAGGGCCATTTAGCTTATGTTTCATAATACACATAGGTACGATGCATCAAGGTATAAAGAACAAGGATGGCATTGTACCTAGTGTGATGGACTTTGACTCGACAATCAAATAGGAGTAATCTTGTTCACACTTGACATACAGAAATATCACTAGGATGTACTTCAGATATTCCAAAAAGATTGGACCAAAACACAGAAAGGTAAAACCTAACCATGTAATAGTCAACAAGATGTTTGAAACACCTTCCATACACACCTAGTAAAGCAAGTATTCACCAAGGTTATATTACAAGAATATACAACAAGCACAAATCATAAAAAGATAATGATCATTGCCCCATTTCTTTCTCTCTAAATCCTTTTGTTTGGACATCATCGAGAGGTCATCGACATGAGCGCAATAAGATAAATCAAAAGACAAATATAAAGTAAACAAACAAGTGAATGTGCTTCATACCGCTAGCCAAGACTAAACTACAATGATACCTGATTTTGATGTCCATTATAGGAAGTATTCATCCTAGGACATGACATTATCAGATGATGATGAGATTGACTAGATGATAGGCTATTGATACTTTGAGTTGTCTAACTTGCTTACCTACTGACCTAGAGTTGAGAATTTGGTGATTGGATTCTCACTTTTGAACCTGCTAGACTTGCTTCTGACAATTTTACCAAAGGGTAAAGGTGATGATTGATTTAGTATGAGTGATGCTTATTTCAGGTGAAAGCGAGATGGATGGATCTTTTCAAATATTTGGATGTTTTTGGATTTTTGAAATGTTTTGAGGTTGTTTTGGGATTTTTGAGATGTTTTACAAATGTTTTGATTTTTGAATTTTCTAACTTTTTGGGCTTTTAGAGATTTTGACGAAGAACCTAACCTAAAGACCTATTTTAGGGGTCTTGGGAGTTGATCAATAGATTAGCCTTTCCTACGTTATACACGCAAAGACCACATAGTTCGATTAACAATAGACTTGATTATTGATGAGATATGAACAAGATGGATTGCTAGCTTCTTATGATAGACTCCTAAAGGACTAACCTAGGGTGTCTCAGTGGATGATCAAAGATCAACCTTTCCTATGTTCAAGCTCAGAGATGATGTAGTTCGACATGATGACTCTATTTTTGAGTTTTTGGATATTTGACATGTTTTCGAATTTTGATATGATTTGGATGTTTTGATAGGATTTGGATGTTTTTAGATTTTTGAAGGATTTTATGTTTTTGGATTTTTTTGGTTTTCAGATGTTTTTGGATTTTCTGATTTTAAGGAAGACTACAAGAATATACATGAACTTGATCTAATGTAGGTACAAGAACATGCCCCCAGTGCGATACGATAGACTACTTCGATATAGGTAGGAAAAACTAACCTTGGGAATATGCCAAGTACTACTAGGGTGGGACACGATGCAAATGTAGAATCAAGATATGATTCAAACATGGATGGGCGAATGGTAGGAGATATCGGATGTGATGGAAAATGGAAGCATGATGGGTGAACAATGAAAAATAAGCTATAGAGATACTGATGAATGGAGAGTGCTTTATTTACACCTAGTGCCTATTTTCTAGGTTTTCACCAAGGTACTTGACTAAAGCGCCACCGAAAAGGTTTTCACTAGAGGACGATTTTTATCTTAATTGTTTTCAATCCTTTTTCATATTTTTTTGGATTTTTGGATTTATTTTTATTTTTCAATTTTACCATTAAAATATCAAGAATAAAACTTTTTGAGATGGGAGCTATTCATAAGATCCTATAGAGGTTCCCATTTGGGTATTGATAACTAATATGCCCCTAACTTGTAGCTTGTTGTGATGATGAAGAGTCGAAACCAATTGGGTTCAAATTTTTCATTTCTATCTAGATTTGGCACGTTCTTCTAATTTTCCTTCAATACCAACTCTCCAACTTGGAAGTTCTAACTATTGATCTTCTTGTTGTAGCTCTACTTGAGATGGTTTTGGTAGACTTGTAAATGGTTTAAGGAATCCACACATTACTCATCCAGTAGTTCTAGCTCATTCAGTCATGACACCCGATATTCTTCATTTGTTATGAGGTTTTGCAGTGATATCATGAGGGATGGTAGCTCGATCTCAATGGGGAGGATGGCTTATGATATGTAGACCAAGAAGAATGGGGTGGAGCCTATTGGTGTGTGGATACTCATTTGGTAAGACTAGAGGGTAGGGTTCAACTATAGATGCCAGTCGCGACCAGCTTCATTCACTATTTTCTTGAGGATTTTGAGGATGGTTTTATTTTTAGCCTCAACTTGGCCATTACCCTAGGGGTAGTATGGAGTGGAGAAGTGATGTTGGATGTTGAATTTATGGAATAGGTCTCATAAATCCTGATTTTTGAAAGGTGTCCCATTATCTAAGATAATAGCTTGGGGGATACCATAGCGAAAAATGAGGTAATTTAGGATGAACTTGGAAATATGCTTTCCTATAATGTAGGTCATCGGGATGGCCTCTATCCAATAGGTAAAGTATTATGTGGTGTTGATAATGAACTTATGTCCATTAGATGAGGTGGTGGTGTTTTTTCCAATGAGATCATGTCCACACTGTAAGAAGGCCCATAGTGTAACAATCGGGTGGAGCTCTTGAGCTAGTGCATGGATGACATCCCCATGTTGTTGATGCTACAGACACTTCTTGACATATTGATGGGATTTCATCTCCAATTTTGGCCAATAATATCCCCTTCTCAGTAGTTTCTTGGCCAAGGTCATACTGCTTGAATGTGAATCACAAATTCCATTATTTACCTTCGTTAAAGTAGTCACAACTTCTTCACCATTTAAGCATCATAACAAGGTTCCCTCAATACTCCTACGATATAAGGTGTCTCCTAGGATGAAAAAATGGGTCAACCTTTTGAAAAAGGTTTTCTTTAGATTGGGAGTGATGTCGGTGGGGACTCCTATTCTAAGGTAGGTATATATGTCGTGATACCATGGGTTACGAGGACCAATAATTTCACACACAAATTTGGACTCTGGTACCTCGAATGCTGGTATGAGAAGATTATCTACGAGTAAGTTTTCTTTGGAACATTTTGTGGGATATCTAGAAGTGATCCAATTGTTGCTATAACATCCAATTCTCTATTATTTTCTCTTGGTATTTTCTCGAATGTGATATCAATGAAGGATTCCTTGATACTTTCCACCAAATTCTTATATGGAGTCAACTTGTCATCCTTCATTTGATATTGGTTATTAACTTGGTTTATGATAAGTTGTGAATCTCCATAGACCTTGAGTGCCATGATCTGCCACTGTGCAACAATTATCAACCCTATGACAAGAGCCTTGTATTCTGCAATATTATTTGTGCAAGAAAAGGATAGTTTATATGATTTGGGTATGCAATCTCCTTGGAGTGTAATGAAGAAGATTCTGGCTCTTGACCCATGCTATGTGTAAGATCCATCAAAGTACATTTTCTAGTGATCTGCTACATTTATATTGAAGATGAATTCATTAGGGAATTCTGATACCAATGGATTTTCTAAATTTATGGGTGCTTCGGCCAATTGATCTGCAATTTC
Organism: Sequoiadendron giganteum; assembly: GCA_007115665.2. Classification (NCBI taxonomy): domain Eukaryota; kingdom Viridiplantae; phylum Streptophyta; class Pinopsida; order Cupressales; family Cupressaceae; genus Sequoiadendron; species Sequoiadendron giganteum. The sequence continues at coordinate 461,934,936 of CM021100.1, read as the reverse complement.
TTGTCCTTTAATGGCCTTTTGTTCCACATAATAAATGTTTTGTTCTATCAAGATCATGACCCATTTAGTTGTTCACCCTATGAGTGTTTCTTTAGAAATAAAATACTTTAGAGGGTTTATCTTTGCAACGAGCTTTATCTGGTGTGCCAACATATAGTGTCTGAATTTCTTAGTCGTGAACACAACTACTAAGCAAGATTTCTCAAAGGATTTGTAATTCAGATCATGTCCTAGTAGGTTTTTTCTAATGTAATAGATTGCTCTCTCCTTCCCATTTTCATCATGTTGTGCTAAGAGAGTGCCAAGGGCTGTTGCTATTGCTGACATATATAGGATCAAGGGTTTTCCTTGAATTAGTGGCAGAAGAATTGGTGGTGTGAGCAAGTACTCTATCTTTTTGAATGGTTAATCACATTTCTTGTCTAATTTTTATGCTACCCCCTTGTGGATTAGATGAGAATATGAGATTTCCTTATCTGCTAGTTGTGCTATGAATTGTCGGAGGGACTAGATTCTTCCTTGTAAGCTTCTCAGCTACTTCAATGTCGTTTGTGCCTCCATCTAAAGGATTTCTTTAACTTTGGTGAGGTCTATCTC